>CM061752.1:86465469-87065469 GCA_030979885.1 Lolium multiflorum | reverse complement strand
CCCTAACCCTAAACTTTGTCTTAATTATATATGAAGTCAAGCATGAAGCAGAGAAGTGTGGTTTTGGGTTTCAAACATGGAAATTTCAAAAACCTCCCAAAAAGCTTCATTTTAATTAGACTGGCTGGTTAATTAAGAAGGATCCATGATTAATTACCTTTTCATTGTCATGTTTTAAACTTGTTTAAATCTTGGTCGAACCTAGGATTTGACCAAGATTCAAATGGGCATAAAAATTCAGAAAAAAATCGAAAGAATGAAAAACCAAAGCACATAGCCTTCTTATGTCATATAGTAAGCATTCAAGTTGATAAACATGGTCTAGACATATTCAAACCAGAAAAATCATGTATCTACCCCTAACCCTAAACTCTGTCTTATGAAGTCAAGCATGAAAAGAAGTACGGTGGTTTTGGGTTTCAAACATGGTAAATTCAAGAACCTCCCAAAAGCTTCATTTTAGAGTTACTAAGAGAAAGATCCAGACTTAATTACCTTATCATTTTCACATGTTAAACTTGTTTAAATCTTGCTCAACAAACCTAGGATTTTACCAAGATTCTCAAATGGGCATAAAAATCAAAAAATGAAATACCAATGCACATAGTCCTCTTATGTCATATAGCTAGTAAGCATTCAAGTTGATAAACAAGGTCTAGACATATTCAAACAAGACAAATCATGTATCTACCCCTATCGACCCTAAACTTCGTCTTATGAAGTCAAGCATGAAGAGAAGTGGTTTTGGGTTTCAAACATGGAAATTTCAAAAACCTCCCAAAATTCAGCTTCATTTTAGAGCGACTAAGAAGGATCGATGCTTACCTTTTCATTTCCATGTTTTAAACTTGTTTAAATCTTGGTCAAATCTAGGATTTGACCAAGATTCAAATGGGCATAAAATAAAAAAAACCGAAAAATGAAAAACCAAAGCGCACATAGTCTTCTTATATGTCATATAGTAAGCATTAAAGTTGATAAACAAGGTCTAGACATATTCAAACTAGCTAGACAAATCATGTATCTACCCCCTAAAACCCCTAAACTCTGTCTTATGACGAAGTCAAGCATGAAGATAAGTGGTTTTAGGTTTCAAACATGGAAATTTCAAAAACCTCCCAAAATTCAGCTTCATTTTAGAGCGACTAAGAAGGATCGATGCTTTTACCTTTTCATTTCCATGTTTTAAACTTATTTAAATCTTGGTCAAACCTAGGATTTGACCAAGATTCAAATGGGCATAAAAATTCAGACAAAAAATCTAAAGAATGAAAAACCAAAGCACATAGCCTTCTTAATTATGTCATATAGTAAACACTCAAGTTGATAAACAAGGTCTAGACATATTCAAACCAGAAAAATCATGTGTATATCTACCCCTACCCCTAAACTCTGTCTTATGAAGTCAATCATGAAGAGAATTGGTTTTGGGTTTCAAACATGGAAATTTCAAGTACGTCCCAAAAGCTTCATATATTTTAGAGTGACTAATTAAGAAGGATCTTGGATTACGTTTTCATTTTCATGCTTGAAACTTGTTTAAATCTTGGTTGAACCTAGGATTTGACCAGAATCAAATGTGCATAAAATTCTTAAAAAAATAGAAAAATGAAAAACAAAAGCACATGGTCTTCTTATGTCATATAGTAAGCATTCAAGTTGATAAACAAGGTTTAGACATATTCAAACCAGACAAATCATGTATCTACCCCCTAACCCTAAACTCGGTCTTATGAAGTCTAGCATGAGGAGAAGTCGTTTTGGGTTTCAAACGTTTAAGCCAAAAGCCCCATTTCAAATATTTCAAACTTATTCAAATTTGGTTCAAATTTGAAAGACACACAAGTTATAGCACACATAGTGCATACATTCTCACACATACTGCACTAGATGCTAACCCGGCCTATAGTTTGAGGCCATTGGATGAGGTCGAAAAAATCTTGGATTAGAAATGGGGTTGTTCGAACCCCGTAGTTGGATTTTTTGAACCTTGATCTGTAGTACTGGGCAAAACCCTAGTTTAACCTATTTAATTATAGATTCGTAGGTCGATTTTTCTACCTTTTTATTATTACTATGCAGCACATGTGTGTTTGCCCGTCGAGTGAAACTCGGAGGAAGAGGGATCACTCGGAAGGAGAGAAGAAGGGAGAGAATTATGGTGTCTCCCCTTTTTCGGGTGATGATGTTGACTTTTGTGCAGGGTTTGTCAGTGAGCAGGAGGTGCGAGCGAGCGAGCGAGTCGAGCGAGGCCGAGAATGAGAGAGATTTGTTTTTTTTGAGAGGGACGACCGAAGGATCCAGAAGGACCCACAGACTTCCAATACGCATCCTGATGCGTCTTCTCTTGACAAAGAAAATGGCTGGGAGTTTGCGTACCTATTGCACGTGACTTGTGCTCACTGAAGTGTGGGACCTCACGCATGGGCACCACACGTAAGTGACAGACCTGTTGGTGTAAAAACTCGGTTGATTATTATAGTGCATTAGAACAAAGTTTCCTATGGATTCAAGGGTAGGAAATCCAAGTTAACTCATTTACATGACATTATTTTTTCCATGAAGCAAAGTTAACACACCTATCAATTGGTACATTTTGGAGTGACTAAGAAGGATCCAGGCTTACTTATTCGTTTTCACGTGTAAAACTTGTCTAAATCTTGGTCAAACAAAATTGGCAGAAAATTCAAAAAAAAAACAGAAAAATGAAAAACCAAAGCACATAGTCTTCTTATGTCATGTAGTAAGCATTAAAGTTGATAAACAAGGTCTAGACATATTCAAACCATACTAATCATGTATCTACCCGCTAACCCCTAAACTATGTCTTAAGAAGTCAAGAATGAAGAGAAGTGGTTTTGGGTTTCAAACATGGACATTTCAAAAACCTCCCAAAACTTCATTTTAGGGTGAGTAAGAAGGATACAGGCTTCCCTTTTCATTTTCATGTTCTATACTTGTTTAAATCTTGGTCAAACCTAGGATTTGACCAAGATTCAAATGGGCACAAAAAAATAAAAAAAGCACATAGTGTTCTTATGTCATATCGTAAGCATTCAAGTTGATAAACAAGGTCTAGATATATCCAAATTAACCAGACAAATCATGTATCTACCCCTATCGACCCTAAACTTCGTCTTATGAAGTCAAGCATGAAGAGAAGTGGTTTTGGGTTTCAAACATGGAAATTTCAAAAACCTCCCAAAATTCAGCTTCATTTTAGAGCGACTAAGAAGGATCGATGCTTTTACCTTTTCATTTCCATGTTTTAAACTTATTTAAATCTTGGTCAAACCTAGGATTTGACCAAGATTCAAATGGGCATAAAAATTCAGACAAAAAATCTAAAGAATGAAAAACCAAAGCACATAGCCTTCTTAATTATGTCATATAGTAAACACTCAAGTTGATAAACAAGGTCTAGACATATTCAAACCAGAAAAATCATGTGTATATCTACCCCTAACCCTAAACTCTGTATTATGAAGTCAATCTCTAGGATTTGACCAAGATTCAAATGGGCATAAAATAAAAAAACAGAAAAATGAAAAACCAAAGCGCACATAGTCTTCTTATATGTCATATAGTAAGCATTAAAGTTGATAAACAAGGTCTGGACATATTCAAACTAGCTAGACAAATCATGTATCTACCCCCTAACCCCTAAACTCTGTCTTATGACGAAGTCAAGCATGAAGATAAGTGGTTTTGGGTTTCAAACATGGAAATTTCAAAAACCTCCCAAAAACTTCATTAATTTTAGGGTGACTAAGAAGGATACAGGCTTCCATTTTCATTTCCATGTTCTATACTTGTTTAAATCTTGGTCAAACCTAGGATTTGACCAAGATTCAAATGTGCATCAAAATTCAAAAAAAATCAGAAAAATGAAAAACCAAAGCACATAGTTTTCTTATGTCACATACATATATATAGTAAGCATTCAAAAGTTCATAAACAAGGTCTAGACATATTCAAACCAGACAAATCATGTACCCCTAACCCTAAACTTTGTCTTAATTATATATGAAGTCAAGCATGAAGCAGAGAAGTGTGGTTTTGGGTTTCAAACATGGAAATTTCAAAAACCTCCCAAAAAGCTTCATTTTAATTAGACTGGCTGGTTAATTAAGAAGGATCCATGATTAATTACCTTTTCATTGTCATGTTTTAAACTTGTTTAAATCTTGGTCGAACCTAGGATTTGACCAAGATTCAAATGGGCATAAAAATTCAGAAAAAATCGAAAGAATGAAAAACCAAAGCACATAGCCTTCTTATGTCATATAGTAAGCATTCAAGTTGATAAACATGGTCTAGACATATTCAAACCAGAAAAATCATGTATCTACCCCTAACCCTAAACTCTGTCTTATGAAGTCAAGCATGAAAAGAAGTACGGTGGTTTTGGGTTTCAAACATGGTAAATTCAAGAACCTCCCAAAAGCTTCATTTTAGAGTTACTAAGAGAAAGATCCAGACTTAATTACCTTATCATTTTCACATGTTAAACTTGTTTAAATCTTGCTCAACAAACCTAGGATCTTACCAAGATTCTCAAATGGGCATAAAAATCAAAAAATGAAATACCAATGCACATAGTCCTCTTATGTCATATAGCTAGTAAGCATTCAAGTTGATAAACAAGGTCTAGACATATTCAAACAAGACAAATCATGTATCTACCCCCTATCGACCCTAAACTTCGTCTTATGAAGTCAAGCATGAAGAGAAGTGGTTTTGGGTTTCAAACATGGAAATTTCAAAAACCTCCCAAAATTCAGCTTCATTTTAGAGCGACTAAGAAGGATCGATGCTTACCTTTTCATTTCCATGTTTTAAACTTGTTTAAATCTTGGTCAAATCTAGGATTTGACCAAGACTCAAATGGGCATAAAATAAAAAAACCGAAAAATGAAAAACCAAAGCGCACATAGTCTTCTTATATGTCATATAGTAAGCATTAAAGTTGATAAACAAGGTCTAGACATATTCAAACTAGCTAGACAAATCATGTATCTACCCCCTAAAACCCCTAAACTCTGTCTTATGACGAAGTCAAGCATGAAGATAAGTGGTTTTAGGTTTCAAACATGGAAATTTCAAGTACGTCCCAAAAGCTTCATATATTTTAGAGTGACTAATTAAGAAGGATCTTGGATTACGTTTTCATTTTCATGCTTGAAACTTGTTTAAATCTTGGTTGAACCTAGGATTTGACCAGAATCAAATGTGCATAAAATTCTTAAAAAATAGAAAAATGAAAAACAAAAGCACATGGTCTTCTTATGTCATATAGTAAGCATTCAAGTTGATAAACAAGGTTTAGACATATTCAAACCAGACAAATCATGTATCTACCCCCTAACCCTAAACTCGGTCTTATGAAGTCTAGCATGAGGAGAAGTCGTTTTGGGTTTCAAACGTTTAAGCCAAAAGCCCCATTTCAAATATTTCAAACTTATTCAAATTTGGTTCAAATTTGAAAGACACACAAGTTATAGCACACATAGTGCATACATTCTCACACATACTGCACTAGATGCTAACCCGGCCTATAGTTTGAGGCCATTGGATGAGGTCGAAAAAAATCTTGGATTAGAAATGGGGTTGTTCGAACCCCGTAGTTGGATTTTTTGAACCTTGATCTGTAGTACTGGGCAAAACCCTAGTTTAACCTATTTAATTATAGATTCGTAGGTCGATTTTTCTACCTTTTTATTATTACTATGCAGCACATGTGTGTTTGCCCGTCGAGTGAAACTCGGAGGAAGAGGGATCACTCGGAAGGAGAGAAGAAGGGAGAGAATTATGGTGTCTCCCCTTTTTCGGGTGATGATGTTGACTTTTGTGCAGGGTTTGTCAGTGAGCAGGAGGTGCGAGCGAGCGAGCGAGCGAGTCGAGCGAGGCCGAGAATGAGAGAGATTTTTTTTTGAGAAGGATCCAAGGACCCACACGTCCAATACGCATCCTGATGCGTCTTCTCTTGACAAAGAAAATGGCTGGGAGTTTGCGTACCTATTGCACGTGACTTGTGCTCACTGAAGTGTGGGACCTCACGCATGGGCACCACACGTAAGTGACAGACCTGTTGGTGTAAAAACTCGGTTGATTATTATAGTGCATTAGAACAAAGTTTCCTATGGATTCAAGGGTAGGAAATCCAAGTTAACTCATTTACATGACATTATTTTTTCCATGAAGCAAAGTTAACACTATCAATTGGTACATTTTGGAGTGACTAAGAAGGATCCAGGCTTACTTATTCGTTTTCACGTGTAAAACTTGTCTAAATCTTGGTCAAACAAAATTGGCAGAAAATTCAAAAAAAAACAGAAAAATGAAAAACCAAAGCACATAGTCTTCTTATGTCATGTAGTAAGCATTAAAGTTGATAAACAAGGTCTAGACATATTCAAACCATACTAATCATGTATCTACCCGCTAACCCCTAAACTATGTCTTAAGAAGTCAAGAATGAAGAGAAGTGGTTTTGGGTTTCAAACATGGACATTTCAAAAACCTCCCAAAACTTCATTTTAGGGTGAGTAAGAAGGATACAGGCTTCCCTTTTCATTTTCATGTTCTATACTTGTTTAAATCTTGGTCAAACCTAGGATTTGACCAAGATTCAAATGGGCACAAAAAAATAAAAAAAGCACATAGTGTTCTTATGTCATATCGTAAGCATTCAAGTTGATAAACAAGGTCTAGATATATCCAAATTAACCAGACAAATCATGTATCTACCCCCTATCGACCCTAAACTTCGTCTTATGAAGTCAAGCATGAAGAGAAGTGGTTTTGGGTTTCAAACATGGAAATTTCAAAAACCTCCCAAAATTCAGCTTCATTTTAGAGCGACTAAGAAGGATCGATGCTTTTACCTTTTCATTTCCATGTTTTAAACTTATTTAAATCTTGGTCAAACCTAGGATTTGACCAAGATTCAAATGGGCATAAAAATTCAGACAAAAAATCTAAAGAATGAAAAACCAAAGCACATAGCCTTCTTAATTATGTCATATAGTAAACACTCAAGTTGATAAACAAGGTCTAGACATATTCAAACCAGAAAAATCATGTGTATATCTACCCCTAACCCTAAACTCTGTATTATGAAGTCAATCTCTAGGATTTGACCAAGATTCAAATGGGCATAAAATAAAAAAACAGAAAAATGAAAAACCAAAGCGCACATAGTCTTCTTATATGTCATATAGTAAGCATTAAAGTTGATAAACAAGGTCTGGACATATTCAAACTAGCTAGACAAATCATGTATCTACCCCCTAACCCCTAAACTCTGTCTTATGACGAAGTCAAGCATGAAGATAAGTGGTTTTGGGTTTCAAACATGGAAATTTCAAAAACCTCCCAAAAACTTCATTTTAGGGTGACTAAGAAGGATACAGGCTTCCATTTTCATTTCCATGTTCTATACTTGTTTAAATCTTGGTCAAACCTAGGATTTGACCAAGATTCAAATGTGCATCAAAATTCCAAAAAAATCAGAAAAATGAAAAACCAAAGCACATAGTTTTCTTATGTCACATACATATATATAGTAAGCATTCAAAAGTTCATAAACAAGGTCTAGACATATTCAAACCAGACAAATCATGTACCCCCTAACCCTAAACTTTGTCTTAATTATATATGAAGTCAAGCATGAAGCAGAGAAGTGTGGTTTTGGGTTTCAAACATGGAAATTTCAAAAACCTCCCAAAAAGCTTCATTTTAATTAGACTGGCTGGTTAATTAAGAAGGATCCATGATTAATTACCTTTTCATTGTCATGTTTTAAACTTGTTTAAATCTTGGTCGAACCTAGGATTTGACCAAGATTCAAATGGGCATAAAAATTCAGAAAAAAATCGAAAGAATGAAAAACCAAAGCACATAGCCTTCTTATGTCATATAGTAAGCATTCAAGTTGATAAACATGGTCTAGACATATTCAAACCAGAAAAATCATGTATCTACCCCTAACCCTAAACTCTGTCTTATGAAGTCAAGCATGAAAAGAAGTACGGTGGTTTTGGGTTTCAAACATGGTAAATTCAAGAACCTCCCAAAAGCTTCATTTTAGAGTTACTAAGAGAAAGATCCAGACTTAATTACCTTATCATTTTCACATGTTAAACTTGTTTAAATCTTGCTCAACAAACCTAGGATTTTACCAAGATTCTCAAATGGGCATAAAAATCAAAAAATGAAATACCAATGCACATAGTCCTCTTATGTCATATAGCTAGTAAGCATTCAAGTTGATAAACAAGGTCTAGACATATTCAAACAAGACAAATCATGTATCTACCCCCTATCGACCCTAAACTTCGTCTTATGAAGTCAAGCATGAAGAGAAGTGGTTTTGGGTTTCAAACATGGAAATTTCAAAAACCTCCCAAAATTCAGCTTCATTTTAGAGCGACTAAGAAGGATCGATGCTTACCTTTTCATTTCCATGTTTTAAACTTGTTTAAATCTTGGTCAAATCTAGGATTTGACCAAGACTCAAATGGGCATAAAATAAAAAAACCGAAAAATGAAAAACCAAAGCGCACATAGTCTTCTTATATGTCATATAGTAAGCATTAAAGTTGATAAACAAGGTCTAGACATATTCAAACTAGCTAGACAAATCATGTATCTACCCCCTAAAACCCCTAAACTCTGTCTTATGACGAAGTCAAGCATGAAGATAAGTGGTTTTAGGTTTCAAACATGGAAATTTCAAGTACGTCCCAAAAGCTTCATATATTTTAGAGTGACTAATTAAGAAGGATCTTGGATTACGTTTTCATTTTCATGCTTGAAACTTGTTTAAATCTTGGTTGAACCTAGGATTTGACCAGAATCAAATGTGCATAAAATTCTTAAAAAAATAGAAAAATGAAAAACAAAAGCACATGGTCTTCTTATGTCATATAGTAAGCATTCAAGTTGATAAACAAGGTTTAGACATATTCAAACCAGACAAATCATGTATCTACCCCCTAACCCTAAACTCGGTCTTATGAAGTCTAGCATGAGGAGAAGTCGTTTTGGGTTTCAAACGTTTAAGCCAAAAGCCCCATTTCAAATATTTCAAACTTATTCAAATTTGAAAGACACACAAGTTATAGCACACATAGTGCATACATTCTCACACATACTGCACTAGATGCTAACCCGGCCTATAGTTTGAGGCCATTGGATGAGGTCGAAAAAAATCTTGGATTAGAAATGGGGTTGTTCGAACCCCGTAGTTGGATTTTTTGAACCTTGATCTGTAGTACTGGGCAAAACCCTAGTTTAACCTATTTAATTATAGATTCGTAGGTCGATTTTTCTACCTTTTTATTATTACTATGCAGCACATGTGTGTTTGCCCGTCGAGTGAAACTCGGAGGAAGAGGGATCACTCGGAAGGAGAGAAGAAGGGAGAGAATTATGGTGTCTCCCCTTTTTCGGGTGATGATGTTGACTTTTGTGCAGGGTTTGTCAGTGAGCAGGAGGTGCGAGCGAGCGAGCGAGCGAGTCGAGCGAGGCCGAGAATGAGAGAGATTTTTTTTTGAGAGGGACGACCGAAGGATCCAGAAGGACCCACAGACTTCCAATACGCATCCTGATGCGTCTTCTCTTGACAAAGAAAATGGCTGGGAGTTTGCGTACCTATTGCACGTGACTTGTGCTCACTGAAGTGTGGGACCTCACGCATGGGCACCACACGTAAGTGACAGACCTGTTGGTGTAAAAACTCGGTTGATTATTATAGTGCATTAGAACAAAGTTTCCTATGGATTCAAGGGTAGGAAATCCAAGTTAACTCATTTACATGACATTATTTTTTCCATGAAGCAAAGTTAACACTATCAATTGGTACATTTTGGAGTGACTAAGAAGGATCAATGCTTACTTATTCGTTTAATTTCACGTGTTAAACTTGTCTAAATCTTGGTCAAATCCTAGGAATTGACCAAAATTCAAAAAAACAGAAAAATGAAAAACCAAAGCACATAGTCTTCTTATGTCATGTAGTAAGCATTAAAGTTGATAAACAAGGTCTAGACATATTCAAACCATACTAATCATGTATCTACCCGCTAACCCCTAAACTATGTCTTAAGAAGTCAAGAATGAAGAGAAGTGGTTTTGGGTTTCAAACATGGACATTTCAAAAACCTCCCAAAACTTCATTTTAGGGTGAGTAAGAAGGATACAGGCTTCCCTTTTCATTTTCATGTTCTATACTTGTTTAAATCTTGGTCAAACCTAGGATTTGACCAAGATTCAAATGGGCACAAAAAAATAAAAAAAGCACATAGTGTTCTTATGTCATATCGTAAGCATTCAAGTTGATAAACAAGGTCTAGATATATCCAAATTAACCAGACAAATCATGTATCTACCCCCTATCGACCCTAAACTTCGTCTTATGAAGTCAAGCATGAAGAGAAGTGGTTTTGGGTTTCAAACATGGAAATTTCAAAAACCTCCCAAAATTCAGCTTCATTTTAGAGCGACTAAGAAGGATCGATGCTTTTACCTTTTCATTTCCATGTTTTAAACTTATTTAAATCTTGGTCAAACCTAGGATTTGACCAAGATTCAAATGGGCATAAAAATTCAGACAAAAAATCTAAAGAATGAAAAACCAAAGCACATAGCCTTCTTAATTATGTCATATAGTAAACACTCAAGTTGATAAACAAGGTCTAGACATATTCAAACCAGAAAAATCATGTGTATATCTACCCCTAACCCTAAACTCTGTATTATGAAGTCAATCTCTAGGATTTGACCAAGATTCAAATGGGCATAAAATAAAAAAACAGAAAAATGAAAAACCAAAGCGCACATAGTCTTCTTATATGTCATATAGTAAGCATTAAAGTTGATAAACAAGGTCTGGACATATTCAAACTAGCTAGACAAATCATGTATCTACCCCCTAACCCCTAAACTCTGTCTTATGACGAAGTCAAGCATGAAGATAAGTGGTTTTGGGTTTCAAACATGGAAATTTCAAAAACCTCCCAAAAACTTCATTAATTTTAGGGTGACTAAGAAGGATACAGGCTTCCATTTTCATTTCCATGTTCTATACTTGTTTAAATCTTGGTCAAACCTAGGATTTGACCAAGATTCAAATGTGCATCAAAATTCCAAAAAAATCAGAAAAATGAAAAACCAAAGCACATAGTTTTCTTATGTCACATACATATATATAGTAAGCATTCAAAAGTTCATAAACAAGGTCTAGACATATTCAAACCAGACAAATCATGTACCCCTAACCCTAAACTTTGTCTTAATTATATATGAAGTCAAGCATGAAGCAGAGAAGTGTGGTTTTGGGTTTCAAACATGGAAATTTCAAAAACCTCCCAAAAAGCTTCATTTTAATTAGACTGGCTGGTTAATTAAGAAGGATCCATGATTAATTACCTTTTCATTGTCATGTTTTAAACTTGTTTAAATCTTGGTCGAACCTAGGATTTGACCAAGATTCAAATGGGCATAAAAATTCAGAAAAAAATCGAAAGAATGAAAAACCAAAGCACATAGCCTTCTTATGTCATATAGTAAGCATTCAAGTTGATAAACATGGTCTAGACATATTCAAACCAGAAAAATCATGTATCTACCCCTAACCCTAAACTCTGTCTTATGAAGTCAAGCATGAAAAGAAGTACGGTGGTTTTGGGTTTCAAACATGGTAAATTCAAGAACCTCCCAAAAGCTTCATTTTAGAGTTACTAAGAGAAAGATCCAGACTTAATTACCTTATCATTTTCACATGTTAAACTTGTTTAAATCTTGCTCAACAAACCTAGGATTTTACCAAGATTCTCAAATGGGCATAAAAATCAAAAAATGAAATACCAATGCACATAGTCCTCTTATGTCATATAGCTAGTAAGCATTCAAGTTGATAAACAAGGTCTAGACATATTCAAACAAGACAAATCATGTATCTACCCCCTATCGACCCTAAACTTCGTCTTATGAAGTCAAGCATGAAGAGAAGTGGTTTTGGGTTTCAAAAAAGATCCAGACTTAATTACCTTATCATTTTCACATGTTAAACTTGTTTAAATCTTGCTCAACAAACCTAGGATTTTACCAAGATTCTCAAATGGGCATAAAAATCAAAAAATGAAATACCAATGCACATAGTCCTCTTATGTCATATAGCTAGTAAGCATTCAAGTTGATAAACAAGGTCTAGACATATTCAAACAAGACAAATCATGTATCTACCCCCTATCGACCCTAAACTTCGTCTTATGAAGTCAAGCATGAAGAGAAGTGGTTTTGGGTTTCAAAAACATGGAAATTTCAAAAACCTCCCAAAATTCAGCTTCATTTTAGAGCGACTAAGAAGGATCGATGCTTACCTTTTCATTTCCATGTTTTAAACTTGTTTAAATCTTGGTCAAATCTAGGATTTGACCAAGATTCAAATGGGCATAAAATAAAAAAACCGAAAAATGAAAAACCAAAGCGCACATAGTCTTCTTATATGTCATATAGTAAGCATTAAAGTTGATAAACAAGGTCTAGACATATTCAAACTAGCTAGACAAATCATGTATCTACCCCCTAAAACCCCTAAACTCTGTCTTATGACGAAGTCAAGCATGAAGATAAGTGGTTTTAGGTTTCAAACATGCATGGAAATTTCAAAAACCTTCCAAAAACTTCATTTTAGGGTGACTAATTAAGAAGGATACATGCTTCCCTTTTCATTTTCATGTTCTATATATACTTGTTTAAATCTTGGTCAAACCTAGCTAGGATTTGACCAAGATTCAAATGTGCATCAAAATTCCAAAAAATATCAGAAAAATGAAAAACCAAAGCACATAGTTTTCTTATGTCATATAGTAGCATTAAAGTTGATAAACAAGGTCTAGACATATTCAAACAAGAAAAATCATGTATCTACTCCCTAACCCTAAACTTTGTCTTATGTAGTCAAGTTTCATGAAGAGAGTGACTAAGAATGATCAATGCTTACCTTTTCATTTTCATATTTTAAACTTGTTAAAATCATTGTCAAACCAGGATTTGACCAAGATTTAAATGGGCATAAAATTAAAAAAATCAGAAAAATGAAAAACAAAAGCACATAGTCTTCTTATGTCACATATATATATAGTAAGAGCATTCAAAAGTTGACAAACAAGGTCTATACATATTCAAATAAGACAAATCATGTATCTACCCCTAACCCTAAACTCTGTCTTATGAAGTCAAGCATGAAGAGAAGTGGTTTTTGGTTTCAAACATGGAAATTTCAAAAACCTCCCAAAAGCTTCATTTTAGAGTGACTAAGAAGGATCCAGGCTTACCTTTTCATTTTCATGTTTTAAACTTGTTTAAATCTTGGTCAAACCTAGGATTTGACCAATATTAAAATGGGCATAAAATAAAAAAATAAAAAAAACCAAAGCACATAGTCTTCTTATGTCATATAGTAAGCATTCAAGTTCATAAACAAGGTCTAGACATATTCAAACCAGACAAATCATGTATCTACCCCCTATCGACCCTAAACTTCGTCTTATGAAGTCAAGCATGAAGAGAAGTGGTTTTGGGTTTCAAACATGGAAATTTCAAAAAACCAAAAGCTTCATTTTAGAGCGAGTAAGAAGGATCGATGCTTATCTTTTCATTTTCATGTTTTAAACTTATTTAAATCTTGGTCAAACCTAGGATTTGACCAAGATTCAAATGGGCATAAAAATTCAGACAAAAATCTAATTAAAGAATGAAAAACCAAAGCACGTACATAGCCTTCTTAATTATGTCATATAGTAAACATTCAAGTTGATAAACAAGGTCTAGACATATTCAAACCAGAAAAATCGTGTATCTACCCCTAACCCTAATTAAACTCTGTCTTATGAAGTCAAGCATGAAGAAAAGTGGTTTTGAGTTTCAAGCATGCATGGAAATTTCGAGAACCTCCCAAAATAAAGCTTCATTTTAGAGTGACTACGAAGGATCCATGCTTACACCTTTTCATTTTCAAGTTTTAAACTTGTTTAAAACCTCGTCAAACCTGGGATTTGACCAAGATTCAAATGGGCATAAAATTCAAAAAAATAGATAAATGAAAAACCATAGCACATAGTCTTCTTATGTCATATAGTAAGCATTCAAGTGGATAAACAAGCTCTAGACATACTGAAACCAGACAAATCATGTATCTACCCCTATCCCTAAACTATGTCTTATGAAGTCTAGCATGAAAAGAAGTGGTTTTGGGTTTCAAACATGGAAATTTCAAAAACCTCCCAAAAGCTTCATTTTGGATTGACTAAGGAGGATCCAGGCTTACTTTTTCATTTTCATATTTTAAACTTGTTTAAATCTAGGTCAAACCTAGGATTTGACCAAGATTCAAATGGACATAAAAAATCAACAGTTTACAACAGCACACAAAATAAACATGAAATTACATCTAAATCCCTAACTTTTACATGGAGGACCCCAGGCTGAAAGCAAGAAATGCGATCGGGTCTTGAATCTTGATGCGTCTTCTCTTGACAAAGAAGATTGCTGGGAGTTTGCGTACGTACATCACGTCACTTGTGCTCACTGAAGTGTGGGACATGACGCATGCATGGGCAACACACGTAAGTGACATGGATTCAAGGGTAGGGAAGCCAAGAGAAAAAAACGAGAATTTGGACAAAAATAACCCAATCTTGCTAGTATGTCGAAAGTTTGTTTTTCCCAATCTTTTCGACTTTGGGTTATTTCTGTCTATTTTGCCGAAAAAACGAGGACAGAGACTGGAAACGGTGATGCATCTAGCTTCAGAGTACGTCAGATTAAGACTTCATGAGCAACACTAGTCTGACGTAAGTACAGTGTATACAGACAAGACAGGGACTAGACATTGCTACCCACGTCCCTCTGCGCCCCTTCAAAGAAATCATACTCCGTACTAGAATCTCGAAACGTAGGAATTAGTCTGACACGATTTCTGATTGTTTAATTCATAGGATTGCAATTTTCAGAATTCATTGACAATACATTTTTATACAAAAACAAAAAATCCTTCATTGTGTAACCGTATGTTACTACTAGTATTTCTTTTGGTTTTCACACGCAATCAAATGTTATTGGATCCAAATACCGTTGTTTCTCAATCCTATATATTTGGAGATGATCATCACTCTCTAATCATACAATTTTCATATTCCCGCACTTTGAAAATCTTGCGAATAATCAAAGCAGCCAAAATCTATGGTGTGTATTGTATATGTTTATGCCATGCTTAGTTTCATCGAATATTGTTTGGTTGCATCGCGGGGAAACCGCGTGAATTTAGATTAATTGTTGCATGTTTGTTTGTGGTGTGACCAACTGCTTTTGCAACGAAACAACCCCCCCACCATGTACGCATTGTTTGGGTCGCATGCATGATGTGTACAAAATGTTAAAATAGAAATAATGTAGGAATTGAATATGATTGCATGTTGAATTAATCCTATATGAGAGAAATCACACAAATTTGAATTGCATGTTCTTTGGTTGTAGTGCTACACAAAAAACACGTGAATTAGTATGAATTATCATGTATTCAAGAATCAAAGGAGCCACTGAGATTTGAATCCCACAAAATTTCTATGAATTTTCTTCGAACCAAACAAGCCCAACAAGATTCCAAAGGAATATAATACAACGAATCAAACAACTTCCGTTGTTGGAATATTTCCTTAGGACATCAATCCAATAGAAACTATATGATCCAGTTTCAGCGACAATCTGGTCGGTGTAGGCTCGAGGAGGCCAATTGTATATATATGTTTGGACCCGGTTGGTTGAGTGATCATGCTCGTGACATCCAGCCTGAAAGGTAAAATTCGGGCAAGGCCAGCGTGACGCCACAATACTTTTGAAATATTCAAAAGCGCGTAATATTTGTGAAATTTTAATAATAGCTACTACTTATGTGAATTTTTTTCGTTCATACGCTTATTGGGGGGTAGGCTAACCCTAATGGCCTCCTCAAGATCCCTACCTCTACCAAGGTTTCCCGAGTTCATCCACCTCGATGGGTTCCTTGCCACTTTCGACCATGTTGTGGGCATCATTTCGGGTTCCCGTACCACGGCCAGTCCTTTTCAGGAGTCCCGAACCCGATGCCATAATATTTGTTTGAAAAAAATTCAAGACCGCACAATATTTGTTGAAATAAATGAATAAGCATTTTTAAATAGCTAAATAAAAGAAGTACGAATTTTGAAAAATTTATTTTTTCTAAAACATTAATTGGAGCATTGACATGTTGAACCCACTTGTCGATTTTGCTATCAACATGACTAACTAGCTGATTAGATAACCAAGTGGTGAAATTTGCAACATATTAGACCACCACATGGTGGAAACTGCAAAAAAAATGTCCAAGTGGTGGTTTGTGCAACATATAGAGCAGTACAGTATATGGTAGTACAAGATGAAGAGGCCTCCAAGATGAATGTGCACTGCCGTGGGCCCGTGGTAATATATCATGATGATGGCAAAGGATCTTTTCTCTGCTGAAACTGTCCAGAGCTGATTTGATGAGACAAAATACAGCTCCACGGCGTGCAAGGACAGTATACAGTACATTAGCTTCTTCTCGGGTCACACGCCTTCACGACAGGTGCAGTAGTGCAGCAGAGACCAGAGAGAGAAGGCACGCCCGTAGTACTCGTATTATTGATTTCAATTCAAATTGTTTTTTTTTGCCTGCTTCTCCGTCTTCTTCATCTCCATCTTCTCTGGCGACCCCGCCTACACCAGCAGCCCCTGCACCACCGCCGCCATGCCTTTTTCGGATCATCTCGAGCCACCTGTTTGATGGTACTAGTAGGAGTTGTGGACTTTTATCCATATCGCTCTACCAGCTGCCGCTCGCACTGTCCTCCAATACCTCATACCCAAACGCCAGCGTCCCACTCCCACACCCCCACACCCACTTGACCGCATCCTTCCAATGGCGAGATCGATCAATGAGAGTGGCAGTTCTTGGGTGTTTCCTGATGGCCCCCTTGAAGAAATCGCATCCCGATGCGATGTCATCACCGCCGCGAGCCTCGTCGGTTCATGCAAGTTTTATCATGATTCAGCAACACAAAGTGTAGCTCTGCCTGCATCTCAGCCGTTTGGCATGCCCTGTGTTCTTCATACTCACCAAACTGAGGTACCGCCCGCGCACAATCCCTTCTACCGCGTCCACAAGTTCAAGCAGGAGGGTGCGCAGAAGGACAAGCAGCATGATGCAAAAGATCGCAAGGGTACCTTGTGCCAACTGACGCCGCTGGACAGGATCTCTTCCGATGCCGTGATTCCAGATGGTGGTACGGGCATGTGGGCAGGCGCGAATGGAGATTGGATCGCCCTTCTTGGCTTCCCCTGGAATTGGGAGCTTGTCAATGTGTACACTGGTCGCCGGATTCCTCTACCACCAATAAGTGAGTTTAAATCCACCCCGGATAAACTTGTGTTCGAGTCTAATGATCAACATCTTCAACTGCTGAAGATAGCTATTTGCCGAGTTCCAACAGCTGCTTCAAATTATACTAGTTTCTCTGTTCTTGCCATCTTCAACGCGGCAATTGCAGTCCTTCACTGTGCTTCTAGCAGATGGACAGTTCTTGACAACCAGTTCTTAGCGTACGGCTACTCCGATGCAATCATCCACAAGGGTATTGTATTTGCTGTAACTCAGACAGGCGAAGTTTATGCATGGAATCAACTTTCTTGGGGTAATTTTTCTCATCTCATATGATGTGTTTTCGCTATTACCTGCTAGTTTCAGATTTAGCTTTAGCCTTTTTCTTTTTGTTGTGCAGTTTTCGTGTCATGCCTGTACCTTTCCCCCTCTATATTCAATCAAAATCAGCAGCGATATGCCTTTGAGTCAAAATAAAGTACTCCCTCCGATCCAAATCAAATTGACTCAGCTTTGTCTAGCCAGTGCATCTAGCTAGACAAACTTGAGTCAATTAATTTGTGCATATCTAGCTAGACACATCCAGTTGAGTCAATTAATTTGGATCGGAGGCAGTATTTTAGCTACATCATTATTCATGTATGTAATGAACTAATCAAGTTTTGCTGAACTGACTTCAAGCTGTGCTTTCCTTTGCAAGGTCCTTTGTTGATCAGCACGGCACCTATTCCGCCAGAACTTGATGAACAAGGTCGGTACAATCTTGGCTCCTGGTGGTTAGCACGATCTCCTGATGGTTCTAGACTTTTTCTGGTCCATACCTGGGGCGTTACTGACGGGCGGGATTATACTGGACTGGTTCGGATTTTACCTGCTGCTGCTACCTCTGAGGGTCGTCATGGTCGCACTATTCGCGGGTATGGTAAGGGTTTACTTGGCTGCGAGGTGTACAGCATGGACACCAGTCAGTTGATGCCACCGAGGCCATGGAGGAGGATTATTTCCCTTGGATCATATTCTCTCTTCCTTGGAGTGAACTATCCGATTATCATTCCAGTAGAAGACGGGGCAGAACATGACCGTCCAAATATGGCGAGAAGCAACTCTGTTTACACATCGCACCATGCAGTAGGCCTTGCATATCCTCCTTCTCCAGAAATTTGCCGCTTCAGTTTGAATTCTGAAGACTGTACTGTTGGTTTCCAAACCAACATTAGATGGACATGGCGGCAGGTTCCGTTGTGGCTCATCCCAAGCTTCGCCAACGCCCGGCAATGGAACCTGCCTTCGCGTCACAGGTCCAGAAAGAAGGGCTGATGTACTTTATGTAATACTCGTGTTGTAATGCAAGATTTGTATCTGTTGAACTATTTCATTTGCATGTTTATCTCTACCTAGGCTACTCCCTTTCCGTAGTTGTGTTGTACTATCTGTTGAACTATTTCCTTTGCATGTTATCTCTACCTAGGCTACTCCTCCGTAGTTGTTAAATTGATGTAATGCTCCTACAATGCACGCTACACTGGGCGTGTGGCCTGTAATGTTATCAAACACCTTTTGTACTCGTTCTAGTAAGCATTTCACACTATAGCTCACATAATTAAAGTACTCCTACAACGTATTAGTTGAAAGATATCTCTCATAAGTAAGTACCCCTCTTTGAGCTTATGCGAAACATAAATGACTATTTTAGAAATATATACTCTCGACACAAGATTATATTAAAAACAATGGTACATAGTTCTATTAGAAAAAGAAAGTGTGAATAGTAGAATGATGGAGAAGTGTTTTTTGAGGTCTGTGCATAGCTAGTGTTCATGGTGCAAAAGCACTTAGACTAGTCACAATGGGAAGTATACTAGTCTATGATACAACACCTTCAATGCATAGTATCATGAATTAGTATCATGCAATGTTGCGAAAAACCAATTATTCATTTCTTTCCAAATAGACTAGCTTTGCGAGGATGACAAAACATTTCTTTATTGCCCTCTCGTATGAATCTCCTCCATACATCACCTCTCATACCGATTGAAAGCCATTCCAAATCGTTGGTTCAAGACCATGAATACCAAGCCAATTTTGTTAGCTAGTTGGACCACCCTCGGATTGAGAACCAACGGTTGAAAGAAAGGTGGGCGCCAACTCATATTTTTTTCTCGAGAGTCCGACACTTGATGTTGATTGCAAAGTTCACAAAGGCCAAAATTTTGACATCCTCTTTGTGCAAGTCTTGCCACCATCCAAACTCGGTTTTGAAGTACCAACCAAGAAAAAAAAAGCTTGCACTTTGGAGGACCCCATGGACCATGAAAATTTTGAAAAACTTCCAGTAAATCATGCATATTTCGATTTATATTTTGGTGAAGTTTCATTCGATTTGAATCATAGGTTTGTGAGCAAATATATATTTAGTTTAAACTAGTGCTCGAGTACGTAAGAATCTATTTAATCACAAGCTAGTCATCCGAATGGGATGAAATATTCATAGATTTTAAAACAAGGAATCTACATATTACTGGATTTTTTTTCAAAATTTTCTGAATAGTTTTTCTTTTTTAGCTTCGAAATAAGAGATAGTTTGGAACGTTGGATCTCAAATGGATGGTAGATGGTGGGACACAGTCACAATGTATCTTGGAAGCATCAAGTCACTGAAGCTCTGTCCGGTTTCCAAACCAAGCTAGGAAAGGCATTGAAAATGAAGTTCTGCTCTAAAACATTTCTCATTCCATTTTGGTGCTCGCGCGGTTGCATGCTGCCCACGTGTTAAGGTACGTGTCTCTGGCATGTAGAGAACTACGATTATTGGCGAAAAATATATCGAAATGGAAACTGTAAAAAAAAGCCCTCTCTGGTCAACCTGATGTGACGAGACATCACTGCACCAAACGTCGTCGCAAATTTATAGATGGGTGGCGTGCTAGTCTACCAACAGTCAAATCGGCGCCCAGTCGCAGCAGCAGCCTAGAGTACTACCTAGTTTTTGCCCCTTGCATGTCTATCATCTTCTTCTTCACCCCGTTACAAAAAAACTTCTTCTTCACCCTCCCAGAATCACGCGCACGCGCAGGATCTCGATCCCCACCACGCCGGATCACTAGTACTACTCCGTATACCTTTCTCTCCTTACCCCGGCCGGCCGCGCGCCGCATCGTTCCTTCCATAGCGCTCGCCCTCTCCTCCGAAAACCCCAAGCGCAGTTGCATCCGCCATCCACCTAAATCCATCTTCACGTGATGGATTATTCTAGGCTTTGCCGGGGCGGCGGGGACGGCCACTTGGAGGCTCTCACCGGCGACAACATCGACCTCATCGCTGCGCATCTGGACGTTACCTACACCGTCCGACTTGCTGCATGTTCCAGGGAGCTCTACGACATGATCAGCAAGGATGAAGGTAAGATGCACCATTGGGATGAACCCTGCCTGCTGATGCCTCCGCCTGCTTATTGGTTCGATGAACACTGGGACGTGGCGAGAGCATCTCGTCTGCATGATACCGTGTACGACCTGGTGCCCCTCGACCATCCTCGCCGTTCTGTCGCCCTGCCGTTCATGCACGACAGAAAATGGCTTGGCGCGAACGGCGACTGGATCGCCGCCGCCGATCATCATGAGTGGTGCCTCGTGAACGTCTACACCGAGCGACATATCCCCCTTCCATCCCTACCTGATTCGAAGATTCGTCATAGTATTGTTTCATCTCGACCTGCATACTCTTTTAACTGGCGTCCAGAAATTTATTTGTTGAAGATTGTAATCTGCCAAGTGCCCACAAAAGGTGGGAGGTACGCAGATTACAAGCTCATCGCCTTGTTCGACAAAACGATTTTCTACCTTGAAGGGGGTGGCGACTGGAGAATGCTGGAGGCCCTTACACCTGCACCTGATTATCCAAATTACTGTGATGCCATTGAACTCCGTGGCCACGTTTTTGCGGTGGACGAAACTGACGGCTCCACGTACTTCTGGGACACCGCAAATGGTATTTTTTCAGTCCTTATGTTGCATTGCATGATACACTGCCTTAACCAATGAAGTTATTCATGAACTACCTTGTTTATATTTTACCTTTCTTATATGACTTAATGATCACACCCCCTTTTGCTGAATATGAATGAACCGTTGCTTGCAATGAATTAGTAGTACTAATTAGTCACCAACAAACATAGTATGCTCAGTATGTGATTGCATTCCTGAATTAGTAACTCTACGCCACTGCAGAATATGGGTGTAATTAACCAGTATCTCAAAAGATAACGTGGCACTATGAAGGCACCCTTTTTGATAACCTTTTACACCCATTGTTTCATATATAACTAATTGATTTTGCCTCCAAAAGGAGGACGAGAGACCCCCGCCATCTGCATCAGAGAGATGCATAAGGACTTTCATAAGTATATGACTTAACGATCACATCCTTTATCTGAATATGAATGAACCGTTGCTTGCAATGAATTAGTACTAGTCAGTCATCAGCAAACATAGTATACTCCGTATGTGAATGCATTCCTGAATTAGTAACTCTATGCAACTGCAGAATATGGATGTAATTAACAAGTATCTCAAATGTTAACGTAGAAACAGAAAAATAGAAGAAAATCGTTTGTAATTACATGCGTAGCTTATATTTTCTAGAGATCGGGGAAAAAGCCTTGATTGGATGTACCTACATGCAGATCAAACAGTTCTTTGTTTATATCGGTGAACAATCTGCAGAATGGTATAATTAATTTTGTTTTTGATACATTTTTTCTCCCATTTTCTTGAATAGATTTCAGTTTCCCACAATTATCTTTCATTAGTGATTGTGACGTCCCCTCATTCAAAATAACTCAGGTTATCTTTTTCCTAATTCAGTGATATTTAAGTTTGAGTAAGTTTACGATTAATATCTACAACCTCATATATATATAAGATTTAGCACCTGCAGGCCTAACAAAGTTAGCTGCCTCTAGTCCCCTGTATAGTTCTTTCTTTTTGCTTTCTCAGTTTTTCGTAGCCTTGCTACAACCCTGTATGCTCTAATATATAATGATGCACGACTAGGCATGTGTTCGAGAAAAGAAAATCTAAATATCTTTTGTAATATATGAACCTATATTGATGTTTTAGATGTTGGTAGTATAATTTTCGATAAACTTGAACAGACTTAAATCAGTTTAACTTAGCACAACCATATAGCGTACCTTTTTTAGAACGCGAAAATGAGGTAAACAAATACCATGTGTACCCTTTACTATCAATAGTAGAGAAGAGATTATGAACCTTCAACTCTAAAATGCAAATTCTTCTACTGAATGGATAGCTGCATCTGATACCTATTTTGCAAATGTTACCAGACTTGGGGTTAGCTATAAAGAGCATTTCTTTCTTGTCAAGCTTCATGCACTACCAACACAACCAAAAGTCCGAACTGATCGCAAGGGCGGCAATCCACTTATACAATTCAACACCCCCCGTCACGTGTGATGGGAGACAAGTCAACATGTGGAAAGACTCAGAGGTATAGCTCAAGAGGCATATAAGTGGACTCCGAGGGGGCAACAACAATTTTAGGATAAATTGCGAAAGCCAGGACTCGAACTCGAGACCCTGGCTCTGACACCATGTCAAGCTTCATGGACTAGCCAACGCAACCAAAAGTCCGAACTGATGGAAAGGTCTAGGCAATCCACTTATACAGTTAAACATTTCTTACCCTTCGGGTGGTCACAGGGAAGCTCTCTAATAGATCACTTAAGACAAAGGGAATTAACTACAACACAGGACTTAAACTTAAGATGATATATATTTGTCAAAATTTGAATGTATCTATATGCTTTCACTGTCTAGATACATCTGAATTTGGACAAATCTCAGACACTTTCGGTGGGACAGAGGTAGTATATAACTGTGTATACACTAACTAGTTTCCATGGCCGACGAAGTTGAAGTCGCGCCGTGGTTGCTGGTGTACCATGGCCGACGATTTTGGTCCCTCCGTGGTGCATGTCAAAACTTTTTTTTCTCGTTTTTGAGGCCACCTAGCCCGACGAAAGCGGCCAAAACGTGGCGTATGGTGGCCCGGGACGTGGTGCATCTCGAAATCTCGGGTTCGCCGGCCGAGTCAACGCAAATCCGCACCGCCGAGGGATGTAGGGCCCAGATGGCAGCCTCTCTGGCATTGTTTTTTTCTAGATCGCGCCATCTCGTTCAACGTTCTCCGATCGAGCCGTTTACGATGCAGGATCATGGGTCCCGCATGTCATCCTCTATGAACCAAAATTCTTTCTATTCTTGGATTTTTTTGACCCCCTGATTTGGCTACTTCCTTTTTCTTTTGATCCCTTGCCGCCTTGGAAACGTTGAGACCGCTGCTAAATGGGACCCGCATGTCATCCTCTATGTGCAATCAACTTTCTTTTCTTGGAGTTTTTTTGGCACCTCAAATTTGGTCACTTGCCTTTTTCTTTCGATCCCCCTCTCAAACGGTGATACCTGCTGCTAAATGGGACCCGCATGTCATCCTCTATGTACTATAAAACTTTCTTTTTGGATTATTTTTGGCACCTCAAATTTGGTCACTTGCCTTTTTCTTTCGATCCCCTGCCGCCTCTCAAACGGTGATACCGCTGCTGCTAATGGGACCCGCATGTCATCCTCTATGTACTATAAAACTTTCTTTTCTTGGATTTTTTTGGCACCTCATATTTGGTCACTTGACTTTTTCTTTCGATCCCCTGCTGCCTCTCAAACGGTGATACCGCTGCTGCTAAATGGGACCCGCATGTCATCCTCTATGTACTATAAAACTTTCTTTTCTTGAATTATTTTTGGCTCCTGATATTTTTTCACTTGCCTTTTTCTTTCGATCTCATGCCACGTTTGAAACGTTGAGGAACCTGCAGGCTCATGGGACCCGCATGTCATCCTCTATGTACTATAAAAGTTCTTTTTCTTGGTTTTTTTTCACCATCTGATTTTTGGCAATTTCTTTTTTCTTTTGATCCCCTGCCACCTCTCAAACGCTGATACCGCTGCTGCTAAATGGGACCCGCATGTCATCCTCTATGTACTATAAAACTTTCTTTTCTTGAATTATTTTTGGCTCCTCATATTTGGTCACTTGCCTTTTTCTTTCGATCTCATGCCAAGTTTGAAACGTTGAGGAACCTGCTGGCTCATGGGACCCGCATGTCATCCTCTATGAGCAATCAACTTTCTTTTCTTGGAGTTTTTTTTTTTTTTTTTTATTTGGGCACTTGCCTTTTTCTTTCGATCTCATGCCACGTTTGAAACGTTGAGGAACCTGCTGGCTCATGGGACCCGCATGTCATCCTCTATGTGCTATAAAAGTTTCCTTTGTTGGATTTTTTTCACCCTCTGATTTTTGGCTTGCCTTTTTCTTTTGATCCCCTGCCCCCTTTGAAACGTTGAGTAAGCTGTTGGCTCAAGGGACCCGCATGTCATCCTCTATGTCCATCAACTTTCCTTTCTTGGATTTTTTTCACCCCCTAATTACTAGCTACTTTCTTTTTCTTTTGATCTCAAGCCGCATTACAAACATTGAGACCGCTGCTGCAAAATGGGACCCACATGTCATCCTCTATGTACAATAAAGTTTCTTTTCTTGGATTATCTTTTGCTCCTGATATTTTGTCACTTGCCTTTTTCTTTCGATCTCATGCCGCCTTTGAAACGTTGAGTAAGCTGCTGGCTCATGGGTCCCGCATGTCATCCTCTACGAACAATAAAAGTTTCCTTTCTTGGAGTTATTTTTGACCCCTAATTTCTGGCTATTTGCCTTTTTCTTTGGATCTCCTGCCCCTTTGAAACGATGAGGACGCTGTTGGCAGGTCGGTCCCACAAGTCATCCTCTATGAACAATAAAAGTTTCCTTTGATGGATTTTTTTGAACCCCTAATTAATTTCTGGATATTTCCTTTTTTTCTTTGATCCCCTGCCGCCTTGGAATCGTTGAGGATGCTGCTGCCTCATGGGTCCCGCATGTCATCCTCTCAGAACGGTAAATGTTTCTTTTCTTGGATATTGTTTACCAAATGATTTTTGGCTTATTTTTTCTTTCGATATCCTGCCGCCTTTAAAACGTTGAGGACGCTGCTGGCTCACGGGTCCCACATGTCAGCCTCTATGAACAATAAGCGCTGAGGACGCTGCTGCCTCATGGGTCCCGCATGTCATCCTCTCAGAACGAAAATGTTTCTTTTCTTGGATTTTTTACCAACAGATTTTTGGTTTATTTTTTCTTTCCATCCCCTGCCGCCTTTAAAACGACGCTGCTGGCTCATGGGTCCACGATGTCAGCCTCCCCGTACAAGAAACATGTGATATCTTGATTATTTTGCAGACAATAAACAGTGTATTGCGCTCTGAGCTATTTCAACGGATAAATTAAATCTTTATTTTTACATAAACAAATTTATATGCTGAATCTCCTTGTTTTTTGTTTTTGCGAAGCATAGGACTTTCCTGTTTTTTTAGAAAAATCCGAACTATCCTGTTTTGGAGTGGGCTGAAATTGTACGAGTCAAAAGGCCCAGCAGGATAGTTCGAATGCCCAGATGTCCACATGCAGCCCAATTGAAATCGTTCTTTTTTTGGATTTTTTTCACCCCCTGATTTCTGGCTACTTCATTTTTCTTTTGGTCCTGTGCCGCCTTGGAAACGTTGAGACCGCTGCTGCAAAATGGGACCCGCATGTCATCCTCAATGTACAGTAAAATTTCTTTTCTTAGATTATTTTTGGCTCCTGATATTTGGTCACTTGGCTTTTTCTTTTGATCCCGTGCAGCCTCTCAAACGGTGATACCGCTGCTGCTAAATGGGACCCGCATGCCATCCTCTATGTACAATCAAGTTTCTTTTCTTGAATTATTTTTGGCTCCTGATATTTGGTCACTTGCCTTTTTCTTTCGATCTCATGCCACGTTTGAAACGTTGAAAAACCTGCTGGCTCATGGGACCCGCATGTCATCCTCTATGTACAATAAAACTTTCTTTTCTTCGATTTTTTTGGCACCTCATATTTGGTCACTTGCCTTTTTCTTTCGATCCCCTGCCGCCTCTCAAACGGTGATACCGCTGCTGCTAAATGGGACCCGCATGTCATACTCTATGTACAATCAAGTTTCTTTTCTTGAATTATTTTTGGATCCTGATATTTGGTCATTTGCCTTTTTCTTTCGATCTCATGCCACGTTTGAAACGTTGAAAAACCTGCTGGCTCATGGGACCCGCATGTCATCCTCTATGTACTATAAAAGTTCATTTTCTTGGTTTTTTTTCACCCTCTGATTTTCGGCTATTTCCTTTTTCTTTTGATCCCCTGCCGCCTTTGAAACGTTGAGGACTCTGCTGGCTCATCGATAAAACTTTCCTTTATTGGAGTTTTTTTACCCCCTAATTTCTGGCTACTTTCTTTTTCTTTTGATCTCAAGCCGCATTTGAAACGTTGAGACCGCTGCTGCTAAATGGGACCCGCATGTCATCCTCTATGTACAATAAAGTTTTCTTTTCTTGGATTATCTTTGTCTCCTGATATTTTGTCACTTGCCTTTTTCTTTCGATCTCATGCCGCCTTTGAAACGTTGAGTAAGCTGCTGGCTCATGGGTCCCCCATGTCATCCTCTACGAACAATAAAAGTTTCCTTTCTTGGAGTTATTTTTGAACCCTAATTTCTGGCTACTTCCTTTTTCTTTTGATCCCGTGCCGCCTTGGAAACGTTGAGACCGCTGCTGCTAAATGGGTCCCGCATGTCATCATCTATGTACAATAAAATTTCTTTCTTCGATTATTTTCGGGTCCTGATATTTGGTCACTTGCCTTTTTCTTTCGATCTCATGCCGCCTTTGAAACGTTGAGGAAGCTGCTGGAGCATGGGTCCCGCATGTCATCCTCTATGAACAATAAAAGTTTCCTTTCTTGGAGTTATTTTTTACCCCTAATTTCTGGCTACTTCCTTTTTCTTTTGATCCCCTGCCGCCTTTGAAACGTTGAAGACTTTGCTGGCTCATGGGTCCCACATGTCAGCCTCTATGAACAATAAACACTTCCTTTCTTGGAGTTATTCTGTACCCCTAATTTCTGGCTATTTGCCTTTTTTCTTTCGATCCCCAGTCGCCTTCTAAACGTAGAGGACGCGGCTGGCTCGTGGGTCCCAGATGTCAGCCTCCATGGACAATAAACCTCTCCTTTGTTGGATTTATTTTTCACCCTCTGATTTTGGCTATTTCCTTTTTCTTTTGATCCACTGCCGCCTTGGAAACATTGAGTAAGCTGCTGACACATGGGGCCCGCATGTCATCCTCTATGTACAATCAACTTGCAAGATCTTCGAGCGAAAGAGCTTGTATTAGTGGGACCCATATGTCAACCTCTATGTACAATAAAAGTTTCCTTTCTTGGATTATTTTTAGCTCCTGATATTCGGTCACTTTCCTTTTTCTTTCGATCTCAAGCCGCCTCTGAAACGTTGAGTAAGGTGCTGGCTCATGGGACCCACATGTCATCCTCTATGTACAATAAAGTTTCTTTTCTTGGATTTTTTTTACCCCTGATTTTTGGTCACTTGCCTTGACGCTGCTGGCTCATGGGTCCCACATGTCAGCATCTATGAACAATAAACCTTTCCTTTGTTGGATTTATTGTTTACCCCTAATTTCTGGCTATTTGCCTTTTTCTTTTGATCCCCACCGGCCTTTGAAAACGTTGAGGAACCTGCTGGCTCATGGGACCCGCATGTCATCCTCTATGTACTATAAAATTTCTTTTCTTGGTTTTTTTTTCACCTCTGATTTTTGGCTATTTCCTTTTTCTTTTGATCCCCTGCCGCCTTGGAAACGTTGAGTAAGCTGCTGACTCATGGGACCCGCATGTCATCCTCTATGTACAATCAACTTTCTTTTTTTGGAGTTTTTTACCCCCTAATTTCTGGCTACTTTCTTTTTCTTTTGATCTCAAACCGCATTTGAAACGCTGAAACCGCTGCTGCAAAATGGGACCCGCATGTCATCCTCTATGTACAATAAGTTTCATTTCTTGGATTATTTTTGGCACCTGATATTTGGTCACTTGCATTTTTCTTCCGATCTCATGCCGCCTTTGAAACGTTGAGTAAGCTGCTGGCTCATGGGTCCCGCATGTCATCCTCTACGAACAATAAAAGTTTCATTTCTTGGAGTTATTTTTGACCCCTAATTTCTGGCTACTTCCTTTTTTCTTTTGATCCACTGCCGCCTTTGAAACGGTGCGGATTCTGCAGACTAATACAAGCTTTTTCTCTCCAAGATCTTGCAAGTTGATAGATTAAATCATGGAATTATTAGGATATGTTTTAAATTTCAAATCCACTTTATGAATTATTAAAAATACCGTTATCCATGTGGGTATGGAGCGAACAAGGATTTTCATATTGGGCATGAGCAGTTTCAAAAATTGGAACCCAATAATTCAAAATAACTAAAAACAACTTTTATGTAGAATCTCCGCGTTTTTTTCTTTTGCCATTCATAGGATCTGTGTTTCATTAGAAAAGGGCCGAAATTGCATGAGCAGAAAGGCCCATTTGTAGTTATTGGGCTTCGACGGCCGGAGCAAGTAGGCCGAGAGCAATTACCATGTAGATGGCCGTTGGCAACCCAAAGTGAAATATTGGGCCCAACAGGGGAATGCTGAACAGTACTATTTTCTAATTGGAAGGTGGTACATGGCGTAATCCTGCCAAAAAAAAAGATGGACACGGGTTGCTGAAATTTGCCCATCTGCGCCTAATATCGCCGCCGCGGCTCCGCTTCCGCCGCCGCCGCCATGCCTCGTCTCGCGTCGAGCTCGCGGTACTGCCGCGTCTCGGGCACGGGGTACCGCGGCGTCCGCGCGCGCCCCAAAGGTACGTATTACGCGGAGATACGTGACGGCGGCGAGCGCATCGGCCTCGGCACCTACGAGACCGCGCACGAGGCCGCGCGCGCGTACGACGCCGTGGCGTGGCGGCTCGGGCGCCCGCGATCGTCGATGAATTTCCATGACGTGTGGACGCGCCAGCAGGCCGAGGATCTCGCGCCGCCGCCGTACATCGTTAGACAGGAGGAACAGCACCGCCGCCGCGAGACGGAGCGCCGTTTGCGCATCGCCGAGCGGGACGAGCGCGCGGCGCGCGAGTGGGCGGCCCGCTTCCCCGAGGACGTTGCCGCCGAGAACGAGCACTTCCGCAGACGGAGGGCGGAGAAGGCGACGAGGCGGGCAGCGAAGAAGGAGGACCGCGCACGACGGAGGGCGGAGAAGGCGACGAAGCGGGCCTTCATCGAAGCGCAGCTCGCCGGGCCGACCACCATTGGCGAGGACGACCCCCGTTGGATTGACCTCTTCTCGTCGGATCCGGTGTCGGGCACGACACCGGACTCGTC
Source organism: Lolium multiflorum (assembly GCA_030979885.1). Classification (NCBI taxonomy): domain Eukaryota; kingdom Viridiplantae; phylum Streptophyta; class Magnoliopsida; order Poales; family Poaceae; genus Lolium; species Lolium multiflorum. The sequence goes on along the minus strand of CM061752.1, from coordinate 87,035,619 downwards.
AGATGTCGAGTTTTAGTTTAGTTTTATCGCACTACTTTGTACAAATATGAACTACGGAGTATCTATCAAGCTAATTTTATCCTATTTTATGTCTATTTCTAGTCTTTGTTTGATCTTCTGTTTTACTGCACTCTATTTTTCATTATATTCTGTTTTTGGCGCTGCATTTATAGCGCCTCTGAAAATACGCTGTTTCAGCCCTGCATTTGGCCGCCACAGTTTGCAGCTTCCGGTGAAGCTATTGCCGGCTCCATGCGCAGCATCAGCCATTCAGCCCACAGCGCCTAAATATAGAGCCACTGCTGGAGTTGCTGTAATATGTTTGTCAGCAGGAGCTTACCTAATTAGTTAAAAAAAAGATGTTCAGCGTGGGATTCGAAAAAAAGATCTTCATGTTTTTTTCCTAGCTATCCTAGTTCGGACTTTTCATTGTGTTGGCTAGTGCATGAAGCTTGACACCTGTATTATGTGATCCTGATATGAGGATAAGAACACCTTCAGGTTGCATTGCTAATGGTGTCTACTGCAGCAGTGGCGTACCTTCAATGGAGACTGATGCAAGAGAGTTGGTACTGGTGAACCTGCACCTGACATCATCGTGCCACCTGAAGTAGGTTGTGTATTGGGATTAGACTGATAAGCATAGCACCTTGCAAAGAACAAGATGCTGCTAGTGTTGGTTAACGTGATTTTACGACAAAAGTCATGTATGCTCAACAGGTGCCGTACCTAGTTTGGATATTGTGTTGTTACCCTTTTGTGGTTTGGTGTTTGTCCAACAGAGAAAGCTACTCTTTTCCCGTGTAAGTGTTATTATGTGAACAAAAGTTGTATGTACATATATATCGGTCAGAGAACCAAGATTGCATATTCTTGCCTGGTTATAACACATAAGTCATAATAACAATTAAAGAGAAAAGGAACATTTGCCTTTGCAATGTGATTGTGCCAAGTAGATTAGACAACCAACCACAAACATTACAGGTCAACAGCCAAACGCATGCGAAAGTCCTAAGGTAAGCTCCATAATACATGTTGAAACCAAAAGCCTAGAAACCATAAGAAAGGTAGCTCCACATCACAGTTCCACGACAGCAGCATACTGATCATAAAACATATATCAAGTCAGGACAGCTGCACCACTGGGTAAGCATCCATGGGGTCTGGCTCAAGAGCGAAGACTGTGTGAATGCTGCAAAATGTGGCTCTTGCCTCACCCCACCCATACATCTTATCATGGAACCTTACCAAATCAGCATGAATCATCTTGACATAAACATAGCTCCTCTCTCCATGCTGATGGGATTGAACAATGCGCCAGTTGCAGTGCTTCAGCTTGTCAAACAGTATGCAGGAGATAACGAAGCATGCTGGCTGGTCTTTTGTAGTGACAATGGCTTGGAGTAGCTGGTCCTGTGAACCACCCAACTGGATCTTTAGAGCTTGAAGGACAGTCCGTGCCATATAAGCTACCGTTGCTGACTTCAGCTCGGGTTCAGGTGAATGACAGCTGACATCTTGTCCTCGAGATGCAGATCCTTCTTGATCAGATTCAGCGGAATCATCACCACTACTTACAGGTGCATCAGGTTCTACAGAAGGCACATCAGGTACATGCTCAAGTTCATAGGAGTTGGGTGGGACAGCACTGTTTGCTGAAATCTCTACAATACCAGCTCCAGGTAGACCACCAGTATCTACAGAGGGTAAACCACCAATATCCACTTCAGAGGATTCTCGTGGCACGACACCTTTCGCTAGAGGCTCTACCATACCAGCTCCAGGTCCACCACCAGTCAGTACTGTGGGCATAGTCATGACGGGTTCTACCAATACAAAACCTCCTTCGGGTGGCGTGGCAACTTCGGGTGCAGGATCATCAGTAGCAACTCCAGCATCAGCACCAGTTACATCGGTCTTGACAATAGGTAAACCGTCTTGCTCTAGTTCAGAGAATTCCCGTGGCACGACACCGTTCACTAGAGGCTCTACACTAGCAGCTCCAGCTGCACCACCAGTTTCTTCAGCAGGGGGTAAACCCAATCCACAACCTTCTTCATGTGGCACGATGATGCCACGTATAGGCTCATCAGTACCAGGTCCAGCTGCATCAGTCTCCATAGACAGTAAACAAGGTGGCGTCGGAGGTTTAAAAGACTGGCATGCCATTTCACCTTTGTCATCAGACAATATAGAGTTTTCTTCAACTCTATGTTTCTGCAATAATAAGCACATGAACAGAAATTAGACCAGAGCATCTAGCCATCTAACGGGGGCAGCAGCAAAACAAGCGTCGGTCCATATGTTTACCTTGTCATCTGGGATATCAGAACACACAGATTTAGAAGTCATTTCACATAGCATCCGCTTTTTCGTTCCTTCCCCTACGTCCATCTGGAATAAGTAATACTATTGATCACATAAAACTAATTAATCAAATATATGCATATGTTGAGAAGTTTGCACGGCAAATTGTGGATTCTGCTTTTATCACCTACGAATCGTCGTTCTATATATTTACCTTGTTATCTGGGATATCAGAAGTCAAAGAATGAGAAGTCATCTCACTAAGTATCGGTTTTTTCGCTCTTTCCCCTCCATCCATCTGCAATAAGAAGTACTATTGATCACATAAAGCCAATTCATTGAATATATGCATATGTTGAGAAGTTTGCACAACAAATTGTGGATTCTACTTCCAATCACCAAGTAATCTCGTGAGAAATGCATGATCAAGATATGTTTCTCCCTCTTGATCGACATCTGCATCTCCATTAAGACTAATCATCGTGCGATGGTGCTAGCGCATACACTTCCAATCACCAGACAAGCAAAAAATTGTTGATTCTAGTAATGCTTAATCAGCAGTGGCCATGGAACGACCACAGATCGACCAAGCAAAAAAATAAATCATCAGCCTACTGACCACCAGGCAAAACAAACTAGGCCCATACATGGCCTCACAAATCATCATCAAACGTCGATCAAACTAGCAAGTTTGAACATGGATTACTAATTTATTTTCTGATAAAGTGAGTATATTAATATCGAAAGATATTGATTACACTGAGCCTCTGCAACAACGCAATACCTTACTGGTAGTACGGATGCACATGGATTCCTAATACTCCCTCTGTTCGGTTTTAATTAGTCGACGAGAGGGAGAGAAGAAAATGAACTGTCGATGCTTTCAACTAGAGTCAATTAAATACGAACGGAAGAAGTACGTAGTAGTATTGACAAATATCCGGATCTAGTCTAAAAACAAATTGGCATGTAAATCCTAGTAGTCTACTAAACTAGGATCAATACCCTAGATTAGGGTTGCAAGCGGCGTCCGCGAATCGTCCCGCAAAGCAGAAAATTAGAGCAAATAGTGGTTGAGATTAGAGCAGATTTAAAGCACTCGCACTGAAACTAGCTAGCCCGCTACCCACCCCGCTTGACACCCTGCCCTAGATGTGAATCTACACCAAATATTCAAACAAGGATGAGCAACCGCCAATAAAATTTTATCCGCACATCATCATCTCTACCATACAAAAGGGTATGGTGATTTCACATACAGCCATTGTTGCCGCGGGACGAGGATGAGTGATGCGCCGCGGAGAAGGTGCCTCACGCCTCTGTCGCCGCCGCCGTCGAAGAGGAAGTCGAAGCCGCGCGATTGTGGTCCGTCGCCGATATGGAGGTGGAGCTACTAGGGAAGAGATGGAGGTGGAGGTGGAGAGGGAGTGATGGTTTGTACTAGTGGCGGCCGGTGAGATAGTTATAAATACAGCCTCTCTCTCTTTTTTGGCAAGGAATGCAGCTTCTCTTGGAAGGCAACGAGGCAACGCACTCCAGATTATAATAATATGGACGGAGAAATTTGGACGCATCTGTGTTGTCTTGTCAAATGAATCACCAGGATTTGCTTTTAGTACTCCAGATTTGGGCGACCCAAGGAAGTAGAGATAGTAATGTACGCCATCTAGCTGCACGCTATCAAATCAAATAAATGGTCATGCCATTTACTTTTAAGATGGTGCAGCAGTTATTCTGACCAAAGAAACATGCACGTCTGCTGATTATTTCTGATGGGTATACATTTACCGTCCGCTAGCAAAGATTGTTTGGCACATTGTTCTTATGGCTTTCAACATCACACCCCTTAATAATATTATTAATCAATGTTTGGGCAATCAATTGAGTGTGTTAATAAAAAATTAAAACCCACAAATCCAACTGTACTATTTTTAGGACCATATGAAAGACAAGGAATGATTTTAAATGCCATATGGAGTACCTCCAACCATGTGAAATATGGTTCTGTCATGCAGGTGATACCCATGGCTTCGCATTGGATCTGTATGTTGTCCTACATACAGTCAACTATGAAGTACCACGATTTGGTTTTTGGGTGCAACCGGCTAGAGAATGATGCACGGGTTTGTACAGCCAGTACAATTCACATTAAGATTTTCTGATAGGATGTTGATGTGTATATGTAAGAATCATACACTAGAATGTCTTCTATGTTTAGATGGTTGATCTACGTTTATACTTTCTGTGAACCATGAGGTTAAGACCTTTGTACTGTAATAAAGATTGCTAAATAACAGTATATATGTATGCCTCTAGGGACACTGAAACAGCCAAACAACCATGCATGTGTATAGACCGTATTTGATCAAATTAAAAGAAGCGCCTGGGTTCATGCAAATAGCATAAATTTATCACCTAAGTACATTAGCTATAAATAGTTAAATAGGAGTCAAGACCAACTGAGCTAGCTAGTAGTATGATCCTACTATTACATAAATATCCCTAACTCTGATTGTCTTTGTTCCAGTCCAGCGCGTTGGTGTAGCTTGGGATGAACCAAAACCCCGTATGCCAGTTGGCCCCTGGACCGCTGCTTGAGAAAGATATGCTTTGGTGGTCTTCGCCATTTAGACTGAAGCGGAAAATTTCTTGATGTGATGTGTCAAACTGAGAGCCAATGGTCTGAGGCGTGGTGTAGATGCAGTTTCTTCTTGTCAAATATCCTGGGGGAAATGTTGCACCACCCACTGGCATGAAAATCGGATAGTTCAACCCAAGGAACATAGAATAGTCTCCAAGATTAGTAACCCTTTCCCACGGGTTGGCTGGAAGTAACCGACTAGTGTCATTCGAGAATACAATGCAGGTATACCCCGAATAGCTGTGAACAGCGCGACCGCAATGGACAGAAGGGGTACTATCATAATAATACATTGGAGCACCGTCAGCGTCAAAATCCATTACGCCACGTGCATAGACCAGGAGAAGTCTAGAACGATCTTGAGATCTTGCCAGCCACCACGTACGACTATTAGAGTCAAAATCATCATCGCCATCAAATCCAGCCGTCCGCGGAATGAATGGAGCAGGGAGCACTATAGGACCTTGATAAAGGAAAGAGCACGTCACATGAAAATATATTTCATGATTTATCTACTAGTGATATTGATTTGATATTGGGATGCCAATACTAGTACTTTATAAAATCATGGTCGAACATAAGATGGTTTGAAATATATTTCGAACATCTTGGTAAAACTTCATGTGGATTTAAAACATGTTCCCGAAAATATTGGTCCAAATTTTAGATGGTTTGAATATAGTACTCCTTATTCTCTAGAACCGGGGGAATATAAACAAATGAAAGTCTTTATCAATATTGCATGGCACCTTTATTGATTCTATTTCTACTCTACCTTAAATTTTCTAGGGAGTAATAATAAAGAAACTTAATTACTAGGGGGCCTTTTTCCTAAGGAACAACATGCACATTAGACCATACTAAAATTCCTATAGATGTTAAATTCTATATATGTCCATACCACAAGAGGGTTATGGTGTGCGCCTATGGAATTCCTTTAAGCCAAAAGATGCCAAGACAGTTCAACAAATAAGAGGTGAAATACTATATAAGTTACGTATATAAAAAAGATAGGGAGGAAATGTTACCAAATTGATTAGGATCCCATGCATAAACATTTCCAAGCTCAGTAACGGCGAACACAAGTCCGTTATGTATAATTGCATCGCAGTATATGGCGCCGTACTGAAACTGGTTTTCAAGAAATATCCATGTACGAGGATATTCGCCATGGAGGTAGGCAATTGCAAAGTCGAAGATTGCGACAAGGGAGAAATCTTGATACCCCCTAGCAGCTGTAGGAACTTGGCAAATAGCTATCTTCTGCAGTTGAATAGCAGAACGCTGATACTCGAATATAAGTGGATTGCGTGTGGTTTCCAACTTCTTCCTCAAAGATGGAAGCTTAATCTTGCGATGAGTGTAGACATTGAGGAGGTTCCACTTGCCTTCGGGGCCAACCATGGCGATCCAATCTCCATTGGCGCCTGCCCGCTCCTCATCCTTACCGTGTGGCATTAGGCCATCATAGGAGAACCTGTCCAGCGGCAGTAGTTTGCACTTGCTGTGCACCGGCAAATCCTCCTTGAACACCGCCCATGGTTTATCCGCCGGGTCACAACAGAGAACACACGGAAGGCCAAACGGCTGAGAAGCAGGCAGAGTGGCACTGTATTTGGCTGACTGAAGAATACTTTTGGAGGAACCGACTAGGGACGCGGCGGTGATGGCGTCGCACTGGCTGATGAGCACTTCAAGGGGGCCTTCCGTAAACACCTTGTGAAACAGCCCAGATCCACAGACCCTGCTCGATTTCGCCATCGCAATGAGGCAGGTGGTACAATGGGGTTGGTATTTTCTTGGGCGATCTACTGATTCGAACTTTGGGAGAGAGATGGCGATCAATGGCGGCAGGTGGGGGTTTGAGTTGGAGAACAGAGGCTCTCAAACTGGGCACTGCTGGATAGGATGCGAAAGCGCCATGGCGGAGACGCAGGCGCGTGCTATGGAAGATGGGCGGAGTGGGGATAGACGACGGAGGTGAACCGAGACGCTCATATACTGCCTACTGCAGTTTCGAGGAGAGTGTGAATGTGTTCAAAAAAAGAGGAGAGTGTGAATGTGTTCAAAAAAAGAGGAGAGTGTGAATGTGTTCAAAAAAAGAGGAGAGTGTGAATGTGACCCGACACCCGAGTAGGAGCCGAGCAGACGGACTATAGGAGTAGCCCCATCATTACAGAACATTAATCGTGCTTCCTACAATAAATAAGTGAAACATCCCAGGCTTGTGTTGTCTAATCAAATCGATGGCCATGTCAGTATTATGGTGAACAAATAAAACAAATACACACCAACCTTGTTCTTTTTGCAACGTACACCAACCTAGCAAGGCATCAACCTTCTCGCCATCAACTACGACTCCGTGGCTCCGTCCCACCAAAGTTGTCTCAACTTTGTAAAAAAAATACATCTATCCATCTAAATTTTAACAAAGGTGAGACACTTTTGGTGGGACCGAGGGAGTACAAAAAAACTTCACTACTCCATGCTAGTATCGGCCACTAATTCAAATTTCAACTGAAGGCGTGCTATTTTATGGTCCTGAAAATTGCCAAAAAAAATACAACCCAAAAATGCAACAGATCCATGTTAAGGGGGTACACCCTACGCAATATACATTAAGAAACTTTGAAACTTCAGCGACCTTGTAAGAATGCCCATGACAGTGCAGTTTTGCCAAATTAGGAAGAGACGAAATATGAATTCAACCAAAGAAATCTAAACGAATCCTTAGACAATAGCATAGTTAACACGTTCAGAAAAAAATGATGACTCCAAAAGAACAACATTAGCAAGAAATAGTCCATTTTAGTTTGAATTTGCAGTCACATACATAACTAGTAGTACTGCCAAAATACTATAATACTCCGAGCTGCATTCTAGCACTCCAACTAGCTAGTAATAGTTCTGGAGTAGTAGTACTACTACTATACAAGTCCAAAATACATCCGAACGAACCCTACTTCGAACTAAACTACTCCCTCCGATCTTCGAGTAACTACATTGCAGTATGACTAAACGAAGATTATTGTATAACCTTCTTGTTGATGCAAACGCAGATAGGCAACACACGCTGCCCTCCATTCTGCTTCGCGTAACGGGGCGGCACCGCCAGGAAAGAAGTGAGCTGCTGCAACATGATCGAGCTAGGCGTCGGGGAGCTCGTCGGCTCGATTACCGCCATCAAGGTGTCCGTCGAGAGGTCACTGGTCCCAGCCGTCGCCGGCGCCGGCGGACCAATCACCAACAGCTGCGCCTTGTACATCGGAAACAAGCACGCGGCCGACCTGATGCACACACAGGACACAATGGTGGTCGGGCCGAGCGCTCCAACGGTGATGGCGAACACGCTACCGTCTTCTTCCCCACTGCCGATGAACAGGTGTCCCCGCGGTTGTACCGGAACACGAACTATGCACCAGGCGGGTATGCCATACTGGAACGTAAACACTGGGATGGAGTGGGATGCTTGGAGGTGTACCAGGAGCTCCCGCGGCGGGCCGGTGAAGCTGCAGCCGGTATTGATGGCCTCTGTGCAGCCGCACGGACCATGCGGGCACGCGATATAGTGCTTGTAGGACTCCGTGGAGGCGACCAAGCTCTGGCAGCCGACGCACTTGACCATTGCCCCAGATCGATTCGACGGCGGCAATCTTGGCCCAGATCGATTCGACGGCGGCAACCACGCCGGCTGCTCGCACTTCTTGCACGGGTTCGGCGCAAGCTCGCCGACGCAGCGCCGACAGCCCATATGACCGCCCTTGCACTGCACGGAACAACGTACGTGGCATCAGTTGTCATTGACATTTCTCACAGGTGAACCTAAGAATGAAATCGGAAGGGAGCGACCTTGGATATGGGGGGTTTGAAGGGCAGCAGGCAGAGGGGGCACAAGAAGAGGGCCTCCTCCATCTTCAGAGAAGAGTGATCGGGAAAACGAGAACGGGATGGGTTCTTTTTTTTATACATGCCTTGGAGTGGAGTATGGATACTACTACTTATAGGAAGAACTTCCTTGCTAAGAATCGGCGTCGGCCGTACGCAAGCATAGATGCACCAGCGGCTCTGCAGTTTGTCAAAATAAAAGGACAGAGCTGCAGTGACTTGAAGTCTCCAAATCTCATTGTGACTTGGTGCCACCATCTACCAACCATTTGAGATCCAACGTTCCAAACTAATCTCTTATTTCGAACCTAAAAACAAAAATTATGAAAAAAATCCAGTAAAATGTAGATGCCTTGTTCTAAAATCTGTGAATATTTCATCCCACTCGGACGATTAGCTTGTGATTAAAGAGCTTTTTACGTATACGAGCACTAGTTTAAACTAAATACTCCCTCTGATTCATATTAATTGACTTCAATATGGATGTATCTAGAACTAAAATGTGTCTAGTACATCCATATTAGAGTCAATTAATATGAACCGGAGGGAGTATATATTTGCTCACAAACCTTTGATTCAAATCGAATGAAACTTCACCAAAATATAAATCGAAATATGCACGATTAACTGGAAGTTCTTGAAATATTTCTGAGCAATTATAATAATTATTTAGTTTAAATTCTAAGTCGATCGCATACATTGGATCTGAGATGGATGGTGGATGGTGGCACCAAGTCACTGTGAAACTTGGAAGTATCAAGTCAGTGAAGCTCTATCCCAAAATAAAAGCTTCGTGAAGGGGGCAGTTTGGTTCAAAAAAGAAGACAGTGCCAAGCAGTTGTCAAACAATACCCATATAGTCAAATGTACTCCCTCTGATTCAAATGAATTGACTCAACTTTGTCTAGATATATGGATGTATCAAGTCACTGAAGCTAAAATAAAAGCTTCATGAAGGGGGAAGTTTGGTTCGAAAAAAAATACAGTGCCAAGCAGCTGTCAAATAGTACCATAACGTCAAATGTACTCCCTCCGATTCAAACGAAATGACTCAACTTTGTATTTTGCATGTTAAAGGTTTTTCGTAAAACTTGGCCAATCTTAACATAGTTTGCCTTTCTAAAAAAAGATATAAGCCCTAAGGCTCCTTTGATTCATAGGATGGGAAAACCATAGAAATATGGAAAACATAGGATTGAGATTTAATGGCTAGTTGAATCATATAGGAAGATGAGTTGTGTTTGATTGTGCCAAAGGAAATTTTCCATGAGGTATGACCTAATGTTTTATTCTTATAGGATTTGCACTGCAAGATTCCTATAGGATATGTTCCTATGAATCAAACAACTAGTGTGGGGAAAATTCACATGTGATCTAAATCCTACATAATTCCTATACAAATCCTATATATGAATTTTAGTTGTTAGGTCACTTAAAATGACTTCACTTGAAGAGTTACATTTTTGTTTTTTTCTGAATTAGTAGTGATGCCTAACCATATATATACCTAAACCAAGAGAATCAGCATAAACTTATGTATATTAATAGTAAGCGCATATATGAATGTTTTTTATCTACAAACCCAGGGTCATATATATGTACATAGAAACATGCATATATACTAGTTTTTGTACCTTGGTGTGTTCCTCTTTTGGGCTATCTCTTTTTTGTTCACCGATTCACAACCAACGCCCTAGATTAATTTGGCACTTAAAAAATAACATTTTGTTTTTGGCGCACTAACACAAATAGTAGTAGCACGGTCAACACTGTAGAGAAGTACAAAATAAATGTGTGTGGGAAAAAATGACTTAAAGTGACCATTACATTGAGAAAAAGGGTAGAACCAAGCATTGCACAGGGAAAAAGCAGTGTAGTGCCCAGAAGAAAAAAACAAGTTGGGTTATACTCCCTCCATCCTGAAATAATGGGTGTAGAGTTAAAATTTGTCCATAAAAGAGTGTACTTCTCGTTTTGCAATGCACTTCAAAATTTGTCCACAAAAGAGTGGTAGTAAAAAATATTTCTTTCTCATCACGAGGGATATAGTTTCTTCACGACTAGTACGTACTACCTCCATCACAAAGCTTAAGTCTTTTTTTAAGAGTCAAAGCAAGTAAAGGTTGACGAAAATTTAGAACAATCTATCAACTAATATAATATTTTGTAGATACCATACCAAAAAAAATCGTTGTCTATGTATTGATATTAATTTTGTATTTTGCATGATAATGATTTTTGGTAAAATCTTAGTTTACCTTGACATAGTTTGAGCTTCTAAAAATAATATAAGCCTTACGCTTTGGGATGGAGGTAGTAGTATTTAGCATAATATGGTTTTCTTATTTACTACATGCATTTAGATCATTGGAGGTGGAAAAGTTGAAGAGGAAAGTGATGGTCGATGACAGTTTCCCAATGTAATAATAAAATCCTTAATATGCCTTGAAAACCCACACGTACGCTCTTTCTAGGACAGAGGCAGTATGAGGTAATGCACCCACGCGCTGTCATCTGCCGGTTCGTGCTATGTCTCCCAAATCTTGAAATATCGTCAGTTATCCATTTCACGTCCACACTTCTCCCTCTCTCCACGGACTAGGAAAAAACCCTCTCTTCACTTCCCCTTCCCATTCCACCGATGGAGAGCCCAACCGACGCCGTCAACGCAGCGAAAGCGAAAGCCGCGCGGCTGGCCTTAGCCGCAGAGGAGGCGTGCAGAGCCGCGACCGCAGCACGCATGGCCGCAACGGCGGCGATCATTGCCGCAGCGGATGCCAAAGACGAAGCGGAGGCCATTGCCGAAGGTCGGGCCATCGGTCGCTCATCGGCATCTGATGCTGTTGGTAGATGGGTCCACTCTCTTGGGAAGCATCCCCTAGATGACGAGGACGAGGTTGAACTCATCTTTGAACCGCCGCCGCCGACCTTCGACGAGAATATCGTCGACGAGGGGGAGGAAGTATGTTCCGATTCACCTCTCTCCCTTATTCAACATAGCCCTGTATCGATTTGCGCTATGGTCTCTCCCTCTTTTTTTTGCGCTATAGCGTTTTGAATTAGCGTCAGAATCTTTTTAGATTCATATTCAGTATTAGTTGCAACTGCTACATATTTGCTTCACATCCGATTCACCTCTCTCCCTTATTTAACATAGCCCTGTATCGATTTGCTCTATGGTCTCTCCCTCTTTTTTTTGCGCTATAGGGTTTTGAATTAGCGTCAGAATCTTTTTAGATTCATATTCATTATTAGTTGCAACTGCTACATATTTGCTTCACCTGTTTATTTGGCATGTATCAGGTTGCTACTGATGAGGTTGACAGCGATGTCGAGTCGCGTCATAGGAAGGCCAGGGCCACTCTCAACAAGCTTAAGGCGGGGAAGTTCGACAAGTATTGGAGTGAACCCTGGACTGGTGCCAGGAACAGCTGCCCCTTCTGCACAAAGAGCATAAAGGTTGACTTTCGAAGCGTCCTGCAGCATGCCGAAGCCGGTGGGTCCGGCTGTCTCAAAGTTGGGGAAACTGTTAACCGATCCGGCTTCATAGCCAACCACATGGCATATGGGCTATTCCTAAGGAAGAAATTGAACCAAGCTATCGAGACCGGTCGTGTGCCTCCTCCCAAGCCCAAGCCACCAAAGATTAAAGGTATGGGCAGCAAGAAGCAGAAGAAGCGGGACCAGGAAGAAGATGGTAAATATACTCCGTAACTGTTGTGCATGTTTGTCTCTCCTACTGCTTCAAAAGCAGCATCTTTTGTTGAACTCTGTTTATGTTTGCTGCTCAGCAGCGTTTGTGGTGAACCTATTAGCTTAATTAGGGGTTGTTGAACTATGTCTGTGTTGAACCTTGCTTAATTAGGTTGTGTTGAACTCTGTTTGTGTTGGCGTGGGAAGGGGGGCATGATGCTACCCTGAATTTGCGGGACCCCCAAAAAACTTGCAAATACGAGTGATGCATCCAAAAGGAACAAACTTCTTACATGGTAGACCCCAGTCTGAAAGCAAGAAATGCGATCGGGTCCTTAACAGCCACCGCCCGGATTGATCGGGTATTTTGCCTGCCTACCGCATGTGACTTGTGCTCACTGAAGTTTGGGACCTCACGCATGGGCACCACACGTAAGTGACAGACCTGTTGGTGTAAAAACTCGAGTGATTATTATACTGCATTAGTACAAAGTTTCCTATGGATTCAAGGGTTGGAAAGCCAAGTTAACTCATTTTCATGACTAAGAAGGAGCCAGGCTTACTTTTTCATTTTCATGTTTTAACTTGTTTAAATCTTGGTCAAACAAAGGATCTGACCAGGATTCAAGTGGGCATAAAAATTCAAAAAAGAAATCAAAAAAAAAACCAAAGCACATAAGCTTCTTATGTCATATAGTAAGCATTACAGTTGATCAACGAAGTCTAGACATATTCAAACCAGAAAAATATTGTATATACCCCCTAACCCTAAACTCTGTCTTATGAAGTCAAGCATGAAGAAAAGTGGTTTTGGGTTTCAAACATTGGAAATTGAAAAAACTCCCAAAAGCTTCATTTTGGAGTGACTAAGAAGAATCCAGGCTTTCATTTTCATGTTTTAAATTGGTTTAAATCTTGGTCAAACCTAGGATTTGACCAAGATTCAAATGGACATAACAAATTCAAAAAAATCAAAACCAAACACATAGTCTTTTGATGTCATATAGTAAGCATTCAAGTTGATAAACAAAGTCTAGACATATTTAAACAAGAAAAATCATGTATATACTTGGCCCCTAACCCTAAACTCTGTCTTATGAAGTCAAGCATTAAGAGGAGTGGTTTTGGGTTTCAAACATGGAAATTTAAAAAACCTCCCAAAAGCTTCATTTTGGAGTGACTAAGAAGAATCCAGGCTTACTTTTCATTTTCATGTTTTAAACTGGTTTAAATCTTGGTCAAACCTAGGATTTGACCAAGATTCAAATGGGCATAACAAATTCAAAAAAAAACTAAACACATAGTCTTTTGATGTCACATAATAAGCATTCAAGTTGATAAACAAGGTCTAGACATATTCAAACCAGAAAAATCATGTATCTACCCCCTACCCCTAAACTTTGTCTTATGAAGTAAAGCACGGAGAGATATCATTTTGGGTTTCGAACATGGAAAATTTAAAAAAACCTCCCAAAAGCTTCATTTTGGAGTGAATAAGAAGGATCCACACTTACTTTTCATTTTCATGTTTTAAACTTGTTTAAATATTGGTCAAACCTGCAAGGATTTGACCAAGATTCAAATGGGCATAAAAATTCAAAAAAAACGAAAACCACTTCTCTTCGTCCTTGACTTCATTAGACAGAGTTTAGGGTTGGGGTATATACATGATTTTTAATGTTTAAATATGTATAGACTCTCTTGATCAACATGAATGCTTACTATAACTTAAGAAGCTTAATTATGTGCTTTGGTTTTTCATTTTTTGAATTCTTTATTGAATTTTTATGCCTATTTGAATCTTGGTCAAATCCTAGGTTTGACCAAGAATTAAACAAGTCAGTAACATGAAAATGAAAAAGTAAGCCTGGATCCTTCTTATTCACTCAAAAAATGAAGCTTTTGGGAGGGTTTTTGAATTTTCCATGTTTGAAACCCAAAACCATTCCTCTTATATGCTTGACTTCATATATATCACAGAGTTTAGCCTTAGGGGGTATATACATGATTTTTCTAGTTTGAATATGTCTAAACCTTGTTTATCAACTTGAATGCTTATATCAAGCATGAAGAGAAGTGGTTTTTGGTTTCAAGCATGGAAATTTCAAAAACCTCCCCAAACTTCATTTTAGAGTGACTAAGAAGGATACAAGCTTGCCTTTTCATTTTCATGTTTTAAACTTGTTTAAATTATCTTGGTCAAATCTAGGATTTGACAAGATTCAAATGGGCAAACATATGATAAGTGATGCAAATATCATTTCTAAGTGCGGGCAAACCAGAGATATGTGGTTTTTGGTTTCAAACATATTCAAACGAGAGAAATCATGTATCTACCCCCTAACACTAAACTCTGTCTCATGAAGTCAAGCGCATGCATGAAGATATGTGGTTTTTGGTTTCAAACATGGAAATTTCAAAAACCCTCCCAAGAGCTTCATTTCGAAGTGATTAATTAAGAAGCATACATGCATGCTTACTTTTTCATATTCATGTTTTAAACTTATTCAAATCTTGGTGAAACCTAGGATTTGACCAAGATTCAAATGGGTATAAAAATTTAAAAAAAACAAAAAAGGTCTTCTTATGTTATATAGTAGGCATTCAATTAAGTTGATAAACAAGTTCTAGACATATTCAAACAAGAAAAATCATGCATGTATCTACCCCTAACCCTAAACTTTGTTTCATGAAGTCAAGCATGAAGATATGTGGTTTTTGGTTTCGAACATGGAAATTCAAAAACCCTCCCAAGAGCTTCATTTTGAAGTGACTAAGAAGCATACATGCTTACTTTTTCATATTCATGTTTTTAACTTATTCAAATCTTGGTGGAACCAAGGATTTGACAAAGATTCAAATGGGTATAAAAATTCAAAAAAAACAAGGTCTTCTCTTATGTTATATAGTAAGCATTCAATTAATTTGATAAACAAGGTCTACACATATTCAAACCAGGAAAATCATGTATCTACCACCTAACCCTAAACTCTGTCTTATGAAGTCAAGCATGCATGAAGAGAAGTGGTTTTTGGTTTCAAGCATGGAAATTTCCATGTTTGAAACCCAAAACCACTTCTCTTCATATGCTTGACTTCATATGACAGAGTTTAGCGTTAGGGGGTAGATACATGATTTTTTGGTTTGAATATGTCCAAACCTTGTTTATCAACTTGAATGTGTAATATATATATGACATAAGAAGACTGCATGCTTTGGTTTTTCATTTTTTGATTTTTTTGAAATTTTAAGCCCATCTGATTCTTTGTCAAATAATAGGTTTGACCAAGATTTAAACATGTTTAAAACATGAAAATGAAAAAGGTAAGCCTCCATCCTTCTTAGTCACTCCAAAATGAAGCTTTTTGGAGGGTTTTTGAAAATTCCATGTTTGAAACCCAAAACGACTTCTCTTTGCTTGACATAAGAAGACTGAGCTTTGGTTTTTCATTTTTTGATTTTTTTGAAATTTTAAGCCCATCTGATTCTTTGTCAAATAATAGGTTTGACCAAGATTTAAACATGTTTAAAACATGAAAATGAAAAAGGTAAGCCTCCATCCTTCTTAGTCACTCCAAAATGAAGCTTTTTGGAGGGTTTTTGAAAATTCCATGTTTGAAACCAAAAACGACTTCTCTTCGTGCTTGACTTGATAAGACAGAGTTTTGGGTTAGGGGTAGATACATGATTTTTCCGGTTTGAATATGTCTAGACCTTGTTTATCAACTTAAATGGTTTTGGGTTTCAAAGATGGAAATTTCAAAAACCTCCAAAAACTTCATTTTAGAGTGACTGAGAAGTTAGCATTAAAGTTGATAAACAAGGTTTAGACATATTCAAACCAGACAAATCATGTATCTACCCCTAACCCTAAACTCGGTCTTATGAAGTCTAGCATGAAGAGAATCGTTTTGAGTTTCAAACGTTTAAGCCAAAAGCCCCATTTCAAATATTTCAAACTTATTCAAAGTTGGTTCAAATTTGAAAGACATACAAGTTATAGCACACATAGTGCATACATTTTCACACATACTGCACTAGATGCTAACCCTATAGTTTGAGGCCACTTGGATGAGGTCGAAAAAGTTCTTGGATTAGAATCGTGTTGTTCGAACCCCGTAGTTGGATTTTTTTGAACCTTGATCTGTAGTACAGGGCAAAACCCTAGTTTAACCTATTTAATTATAGATTCGTATATCGATTTTTCTACCTTTTTATTATTACTATGCTGCAGATGTGCGTTTGCCCGTCGAGTGAAACTCGGAGGAAGAGGGATCACTCGGAAGGAGAGAAAAAAGGCAGAGCATTATGGTGTCTTCCCTTTTTCGGGTGATGATGATGATGTTGACTGTTGTGCAGGGTTTGTCAGTGCGCAGGAGGTGCGAGCGAGCGAGCGAGCGAGTGAGAGGGACAACCGAAGGATCCAGAAGGACCCACAGACTTCCAATACGCATCCTGATGCGTCTTCTCTTGACAAAGAAGATGGCTGGGAGTTGGCGTACCTATTGCACGTGACTTGTGCTCACTCAAGTGTGGGACCTCACGCGTGGGCACCACACGTAAGTGACAGACCTGTTGGTGTAAAAACTCGGTTGATTATAATAGTGCATTAGAACAAAGTTTCCTATGGATTCAAGGGTAGGAAATCCAAGTTAACTCATTTACATGACATTATTTTTTCCATGAAGCAAAGTTAACACTATCAATTGGTACATTTTGGAGTGACTAAGAAGGATCAATGCTTACTTATTCGTTTAATTTCACGTGTTAAACTTGTCTAAATCTTGTTCAAACCTAGGATTTGACCAAGATTCAAATGGGCAGAAAAATAATTAAAAAACAGAAAAATGAAAAACCAAATCACATAGTCTTCTTATGTCATATAGTAAGCATTCAAGTTGATAAACAAGGTCTAGACATATTCAAACCAGACAAATCATGTATCTATACCCCTAACCCCTAAACTCTGTCTTATGAAGTGTGAAGAGAAGTGGTTTTGGGTTTCAAACATCGAAATTTCAAAAACCTCCCAAAAGCTTCATTTTAGAGTGACTAAGAAGGATACATGCTTCCCTTTACATTTTCATGTTTTAAACTTGTTTAAATTATCTTGGTCAAACCTAGGATTTGACGAAGATACAAATGGGTGGGCACAAAATTCAAAAAAATCAGAAAAATGAAAAACCAAATCACATAGTCTTCTTATGTCATATCGTAAGCAATCAAGTTGATAAACAAGGTCTAGATATATCCAAACCAGACAAATCATGTATCTACCCCCTGTCGATCTTATGAAGTCTAGCATGAAGGGAAGTCGTTTTGGGTTTCAAACATTGAAATTTAAAGAACATCCCAAAAGCTTCATTTTAGAGTGACTAAGAAGGATACAGACTTCCCTTTTCATTTTCATGTTTTAAATTTGTTTAAATCTTGGTCAAACCAAGGATTTGACCAAGATTCAAATGGCCCTAAAAATTCAGAAAAAATGAAAAGAATGAAAAACCAAAGCACATAACATTCTTATGTCATATGTATAGTAAGCATTCAAGTTGATATACAAGGTCTAGACATATATATTCAAACCTAGGATTTGACTAAGATTCAAATGGGCATAACAAATTCAAAAAACAAAAACCAAACACATAGTCTTCTGATGTCATATAGCAAGCATTCAAGTTGATAAACAAACTTGTTTAAATCATGGTCAAACCTAGGATTTGACCAAGATTCAAATGGGCATAATTTAAAAAAAATGTAAAATCAAGGCACATAGTCTTCTTATGTCATATAGTAAGCATTCAATTAAGTTGATAAACAAGGTCTAGACATATCAAACCAGAAAATTCAGGTGTCTAGCTACCCCTAACCCTAAACTCTGCACGAAGAGAAGTGGTTTTGGGTTTCAAACATGGATATTTCAAAAACCCTCCCAAAAACCTTCATTTTGGAGTTAATAAGAAGGATCAAGGCTTACTTTTTCATTTTCATGTTTTAATCTTTTTTAAATCTTTGTCAAACCTAGGTTTTGACCAATATTCAAAAGGGCATAATTTTAAAAAAATGAAATATCAAGGCACATAGTCTTCTTATGTCATATAGTAAGCATTCAATTAAGTTGATAAACAAGCTCTAGACATATTCAAACCAGAAAAATCATGATGTATCTACCCCCTATATATCCCTAAACCCTAACTTATGAAGTCAAGCACGAAGAGAAGTGGTTTTTGGTTTAAATCATGGAAATTTCAAAAACCCTCCCAAGAGCTTCATTTTGGAGTGACTAATTAAGAAGCATACATGCTTACCTTTTCATATTCATGTTTTAAACTTGTTCAAATCTAGGTCAACAAACCTAGGATTTGACGAAGAATCAAATGGGTATAAAAAATTTAAAAACAAGCTCTAGATAAGCTCAAGTTGAAAAACAAGTTCTAGACATATTCCAACCAGAAAAATCATGTATGTACCCCCTATATATATATCCCTAAACCCTGACTTATGAAGTCAAGCATGAAGAGAAGTGGTTTTTGGTTTCAATCATGGAAATTTCAAAAACCCTCCCAAGAGCTTCATTTTGGAGTGGCTAAGAAGGATAGATACTTAATTTTTCATATTTATGTTTTAAACTAGTTTAAATCATGGTCAAACCTAGGATTTGACCAAGATTCAAATGGGCATAAAAATTCAAAATAAATGAAAATAAATGAAAAACCAAGGCACGTAGTCTTCTTATGTCATATAGTAAGCATTCAATTAAGTTGATAAACAAGGTCTAGACATATTCAAACCAGAAACATCATGTATCTAGCTACCCTAGCCCTAAACTCTGTCTTATGAAGTCAAGCATGCATGAAGAGAAGTCGTGGTTTTTGGTTTCAAACATGGAAATTTTAAAAACCCTACCAAGATCTACATTTTGGAGTGACTAAGAAGGATATATGCTTAATTTTTCCTATTCATGTTTTATTAAACTTGTTTAAATCATGGTCAAACCTAGGATTTGACCAAGATTCAAATGGGCATAAAAATTCAGAAAAAACAAAAAATGGAAAATCAAGGCACATAGTCTTCTTATGTCACATTAGTAAGCATTCAATTAAGTTGATAAACAAGGTCTAGATATATTCAAACCAGAGAAATCATGTATCTACCCCCTAACCCTAAACTCTATCTCATGAAGTCAAGCATGAAGATATGTGGTTTTTGGTTTAAAACATGGAAATTTCAAAAACCCTCCCAAGAGCTTCATTTTGGAGTGACTAAGAAGGATATATGCTTAATTTTTCATATTCATGTTTTCAACTTGTTTAAATCATGGTCAAACTTAGGATTTGACCAAGATTCAAATGGGCATAAAATTAAAAAAACAATAAAATGAAAAACCAATGCACATAGTCTTCTTATGTCATATATATAGTAAGCATTCAATTAAGTTGATAACAAGGTCTAGACATATTCAAACGAGAAAAATCATGTATCAAGCTACCCCTAGCTAACCCCAAACTCTGTCTTATGAAGTCAAGCATGAAGAGAAGTACGTGGTTTTTTGGTTTCAAACATGGAAATTTCAAAAACCCTCTCAAGAGCTTCATTTTGGAGTGACTACGAAGGATACATGCTTAATTTTCATATTCATGTTTTAAACTTGTTTAAATCATGGTCAAACCTAGGATTTGACCAAGATTCAAATGGGCATAATTTAAAAAAATGTAAAATCAAGGCACATAGTCTTCTTATGTCATATAGTAAGCATTCAATTAAGTTGATAAACAAGGTCTAGACATATCAAACCAGAAAAATCATGTATCTACCCCTATATATCCCCAAACTCTGTCTTTATGAAGTCAAGCATGAAGAGAAGTGGTTTTTTGGTTTCAAGCATGGAAATTTCAAAAACCTCCCCAAACTTCATTTTAGAGTGACTAAGAAGGATACAAGCTTGCCTTTTCATTTTCATGTTTTAAACTTGTTTAAATTATCTTGGTCAAATCTAGGATTTGACAAGATTCAAATGGGCAAACATATGATAAGTGATGCAAATATCATTTCTAAGTGCGGGCAAACCAGAGATATGTGGTTTTTGGTTTCAAACATATTCAAACGAGAGAAATCATGTATCTACCCCCTAACACTAAACTCTGTCTCATGAAGTCAAGCGCATGCATGAAGATATGTGGTTTTTGGTTTCAAACATGGAAATTTCAAAAACCCTCCCAAGAGCTTCATTTCGAAGTGATTAATTAAGAAGCATACATGCATGCTTACTTTTTCATATTCATGTTTTAAACTTATTCAAATCTTGGTGAAACCTAGGATTTGACCAAGATTCAAATGGGTATAAAAATTTAAAAAATACAAAAAAGGTCTTCTTATGTTATATAGTAGGCATTCAATTAAGTTGATAAACAAGTTCTAGACATATTCAAACAAGAAAAATCATGCATGTATCTACCCATAACCCTAAACTTTGTTTCATGAAGTCAAGCATGAAGATATGTGGTTTTTGGTTTCGAACATGGAAATTCAAAAACCCTCCCAAGAGCTTCATTTTGAAGTGACTAAGAAGCATACATGCTTACTTTTTCATATTCATGTTTTTAACTTATTCAAATCTTGGTGGAACCAAGGATTTGACAAAGATTCGAATGGGTATAAAAATTCAAAAAAAACAAGGTCTTCTCTTATGTTATATAGTAAGCATTCAATTAATTTGATAAACAAGGTCTAAACATATTCAAACCAGGAAAATCATGTATCTACCACCTAACCCTAAACTCTGTCTTATGAAGTCAAGCATGCATGAAGAGAAGTGGTTTTTGGTTTCAAGCATGGAAATTTCCATGTTTGAAACCCAAAACCACTTCTCTTCATATGCTTGACTTCATATGACAGAGTTTAGCGTTAGGGGGTAGATACATGATTTTTTGGTTTGAATATGTCCAGACCTTGTTTATCAACTTAAATGCTAACTATATGACATCAGAATGGGCATAAAAATTTAAAAAAATTAAAAATGTAAAACCAAAATTTAATTGGGAGGAAAGGGTACATGAATTACAATTAAAAAACAAGGTAACTTAAATACTTGGATGCCCCAAGATGTGTGGAAGCCCAAAACAATGGCAAAACATATCATGTGCGCATGCTGCATCCAATTCAAGTAGAACACATAGTAGGCATCGATAGTTTGACCTAAATTTGAAATCAAAGAGAAGGTGGTTAGAAAAAATCAAAATTGGCAAAGCAAAGCATGAAATCAAAAAATTGTGATGCACTCTAGCTATGAAAATTATCAAACAATGCAAACCAAAATGATTTTTTAGAGGAATACTAGTTCAACTTATTTAATTTTTTATTTGTAGGCCAAAATCAAACCCCGTAGTTGGATTTTTTTTTCAACTTGATCTGTAGTACTGGGGAAAACCCTAGTTTATAACCTATTTAATAATAGATTCGTAGTCGATTCTTTTACTTTTTTATTATTACTATGCAGCACATGTGTGTTTGCCCGTCGAGTGAAACTCGGAGGAAGAGGAATCACTCGGAAGGAGAAGAAGGGAGAGCAGTCACGGGGCCCCTCTTATTGATGGTGTATATTCTTTTTCTGGTGATGTTGACTGTTGTGCAGGGTTTGTCAGTGCGCAGGAGGTGCGAGCGAGCGAGCGAGCGAGCGAGTCGAGCGAGGCCGAGAATGAGAGAGATTTGTTTTTTTGTGAGAGGGACAACCGAAGGATCCAGAAGGACCCACAGACTTCCAATACGCATCCTGATGCGTCTTCTCTTGACAAAGAAGATGGCTGGGAGTTGGCGTACCTATTGCACGTGACTTGTGCTCACTCAAGTGTGGGACCTCACGCGTGGGCACCACACGTAAGTGACAGACCTGTTGGTGTAAAAACTCGGTTGATTATTATAGTGCATTAGAACAAAGTTTCCTATGGATTCAAGGGTAGGAAATCCAAGTTAACTCATTTACATGACATTATTTTTTCCATGAAGCAAAGTTAACACTATCAATTGGTACATTTTGGAGTGACTAAGAAGGATCAATGCTTACTTATTCGTTTAATTTCACGTGTTAAACTTGTCTAAATCTTGTTCAAACCTAGGATTTGACCAAGATTCAAATGGGCAGAAAAATAATTAAAAAACAGAAAAATGAAAAACCAAATCACATAGTAAGCATTCAAGTTGATAAACAAGGTCTAGACATATTCAAACCAGACAAATCATGTATCTATACCCCTAACCCCTAAACTCTGTCTTATGAAGTCAAGCATGTGAAGAGAAGTGGTTTTGGGTTTGGGGGTATATATACATGATTTTTATTGTTTAAATATATATAGACTTTGTTGATCAACATGAATGCTTAATTACTATATGACATAAGAAGTTTATGTGCTTTGGTGTTTCATTTTTTTGATTTCTTTTTTGAATTTTTATGCCCATTTGAATCTTGGTCAAATCCTAGGTTTGACAAAGATTTAAACAAGTTTGAAACATGAAAATGAAAAAGTAAGCTTGGATCCTTCTTAGTCACTCCAAAATGAAGCTTTTGGGTGGGTTTTTGAAATTTCCATGTTTGAAACCCAAAACCACTTCTTCTCTTCATGCTTGACTTCATAAGACAACGTTTAGGGTTAGGGGGTAGATACATGATTTTTCTGGTTTGAATATGTCTAGACTTCGTTGATCAACTTGAATGCTTAGTATATTACATAAGAAGACTATGTGGTTTGGTTTTTGATTTTCTTGATTTTGTTTGATTTTTTATGACCATTTGAATCTTGGTCAAATCCTAGGTTTGACCAAGATTTAAACAAGTTTAAAACATGAAAATGAAAAAGTAAGCATGGATCCTTCTTAGTCATGACAATGAGTTAACTTGGCTTTACTACCCTTGATGAATCCATAGGAAACTTTTTGTACTAATGCAGTATAATATTCTGGTTTGAATATGTCTAGACCTTGTTTATCAACTTAATTTGAAAGACATACAAGTTATAGCACACATAGTGCATACATTTTCACACATACTGCACTAGATGCTAACCCTATAGTTTGAGGCCATTTGGATGAGGTCGAAAAAATTCTTGGATTAGAATCGTGTTGTTCGAACCCCGTAGTTGGATTTTTTTGAACCCTTGATCTTTAGAACTGGGCAAAACCCAAGTTTAACCATGCAAGATTCAAATGGCCCTAAAAATTCAGAAAAAAATCAAAAGAATGAAAAACCAAAGCACATATATAGCATTCTTATGTCATATGTATAGTAAGCATGCATTCAAGTTGATAAACAAGGTCTAGACATATATATTCAAACCAGAAAAATCATGTATATATCTACCCCTAAAACTCTAATTAAACTATGTCTTATGAAGTCAATCATGTAGAGAAGTGGTTTTGGGTTTCAAATATGGAAATTTCAAGAACCTCCCAAAAGCTTCATTTTAGAGTGACTAAGAAGGATCCAGGCTTATCTTTTCATTTCATGTTTTAAACTTGTTTAAATCCTGGTCAAACCTAGGATTTGACCAAGATTTATGGGCATAAAATTCAAAAAAATCAGAAAAATAAAAAACCAAAGCACATAAGCATATTCAAGTTGATAAACAAGGTTTGGACATATTCAACCCATACACAAATCATGTATCTACCCCTAACCCTAAACTCTGTCTTATGAAGTCAAGCATGAAGAGAAGTGGTTTCGGGTTTCAAACATGGAAATATCAAAAACCTCCCAAAAACTTCATTTTAGAGTGACTGAGAAGGTTACATGCTTCCCTTTTCATTTTCATGTTTTAAACTTGTTTAAATCTTGGTCAAACCTAGAATTTGACAAGATTCAAATGGGCATCAAAATTCAAAAAAATCAGAAAAAGAAAAACCAAAGCAATAGTTTTCTTATGTCATATAGTAAGCATTAAAGTTGATAAACAAGGTCTAGACATATTCAACCAGACAAATCATGTATCTATACCCCTAACCCCCTAAACTCTGTCTTATGAAGTCAAGCATGTGAAGAGAAGTGGTTTTGGGTTTCAAACATCGAAATTTCAAAAACCTCCCAAAAGCTTCATTTTAGAGTGACTAAGAAGGATACATGCTTCCCTTTTCATTTTCATGTTTTAAACTTGTTTAAATTATCTTGGTCAAACCTAGGATTCGACATGATTCAAATGGGCATCAAAATAAAAAAAACAGAAAAAGGAAAAACCAAAGCAATAGTTTTCTTATATATGTCATATAGTAAGCATTAAAGTTGATAAACAAGGTCTAGACATATTCAAACCAAAAAATCATGTATATATCTACCCCTAACCCTAAACTGATCTGTCGATCTTATGGAAGTCAATCATGAAGAGAAGTGGTTTTGGGTTTCAAACATGGAAATTTCAAGAACATCCCAAAAGCTTCATTTTAGAGTGACTAAGAAGGATCCATGCTTACTTACTCGTTTTCACGTGTTAAACTTGTCTAAATCTTGGTGAAACCTAGGATTTGACCAAGATATGATTCAAATGCGCAGAAAATTAAAAAAGTCAGAAAAATTAAAAACCAAAGTACATAGTCTTCTTATGTCATATAGTAAGCATATTCAAGTTGATAAACAAGGTTTGGACATATTCAAACCATACAAATCATGTATCTATACCCCCTAACCCTAAACTTTTTCTTATGAAGTCAAGCATGAAGAGAAGTGGTTTTGGGTTTCAAAGATGGAAATTTCAAAAACCTCCAAAAACTTCATTTTAGAGTGACTGAGAAGTTAGCATTAAAGTTGATAAACAAGGTTTAGACATATTCAAACCAGACAAATCATGTATCTACCCCTAACCCTAAACTCGGTCTTATGAAGTCTAGCATGAAGAGAATCGTTTTGAGTTTCAAACGTTTAAGCCAAAAGCCCCATTTCAAATATTTCAAACTTATTCAAAGTTGGTTCAAATTTGAAAGACATACAAGTTATAGCACACATAGTGCATACATTTTCACACATACTGCACTAGATGCTAACCCTATAGTTTGAGGCCACTTGGATGAGGTCGAAAAAGTTCTTGGATTAGAATCGTGTTGTTCGAACCCCGTAGTTGGATTTTTTTGAACCTTGATCTGTAGTACTGGGCAAAACCCTAGTTTAACCTATTTAATTATAGATTCGTATATCGATTTTTCTACCTTTTTATTATTACTATGCTGCAGATGTGCGTTTGCCCGTCGAGTGAAACTCGGAGGAAGAGGGATCACTCGGAAGGAGAGAAAAAAGGCAGAGCATTATGGTGTCTTCCCTTTTTCGGGTGATGATGATGATGTTGACTGTTGTGCAGGGTTTGTCAGTGCGCAGGAGGAGCGAGCGAGCGAGTCGAGCGAGGCCGAGAATGAGAGAGATTTGTTTTTTTTTTGTGAGAGGGACAACCGAAGGATCCAGAAGGACCCACAGACTTCCAATACGCATCCTGATGCGTCTTCTCTTGACAAAGAAGATGGCTGGGAGTTGGCGTACCTATTGCACGTGACTTGTGCTCACTCAAGTGTGGGACCTCACGCGTGGGCACCACACGTAAGTGACAGACCTGTTGGTGTAAAAACTCGGTTGATTATAATAGTGCATTAGAACAAAGTTTCCTATGGATTCAAGGGTAGGAAATCCAAGTTAACTCATTTACATGACATTATTTTTTCCATGAAGCAAAGTTAACACTATCAATTGGTACATTTTGGAGTGACTAAGAAGGATCAATGCTTACTTATTCGTTTAATTTCACGTGTTAAACTTGTCTAAATCTTGTTCAAACCTAGGATTTGACCAAGATTCAAATGGGCAGAAAAATAATTAAAAAACAGAAAAATGAAAAACCAAATCACATAGTCTTCTTATGTCATATAGTAAGCATTCAAGTTGATAAACAAGGTCTAGACATATTCAAACCAGACAAATCATGTATCTATACCCCTAACCCCTAAACTCTGTCTTATGAAGTCAAGCGTGTGAAGAGAAGTGGTTTTGGGTTTCAAACATCGAAATTTCAAAAACCTCCCAAAAGCTTCATTTTAGAGTGACTAAGAAGGATACATGCTTCCCTTTACATTTTCATGTTTTAAACTTGTTTAAATTATCTTGGTCAAACCTAGGATTTGACGAAGATACAAATGGGTGGGCACAAAATTCAAAAAAATCAGAAAAATGAAAAACCAAATCACATAGTCTTCTTATGTCATATCGTAAGCAATCAAGTTGATAAACAAGGTCTAGATATATCCAAACAAGACAAATCATGTATCTACCCCCTGTCGATCTTATGAAGTCTAGCATGAAGGGAAGTCGTTTTGGGTTTCAAACATTGAAATTTAAAGAACATCCCAAAAGCTTCATTTTAGAGTGACTAAGAAGGATACAGACTTCCCTTTTCATTTTCATGTTTTAAATTTGTTTAAATCTTGGTCAAACCAAGGATTTGACCAAGATTCAAATGGCCCTAAAAATTCAGAAAAAATGAAAAGAATGAAAAACCAAAGCACATAACATTCTTATGTCATATGTATAGTAAGCATTCAAGTTGATATACAAGGTCTAGACATATATATTCAAACCTAGGATTTGACTAAGATTCAAATGGGCATAACAAATTCAAAAAACAAAAACCAAACACATAGTCTTCTGATGTCATATAGCAAGCATTCAAGTTGATAAACAAACTTGTTTAAATCATGGTCAAACCTAGGATTTGACCAAGATTCAAATGGGCATAATTTTAAAAAATGTAAAATCAAGGCACATAGTCTTCTTATGTCATATAGTAAGCATTCAATTAAGTTGATAAACAAGGTCTAGACATATCAAACCAGAAAATTCAGGTGTCTAGCTACCCCTAACCCTAAACTCTGCACGAAGAGAAGTGGTTTTGGGTTTCAAACATGGATATTTCAAAAACCCTCCCAAAAACCTTCATTTTGGAGTTAATAAGAAGGATCAAGGCTTACTTTTTCATTTTCATGTTTTAATCTTTTTTAAATCTTTGTCAAACCTAGGTTTTGACCAATATTCAAAAGGGCATAATTTTAAAAAAATGAAATATCAAGGCACATAGTCTTCTTATGTCATATAGTAAGCATTCAATTAAGTTGATAAACAAGCTCTAGACATATTCAAACCAGAAAAATCATGATGTATCTACCCCCTATATATCCCTAAACCCTAACTTATGAAGTCAAGCACGAAGAGAAGTGGTTTTTGGTTTAAATCATGGAAATTTCAAAAACCCTCCCAAGAGCTTCATTTTGGAGTGACTAATTAAGAAGCATACATGCTTACCTTTTCATATTCATGTTTTAAACTTGTTCAAATCTAGGTCAACAAACCTAGGATTTGACGAAGAATCAAATGGGTATAAAAAATTTAAAAACAAGCTCTAGATAAGCTCAAGTTGAAAAACAAGTTCTAGACATATTCCAACCAGAAAAATCATGTATGTACCCCCTATATATATATCCCTAAACCCTGACTTATGAAGTCAAGCATGAAGAGAAGTGGTTTTTGGTTTCAATCATGGAAATTTCAAAAACCCTCCCAAGAGCTTCATTTTGGAGTGGCTAAGAAGGATAGATACTTAATTTTTCATATTTATGTTTTAAACTAGTTTAAATCATGGTCAAACCTAGGATTTGACCAAGATTCAAATGGGCATAAAAATTCAAAATAAATGAAAATAAATGAAAAACCAAGGCACGTAGTCTTCTTATGTCATATAGTAAGCATTCAATTAAGTTGATAAACAAGGTCTAGACATATTCAAACCAGAAACATCATGTATCTAGCTACCCTAGCCCTAAACTCTGTCTTATGAAGTCAAGCATGCATGAAGAGAAGTCGTGGTTTTTGGTTTCAAACATGGAAATTTTAAAAACCCTACCAAGATCTACATTTTGGAGTGACTAAGAAGGATATATGCTTAATTTTTCCTATTCATGTTTTATTAAACTTGTTTAAATCATGGTCAAACCTAGGATTTGACCAAGATTCAAATGGGCATAAAAATTCAAAAAAAACAAAAAAATGGAAAATCAAGGCACATAGTCTTCTTATGTCACATTAGTAAGCATTCAATTAAGTTGATAAACAAGGTCTAGATATATTCAAACCAGAGAAATCATGTATCTACCCCTAACCCTAAACTCTATCTCATGAAGTCAAGCATGAAGATATGTGGTTTTTGGTTTAAAACATGGAAATTTCAAAAACCCTCCCAAGAGCTTCATTTTGGAGTGACTAAGAAGGATATATGCTTAATTTTTCATATTCATGTTTTCAACTTGTTTAAATCATGGTCAAACTTAGGATTTGACCAAGATTCAAATGGGCATAAAATTAAAAAAACAATAAAATGAAAAACCAATGCACATAGTCTTCTTATGTCATATATATAGTAAGCATTCAATTAAGTTGATAACAAGGTCTAGACATATTCAAACGAGAAAAATCATGTATCAAGCTACCCCTAACCCCAAACTCTGTCTTATGAAGTCAAGCATGAAGAGAAGTACGTGGTTTTTTGGTTTCAAACATGGAAATTTCAAAAACCCTCTCAAGAGCTTCATTTTGGAGTGACTAGAAGGATACATGCTTAATTTTCATATTCATGTTTTAAACTTGTTTAAATCATGGTCAAACCTATTTTTAACCTATGGGCATATATGAATCTTTAGCAGGTGCGTTTTTTTACTAATCCATATGGAATATTTTGATAAAACCCTTTTAGAAGGCTTTGTTAAGGCCTCAAGGACAATGAGTTGGGAGGAGGCCAGGTAGACTGTAGCTAGGCATTGATTCGGAATTTATGATGCTTGCGACTTGCTTGCGTGGCTTGTTGATTTCCCAGGTGACGCAGCTTTTTTTGACTGCCCAGCCATGGATAGGTCATAGGAGTGCAGAGCTGTAGGCGGTGCGGATAAGTACGCGGGGCATTGATGATGTAGGTGTGTTCGGTTGCCCACGCGAGTGCAGAGCTGTAGGGTTATGCGAGTAGGCCTTTAAACTGGGAGGTGGCACAAGAAGATTTTAGTAAGGAATGGTTCCTTTCCAGAGGAATGGAATGGTTCCATCCCCGCGTTCGGTTTGGACAAAAAGGAGGTACAGAATGGTACTGTTTTTTGTTCGGTTGGAGGAATTGGAGAGCAGAACGGAATGTGGTTAAACTAAACTTTTGTCTAAGAATCGTAATTAACAATGGCAAATAGCCTTTTAAATCTTAAAATCGTAATTAACAACGCCTAATGGCCTTTTTAATCTTAAAATCGTAATTAATGTTATTTTTTGTATGGTCGGGGAATTTGGAGAGTAGAACGGAATGAAGTTAAAGTTTAATCTTTTGTCTAAATATCGTAATTAATAGTGGCCTTTTTAATCTCAAAATCATAATTAACAACAACTAATAATTTTTTTGGTTGGATTAGTGAAGTGCTTTGTAATTAATAGCGGCTAAGTAACAGCCGTTCCACCACATTCCACCGATTCGGTGGAATGGGTGCATTCTGCATATGGGGAGAATATTCCCTTTCGAGGAACCACTCGGTTCCGTTCCATTCCACAACCGAACACAAGAATGGGCTCTAGGTGCGGAACGGTTCCATTCCATTCCACTTGGTTCTGGAACCGAACACACCCTAAATGCGTTGCAATGGAAAATGACAGTGTGTGGTGGCCTGATGGTGAAGAAGAAAGGTCGGGCGAAGAGTTGTTGGCTAGAGTCGGTTTTATACGAATCGACGAGGTGCGGGATAGTTTGATTTTAAGGGCTCCTTTCATTCACAGGATAGGGAAATCATAGGAGTAGGAATGTAGGATTGGGATTTGGGATGACATGTGTAGTTAAATCCTATAATAAGATGAGTTGCGTTTGATTGCGCCAAATGAATTTTTCCATGAGGTAGGACCAAATATTTAATCCTATACTAGGATTTGCACTACTTGATGATTCCTATAGGATTATTTCCTATTGGATATGTTCATATGAATCAAACTACTAGTGTAGGAAATATTCCTATAAGATCTAAATCCTATTATCTTATACCAACCTAATATGAATCAAAGAAGCCCTAAAGGATTTTCGAAGGAATCATGTACGAAGTATGATTTTTCTAAGTCACCCAACATATATACTAGGAATAGAACTAAGTAGTACCATATACTTAGGCCCGCATGCACAAATATTAAGTGTGGATTGAGGAAGTCGATAACTTGGGAAAAAACTTTCGCAACTGCACACCTATGTTACCACCCTTGCGACGCTAATTGTCGTAGAGCTGACCTAGAACGAACTCTTGTCTCGGTTAACATGAGAGAGATAAGGGATAAATACAATTGTGATACACTTTCCTAATATTTTGTTGAATGAGATAATCTTGTGTTTTCCTAATAGGGTTAATTAAGTACACATTTGGCAGCTCGTGTGTTGCATACGTTGGTGAACTTTAGACCCCAACTATATATTATTATTTGAACTCACCTCTAACACTTAATTATGTATAATAAGGTCCCTAACTAACCTCAAACACAATTAGGTATAACAGCGGTCCATAACTAACCTCAAACACTTAATTAGGTCTTACATTGCCCCCTTAGACTACCCACAATGGGAGTATCATAGGTAGTACACTATCATGCATCTCATGCTTGCAAAAAAGCTGATGTGGCACTGCAATTAAAGATGAGAGAGAGGATTATAATATCATAGGTAGATACCGTATCATAGCACGTAGTACTAGAAAATTTAATGTTAAATAATCTTGTACATAGATCTGCATTGAGATTCTACAAATCAATTAATATAAGAAGATTATGATACTAGTACATGATACCATGCATCGTTGACATAGTAACATGTAGTATTAATTGTATCATACACACCATACTTTTATATATGATACTATGCATTGTGACTAGTATTACTGACCTCATATATACGCTTACTTAGGTCAAACAATGGTCTTTTAAGTAGTATCGGTTTAATGAAGGTTGACCTATTTTTAACTTCATTTGTGCACTAGTAGATATGATTTGGCCCATTTTTATCCATAGGCTCATCTGATGTGATGTCTGCTATATATATTGTCTTCGATGAGTATCACGCGCATTACATACTCATACCATAGAACGAAGATGAAACCCCTTACCCTCAGCGACGTACGCAACATGGTGTTTGGGTTGAATGGCCCACCCTATTTTAAAATGTTTTAGTTAATTAATTATGTAAAAAATTATCACATATAAAGTGGAAAAAAGAAAATTAGTAAGGTGTGCCCACCTGGCCTACGGTTGTTTTGTGCGTCCTCCACTGCGTACTCCTCTTGATCTGTGACGATGAACATAGTTCTTTAGAACACATGCAACACTTACAGTTGATAGGCCGTTGCAAAGCTAATCAATGATAAAACCTGCTTTTATAATCCATTGTACTTTGATTTAATTAGTCCCTCTAATGGACCCCAACTATGTGTGCTTGAGATTTAGCAAAATGCTTTGCCGCCGTGCCACATAACAAATAATAAACAGACCAATCAAGTTTTTATCATTGCTAGACCTAACTAAGTGTTCAAGTGCTCAATTTTGACCACATTAGAGTTGAGGGGCCAAACATAATTCTTAAATACGTGAGGGACCGAACATATACTTCTAAACACCCGAGGGACAAGACAAATTTGAGTACTATTGTTATTATTAGACTAGTCACAATGGGGAGTATCATATAATAGTATCATACATATGATACTAATGTACGATATTATTTTCACAGTCCATAGTATCATCATGTAGTAGTATAATATGTTACATGTATTTAGGGATTTGTAGAATCTCAATACAAAAGTGTGTACAAGATTTGTTTGGCAGTAATTTTTCTAGTTCTACATGATATGATACGATATCTACCTATGATACCACTATCGTCTCTTTCATCATTAACTGATATGACACATCAACATTTTGCATGCATGTAGTGCATGATACTACTTATGATATTGCCATTGCGAGTAGTCTCCCTTTGTCCTAGAGTACAATGCCAATTTGTTTTCAGAGGCAAACTTAGACTAATACTTGGGCCCGCCAATTATGAGTTGCATGTCATTCAAAACTATATCATCGGATGCTTGTTTCGATGAACTTTCCAATGGTATATTTTGCGGATGTCATAAAATTAGGCTGGTCATACTATTTCTATAGTGGGTAGTATCATGGAGTAGTATCATAGTAATGCTACATTTATTATTTTTTAGAATCTCAATGCAAATTTGTGTACAAGATTTGTTTAGCATTAAGTTTTCTCGTTGTTTGCGCTATGATACAGTATCTACCTATGTTACACTAATCTCCTCTCTCCTACTTAATTAGCTGCCACATCAACATTTTTGTGGGACCAATGTGTATGATACTAGCTATGATACTAGCACTATCATGTGGGTACCTAAATCTCGAGTCAAAGTTTGACACGAAACCGATGTGGACTTTATTCATGGTGGAAGGGAGTAACAATCATAAGCACATTATTATTATTGTTTGAACAACATTTTATTTGATGTGCCATAAGAAGTTTAGAAACTCCTAGCCTGCGGAGGTGGCGTTTTGGCACACGCGTGCATATGCACCAATTATAGAAAATGATTAAAAAAATTATATAAATGTTAATTTTTTTGGTATACATTGTGACATCATATGTTCGTTCACAAGTTTTCGTGGAAAAACGACATTTTGTGTGGCGTGTAAAAAAAGGCA
Source organism: Lolium multiflorum (assembly GCA_030979885.1). NCBI lineage: Eukaryota > Viridiplantae > Streptophyta > Magnoliopsida > Poales > Poaceae > Lolium > Lolium multiflorum. The sequence goes on along the minus strand of CM061752.1, from coordinate 87,002,329 downwards.
AAAAATATACTGTACGTAGTCGTGTTACAACATCAAAATTTGTCTTTTTTATAGGAGCCACATAATTTTTTTGTGAGAAAACTTGTGTACCAACATAAAATGTCTAGATATACATGTAAAATTTTAGTTTAGAATTTTTTGACACTTTGAAATATGGATTCACATAATGGGAGCATATGCTCCTATGAGGCAAAGTGCATTTCCGCTAGCCCCCGCCATTTCTTATATCTCTATATTGTCTATATATCTATACCTCTACCTCTACCCCCTTGGATTCCTGAACAGACGTACAGTACTAGTAGGGCCTACTATTTATTATTATTACATACTCTAAAAAAAAACCTACTGCAGCCAAAATTTAATATCATCGAGCGGTAAAATTCCCCGCCAACGCCCAAATATCTCGCGCCGCAAAGTTTCAGATCTGCGAATATTTTTTTCCTCAAAAGAAGGACTGCGAAATTCCCTTCTACTCCTCTATCGCCCAGCTTCGCCCTAGTTTCGCCCGCAAGCCCTCAGAGAAACCGCCCCTCTTGCCTACCTCCAGATCTTCCCGGCCGCCGCACTTCGCCGTTCAAGCTGCCACGGCTTCAAACCCCGAGGCTGCCCTATCCGCACCTACTCCGGCGTCCACCGCACCGTATCTCGTTCGCCGACTCTATCGACCACCGCACCTGACCAGCTTCGCCGACACCGACGCCACCGTGCACTGCACATCATCTGCTTCACCGACCTTCTAGTTCGGCCGGCGCGCTGAACACTTCATCGACCGCCCAGCATGTCCTTCTCCGACCCCCCAAGATCTGCTTCCCCGGCACCCACCGCAACAGCAGTCCCCTCGCCGACCTCCACGTCACCCGTAAGAACGCGGAACACGTCTAAACGCCGCCCAGAAATAGGTAACCAGACATCCCTGCGCGTTTTGTTCTGTTAGGAGTATTGCAGCTGACTGTATTTCTGAATTCGTGCTATATTTCTAACTTACAAGTGCTTTCGTTGATAACCACCTCATCCTTTAGGTTTAAACACGACGCATAAGTATGTTTTTCCGTGACCAAACCCACCCATTCGCTGAAACTCTACATGGTATCAGAGCCTAGGTTTCCTTCCTGCTAGCCGCCACAAACAGTACCAAACAAGTTCTTCCTTTGATCACAAAACCCACCGTTGAGATGTAGAAATCCAGGCGGCGGGAGGCCGCATCAGGTGCTCTGCGTCGGTTGCGGCTATCACACACAGCGATGTGAGCTGTGTGAGATCGGCGGCTGCTCGCGCGGGGAGAAAGAAGAGGGTGAAGATCGTTTTGGTTTAGAAAGGAGAGAAGAGGAAGTGAATCCGTGGCAGAGAGATCTGGATCCGTGTGAGGGGCAGAAGTTGGAGGCGTGCGGAGTGGGGCGAGCCTTTGAGCGCAGGGCGGAGCCGGAGGTTGGTGCTGGACGTTGACCAGCGCGAGCCGGTCGATGTGGCCAGGTGCGGTACGCCAGGTTGGCCAGGGCGCGCAGACGAGGCGCCATCCGAGTGGAAGTGAGGAGAAAATGGAGATGTGAGGCTGTGAGGATATGTGGTGATGGAGTTGATGAGGCTGCGGTTGAGTCGTGATGGAGTTGATGAGGCTGCGGTTTAGTGGTGATGGTGATGGTTGTGGATATGTCCAGGGGAAAGGCATGCGTGCCTGAGGTGAGACTGGTTGAGGCCTGACCGGGGGATAGGCATGGGTGCTTGAGGAGTGGATGGTTGAGGCAGGAGTTGGCTGGGGGTTTGTGGGAGAGACGGAAGAGGTGGCCGGGCAGAGTGGAGAAGAGAGGCTGAGGACATTGAGGCGAGTGTGGATGGTTCTGCGGAACTTGTGTGGTGAGGCAGCCGGGGTTGTTGAGGACGTGTATGGTTAGGAGTTGTGCGTATCCCAGATGGTTGAAGCTGGATATCTTCGCTGCTGATGAAGAGATGAATCGAGATGACAAGATGATGGAAAGTGCAATGCTGTCATGTATCCTAGGAGTTATGCTGAATGTTCATTACTGGTAGTTGTCATATGTGTCATGTTGTTGTTGCAAGATGGCCATGGTTGTTTACCCATGATCATCTTGAGGGGGTGTGTTACCATGAGTGAGTTTAGTAGTAGCGCTGTAGTAATATTGTATCCAGTGTGAGGCCCATAGAGGCCCATGTCCAGTAGTATTGTAACCCTAACTCAGATGATATAAATACACAGTGTGGTGGTCTGAGTAACCTAACCCACCCATTCGCTGAAACTCTACAAAATATGAGCCACCAATCATGAGCCGTTGAATGCTCTACATGTCCACGATTGACAACAACAACAACAACAAAGCCTTTATTCCCAAACAAGTTGGGGTAGGCTATACAAGTCCACAATTGACACGATTACAATTTCTCACTATTTGGCCGTAGGCTACTGCTCTAGTTACATCATGTTTGATATCTTTCTGCGATCCTGTATTACATGTTTATGCACGTCATAATGCTTCTACTACTATTTGGTGTCAATTTAATTATAGCAAAGCCGTGACTCGTAACTGTTTGTTATTATTACACGTGCAGCAGGCACATCTTACACTCATAAACGTAGAGTAAAGCTCGCCTATAATCATGTAAGTACCTGCTGTTTTTTGTATATTGCTTAATGCAAACTTCTATATCTTGGACCTGTTTCTGTTTACAATTGGCCTCTCCTTCATGCAGAGGAGAAACAGTGAGGCACCAGGTTCTTCTGTCCAAGTACCCGATGAGGTCCGTGTGACTCAAAAAAAAGCTCACGTAAGTTCCCTGTTTTTTTTGGAATGTTAATTTACCTCCTGTGCATAGTTCAATTGCATCATTTTCTGTATGTTGCACTACCTAAGTTGCCTAATGGAATCTAATAAAATATAAACAATGACCATATGGAACATTGCACACTGCCTTTGACCCATCTGGCATCCGGCATGCCTGGGTATAAGTTACATGATTTGGCTATGTTAATACAAGTCCTGAAATTCTATTATGTTAATTTTTTGCCTGTTGCTTCATTGAGTTTGCCTGTTGTTCCATGGCTAGTGCATGAAGTTTGATAGAAATGATCCTAGCTGAAATGATGCACTTTGTGTTTTTTTATTGCTTTATTCCTAACCTAGCTTCCTATTCTACTTGAAACATGATTGCTTTATTCCTAACCTAGCTTCCTATTCTACTTGAAACATGGTGAAAAAATAGTTATATTACTTGTTTAAATGTCTAGCTTTGTTTTTCTGAGTCCCATTGACATGATGTGGTATATCCATATTCAAATGATCTGGCTGTTTATATAATACGCTCCATGTTCAATTGCTTCATTCAGTTTCTAGTAATCTATTATACATGATGCACATGGTGCTACTTGTTATATGCCCTTTTTTGTTTGAGTTTGATCATGAATTCAAGATTAAGCATTGCCTAAACGTTGACCAACGTAGGAAGATTCCCTCCCTTGTCTATACGTTGTGAGATAGATGATGAGACCTCTCTAGCAGCGAATTTATACGCGCTAGATAACACCCCGTTTAATTCGGTCCTGTTGGGACTCGAACCCGGGTGGGCTGGCTGCGCACTCGCAAGCCTTGCCACTGAGCTAGCACTCAGTTCTCAGATTAAGCAATGCCTCGTTATGCTTAATTTAAATGTTATGGCACTTCATACAAGCCATACAATTAATTGTTGCATTGACCTTCTGCGATGTCGAAGGCACTATCTGAGTCATGCTTAAATCAATCATACATTATTTTCCTAATAGTATCAAATCCAACATGCACATCTTTTGACTGTATTTGGCTATTTGCTAGATTTCTTCTGTGCAGTGACCTGGCTTCGTTATTGGGCACATGATGTCTAGTTGCTTGGTTCATTGTATACATCATCGCCATGATCTAGTTTGGTTTGTTCTAAGAGGCATGTGGCTTAACTGGTTTCTTTGTTGTATCTGCCCATGGTTCTTTCAAAATTATGTCAACAATGCTGTTTGTTTGCCTTGTATTGTATTGCATTTTAACTTGTTTTGTCTTAGTTTCAGCCTGCAAACAAAGCTGTAATGTCAGTAGGGACAACCCATTTATCAAGTGTTGCGGTCATTTCACAGAGCAACAGTGACAGTGGCACGTGCTCTCATTGGTCCACTGAGTCCGGTACACCAACCATTCCAGAAGAAATAGATGTACGAGGCTCTATTTTTGATTGCTTGTTGTGTTATATCAGCTCAATGATGTTCTTGAAATTGGAGGTCTTTTATTGCATCATATGATGTTGTAACTTGTTTTATCTAAATTTCAGGCTTCAAATAAAGCTACAATGCCAGAAGCAAGGGCCAATGCCTCAAGTATTGATGTTTCACAAAGCAGCAGTGAGAGTGCATATTGCTCGCATAGGCCCATGGTATCTATTGGTCAACTTAATCCGGCACAAAGAGATTTCGGGGATGCACTCCAAGAGGCAGTTGATATATTTGGGCGGGAAAACAAAGATGCTGATGAATTAATTGCCAAGACACGCCAAGAGATACATGAATTGAAAAATAGGCAAACTTTGACAGAAAATGTTCTAAAGAATCTCCTATGCACTTGTCATGGTAAGCCAGTTGTGATGTGTCTGGGAATTGAAGGTGTCTAAATAAACTTTGATTCTGTTGTTCAGTCAAGTGGACTGCTGATGCCAATGCTGTAACTAATTACTGCTCAAAATTTCGTTCAAAATTTCGTGGTCTGTAATAATTGCAAATTTTGTTGTTGTACTAAAATTAGATATGTTCCATGTGGCTGCTGTATTTTGTGTGAAATAATATCCTGATGTGTACTTCAATTAAACCATAAATCGACTGCATGCTGAAAATTTGAATCTGAGCGCACGTGTGAACTGTTTTCTGCTCGTAATGCAATAACGGCTGTTTCTTGGAAGGACTACGTACATGGGTGAAAAGTTAGAGAAGCTACAGTACTCTAACTTGAAGGTGAAAAGTTAGAGAAGCTACAGTACTCTAACTTTCCTTCCCCCAAACCATATGTCTAAAATCCAAATAATTTAAATTAATTTGCACAATACAAACTTGTGTCTTGCATTTGAAGTAATTACATGCAGAGAAAATTATGGTGTAATAAAATTTAGTTTAGTTTTTAAACATCTACAGTAATCACCTTTATTAGTTAAAGACAGTGCATAACCTTGTACTTATGCTACAGAAGCCTGACTTTGCTTCTTTATTTTTCCTGACTTAGCTCCTTCACGTTAGAGGATACGGTTCCCGTACATGGTAGCCCATTAATAATTATGCCTGCTAGCAAGATAGATGGTCCTTATTATAGTCAGGCATGTCAACTTGTATGATTAAAAGTAGTTCGTACACATTAAATCTACCATCTGCATTTTTCTCTGTAATAACTTTTCTTTTTACACAACTCAAAACTTGTCTGGCTAATATGAAATTTGAGATGGCAAAACCCGGGAAAGATAAAGATATCACCAAAAACTCTTTCCTGCGAAATGCTGGGTTTTGAAGCCCAAGTCCAAGTCTTTCTCTGCTCAAGTTTTGGAGGAACAACTCCAAGTAGAACGAGTTGCAACAGCTATGCTAAGAACAAAAGTTGACATGTTGAGATCGAGATTAGAAGCATGTGATGCCCTACTGCACGAGGCCAATCAAGTTCGTTATAATCTCCCAAAGACTAAGAAAATGCCATAGATAATTGGAGATGAACACTAACATAGTGAGTACATTGGTCTTGTGAAATGTTTCCTTAGATTAAGGCACCGTTCAGACTTTTGTTGGTGGATGCATTTATCTGCGGTTGGGATCAACTTGGTAGTTGTTCCTGTGGATGTTATATAAATTAATTGCCTAGCCTTTTTTGAATCAGTTCGAACTTAAATGGTATCATAGCCAAGGTCTCAAGTTTGAATTGTCGAACGTGTGGTTTAATTTAATCTCTGTCGGGCGGCAAAATCTCCCACCAATCCTGAAATATTTCAAACGCATTTTTGAATGGGATTAAGAAGATAGATCATGATCATGGTAGTGACCTATATTCAACGTGATGATGATTTGATTTTGCACTCGGCCATGAACAGAGGTACTAGTACGGTGTCACAATTTTTTATCATTATACTTGTACCTTAGCGAAATTCAAAATCTCATAGCGGCAAAACTTCCCGCCCACAAAATACAAAAATTTCACACGCTTCCAAATTCCCATTCTACCCCTGTGGAGATGACAGCAAAGTCGGTTGGTGAGGGGTTTGCCCGTCATTTTTTCGATCACCACCTCCCTAGCCCGGAAACCCTCCCAAAAAAAATACATTTCCTTCAGTCTCTCATCTGAGACCACCCACCGGAACTTCTCAAGTCCCTCTCTCTACCACCTCCACGACCACCGCACCGGAACATCCCCGCCGGACTTCCCTGGCCTACCCGAGCCCTCGCGATCCTCGTCATCCGGCTGCCTGCCGGAGCCGCTTCATCGACGCCGTCATCAACCGGACCGGATCATCCCCGCCGAACCTCGAAACCATATGCTCATCCAGCAGTCTACCGCAGTCGCTTCAGCTGCGGTATCGTCCACCCCGCCGGAGCCGCTTCGCCGGATCCGTCGTCCACCGCATCGGATCTTGCTCACCGACACCGCTGTGCATGAACCGGATCTGCTTCACCGGCGCAGTGCATGATCTAAACTCTTCTACTGTCGCTTTTCTATTGCTTGCCTGCAAGTTCTTGTTTAATCTTGGGGGAACCTGTTTGTGCTAACGACGCGCCGTTACGTTTTTGCAGATGAGATGAGTAACCATGAAGTGTAATGGCCGTCTCTCCAACCCCAAGTAGCACATGTAGCGTACTTCATCACCGGATCTATCAACCCCAGGAAGATCTGTTGTGACTCCCACAGAGTGCTTCTCCTAATGTAAGTCCCTTGTTTTAGCGCCATGTTCTGGGTTCAGATGCTTGTTTGTCTGAAGCTCTTTTAGTTCATTCCTAGCTATGACCGTAACACGTTGCTATTTTCTACTTCATTGCTAACTTTAAGCGATTGAACATTTTGGTTTGCATTCCCTGCTCTGTAGATGTAGCCATCATAACTTCTATCTTGCTCAGTCGTTGTTACAAAAATTATACTGTAGGTATTATAGTAACATCCTGCTATTATTTAGTTCATGGCCAATTTTAAGTAATTGCACATGTTGGTTCGCATTCCCTGCTCTATAGCTTTTGGCATCGTAACTTCTATATTTGGTTTACATTCCCTGCTCTGTAGATCTAGCCATCATAACTTTATCTTGCTCAGTCGTTGTTACAAAAATTATGGCCTGCTACTATGTTGTTTGTGCCAATTTTTTACTCCATGAACATGTTGGCTTGCATTCCCTGTACTACAGGTGATGCCATTGTTTTGTATCTAGTTCATTGTAAGCTAACAAAGTAAGGACTTAGTTTGGCATGCTATCACTCTGCTATCTAGCCTGTAGTACAAATAAACTTGTCATACTACTAGATAATAATTTTGCGTGCCATCATGTTCTTCAAAAGCTGCATTATTGACTTGTTTCTCTGACTTGGCATGACGCTCACATATGGAAAGCTGAACATATTGGTTTGCATTCCCTCTTATACAAGTTCACAGGTGATCCCACTATATTCTGTATCTGGTCCATCCTAAGCTCCAGCATTAACTATCCTCCATGTGTTGCTCATTACAAGTTTATATCCCGAAACATCTTGATTTGCATCCCCTTCACTATAAGTTCAGGAGTATTATTTAGTTCACGGCCAAAGTGAAGTAATTGCACTTGGCACATGTTGGTTCACATTCCCTCCTCTTTAGCTTTTGCCATCGTAACTTCTATTTTTGGTTTACATTCCCTGCTCTGTAGATGTAGCCATCATAACTTCATCTTGCTCAGTCGTTGTTACAAAATTTATAGCCTGCTACTATGTTGTTCATGCCAATTTTGTACTCCCTGAACATGTTGGTTTGCATGGGACTCGACAGTAGTAAGTCTGCTGTTTCATTCTAACATGCTCTGTTATATTGGCTGTTGGTATGCGGCATGCACTCTTTGTTTGCTTATTGTGCGCATTACAATGATCTTGTTATAACGACGAAATGATGAGTTCCAAATTCTTTGCCAAACAATATTGTAGTGTCTTTGCCTTTCCATTGTTGCTGTCTTAACTTGTAATGTCTTTGTTTCAGATATAGGTGCTGCATGGACAACTTAAAAGATTGCCGGATCGCTTCATTGTATTGCTAGGTTTAATTACCATTCAATTTCTCTGGGTTCTGTAATATTTTTTTCAATGCCTTGCAGCTGATGTAATATTTAGTTAGTTTTTATAGTTCTTTCGCGCATTTTTTCTTTGGTGCTTGTGGTAAGTGAGGCTATCCGACAGAAATCAATGCTGCGTAAATATTCTCAGTATCAAAATCACGAATTCCCATCCCTTAAACGGCCCAATTAAGCGAAATCACATATGTGCCTGCCCGCAAAATCCTAAAGCGCATATTATGCCGGCATATAAACAACAACTAAACGGGCTGGCCCACTTACTTCTTGGGCCAGCCCATTTGATTTACGGTGGACCCCACACACTAATTGGGCTGGCCCACTTGCTTTAAGGTGGACCCCACCAACTACTGGGCCGGCCCACTAATTAGTTGGGCCAGCCCATTTGCTTTTTGGTGGACCCCACATAATAAATGGGCCGGCCCTTTAAGAGGAAAGTGGGACCCACCTGTGTTTTGGCCCGGCCCACTATCTTGTTGGGCCGGCCCACTTGCTATATGGTGGACCCCACATACTAGTTGGGCCGGCCCTTTAACAGGAAAGTGGGGCCCACATGTGTTTTTGGCCCGGCCCACTATCTTGTTGGGCGCCCACTTGCTATATGGTGGTCCCACATGGTAAATGGGCCGGCCCTTTAAGAGGAAAGTGGGACCCACCTGTGTTTGGCCCGGCCCACTATCTTGTTGGGCTGGCCCTGCTATATGGTGGACCCCCACTGTAGGATAACGTAGCATAGAAAACAAAAATTTTCCTACGGCGAACACGCAATCCAAGCCAAGATGCAATCTAGAAGACGGTAGCAACGAGGGGATTGTCGAGACTCACCCTTGAAGAGATTCCAAAGCCTACAAGAGGAGGCTCTTGTTGCTGCGGTAGACGTTCACTTGCCGCTTGCAAAAGCGCGTAGAAGATCTTGATCACGATCGGTTCCGGCGCCACGAACGGGCAGCACCTCCGTACTCGGTCACACGTTCGGTTGTTGATGAAGACGACGTCCACCTCCCCGTTCCAGCGGGCAGCGGAAGTAGTAGCTCCTCTTGAATCCGACAGCACGACGGCGTGGTGTCGGTGGCGGTGTAGAAGTCCGGCGGAGCTTCGCTAAGCTATGCGGGCAATATGAAGTGGAGGAGCAAAGCTAGGGTTTGGGAGGGGGTGGCCGGCCACTCTATGGGGGGCGGCCAGCTTGTGGTCTTGGGGTGGCCGGCCCCCTCCCTTGGCCCTTGTTTATATAGGTGGATCCCAAGTGTTGGTGTCCAAGTCTTCGAATAAGACCCGAAACCAAAACCTTCCATATGGTGGGAAACTTTCCCTCCCACTAGAGGTGGGAATTCCACCTTCCATGGGGGGGGTGGCCGGCCCCCTAAGGGGGAGTCCACTTGGGACTCCTCCCCCACTAGGGTTGGCCGGCCATGGAGGTGGAGTCCCATGTGGACTCCACCTTCCTTGGTGGTTTCTTCCGGACTTTTCTAGAACCTTCTAGAACCTTCCATAGAACCTTCCGCATCATTTTATTCACATAAAATGACATCCTATATATGAATCTTATTCTCCGGACCATTCCGGAACTCCTCGTGATGTCCGGGATCCCATCCGGGACTCCGAACAAATATTCCAACTTCATTCCATATTCAAGTACTACCATTTCAACATCCAACTTTAAGTGTGTCACCCTACGGTTCGTGAACTATGCGGACATGGTTGAGTACTCACTCCGACCAATAACCAATAGCGGGATCTGGAGATCCATAATGGCTCCCACATATTCAACGATGACTTTAGTGATCGAATGAACCATACACATACGATACCAATTCCCTTTGTCACGCGATATTTTACTTGTCCGAGGTTTGATCATCGGTATCACACTATACCTTGTTCAACCTCGTCTCCTGACAAGTACTCTTTACTCGTACCGTGGTATGTGGTCTCTTATGAACTTATTCATATGCTTGCAAGACATTAGACGACATTCCACCGAGAGGGCCCAGAGTATATCTATCCGTCATCGGGATGGACAAATCCCACTATTGATCCATATGCCTCAACTCATACTTTCCGGATACTTAATCCCACCTTTATAACCACCCATTTACGCAGTGGCGTTTGATGTAATCAAAGTACCTTTCCGGTATAAGTGATTTACATGATCTCATGGTCATAAGGACTAGGTAACTATGTATTGAAAGCTTATAGCAAATAACTTAATGACGTGATCTTATGCTATGCTTAATTGGGTGTGTCCATTACATCATTCATACAATGATATAACCTTGTTATTAATAACATCCAATGTTCATGATTATGAAACTAATCATCTATTAATCAACAAGCTAGTTAAGAGGCTTACTAGGGACTCTTTGTTGTTTACATATCACACATGTATCAATGTTTCAGTTAATACAATTATAGCATGGTATATAAACATTTATCATAAACATAAAGATATATAATAACCACTTTTATTATTGCCTCTTGGGCATATCTCCAACAGTCTCCCACTTGCACTAGAGTCAATAATCTAGATTACATTGTAATATACCTAACACCCATGGCATTCTGGTGTTGGTCATGCTTTGCCCTTGGGAGAGCTTTAGTCAACGGATCTGCTACATTCAGATCAGTGTGTACTTTGCAAATCTTTACTTCTCCATCTTCGATGTACTCGCGAATCGAGTGGTAACGCAGCTTGATATGCTTCAGCCTCTTGTGTGACCTTGGTTCTTGTGCATTGGCGATGGCACCCATGTTATCACAGTAGATGACAAATGGGTCCAATGCACTAGGAACCACACCGAGCTCTATAATGAACCTCTTCATCCATACCGCTTCTGATGAAGCCTCTGAAGCCGCTATGTACTCCGATTCTGTTGAGGATTTCGCCACCGTGCACTGCTTCGAGCTTGCCCAGCTTACTGCAGCACCATTCAATATAAACACGTACCCAGATTGTGACTTAGAGTCATCAGGATCAGTGTTCCAACTTGCATCGGTGTAACTTGTTACAACGAGCTCTTGGTCACCTCCATAACAAAGAAACATATCCTTAGTTCTTTTCAAGTACTTCAGGATATTCTTGACCGCTGTCCAGTGTTCCATTCCTGGATCACTTTGATATCTGCTAGTTAAACTAACAGCATGTGCTATATCCGGTCTTGTACATAGCATGGCATACATGATAGAGCCTACTGCCGAGGCATAGGGGATCTGACTCATCCTTTCTCTTTCTTCTGCCGTAGCCGGTCCTTGAGTCTTACTCAAGACCTTGCCTGGTAACATAGGTAAGAATCCTTTCTTACTTTCGTCCATTCTAAACTTCTTCAGAATCTTGTCCAGGTATGTACTCTGTGATAGCCCTATTAGACGTCTTGATCTATCTCTATAAATCTTGATGCCTAATATGTATGATGCTTCACCAAGGTCTTTCATTGAAAAACTATTATTCAAATAACCCTTTACACTGCTTAATAGTTCTATATCATTCCCAATCAATAATATGTCATCTACATATAATATTAGGAATGCTACAGAGCTCCCACTCACTTTCTTGTAAATACAGGCCTCTCCATGACACTGTATAAACCCGAAGTCTTTGATCACCTTATCAAAACGTCGGTTCCAACTTCTCGATGCTTGCTTCAGTCCATAGATTGAACGCTGAAGTTTGCATACTTTGTCAGCATTTTTAGGATCGACAAAACCTTTGGGTTGTACCATATACAACTCTTCCTCAATGTCTCCATTAAGGAACGCCGTTTTGACATCCATCTGCCAAATCTCATAATCGAAAAATGCAGCTATTGCTAACAAAATCCTCACAGATTTTAGCTTCGCTACAGGTGAGAAAGTCTCATCGTAGTCAACACCTTGAATTTGTCGGAAACCCTTTGCGACAAGTCGAGCTTTATAGACAGTAATATTACCATCAGCATCTGTTTTTCTTTTGAAGATCCATTTATTCTCGACAGCCTTGCGGCTATCAGGTAAGTCTACCAAAGTCCATACTTTGTTATCATACATGGATCCCATTTCGGATTTCATGGCTTCTTGCCATTTGTTGGAATCTGGGCTCATCATCGCTTCTTCATACGTCGCAGGGTCCTCATCATTGTTATCCACAATCATGACATTTAGACAAGGATCATACCAATCTGGAGTGGCACGATCCCTTGTCGATCTGCGAGGTTCAGTAGCTGTCTCATTTGAAGTTTCATGATCATTATCATTAGCTTCCTCTGTTGCCGGTGTAGGTGGTACAGGAACATTTTCCGGTACTGCGCTACTCTGATCAACGAGTAGAGATTCTTCAATCTCATCGAGTTCTACTTTTCTTCCAGTCACTTCTTTAGTGAGAAATTCTTTCTCAAGAAAGGTTCCGTTCTTAGCAACAAAGATCTTGCCTTCGGATCTGTGATAGAAAGTGTACCCTATAGTTTCCTTAGGGTATCCTATGAAGACGCATTTCTCCGCTTTGGGTTCTAGCTTGTCCGGTTGTAACTTTTTTACATAGGCTTCGCAACCCCAAACTTTTAGGAACGACAGCTTAGGTTTCTTATTAAACCATAATTCATACGGCGTCGTTTCAACGGATTTTGATGGTGCTCTATTTAAAGTGAATGCGGCTGTCTCTAATGCATAACTCCAAAAAGATAACGGCAAATCAGTAAGAGACATCATAGAACGAACCATATCTAAGAGAGTTCGATTACGACGTTCGGACACACCGTTTCGTTGTGGTGTTCCCGGCGGTGTCAATTGTGAAAGTATTCCGCATTTCTTTAAATGCATGCTAAACTCATAACTCAGATATTCACCTCCGCGATCAGATCGTAGAAATTTAATCTTCTTGTTACGTTGATTTTCTACTTCACTTTGGAATTCCTTAAACTTCTCGAAAGTTTCGGATTTATGTTTCATTAAATAGATATACCCATATCTACTCAAATCATCTGTGAAGGTTAGAACATAACGATAACCACCGCGCGATGCTACACTCATTGGTCCACATACATCTGTGTGTATGATTTCCAATAAGTCAGTAGCTCGCTCCATCATACCCGAGAATGGAGTCTTAGTCATTTTTCCCATCAGACATGCTTCGCATCTATCAAGTGACTCAAAGTCAAGTGATTCAAGTAATCCATCAGTATGGAGTTTCTTCATGCGTTTCACTCCAATATGACCAAGACGACAGTGCCACATATAAGTAGAATTATCATTCAATTTAATTCGCTTAGCATCAATGTTATGTATATGCGTATTACTACTATCGAGATCTAACAGAAATAAGCCATTCTTTTGTGGTGCTCGACCATAAAAGATATTATTCATAAAAATAGAACAACCATTATTCTCAGACTTGAATGAATAACCGTCTTGCATTAAACAAGATCCAGATATAATGTTCATGCTCAACGCGGGTACATAATAACAATTATTTAGGCTTAAAACTAATCCCGAAGGTAGATGTAGAGGAAGTGTCCCGACTGCGATCACATTGACCTTGGATCCGTTTCCAACGCGCATCGTCACTTCATCTTTCAGCAGTTGTCGTTTATTCTTTAGTTCCTGTTTCGAGTTACAAATATGAGCAACCGAACCAGTATCAAATACCCAGGTACTAGAACGAGAACTAGTGAGATAAACATCTATAACATGTATATCAGATATACCTTCTTTCTTCTTCTTGACAAGGCCGCTCTTCAGATCTGCCAAATACTTGGAGCAATTACGCTTCCAGTGTCCCTTCTCCTTGCAGTAATAGCACTCAGCATCAGGCTTAGGGCCAGACTTAGGTTTCACAGGAGGCGTGGCAGCTTTCTTGCCACTCTTCTTGTTCTTGCCTTTAGACTTGCCCTGTTTCTTGAAGCTGGTGGTCTTGTTGACCATCAACACTTGGTGCTCTTTCTTGATCTCAATCTCAGCAGCTTTTAGCATGCCAAAGAGTTCAGGAAACTCCTTGTTCATGTTCTGCATATTGTAGTTCATCACAAAGTTCTTATAACTTGGTGGCAGTGATTGAAGGACACGATTAATCCCCAGTCTGTTAGGAATCACTATTCCCAAGTCACTGAGTTTCTTCGCATGCCCGGTCATAACGAGCATGTGCTCACTGATGGAGCTGCCTTCTTCCATCATACAGCTGAAAAAGTGTTTCGATGCTTCATAGCATTCCACGGCCGCATGAGTCTCAAAAATAGTCTTCAACTCTTTTATCAACTCATGAGGATCGTGGTGCTCAAAACGTTTTTGAAGATCGGATTCCAGACTGCATAAGATGGCACACTGAACTTGAGAGTACCGAGTTTTCCGAGTCATGTAAACATTCTTTACTTCATCGGTTTCAGTTTCTGCAGGAGGGTCACCTAGCGGTGCATCAAGCACATATTGCAGATTTCCGCCATTGAGGAAGATCCTCACATGACGGAACCAGTCGGTGAAGTTGCTACCGTTGCTCTTAAGCTTTTCTTTCTCTAGGAACTGGTTAAAATTGATTGAGGACGCCATATCTACAACATATTTGCAATAGTTTAGACTAAGTTTATGACAAATTGAGTTCAAATTTTAATTCTACATAATTAAAAATCTAGGTGAACTCCCACTCAAAACAATATCCCTCGCATTGTCTTAGTGATCACACGAACCAAATCCATCACACCTATGCCCGATCATCACGAGACAAGATGTAATTTCAATGGCGAACACTCAAAGTGTTCATCATATCAATCATATGATTCATGCTCTACCTTTCGGTATCACGTGTTCCGAGACCATGTCTTTACATGCTAGGCTCGTCAAGGCCACCTTAGTATCCGCATGTGCAAACTGTCTTGCACCCGTCATATGTACTTATCGAATCTATCACACCCGATCATCACGAGATGCTTCGAAACGATAAGACTTGATAACGGTGCTACTAAGGATGAACACTTTATTATCTTGAGATTTTAGTGAGAGGGATCATCTTATAATGCTACCGTCGCGATCTAAGCAAAATAAGATGCATAAAAGGATTAACATCACATGCAGTTCATATGTGATATGATATGGCCCTTTTGTCTTTGCGCCTTTGATCTTCATCTCCAAAGTACGGACATGATCTCCATCATCAACGGGCATGATCTCCATCATCGTCGGCGAAGCACCAAGGTCAATGGCGCCGTCTTCATGATCGTCCTCCATGTAGCAACTATTACAACTACTTTGAAATACTACTCAACATGAAATTTAAAGACAACCATAAGGCTCCTGCCGGTTGCCACAATACAATAATGATCATCTCATACATATTCATCATCACATTATGGCCATATCACATCACCAAACCCTGCAAAAACAAGTTAGACGTTCTCTAATTTGGTTTGCATATTTTACGTGGTTTAGGGTTTTCGAGCAAGATCCAATCTACCTACGAACATGAACCACAACGGTGATACTAGTGTTGTCAATAGAAGAGTAAATTGAATCTTCACTATAGTAGGAGAGACAGACACCCGCAAAGCCACTTATGCAATACAAGTTGCATGTCAAGCGTGGAGCAAATCTCATGAACGCGGTCATGTAAAGTTAGCCCGAGCCGCTTCATCCCACTATGCCACAAAGATGCAAAGTACTCAACTAAAGATAACAAGAGCATCAACGCCCACAAACCATTGTGTTCTACTCGTGCAACCATCTATGCATAGACACGGCTCTGATACCACTGTAGGATAACGTAGCATAGAAAACAAAAAATTTCCTACGGCGAACACGCAATCCAAGCCAAGATGCAATCTAGAAGACGGTAGCAACGAGGGGATTGTCGAGACTCACCCTTGAAGAGATTCCAAAGCCTACAAGAGGAGGCTCTTGTTGCTGCGGTAGACGTTCACTTGCCGCTTGCAAAAGCGCGTAGAAGATCTTGATCACGATCGGTTCCGGCGCCACGAACGGGCAGCACCTCCGTACTCGGTCACACGTTCGGTTGTTGATGAAGACGACGTCCACCTCCCCGTTCCAGCGGGCAGCGGAAGTAGTAGCTCCTCTTGAATCCGACAGCACGACGGCGTGGTGTCGGTGGCGGTGTAGAAGTCCGGCGGAGCTTCGCTAAGCTATGCGGGCAATATGAAGTGGAGGAGCAAAGCTAGGGTTTGGGAGGGGGTGGCCGGCCACTCTATGGGGGGCGGCCAGCTTGTGGTCTTGGGGTGGCCGGCCCCCTCCCTTGGCCCTTGTTTATATAGGTGGATCCCAAGTGTTGGTGTCCAAGTCTTCGAATAAGACCCGAAACCAAAACCTTCCATATGGTGGGAAACTTTCCCTCCCACTAGAGGTGGGAATTCCACCTTCCATGGGGGGGGTGGCCGGCCCCCTAAGGGGGAGTCCACTTGGGACTCCTCCCCCACTAGGGTTGGCCGGCCATGGAGGTGGAGTCCCATGTGGACTCCACCTTCCTTGGTGGTTTCTTCCGGACTTTTCTAGAACCTTCTAGAACCTTCCATAGAACCTTCCGCATCATTTTATTCACATAAAATGACATCCTATATATGAATCTTATTCTCCGGACCATTCCGGAACTCCTCGTGATGTCCGGGATCCCATCCGGGACTCCGAACAAATATTCCAACTTCATTCCATATTCAAGTACTACCATTTCAACATCCAACTTTAAGTGTGTCACCCTACGGTTCGTGAACTATGCGGACATGGTTGAGTACTCACTCCGACCAATAACCAATAGCGGGATCTGGAGATCCATAATGGCTCCCACATATTCAACGATGACTTTAGTGATCGAATGAACCATACACATACGATACCAATTCCCTTTGTCACGCGATATTTTACTTGTCCGAGGTTTGATCATCGGTATCACACTATACCTTGTTCAACCTCGTCTCCTGACAAGTACTCTTTACTCGTACCGTGGTATGTGGTCTCTTATGAACTTATTCATATGCTTGCAAGACATTAGACGACATTCCACCGAGAGGGCCCAGAGTATATCTATCCGTCATCGGGATGGACAAATCCCACTATTGATCCATATGCCTCAACTCATACTTTCCGGATACTTAATCCCACCTTTATAACCACCCATTTACGCAGTGGCGTTTGATGTAATCAAAGTACCTTTCCGGTATAAGTGATTTACATGATCTCATGGTCATAAGGACTAGGTAACTATGTATTGAAAGCTTATAGCAAATAACTTAATGACGTGATCTTATGCTATGCTTAATTGGGTGTGTCCATTACATCATTCATACAATGATATAACCTTGTTATTAATAACATCCAATGTTCATGATTATGAAACTAATCATCTATTAATCAACAAGCTAGTTAAGAGGCTTACTAGGGACTCTTTGTTGTTTACATATCACACATGTATCAATGTTTCGGTTAATACAATTATAGCATGGTATATAAACATTTATCATAAACATAAAGATATATAATAACCACTTTTATTATTGCCTCTTGGGCATATCTCCAACACATACTAATTGGGCCTTTTAAAGAAAGTGGGACCCATTGTGTTTTTGGCCCGGCCCACTATCTTTGGGCCAGCCACTTGCTATATGGTGGGCCCCACATACTAAATGGGCGGCCCTTTAACAGAAAGTGGGCCCCCTGTGTTTTTGGCCCGGCCCACTATTTTGTTGGGCCGGCCCACTTGCTGTATGGTGGACCCCACAAACGAAATGGGCCGACCCTTTAACTGGAAAGTGGGACCCACCTGTGTTTTTGGCCCGGCCCACTAGCTTGTTGGGCCGGCCCACTTGCTATACGGTGGACCCCACACACTAAATGGGCCGGCCTTTTAACAGGAAAGTGGGACCCACCTGTGTTTTTGGCCCGGTCCACTTGCTTCTTGGGCCGGCCCAGTTGCTGTAAGGTGGACCCCACATGTTAAATGGGCCGGCCCATTTAAGTTTTGACCAGTCAACCTTAGAGGTTAGGCCCGGCCCACGTAACTAATGGACCAGCCCAGCTATATAGTTGACCGGTCAAACTATGTCATCTGGCCCGGCCCGCTTAAGACGTGGCAGGCCTCGTGTGGGCCTACCATCTACCACGGGGTTTCAGCGGTTAACGCCGTTAACTGCCAGTTAACGGCGTCTGCCACGTGTCAGTTTGCATGACGTCAGCAGTCAACGGGCTCCCGAAAACACTTCCGCAACGGTCCGATTTTCCGTGGCGGAAGGGCGCCCAAGCGCGACGGACCGAAAAAATCGTCGTTGGACTTTGCCTGACGCAGTTTCCACAACAGAACCCATATCGTCGGGTTAGGCCCATAGGCGACGAAAAATACCCCTTAGCGGACGATTTTGAGACGTTGTCTATCAGAACTTTTCTTGTAGTGCTAGTGTCTAGTTTTGGCGAAGTTTAGACTAGTTTCGTGGGATGGATGCAGTATAACTGATATATTGGACACTTGATTTGAACACATGAATGACCAATGTCCTTAGCTTACATAGTCGTATTTATACTGTGAGCATGAACGATGAACAATGCTGCTGTTTGAATATGGTTGCCAGTAACACCCTATTCGTCTCCATTTCTAATATTGCAGAAAACCCGATGCTCCCGTTTGTAATCCCGCCACCGGTGGTGGATGATCAGCAGTACGCGTGGTTCCTCGCTCCATCTGCTGATGGCAAGCGATTGATGATCATCCTTACAGTAAACAAGATTGGGATTGCCAATGCTGAAGTACCTCCTGACATTCCCTATGCTGCTAATGGGCTTCAGCTACGGCAGTATCCTCCTGTTGCCACCTACGTCTTTGAGCTGGATCCCTTATCTACTGCACGTGCAGGGGACTTTCTTTGGAGGCAGGTTAACAGCCTCAGCGACCACTCTCTGTTCCTCGGACTCAATTACCCAATCATTGCCAACCTGAAGAAGCGTGAATCCAAAGCTCCTGATGGCACATTGGTTCCATTCATGAGGAAAAACTGCGTCTACACAGCATACCGGAATATTCGTTATAATCAATACCCTAAAATTTTGCGCTGCAACCTCCAGCCAGATGAAGGTGAGACTGTGGGAGTTATCAGCCTTCCCAAGGATGGTTGGGATAGTGTCCGACAAGCGGCTATGTGGTTTAAGCCTGCTTTAAACATTGCCCGTTCGGTGTTACCTTTAAAAAAACAGTGACACTTTTTTATTATGCTTGAAGTGTTGAGAAGTAGTACACTGTTTTTAGTATGTACTAGTTTGAATCAGTTTATTTGAACACTGCCCTGCTTTTGTATTTCGTGTTGCCTTCATATTATAACCCATGCATGGCTGTTTTAGGATTGACTTTATTTCAGCACTATAATTACAATGTGTGTACGTCCTTTATAATATAGCCACCTCTTGTTGATCATAGTCATGAGAGGACCATTCCTATTTTTTTCGCCGCTAAAGGGTAAAGTACATCCACTGGCACGGGGGTGTGTTCGGTTCCACCCCATCCCCAAACCGAACATGCATCAACTACGAGCAAGGAAGTAGATGTGCGACCTAGGTGACTGTGCGGACCCCACATGTGAACCAAAGAAAAAAACATGTCAATACGGAACTGATGTACATACGACAACTCCTATATGATATGCGTATGTACGATTGAGCATCTGGAGGTGTGCTGCCACCTGCTTCCTCACACGAAGGGTTGGATCTTGTGTTTCGTACACGGATCGGACTGAAATTGTCGTGTGCATAGCAAGGTTCATGTCAATAAGGCTGAGTTTGGCATCTAAGTCTAGGCAACAAATACTTTTGGGTTCCAACGGCCATCTACAAGGTATTTGCTATAGGCCTACTTGCTCCGGCTGTCGAAGCCCAATAACTACAAATGGGCCTTTCTGCTCATGCAATGTTGGCCCTTTTCTAAAGAACCACAGATCCTATGATTGGCAAAAAACAAAAACACGGAGATTCTACATAAAAGTTGTTTGTATTTATTTTGAATTATTGGGTTGCAATTTTTGAAACTGCTCATGGCCAATATGAAAATCCTTGATCGCTCCATACCCACATAGATCACGGTATTTTCAAAAATTCATAAAGTGGATTTGAAATTTAAAACATATCCTAATAATTCCATGATTTATTCTATTAACTTGCAAGATCTTGGAGCGAAAGAGCTTGTATTAGTCTGCGAAAATAATACTGATAAACCTGTCGTTAACAAGAAATGAAGGTTTATCGTTCAGAGAGGATGCCATGTGGGACCCATGAGACAGTAGCGTCCTCAACGTTTCAAAGAAAAAGGCAAGTAGCCCGAAAATAGGGGTAAAAAATAAATCCTACAAAGGAAACATTTATAGTTCATAGAGGCTGACATGTGGGACCGATCTGCCAGCTGCATCCTCATCATTTCGAAGTCGGCAGGGATCAGAAGAAAAAGGCAAATAGCCAGAAATTAGGGGTAAAAAATAAATCCAAAAAGGAAACTTTTATTCTTAATAGAGGATGACATGTGGGACCGACCTGCCAGCAGCGTCCTCATCGTTTCAAAGGCCGCAGGGGATCAAAAGAAAAAGGCAAATAGCCAGAAATTAGGGGTAAAAAATAAATACAACAAAGGAAAGGTTTATTGTTCATAGAGGCTGACATGTGGGACCCATGAGCCAGCGGCGACCTCAATTTCAAAGGCGGCATATGATCGAAAAGAAAAAGGCAAGTTAGCAAAAATCAGTGGGTAAAAAAATCTAAGAAATGAAACTTTATTGTACAGTCCCAGTGTGTAAAAAAAAGGCAAATAGCCAGAAATTAGGGGTAAAAAATAAATCCAACAAAGGAAAGGTTTGTTGTCCATAGAGGCTGACATGTGGGACCCATGAGCCAGCGGCGACCTCAATTTCAAAGGCGGCATATGATCGAAAAGAAAAAGGCAAGTTAGCAAAAATCAGGGGGTAAAAAAATCTAAGAAAAGAAACTTTATTGTACATAGAGGATGACATGCGGGTCCCATGAGCCAGCACCTTACTCAACGTTTCAGAGGCGGCATGAGATCAAAAGAAAAAGGAAACTGACCAAATATCAGGAGCAAAAAATAATCCAAGAAAAGTAACTTTTATTGTACATAGAGGATGACATATGGGTCCCACTTATACAAGCTCTTTCGCTCCAAGATCTTGCAAGTTGATTGTACATAGAGGATGACATGCGGGCCCCATGTGTCAGCAGCTTAATCAATGTTTCCAAGGCGGCAGGGGATCAAAAGAAAAAAGGAAATAGCCAAAAATAAGAGGGTGAAAAAAAATCCAAGAAAAGAAACTTTTATAGTATAGAGGATGACATGTGGGTCCCATGAGCCAGCAGCTTCCTCAACGTTTCAGAGGCTGCATGAGATCGAAAGAAAAAGGCAAGTGACCAAAAATAAGAGGGAAAAAAATCCAAGAAAAGAGACTTGATTGTACATAGAGGATGACATGCGGGTCCCATCAGTCAGCAGCTTACTCAACGTTTCCAAGGCGGCAGGGGATCAAAAGAAAATGGAAATAGCTAAAGATCAGAGGGTGAAAAATCCAAGAAAAGAAACTTTTATAGTTTAGAGGGGGAAGGGTTTGTAACAACCCAAAAATTTCAAAACAAACAAAATGAATTTCCCTAGTTCCAAATTTTGGAACCAACAAAAACTTTTATTAAAATAAGATTGATACATATAGACCTTGTTTTAAATCCTGTGTTTTGCCATGATGAGTGTTATTATGCTTATGTGCTAAACCCTAAAACCCTAAAGTGATCAAGTGAAGGTCACCAACCCAATAAAATAAAAGAGAAAGAAGTCAAATAAGAAAAACCTTAAACCCTAATCTTCTCCAAAAATCATTTGGATCTATTTTGAGAAACCCAAAATAAAATAAAAGATATATGGGGGCATATAGCTCTAATAGGTAAATCTTGAACCCTACCTTTATTCTTTATGCTAAATGGTGGTAAACCATTGTGAACCCCACTAAACCCTAAACTTCACCTCTCTTTTCACCACCCTAGCGAAATTAAAATAAAAGGAAATTAAATAAGAAAAAGGCATATGTGCCTATGGCTATATTTATAAAACTTTACCCTAAGCCTTTCTACTTTGCTTAGAGGTTTGGAAAACCTTCATATACCTTACCTAGTGCTTATCAAACCAAATCCAAGTGGTTTCCAAAGAATATAAAAAGAAACTAAAAATGCCATAGAGGCATATGAGAGTAACATGCAAATTTGTGAATTTTAGAAGTTTGACCTTAGGACTTGTGGTGGATGATTGGATCACTTCCATATGCCATTTCAACACTCAACCACATCAATTGGGTCAAGCCAAGTCAAATTAAAAATCAAATGCCACCTATGCATAGAGGCATATGTGACACATAGCCATTTTTCCAAAAACTTGACCTAAGCACCTCTACCTTGCCAAAATGGTTGAAAACCTTACTAAACCCAAACTAATACTAAATCAACCATGAACCATGACCTTTGGTCATAGGTAAAGAAAATAAAATAAAAAGATGAAATGCACATATGTGCACATGGCCAAAAATACAAATTTGAGCCAAAGACCATCAAACTTGTTTCCATTGCTTGGATTGTTTTCTTATATCATATTAAACCTCAACCACATCAAGGGGATCAAGAAAAACCAAATCAAAAAGAAAATAAGAAGATTTTTCCAATACACATATGTGGATATGGCCATTTTTACAAATCTTGAACCTAGACCTTTATGGCTTGCACCATTGGTTGTGTTTGGTTACTAAACACATATAAACACCTTTGGAATCAAACAAACTCAAATCAAATCAAATTTGAATGAAATAGGAGCTCACATGCACTAATGGTCATTTGGCCACATTATAAAATGTTCCCCACTTTAACCCCTGGTTTTTACTTTTCTTCAAACTAAACTTGGTCAACTATGACCATGTCATCCAAGACCATATGAAGGTGAACAACTTTCATGTTGACCACCATACCTCATGTTGACTAGGTTGACCAGAATAGAGGAGACAAGTGATGACATTGAAACAAAGAGAAGATGGCCAACTTTTTGAATCTTTGCAAATCAACACCAAAATGAGCACCACCACCACCAATATACTTCAAATATTATATGATTGAGATCCACCAAAAAGTTTGCCAAAATTCAACAAAAACTTTCTTGCGGCCATTTATACAAACACCTTGCAGGCAGGGATAAATTTTGTGCCCATGCTGCATTTTTGCTTGGACCAGGTCCACCTCTGCCCCTCTCTGCTGCCTTGACACTTCACCTCACCCCTCAGGACCAGTGTCAAGCCTTGCCTGCCCTTGCCTTGGACTAACTTGACCAGAACACCACCATGCCGGCCCTCTTGTCACCTCACCATGCTCACCTCCTCTCCTCTCCCATCCAAGCCACTCCACCATGTCCTGCAGATCACCCTGACATTGTTGAGCAAGCCTGTACCCTCCCTGGCCAGAGACAAGCATGCCATCGACCAGAACGTGACGTGCCCCGACGTGATCACCCCGCCCAGCGCACGCCAGACACGCCACGGCCACCACAGAGCACGCCCGCGCCTGGCTGACCTGGACCTCGACTTGACCTCTCCTCGCGCCACCAGCTCCACTACGTCACCACCTCCCTCCCAGACACCCTCTTTGGCCCGCGCCCGCCCTGTAGCCGACGCCATGGTTGACGTCTTCCGCCATAGTACTGCTCACCCTCGTCATGCTCCTGCTCGCCACAGGCCACCTTTCTCTGCGCCAGCACGCGCGTCGTGACCACGCTGACGTTACCGACACGCGTGCATCATCGCCCACGCCTCGGAGCCCCTGTAGCCTGGTCGACGCCACCGACCCGCCGGTGACCTGCGCAGCACCTCGCGCCCCTATAAAAGGAGGACCTCCCCGAGCTATCCAAGCACGCCATCGTCTTCCCCTCCTTCTCCTGAGCCTCCCCGACTCATCCTCTTCGTCGATTAGCCACCAGCGCCGCCCAATTTCGCCGGAGTAGCCCGCCGTACCTCACACGCTCGCCACCAAATTAGCCCACCCCCGGAGCTCCCACTACTACCATCGAGCTCGCCGTCGTCGACCACGTCGAACGCCGCGACGCCCCGCCTCGCCGGAGCCCAGGATCGCCGCCGACCCCCTACCTCCGCCGTGGCCGCCGCTGTCTCTCGTCGACGACGACGACGCACCTCGTCCGTCGATCGCCAACGGCCCACGATCAAAGGTACCCCTTCGGGTTTTAAAACCCGCTGACAAGCGGGGGCCACCGTCAGGCGGCCCGCTGCGTGCGTGGCATGCTAGCTGGGCCTGCCCAACTCTTTCCCCCTCTCACTGGCCCATTTCCTTTCCCGCGCGAGCCCACTCATTTGAATGTGAATATTTCGAATTAAATCAAATTCTTCTCAGATGCTGTCTTCAAAATTTAATAGGGGAAAATCTACCAAACCAAATTGGATAAATTTTATATATTTGGAAACCTTGTTAAATTATCTACAAAACTACACTGGCCCCAACTTTAGTTTTGTTATAGAATTTAAATGATAAAAATAACAAGGCAGGGACTTTTCTGCCTTAGATTAATTCTTAAAAATCAACCAAAAATGCTTTTGAGTTGATTCCAACTCCTATAATTCACATTTCACTTACACTAATTGTTTCTGCAAAAATATACCAAGCTTACCTTGAATGATCATGGCCTAGTTGAATTAAAGGACTTTATGGCTATTTCTAGTCAAAAACATTGTCCAAAACTATTAATAAATCTTAGGGGAATATTTCTCTCATTTAAATCTTGTCATGAACAATTCAAAATAAGCTAGAGACTCTGGTCATTTAGGTCTCATATGAATTGTTGATAATATTAGATCCTTACCATGTTAAAATTAAATGGTATGAGGTGCTACACCTCATTTAAATCATTAGTATGTGGTATTAAACTATATGAGGTGTAGCCTCTCATTTAAATACTTACTCCAAGGGATTCAATGAGAATTAATGACACATGTAGTAATAATCCATAGGTTCTTATTTAAAAATATTCAAGCATTTTCATAGTAGTATTTAAATTATTCAAGGCTACTTATTAAATCTTATGAGATGTAGTGGTCTCATTTAAATCTTGTCTCAACTAAGTTAATATGGGGTATAGACTATGGTCAATTTTAAACTCATATTAAATTAGTTAATGATATTAAATCATTAATCATGAGTAATAAAAAGGCATGAGGTGGTGTACCTCATTTAAATCACTTCCCAAATTAATACTTATGAAGAGGTTGACTTGGGTCAACCTAGGTCATATGACATTAATGGAGGAAATTAAATCTTAATAATATTCAATGAGAGGAAATTATTTTCCTCAAGAAATAAATAGAAACTCTAATTAATATTTATAATGAGAGGAAATTATTTTTCTTAAGAATAAAATGAAATCCACTCACCTAATAAGCATGTTGATTGATAGCTTAGTAGGAGTGATTTATGTGTGTGCTTAGTCTAGTACTTAGGCTTTGTGTGGTAATTGTGTGTATTGTACTCGTATTTAGACGCTAGTACCGAGGAGTACATCGAGGAGGAGGAGGACTACTTTGAAGAGGAAGAGAACTTTGATCAGTACACCACTCAAGGCAAGCTATTATCAATGCAAGCTAACATTCTTGCAAGCTAGACTAATGCAAGCTAATATTCTTGCAAAGTGCAAAGCTCTACTAGAGCAAGGCACACTCCCAATTTACTTTATGCTTCATGATCCCATCCCAAGTTTTATTCTTACAAGCTTTTACTTTGATTATTATAACTTGCTTTTATAGTTAACTTTGGTCTAGAGATAGAATACTACAAGAGTATCAAATTTAGCCTAGAGCAATGAAAGCTAGATAGCACCCCTCATGACTAGTTGCTAGTGCTAATATATAAAATTGACTACTCTAGATGGGAACTTGTGAAATGAAATGACTTTGAAAACCTTGGAATGATGAGTCATTCTATTGAAAGATTTTGAAGGTGAATATGACTTGTGAATGACTTGGTGAATTTTACAAAAACTGATGGTTGGGTTCGGATGCGATACCATTCCAATTTTACAAGTACCCCCACAATACCTGATATGGGTAGGGCTTAACTAGAAATTTATGTGCTTTAGTATGGGTTCCCTCTAAACAAGCGTCATCGGGGTTAGGCTGAAGGCTGCCTCTACAGAAGTGATGTGATATGACGTGAAATGAGGTGAATGTCCGGCCCAAGCCCTGTGCAGTTCCCAGGCTGACTGTCTGTCTTCACTGGGAGGCCAAGCTCATGGGGAGAGGTGCCTATACTAGGGTATGTAAGTGAAAGGTTATGGTTGGTAGTCCGCACACGGAGTGTGATAAATCAGGGCCAGTTAACCCTGACGGATTATTGCAAATGTTGTGGCACAAGTGTACGACCTCTGCAGAGTGTAGAACTATTCGAATAGCCGAGTCCACGGTTATGGACGGTTGGAAAGGCCATACTGTTCCGTCATCAGACCATTTTCAAAAATGTGACATGTGAAGGGTGACTTGTGATTTGAACTTGAAATGGTGACTTTGACTTGAATCACAACAGAGTTGTGGGAATGACACTAATGTTCCCACTTGAGTTAGTTAGCAAATGAAGAAGCTTTTACTAAATGCTTATGAAATAAAATTGGCTTTATGCAAATAAACCTAGAGCTTAGAATCCCCCTTACTATAGTTGATAGTGCTTACATTAGTATTAGTTTGCGAGTACTTTAAAGTACTCATGGCTTTGTCCCTGGCTATTCAAATGGCCAGACTATGAAGGAGAACAGCAGTACGAGGAAGATGGACAGCAGGACGTCTACGACAACTAGGACCACTCCTGACGTCAACAGTTGCCTGTGGAATAGATGGACCGCAACCGTTACTTCGCTTCCGCTATGTGTTTTGTAATAGGATCTCTAGATCCACTATGATGTATTAAGACTGGATCATGTGATCCCTCTATGTAAGACAATTATGTGATGTAATGAATGATGTGTTGTGATATCAATCTATTATGTCTCGCAAAAACAATATTCCTGGGATTGCGATGGATGGCATAATAGGCATCTGGACTTAAAAATCCGGGTGTTGACAAGTTGGTATCAGAGCCATTGTTGACCTTAGGAGACCCTAGTTAGAATGGACGTCCTGAAAAATTTAGTTTCAAAAACAAATGAAGTGAATATTTATGAAAAATTATTCTCACTCTTATCCTTGAGATCTTTTCCAAAATAAGAGATCCATACTCTACTTTTCCTGGTAAAATTACATAAAATTTTGCACACTTGATCACTTCTCTAACTTACTTATCCTAATTGCTCACAGATGGAATACCAATGGGAATGCTATCAGCTTGGTCACGGAGGAGAACTGAGGTTCGAAAAGGAATTGAAGCAACTAGTGGAATATCTAGGACACCCGTACCCCGAATTCTTCGGAACATCCTTCAATAATCAGTTGGGAGGATCACCCCGGTGGGAAGTTTCCGCTGACCTAGGAAGAAAGCTTGAAGCCCCGGTATGGGAAACCATATGGTTTTCTGTAACGGGAAACACCTGGAAGGAAGGACTAGTCAAAGCTATGCAAGAAGCAATCGCCCGTCTGTGTGGACAAAATGAGAACAAGATCCGGAACACTCGTTTCATCTACTACCCAAGACAGGACTCCATGGGAAGATCGATGACCATACCACCACACACGGAGATGAACCACTATGTAGCACACCAGGACTTCAGGCTGTACAAAACCCGCAGGGATTTGGACAACGCCCTCGCCCTTCGCCAAGCACCTCAACAGTGAAGACGAAGAATTCCCCCTGAAGAGTAGTATTATTAAAGCACTATCGTAGGTGTGAGTTTGTATCAGGATCCCTTTTGTATAGTAGAGCGATGAATGGTTCTTAAAACCAACGATGTGTTAGCCTTGTAATGTGTGATGCTTGGTATAAATGAAAAAGTGTTGTTGGTTTTTACCCCCTCAACACTACTCAAGTTTTGAAAACTTTGTGAACTTTAACTCAAATAAACCATAGAAATTTCCCTCTTATCTTATCATCTATCTCAATCTTCAGATGGCCCCACCAAACCGCAACCAAGACGCAATGATGCAGATGATCCAGACGATGATGGAAGATCGCGAAGCCGCGAGAGCTGAACGACAAGCCAACTTAGCTGCACTGCAGCAGATTGCTCAGAACAACAACGGCCATGGAAACCATGATCACCCAGGATCAAAGCTGAAGAACTTTCAGAACACCAACCCTCCGATGTTTAGTAAGACCGAAGAGCCACTTGACGCAGATGACTGGCTCCAGACAATGGAGAACAACCTAGAAGTTGCGGGAGTAGAAGCCGCAGAGAAAGTACTGTTTGCCACCCACTATCTGTCAGGACCTGCAAGAGCCTGGTGGACAAGTGCCCGCGCAATGAATGCTGGACAAATGATGAACTGGGAAGACTTCAAGCTGAAGTTTAGTAAATACCATGTGCCCCAAGGACTAATCAAGAAAATGAGAGACGAGTTCCGTGAACTCAAACAAGGAAGGATGTCCGTGGTGGAATACCGCGACAAGTTTCTTACACTGTCAAGGTACGCCCCGGATGAGACAGACACCAATGAGAAGAGGAAGGAGAGATTTCTGAATGGACTGCATGACGAGATGCAAACTGTGTTAGTGAACATTCCGTTCGCTGACTTAGAAGCCCTGGTAGACTCAGCCATACAAATGGAAGGAAAGCTACATCAAGCCAACGAGAACCGCAAGCGCCGGATGATGAACCAGAGTGGACCCCACCATACCCAGAAGTACCGCAACAACTCCTCTGGAGGATTCACCCCAAGACACAACAAGCCCCCTGCTCAGAATTATCGCCCCAACTACTCCAACAACAACGGAGGACCCCCGAAGCCCGGAGGCAACAACAACAACAACAACAACCACCACAACAACAACAGTAACAACAAGGGAAACAACAACAACACCAATACTGCCCCAAGGACTGGAAGTAACGCTGTCCCCGTCAACCCCAAAGACAAGTCCACAGTCAACTGCTACGAATGTGGAGTTGTGGGTCACTACTCCAATGAGTGCCCCAAGAAGCTTGCCAGGATTGCCGCCAATACCGCAGCACCTGCTCAGCAACAGCGCCGCTTTGCCGGAAGAAGGAATCAGAACAACAACAACGGCCGTCTCTACCACATGACTGCCACTGAAGCTCAGGAAGCACCCCAGACCATGCCAAGTATGTCCTCCTGTTAATAAAATGCTCAACCTCTCTTAGGAACCTAACTTTTCTTAAAATCTCGGGACGAGATTTGTTTAAGGGGGAAGGGTTTGTAACAACCCAAAAATTTCAAAACAAACAAAATGAATTTCCCTAGTTCCAAATTTTGGAACCAACAAAAACTTTTATTAAAATAAGATTGATACATATAGACCTTGTTTTAAATCCTGTGTTTTGCCATGATGAGTGTTATTATGCTTATGTGCTAAACCCTAAAACCCTAAAGTGATCAAGTGAAGGTCACCAACCCAATAAAATAAAAGAGAAAGAAGTCAAATAAGAAAAACCTTAAACCCTAATCTTCTCCAAAAATCATTTGGATCTATTTTGAGAAACCCAAAATAAAATAAAAGATATATGGGGGCATATAGCTCTAATAGGTAAATCTTGAACCCTACCTTTATTCTTTATGCTAAATGGTGGTAAACCATTGTGAACCCCACTAAACCCTAAACTTCACCTCTCTTTTCACCACCCTAGTGAAATTAAAATAAAAGGAAATTAAATAAGAAAAAGGCATATGTGCCTATGGCTATATTTATAAAACTTTACCCTAAGCCTTTCTACTTTGCTTAGAGGTTTGGAAAACCTTCATATACCTTACCTAGTGCTTATCAAACCAAATCCAAGTGGTTTCCAAAGAATATAAAAAGAAACTAAAAATGCCATAGATGCATATGAGAGTAACATGCAAAATTGTGAATTTTAGAAGTTTGACCTTAGGACTTGTGGTGGATGATTGGATCACTTCCATATGCCATTTCAACACTCAACCACATCAATTGGGTCAAGCCAAGTCAAATTAAAAATCAAATGCCACCTATGCATAGAGGCATATGTGACACATAGCCATTTTTCCAAAAACTTGACCTAAGCACCTCTACCTTGCCAAAATGGTTGAAAACCTTACTAAACCCAAACTAATACTAAATCAACCATGAACCATGACCTTTGGTCATAGGTAAAGAAAATAAAATAAAAAGATGAAATGCACATATGTGCACATGGCCAAAAATACAAATTTGAGCCAAAGACCATCAAACTTGTTTCCATTGCTTGGATTGTTTTCTTATATCATATTAAACCTCAACCACATCAAGGGGATCAAGAAAAACCAAATCAAAAAGAAAATAAGAAGATTTTCCAATACACATATGTGGATATGGCCATTTTTACAAATCTTGAACCTAGACCTTTATGGCTTGCACCATTGGTTGTGTTTGGTTACTAAACACATATAAACACCTTTGGAATCAAACAAACTCAAATCAAATCAAATTTGAATGAAATAGGAGCTCACATGCACTAATGGTCATTTGGCCACATT
This sequence comes from Lolium multiflorum, assembly GCA_030979885.1. NCBI lineage: Eukaryota > Viridiplantae > Streptophyta > Magnoliopsida > Poales > Poaceae > Lolium > Lolium multiflorum. The sequence goes on along the minus strand of CM061752.1, from coordinate 86,971,442 downwards.
ATAAAATGTTCCCCACTTTAACCCCTGGTTTTTACTTTTCTTCAAACTAAACTTGGTCAACTATGACCATGTCATCCAAGACCATATGAAGGTGAACAACTTTCATGTTGACCACCATACCTCATGTTGACTAGGTTGACCAGAATAGAGGAGACAAGTGATGACATTGAAACAAAGAGAAGATGGCCAACTTTTTGAATCTTTGCAAATCAACACCAAAATGAGCACCACCACCACCAATATACTTCAAATATTATATGATTGAGATCCACCAAAAAGTTTGCCAAAATTCAACAAAAACTTTCTTGCGGCCATTTATACAAACACCTTGCAGGCAGGGATAAATTTTGTGCCCATGCTGCATTTTTGCTTGGACCAGGTCCACCTCTGCCCCTCTCTGCTGCCTTGACACTTCACCTCACCCCTCAGGACCAGTGTCAAGCCTTGCCTGCCCTTGCCTTGGACTAACTTGACCAGAACACCACCATGCCGGCCCTCTTGTCACCTCACCATGCTCACCCCCTCTCCTCTCCCATCCAAGCCACTCCACCATGTCCTGCAGATCACCCTGACATTGTTGAGCAAGCCTGTACCCTCCCTGGCCAGAGACAAGCATGCCATCGACCAGAACGTGACGTGCCCCGACGTGATCACCCCGCCCAGCGCACGCCAGGACACGCCACGGCCACCACAGAGCACGCCCGCGCCTGGCTGACCTGGACCTCGACTTGACCTCTCCTCGCGCCACCAGCTCCACTACGTCACCACCTCCCTCCCAGACACCCTCTTTGGCCCGCGCCCGCCCTGTAGCCGACGCCATGGTTGACGTCTTCCGCCACAGTACTGCTCACCCTCGTCATGCTCCTGCTCGCCACAGGCCACCTTTCTCTGCGCCAGCACGCGCGTCGTGACCACGCTGACGTTACCGACACGCGTGCATCATCGCCCACGCCTCGGAGCCCCTGTAGCCTGGTCGACGCCACCGACCCGCCGGTGACCTGCGCAGCACCTCGCGCCCCTATAAAAGGAGGACCTCCCCGAGCTATCCAAGCACGCCATCGTCTTCCCCTCCTTCTCCTGAGCCTCCCCGACTCATCCTCTTCGTCGATTAGCCACCAGCGCCGCCCAATTTCGCCGGAGTAGCCCGCCAGTACCTCACACGCTCGCCACCAAATTAGCCCACCCCCGGAGCTCCCACTACTACCATCGAGCTCGCCGTCGTCGACCACGTCGAACGCCGCCGACGCCCCGCCTCGCCGGAGCCCAGGATCGCCGCCGACCCCCTACCTCCGCCGTGGCCGCCGCTGTCTCTCGTCGACGACGACGACGCACCTCGTCCGTCGATCGCCGTCCTAATCCAACGGCCCACGATCAAAGGTACCCCTTCGGGTTTTAAAACCCGCTGACAAGCGGGGGCCACCGTCAGGCGGCCCGCTGCGTGCGTGGCATGCTAGCTGGGCCTGCCCAACTCTTTCCCCCTCTCACTGGCCCATTTCCTTTCCCGCGCGAGCCCACTCATTTGAATGTGAATATTTCGAATTAAATCAAATTCTTCTCAGATGCTGTCTTCAAAATTTAATAGGGGAAAATCTACCAAACCAAATTGGATAAATTTTATATATTTGGAAACCTTGTTAAATTATCTACAAAACTACACTGGCCCCAACTTTAGTTTTGTTATAGAATTTAAATGATAAAAATAACAAGGCAGGGACTTTTCTGCCTTAGATTAATTCTTAAAAATCAACCAAAAATGCTTTTGAGTTGATTCCAACTCCTATAATTCACATTTCACTTACACTAATTGTTTCTGCAAAAATATACCAAGCTTACCTTGAATGATCATGGCCTAGTTGAATTAAAGGACTTTATGGCTATTTCTAGTCAAAAACATTGTCCAAAACTATTAATAAATCTTAGGGGAATATTTCTCTCATTTAAATCTTGTCATGAACAACTCAAAATAAGCTAGAGACTCTGGTCATTTAGGTCTCATATGAATTGTTGATAATATTAGATCCTTACCATGTTAAAATTAAATGGTATGAGGTGCTACACCTCATTTAAATCATTAGTATGTGGTATTAAACTATATGAGGTGTAGCCTCTCATTTAAATACTTACTCCAAGGGACTCAATGAGAATTAATGACACATGTAGTAATAATCCATAGGTTCTTATTTAAAAATATTCAAGCATTTTCATAGTAGTAGTTAAATTATTCAAGGCTACTTATTAAATCTTATGAGATGTAGTGGTCTCATTTAAATCTTGTCTCAACTAAGTTAATATGGGGTATAGACTATGGTCAATTTTAAACTCATATTAAATTAGTTAATGATATTAAATCATTAATCATGAGTAATAAAAAGGCATGAGGTGGTGTACCTCATTTAAATCACTTCCCAAATTAATACTTATGAAGAGGTTGATTTGGGTCAACCTAGGTCATATGACATTAATGGAGGAAATTAAATCTTAATAATATTCAATGAGAGGAAATTATTTTCCTCAAGAAATAAATAGAAACTCTAATTAATATTTATAATGAGAGGAAATTATTTTTCTTAAGAATAAAATGAAATCCACTCACCTAATAAGCATGTTGATTGATAGCTTAGTAGGAGTGATTTATGTGTGTGCTTAGTCTAGTACTTAGGCTTTGTGTGGTAATGGTGTGTATTGTACTCGTATCTAGACGCTAGTACCGAGGAGTACATCGAGGAGGAGGAGGACTACTTTGAAGAGGAAGAGAACTTTGATCAGTACACCACTCAAGGCAAGCTATTATCAATGCAAGCTAACATTCTTGCAAGCTAGACTAATGCAAGCTAATATTCTTGCAAAGTGCAAAGCTCTACTAGAGCAAGGCACACTCCCAATTTACCTTATGCTTCATGATCCCATCCCAAGTTTTATTCTTACAAGCTTTTACTTTGATTATTATAACTTGCTTTTATAGTTAACTTTGGTCTAGAGATAGAATACTACAAGAGTATCAAATTTAGCCTAGAGCAATGAAAGCTAGATAGCACCCCTCATGACTAGTTGCTAGTGCTAATATATAAAATTGACTACTCTAGATGGGAACTTGTGAAATGAAATGACTTTGAAAACCTTGGAATGATGAGTCATTCTATTGAAAGATTTTGAAGGTGAATATGACTTGTGAATGACTTGGTGAATTTTACAAAAACTGATGGTTGGGTTCGGATGCGATACCATTCCAATTTTACAAGTACCCCCACAATACCTGATATGGGTAGGGCTTAACTAGAAATTTATGTGCTTTAGTATGGGTTCCCTCTAAACAAGCGTCATCGGGGTTAGGCTGAAGGCTGCCTCTACAGAAGTGATGTGATATGACGTGAAATGAGGTGAATGTCCGGCCCAAGCCCTGTGCAGTTCCCAGGCTTGTCTTCACACTGGGAGGCCAAGCTCATGGGGAGAGGTGCCTATACTAGGGTATGTAAGTGAAAGGTTATGGTTGGTAGTCCGCACACGGAGTGTGATAAATCAGGGCCAGTTAACCCTGACGGATTATTGCAAATGTTGTGGCACAAGTGTACGACCTCTGCAGAGTGTAGAACTATTCGAATAGCCGCGTCCACGGTTATGGACGGTTGGAAAGGCCATACTGTTCCGTCATCAGACCATTTTCAAAAATGTGACATGTGAAGGGTGACTTGTGATTTGAACTTGAAATGGTGACTTTGACTTGAATCACAACAGAGTTGTGGGAATGACACTAATGTTCCCACTTGAGTTAGTTAGCAAATGAAGAAGCTTTTACTAAATGCTTATGAAATAAAATTGGCTTTATGCAAATAAACCTAGAGCTTAGAATCCCCCTTACTATAGTTGATAGTGCTTACATTAGTATTAGTTTGCGAGTACTTTAAAGTACTCATGGCTTTGTCCCTGGCTATTCAAATGGCCAGACTATGAAGGAAAGTACGAGGAAGAAGGACAGCAGGACGTCTACGACAACTAGGACCACTCCTGACGTCAACAGTTGCCTGTGGAATAGATGGACCGCAACCGTTACTTCGCTTCCGCTATGTGTTTTGTAATAGGATCTCTAGATCCACTATGATGTATTAAGACTGGATCATGTGATCCCTCTATGTAAGACAATTATGTGATGTAATGAATGATGTGTTGTGATATCAATCTATTATGTCTCGCAAAAACAATATTCCTGGGATTGCGATGGATGGCATAATAGGCATCTGGACTTAAAAATCCGGGTGTTGACAAGTTGGTATCAGAGCCATTGTTGACCTTAGGAGACCCTAGTTAGAATGGACGTCCTGAAAAATTTAGTTTCAAAAACAAATGAAGTGAATATTTATGAAAAATTATTCTCACTCTTATCCTTGAGATCTTTTCCAAAATAAGAGATCCATACTCTACTTTTCCTGGTAAAATTACATAAAATTTTGCACACTTGATCACTTCTCTAACTTACTTATCCTAATTGCTCACAGATGGAATACCAATGGGAATGCTATCAGCTTGGTCACGGAGGAGAACTGAGGTTCGAAAAGGAATTGAAGCAACTAGTGGAATATCTAGGACACCCGTACCCCGAATTCTTCGGAACATCCTTCAATAATCAGTTGGGAGGATCACCCCGGTGGGAAGTTTCCGCTGACCTAGGAAGAAAGCTTGAAGCCCCGGTATGGGAAACCATATGGTTTTCTGTAACGGGAAACACCTGGAAGGAAGGACTAGTCAAAGCTATGCAAGAAGCAATCGCCCGTCTGTGTGGACAAAATGAGAACAAGATCCGGAACACTCGTTTCATCTACTACCCAAGACAGGACTCCATGGGAAGATCGATGACCATACCACCACACACGGAGATGAACCACTATGTAGCACACCAGGACTTCAGGCTGTACAAAACCCGCAGGGATTTGGACAACGCCCTCGCCCTTCGCCAAGCACCTCAACAGTGAAGACGAAGAATTCCCCCTGAAGAGTAGTATTATTAAAGCACTATCGTAGGTGTGAGTTTGTATCAGGATCCCTTTTGTATAGTAGAGCGATGAATGGTTCTTAAAACCAACGATGTGTTAGCCTTGTAATGTGTGATGCTTGGTATAAATGAAAAAGTGTTGTTGGTTTTTACCCCCTCAACACTACGCAAGTTTTGAAAACTTTGTGAACTTTAACTCAAATAAACGATAGAAATTTCCCTCTTATCTTATCATCTATCTCAATCTTCAGATGGCCCCACCAAACCGCAACCAAGACGCAATGATGCAGATGATCCAGACGATGATGGAAGATCGCGAAGCCGCGAGAGCTGAACGACAAGCCAACTTAGCTGCACTGCAGCAGATTGCTCAGAACAACAACGGCCATGGAAACCATGATCACCCAGGATCAAAGCTGAAGAACTTTCAGAACACCAACCCTCCGATGTTTAGTAAGACCGAAGAGCCACTTGACGCAGATGACTGGCTCCAGACAATGGAGAACAACCTAGAAGTTGCGGGAGTAGAAGCCGCAGAGAAAGTACTGTTTGCCACCCACTATCTGTCAGGACCTGCAAGAGCCTGGTGGACAAGTGCCCGCGCAATGAATGCTGGACAAATGATGAACTGGGAAGACTTCAAGCTGAAGTTTAGTAAATACCATGTGCCCCAAGGACTAATCAAGAAAATGAGAGACGAGTTCCGTGAACTCAAACAAGGAAGGATGTCCGTGGTGGAATACCGCGACAAGTTTCTTACACTGTCAAGGTACGCCCCGGATGAGACAGACACCAATGAGAAGAGGAAGGAGAGATTTCTGAATGGACTGCATGACGAGATGCAAACTGTGTTAGTGAACATTCCGTTCGCTGACTTAGAAGCCCTGGTAGACTCAGCCATACAAATGGAAGGAAAGCTACATCAAGCCAACGAGAACCGCAAGCGCCGGATGATGAACCAGAGTGGACCCCACCATACCCAGAAGTACCGCAACAACTCCTCTGGAGGATTCACCCCAAGACACAACAAGCCCCCTGCTCAGAATTATCGCCCCAACTACTCCAATAACAACGGAGGACCCCCGAAGCCCGGAGGCAACAACAACAACAACAACAACCACCACAACAACAACAGTAACAACAAGGGAAACAACAACAACACCAATACTGCCCCAAGGACTGGAAGTAACGCTGTCCCCGTCAACCCCAAAGACAAGTCCACAGTCAACTGCTACGAATGTGGAGTTGTGGGTCACTACTCCAATGAGTGCCCCAAGAAGCTTGCCAGGATTGCCGCCAATACCGCAGCACCTGCTCAGCAACAGCGCCGCTTTGCCGGAAGAAGGAATCAGAACAACAACAACGGCCGTCTCTACCACATGACTGCCACTGAAGCTCAGGAAGCACCCCAGACCATGCCAAGTATGTCCTCCTGTTAATAAAATGCTCAACCTCTCTTAGGAACCTAACTTTTCTTAAAATCTCGGGACGAGATTTGTTTAAGGGGGAAGGGTTTGTAACAACCCAAAAATTTCAAAACAAACAAAATGAATTTCCCTAGTTCCAAATTTTGGAACCAACAAAAACTTTTATTAAAATAAGATTGATACATATAGACCTTGTTTTAAATCCTGTGTTTTGCCATGATGAGTGTTATTATGCTTATGTGCTAAACCCTAAAACCCTAAAGTGATCAAGTGAAGGTCACCAACCCAATAAAATAAAAGAGAAAGAAGTCAAATAAGAAAAACCTTAAACCCTAATCTTCTCCAAAAATCATTTGGATCTACTTTGAGAAACCCAAAATAAAATAAAAGATATATGGGGGCATATAGCTCTAATAGGTAAATCTTGAACCCTACCTTTATTCTTTATGCTAAATGGTGGTAAACCATTGTGAACCCCACTAAACCCTAAACTTCACCTCTCTTTTCACCACCCTAGCGAAATTAAAATAAAAGGAAATTAAATAAGAAAAAGGCATATGTGCCTATGGCTATATTTATAAAACTTTACCCTAAGCCTTTCTACTTTGCTTAGAGGTTTGGAAAACCTTCATATACCTTACCTAGTGCTTATCAAACCAAATCCAAGTGGTTTCCAAAGAATATAAAAAGAAACTAAAAATGCCATAGATGCATATGAGAGTAACATGCAAAATTGTGAGTTTTAGAAGTTTGACCTTAGGACTTGTGGTGGATGATTGGATCACTTCCATATGCCATTTCAACACTCAACCACATCAATTGGGTCAAGCCAAGTCAAATTAAAAATCAAATGCCACCTATGCATAGAGGCATATGTGACACATAGCCATTCTTCCAAAAACTTGACCTAAGCACCTCTACCTTGCCAAAATGGTTGAAGACCTTACTAAACCCAAACTAATACTAAATCAACCATGAACCATGACCTTTGGTCATAGGTAAAGAAAATAAAATAAAAAGATGAAATGCACATATGTGCACATGGCCAAAAATACAAATTTGAGCCAAAGACCATCAAACTTGTTTCCATTGCTTGGATTGTTTTCTTATATCATATTAAACCTCAACCACATCAAGGGGATCAAGAAAAACCAAATCAAAAAGAAAATAAGAAGATTTTTCCAATACACATATGTGGATATGGCCATTTTTACAAATCTTGAACCTAGACCTTTATGGCTTGCACCATTGGTTGTGTTTGGTTACTAAACACATATAAACACCTTTGGAATCAAACAAACTCAAATCAAATCAAATTTGAATGAAATAGGAGCTCACATGCACTAATGGTCATTTGGCCACATTATAAAATGTTCCCCACTTTAACCCCTGGTTTTTACTTTTCTTCAAACTAAACTTGGTCAACTATGACCATGTCATCCAAGACCATATGAAGGTGAACAACTTTCATGTTGACCACCATACCTCATGTTGACTAGGTTGACCAGAATAGAGGAGACAAGTGATGACATTGAAACAAAGAGAAGATGGCCAACTTTTTGAATCTTTGCAAATCAACACCAAAATGAGCACCACCACCACCAATATACTTCAAATATTATATGATTGAGATCCACCAAAAAGTTTGCCAAAATTCAACAAAAACTTTCTTGCGGCCATTTATACAAACACCTTGCAGGCAGGGATAAATTTTGTGCCCATGCTGCATTTTTGCTTGGACCAGGTCCACCTCTGCCCCTCTCTGCTGCCTTGACACTTCACCTCACCCCTCAGGACCAGTGTCAAGCCTTGCCTGCCCTTGCCTTGGACTAACTTGACCAGAACACCACCATGCCGGCCCTCTTGTCACCTCACCATGCTCACCCCCTCTCCTCTCCCATCCAAGCCACTCCACCATGTCCTGCAGATCACCCTGACATTGTTGAGCAAGCCTGTACCCTCCCTGGCCAGAGACAAGCATGCCATCGACCAGAACGTGACGTGCCCCGACGTGATCACCCCGCCCAGCGCACGCCAGGACACGCCACGGCCACCACAGAGCACGCCCGCGCCTGGCTGACCTGGACCTCGACTTGACCTCTCCTCGCGCCACCAGCTCCACTACGTCACCACCTCCCTCCCAGACACCCTCTTTGGCCCGCGCCCGCCCTGTAGCCGACGCCATGGTTGACGTCTTCCGCCACAGTACTGCTCACCCTCGTCATGCTCCTGCTCGCCACAGGCCACCTTTCTCTGCGCCAGCACGCGCGTCGTGACCACGCTGACGTTACCGACACGCGTGCATCATCGCCCACGCCTCGGAGCCCCTGTAGCCTGGTCGACGCCACCGACCCGCCGGTGACCTGCGCAGCACCTCGCGCCCCTATAAAAGGAGGACCTCCCCGAGCTATCCAAGCACGCCATCGTCTTCCCCTCCTTCTCCTGAGCCTCCCCGACTCATCCTCTTCGTCGATTAGCCACCAGCGCCGCCCAATTTCGCCGGAGTAGCCCGCCGTACCTCACACGCTCGCCACCAAATTAGCCCACCCCCGGAGCTCCCACTACTACCATCGAGCTCGCCGTCGTCGACCACGTCGAACGCCGCGACGCCCCGCCTCGCCGGAGCCCAGGATCGCCGCCGACCCCCTACCTCCGCCGTGGCCGCCGCTGTCTCTCGTCGACGACGACGATGCACCTCGTCCGTCAATCGCCGTCCTAATCCAACGGCCCACGATCAAAGGTACCCCTTCGGGTTTTAAAACCCGCTGACAAGCGGGGGCCACCGTCAGGCGGCCCGCTGCGTGCGTGGCATGCTAGCTGGGCCGGCCCAACTCTTTCCCCCTCTCACTGGCCCATTTCCTTTCCCGCGCGAGCCCACTCATTTGAATGTGAATATTTCGAATTAAATCAAATTCTTCTCAGATGCTGTTTTCAAAATTTAATAGGGGAAAATCTACCAAACCAAATTGGATAAATTTTATATATTTGGAAACCTTGTTAAATTATCTACAAAACTACACTGGCCCCAACTTTAGTTTTGTTATAGAATTTAAATGATAAAAATAACAAGGCAGGGACTTTTCTGCCTTAGATTAATTCTTAAAAATCAACCAAAAATGCTTTTGAGTTGATTCCAACTCCTATAATTCACATTTCACTTACACTAATTGTTTCTGCAAAAATATACCAAGCTTACCTTGAATGATCATGGCCTAGTTGAATTAAAGGACTTTATGGCTATTTCTAGTCAAAAACATTGTCCAAAACTATTAATAAATCTTAGGGGAATATTTCTCTCATTTAAATCTTGTCATGAACAACTCAAAATAAGCTAGAGACTCTGGTCATTTAGGTCTCATATGAATTGTTGATAATATTAGATCCTTACCATGTTAAAATTAAATGGTATGAGGTGCTACACCTCATTTAAATCATTAGTATGTGGTATTAAACTATATGAGGTGTAGCCTCTCATTGAAATACTTACTCCAAGGGACTCAATGAGAATTAATGACACATGTAGTAATAATCCATAGGTTCTTATTTAAAAATATTCAAGCATTTTCATAGTAGTAGTTAAATTATTCAAGGCTACTTATTAAATCTTATGAGATGTAGTGGTCTCATTTAAATCTTGTCTCAACTAAGTTAATATGGGGTATAGACTATGGTCAATTTTAAACTCATATTAAATTAGTTAATGATATTAAATCATTAATCATGAGTAATAAAAAGGCATGAGGTGGTGTACCTCATTTAAATCACTTCCCAAATTAATACTTATGAAGAGGTTGATTTGGGTCAACCTAGGTCATATGACATTAATGGAGGAAATTAAATCTTAATAATATTCAATGAGAGGAAATTATTTTCCTCAAGAAATAAATAGAAACTCTAATTAATATTTATAATGAGAGGAAATTATTTTTCTTAAGAATAAAATGAAATCCACTCACCTAATAAGCATGTTGATTGATAGCTTAGTAGGAGTGATTTATGTGTGTGCTTAGTCTAGTACTTAGGCTTTGTGTGGTAATGGTGTGTATTGTACTCGTATCTAGACGCTAGTACCGAGGAGTACATCGAGGAGGAGGAGGACTACTTTGAAGAGGAAGAGAACTTTGATCAGTACACCACTCAAGGCAAGCTATTATCAATGCAAGCTAACATTCTTGCAAGCTAGACTAATGCAAGCTAATATTCTTGCAAAGTGCAAAGCTCTACTAGAGCAAGGCACACTCCCAATTTACTTTATGCTTCATGATCCCATCCCAAGTTTTATTCTTACAAGCTTTTACTTTGATTATTATAACTTGCTTTTATAGTTAACTTTGGTCTAGAGATAGAATACTACAAGAGTATCAAATTTAGCCTAGAGCAATGAAAGCTAGATAGCACCCCTCATGACTAGTTGCTAGTGCTAATATATAAAATTGACTACTCTAGATGGGAACTTGTGAAATGAAATGACTTTGAAAACCTTGGAATGATGAGTCATTCTATTGAAAGATTTTGAAGGTGAATATGACTTGTGAATGACTTGGTGAATTTTACAAAAACTGATGGTTGGGTTCGGATGCGATACCATTCCAATTTTACAAGTACCCCCACAATACCTGATATGGGTAGGGCTTAACTAGAAATTTATGTGCTTTAGTATGGGTTCCCTCTAAACAAGCGTCATCGGGGTTAGGCTGAAGGCTGCCTCTACAGAAGTGATGTGATATGACGTGAAATGAGGTGAATGTCCGGCCCAAGCCCTGTGCAGTTCCCAGGCTGACTGTCTGTCTTCACTGGGAGGCCAAGCTCATGGGGAGAGGTGCCTATACTAGGGTATGTAAGTGAAAGGTTATGGTTGGTAGTCCGCACACGGAGTGTGATAAATCAGGGCCAGTTAACCCTGACGGATTATTGCAAATGTTGTGGCACAAGTGTACGACCTCTGCAGAGTGTAGAACTATTCGAATAGCCGTGTCCACGGTTATGGACGGTTGGAAAGGCCATACTGTTCCGTCATCAGACCATTTTCAAAAATGTGACATGTGAAGGGTGACTTGTGATTTGAACTTGAAATGGTGACTTTGACTTGAATCACAACAGAGTTGTGGGAATGACACTAATGTTCCCACTTGAGTTAGTTAGCAAATGAAGAAGCTTTTACTAAATGCTTATGAAATAAAATTGGCTTTATGCAAATAAACCTAGAGCTTAGAATCCCCCTTACTATAGTTGATAGTGCTTACATTAGTATCAGTTTGCGAGTACTTTAAAGTACTCATGGCTTTGTCCCTGGCTATTCAAATGGCCAGACTATGAAGGAGAACAGCAGTACGAGGAAGATGGACAGCAGGACGTCTACGACAACTAGGACCACTCCTGACGTCAACAGTTGCCTGTGGAATAGATGGACCGCAACCGTTACTTCGCTTCCGCTATGTGTTTTGTAATAGGATCTCTAGATCCACTATGATGTATTAAGACTGGATCATGTGATCCCTCTATGTAAGACAATTATGTGATGTAATGAATGATGTGTTGTGATATCAATCTATTATGTCTCGCAAAAACAATATTCCTGGGATTGCGATGGATGGCATAATAGGCATCTGGACTTAAAAATCCGGGTGTTGACACATGAGCCAGCAGGTTCCGCAACATTTTCAAAGGCGGCATGAGATCGAAAGAAAAAGGCAAGTGACCAAAAATCAGAGGGTGAAAAATAATCGAAGAAAAGAAACTTTTATTGTACATAGAGGATGACATGCTGTCCCATTTTGCAGCAGAGGTCCCAACGTTTCAAATGCGGCTTGAGATCAAAAGAAAAAGAAAGTAGCCAGAAATTAGGGGGTAAAAAAAACTCGAAGAAAAGAAAGTTTATTGTACATAGAGGATGACATGCGGGACCCACGAGTTAGCAGCTTACTCAACGTTTCCAAGCCGGCAGGGGATCAAAAGAAAAAGGAAATAGCCAAAAATCAGAGAGTGAAAAAAAACCCTAGAAAATAAACTTTTGTAGTACATAGAGGATGACATGCGGGTCCCATGAGCCAGCAGGTTCCTCAACGTTTCAAACGTGGCATGGGATCGAAAGAAAAGGCAAGTGACCAAATATCGGGAGCCAAAAATAATCCAAGAAAAGAAACTTGATTGTACATAGAGGATGACGTGCGGGTCCCATTTTGCAGCAGCGGTCCCAACGTTTCAATTGCGGCTTGAGATCAAAAGAAAAAGAAAGTAGCCAGAAATTAGGGGGTCAAAAAAAACTCCAAGAAAGGAAAGCTTTATCGTTCATACAGGCTGACATGTGGGACCTATGAGCCACAGCTTACTCAACGTTTCAAAGGCGGCAGGGGATCAAAAGAAAAAGGAAATAGCCAAAAATCAGAGGGTGAAAAAAAATCCAAGAAATCAAACTTTTATTGTACATAGAGGATGACATGCGGGTCCCATGAGCCAGATTCCTCAACGTTTCAAACGTGGCATGAGATCGAAAGAAAAGGAAAGTGACCAAATATCAGGAGCCAAAAATAATCCAAGAAAGGAAACTTTATTGTACATAGAGGATGACATACGGGTCCCATTTGCAGCAGCGGTCTCAACGTTTCCAAGGTGGCACAGGACCAAAAGAAAAATGAAGTAGCCAGAAATCAGGGGGTGAAAAAATCCAAGAAAAGAAAGATTTCAATTGGGCTGCATCTGGACATCTGGGCCTTCGAACTATCCTTCTGGGCCTTTTGATTCGTACAATTTCAGCCCACTCCAGAACATGGAAGTTCGGATTTTTCTCAAAAAAAACAGGAATGTCCTATGCTTCGCAAAAACAAAAAACAAGGAGATTCAAGATATAAGTTGTAAAAATAAAGATTTAATTTATCCGTTTGCAATAGCTCAGAGCGAAATACACTGTTTATTGTCTGCAAAATAATCAAGATATCACATGTTTCTTGTACGGGGAGGCTGACATCGGGGACCCATGAGCCAGCAGCGTCGTTAACGTTTCAAAGGCAGTGGGTCGAAAATAAAAAAACAAAAAGTCAGTTGGTAAAAATCCAAGAAAAGAAAACATTTATCGTTCGAGAGGATGACATGCGGGACCGATGAGGCAGCAGCATCCTCAACGTTTCCAAGGCGGCAGGGGATCAAAAGAAAAAAAGGAAATAGCCAGAAATTACTTAGGGGTCAAAAATAAATCCACCAAAGGAAACTTTTATTGTTCATAGAGGATGACATGTGGGACCGACCTGCCAACAGCGTCCTCATCGTTTCAAAGGGGGCAGGGGATCAAAAGAAAAAGGCAAATAGCCAGAAATTAGGGGTCAAAAATAACTCCAATAAAGGAAATTTTTATTGTTCGTAGAGGATGACATGCGGGACCCATGAGCCAGCAGCTTACTCAACGTTTCAAAGGCGGCATGAGATCGAAAGAAAAAGGCAAGTGACCAAATATCAGGAGCCAAAAATAATCCAAGATTTATTGTACATAGAGGATGACATGTGGGTCCCATTTTGCAGCAGCGGTCTCAATGTTTGTAATGCGGCTTGAGATCAAAAGAAAAAGAAAGTAGCTAGTAATTAGGGGGTGAAAAAAATCCAAGAAAAGAAAGTTGATGGACATAGAGGATGACATGCGGGTCCCTTGAACCAACAGCTTACTCAACGTTTCAAAGGGGCAGGGGATCAAAAGAAAAAGGCAAGCCAAAAATCAGAGGGTGAAAAAAAATCCAACAAAGGAAACTTTTATAGCACACAGAGGATGACATGCGGGTCCCATGAGCCAGCAGGTACCTCAACGTTTCAAACGTGGCATGTGATCGAAAGAAAAAGGCAAGTGACCAAATATGAGGTGCCAAAAAAACTCCAAGAAAAGAAAGTTGATTGCTCATAGAGGATGACATGCGGGTCCCATTTAGCTGCAGCGGTCTCACCGTTTGAGAGGCAGGGGATCGAAAGAAAAAGTCAAGTGACCAAATATGAGGTGCCAAAAATAATCCAAAAAAAAAGAAAGTTTTATAGTACATAGAGGATGACATGCGGGTCCCATTAGCAGCAGCGGTATCACTTTTTGAGAGGCAGCAGGGATCGAAAGAAAAGTCAAGTTACCAAATATGAGGTGCCAAAAAATCCAAGAAAAGAAAGTTTTATAGTACATAGAGATGACATGCGGGTCCCATTTAGCAACAGCGGTATCACGTTTGAGAGGCGCAGGGGATCGAAAGAAAAAGTCAAGTGACCAAATATGAGGTGCCAAAAAATCCAAGAAAAGAAAGTTTTATAGTACATAGAGGATGACATGCGGGTCCCATTTAGCAGCAGCGGTATCACCGTTTGAGAGGCGGCGGGGATCGAAAGAAAAAGGTAAGTGACCAAATATGAGGTGCCAAAAATAATCCAGAAAAGAAAGTTTTATAGTACATAGAGGATGACATGCGGGTCCGTTTAGCAGCAGCGGTATCACCGTTTGAGAGGCGGCAGGGGATCGAAAGAAAAAGGCAAGTGACCAAATTTGAGGTGCCAAAAAAACTCAAAGAAAAGAAAGTTGATTGCACATAGAGGATGACATGCGGGTCCCATTTAGCAGCGGTCTCAACGTTTCCAAGGCGGCAAGGGATCAAAAGAAAAGGAAGTAGAAATCAGGGGTCAAAAAAAATCCAAGAATAGAAAGAATTTTGGTTCATAGAGGATGACATGCGGGACCCATGATGCATCGTAAACGGCTCGATCGGAGAACGTTGAACGAGATGGCGCGATCTAGAAAAAAACAATGCCAGAGAGGCTGCCATCTGGGCCCTACATCCCTCGGCGGTGCGGATTTGCGTTGACTCGGCCGGCGAACCCGAGATTTCGAGATGCACCACGTCCCGGGCCACCATACGCGACGTTTTGGCCGCTTTCGTCGGGCTAGGTGGCCTCAAAAACGAGAAAAAAAGTTTTGACATGCACCACGGAGGGACCAAAATCGTCGGCCATGGTACACCAGCAACCGGGCGACTTCAACTTCGTCGGCCATGGCAACTTTCTGTACGTGGAAGCGGGATCTACACGTCGCACGGCGGTGGCGGCGGGGCGAGGCACGTGGAAGCGGCGGCGACACGTGCACGGGGAAGGAACGACGGTGGTGGGCGTACACGGCGGTGGCGGCGGTGGCCAGTACATGGCGGTGACGGTGGTGGCCAGTACACGGCGGTGGCGGTGGCCAGTACACGGTGGCAGTGGCGGTGGCGGTGGTGGGCAGTACACGGCGGTGGCTAGTACATGGCTGTGGCGGTGGCCAGTACACGACGGTGGCGGCGGTGGCGGTGGCCAGTACACGGCGGTGGCGGTGGCCAGTACACGACGGTGGCGGTGGCGGTGACGGTGGTGGCCAGTACACGACGGTGGCGGTGGCGGTGCAGCGGTGGCGGTGGCCAGTACACGGCGGTGGCGGTGGCGGTGGTGGCGGTACACGGCGGTGGCGGTGGTGGGCAGTACTCGGCGGTGGCCAGTACATGGCGGTGGTGGTGGTGGCAATGCAGCGGTGGCGGCGGTGGCGGTGGCGCTAACGACAGTGGCGGTGGTTTTGATTTGAAATAAGGCGGAACGAATTTTTAAAAAAATGGTCTTTAGGCCCGGTTTGTACTACAAACCGGGACCAAAAGGCCTTTTGCGCGCGCAGCAAACCACAACAAAAATGGCCTTTAGGCCGGTTTGTGTTACCGGCCGGGCCCAAAGAAGTTGGTCCCGGGACCAAAGGGGTCCTCCACTATAAACTGAACACTTCGTCTCCGCGGAGATCAATCCCGCGGAGACGAAGCGCCGCGCCCGAGCTGCCCAAATCGCCGCCGGCCGTCTCCGCGCGCCATCGCGCCGCCGCCACCCGTGTCGTCCGCGCCATCCCCGCCCTTCTCTCTCCCGCGCGCGCACGTCGGCCGCGCGCCCCGCCGCGGCGCCTCTCCTCGACCGCCGCCGCCACCGCGCCCCTCCGCCTCTCTCCTCGCCGTCCCCGCCGCCGCGCCGCTGACCCCGCCGCCACGCCTCTCCCTCCGCCGTGCGCGCCGCCGTCTCCTCCTCCGGCCGGCCGAACCGGGCGGCCAAATTTTCATTTTTTTATTTTTTTATTTGTTAGATTATAGTGTAGTTCATTAGATTAATTAGTTGTACAAAATAGTTAGTTAGTTTTAATGAAAATTTAGTTAGAATTTAAGGGAAAAATAGTTAGAAATTAGTGGTGCAAAATTGTTTGTTAGTGTTAGTGAAAAATAGATAGAATTTAGTGAACAATTAGTTAGTTAGTGTTAGTGAAAAATTAGTTAGTTAATTTTAGTGAAAAATAGTTACTAAAATTAGTTATATATGAGGACGTGGAAGTTAATTATGATTGCCGCGCCGTTATGAGGGCCGCCGCGCCGGTAACCGCTCGCGCTCGCGTATGGCGCCCCCAAAATAGGTATAGTGCCGGCGTTCCCTCAAACGGTAGTGCCGGCGCCTAACATAAAAGTAGTGAAGTTATTTTATTTATGTTAACGTTGGTACATATATAATGACGGTAGTGCCGGCGCCAACTAAGTAGTGAAATATTTAGTTAAGTTATTTATATTATATTTATATTATATATATATATATATATATATATGATTTGTTTTCGTAGCTACGATGCCGCGACAGCCGCCGCGCCGTGGTCTGACTCTTCTAGAGGAGATGCAGCAGCTGGGGGAGGTCCGGGACTGGGCTCCGCCGGGGTGGCACTGGGAGGTCTTAGCTTCCGGGTCGCGCACCTTGGTGCGGAATCCGGGTCCCGTCGTCGACCCGGATATTCTATGGTGGAGGTCTTATGGGCCACGGTCGTTTCAGAGGGAGCCGGCCCCGCCGGAGGAGGTAGCTCAGCGCATTGCGGCGGAGGACGAGCACGTTCGCCGTTACATGTATGCGTTAGACAACATGTATAGGACCGGATGGAGCGTTATGCAGGGATCTCATGTTAGCTATGCTCCCGTGACTGTTCCGTGGCTTTGGGTGTTCACCCGGCGCGGCTCAGGTCCCGGTCGGCGCGGTTGAGAGGTTGTAGTATTGATTGATGTATTAGGGTTAAATAAACATGAACCCGATCTATGTATGCATGTAACTGCACTATCTGCTTTCAGCACTATATTATCGATCCTTAGTTAAGAACTACATATGTAACTCCATTTTCAGTTTTCTGCATTATCCTTAATTTGATCATATGATGGTTCCTATATATAGCTTGCAGGTCGTTGTAGAAAGCATGGAGAGAGATGAAACTCAAGAAAAATTCATGGCTGACCTCATAGCCAACGGTACTCTGGATGATCGCGACGACGACGTTATTCCAGATGATGGCGGTGACGATGTCACCGCAACTTTTTTGAATGACTCCGGTGAGGGAGCGGAGAATATTGAGGAAGAAGATCCTAATGGCGCCGGTGAGGAAGAAGATCATCATAATGGCTCCGGAACCGTAGTTATCACCCAGGTATATAAATTAATTAAGCCGTTGTTGATCGACTAGATGCATTAACTAATTAAATTGTACTGACTATGAATTATTTCTTTTTTAGCCCTCCGGATCGAGCACTTCTTCTGTAAAGTCGAGGAAGCGAGGCCCGGCCAAAAAGTTGGACGACGGTGTTAGGCACGACATCACCCACATCGCTAAGGATGGTAAACCGATTGCTCCAGAGAAAGGTGCAAAGGCATTTATAGCTCAATGCGGAGTGCTTGTTAGGGACCACGTCCCGATCACCGTTCGAGAATGGAACAAGCCAAAGGGACTAGTGCTGTCTGCAGAGGAAGAAGCTCAAGGTCTTTATATCGATGATGTAGCCAAAAACAGCATTCTGACCAAGCTCATGTCACATTTCAACATAGTACCCGAAGAGGGGGGTGCCGCTGAAAAGGCCAAGATGGAGCATGCCCTCCGCGAGTTTGCCAAGAAGAAGATGGCCGAACTATTCAAGAACCACAAGAAAAGATTGCGCGGCCTTATCAAGAAAAAGAAGACTCCGGACAGTGAGAAGGTAAAAAATCACTGGGACGAATTCGTGAAGTACAGCACGGAGTCAGAAGAATTTAAGAAAAGGTCGGAAACAAATAAGGCAAATGCTGCGTTGAAGAAATATCACCAAATTCTGGGTCCAGGTGGATACAGGGCTAACCGTCCTAAGTGGGAGGCAGCTGAGGCGGAACTGACCAGGAAAGGGATCAGATTAGGGACACACGGTTGGATCGAACGGTGTAAGGAGTGGTTCTACGGGATTGGGGGAACGTTGCATCCAGAAACAGGGAAGTGCATCTATAAGAAAGCTCATCTGAAGTTTCCCATTGAAGCCCTGGAAAAAGCACATAAGGACGTGGAGGAGGGGAGGTTCCAGCCCGATAGAGAGAACGATGAGCTGACACGCGCCCTTGGGAACAAAGAACACGGCGGACGAACACGAGGCACAGAAGGCTCCGTTCCGTGGAACATTGGCTTTCCTGCGGAAAGGAAGAGATTTCCTGATAAAAGCCATGAGAGGAGAAAGGCAAGGGAAACAGACCGCATAGCGTCCTTAGAGGAGGGTTTTACCACCATGCAAGCCCAATTAACCATGGTAACCCAAGTACTTACATCCCAGATGGCTCAGGGGCAGGCTGTAGATCCTGCGCCATTGCTCAATGCCCTCGTCCCGCTGCAATCTCAACAACACCGGAGAAGCAGCGTAGCTTCCTCTCAGCAGGCCGATCATATTAATGATGAGGTGGTCGAGCCTCCTCGCTACCCTCCCGTGGATGATCTCACTGAGAGCCGTCCTTGTGAGCTGCATGTTAAAGTTTTCAACCTATCCTTCAAGGCGGCGGTCGGCATCTTCTTACCTACAAGGTCTTACCATTGCCGTCCGGTCCAAGATGACTTTGCTGTTGTGATGGTGGATGAAGTGTTGAGAGATTATGAGGGGATGGTGCTTGAGCACCCTGCAGGTGAAGATGGGGAAATCAAAGAACTGGGAGAAGCCCGTAGAACCACCGTGCAATGGAGGAAGGAGAACATTGTGTTTCCAGGTGAGAACCCACCAAGCAGGCCACCTCCTCCGCCTCCTCCGCCACCTGCAGGGTCTCCTCCGCGTGATGAGTCTCCTCCGCGTGATGATTCTCCTATGCGCGATGATGATTCCCCTGTGCATGAGCAGTCTCCTCCGCGTGAAAATACTCAGCCGCCTCCTCCTCCTCGTCAGGAGACTCCGCCGCCTCCACCTAAGCAAAAGAGGAAGCTAACCGCGGCACCTCCTACAGCTCCGAAGAGATCATCAACTCCGATGAGGGCACAGACTCCAGAGTTGTTACCACATGAGCAGACTGAAGAGCAAAAGGCGTTTCTTGCGCCGAAGAAGATGTTTATTAAACCGCAAACAATGAAGCACTTTGCCGAGACGAGAATGAAGAGACCTGAGCTGAGATCTGATTATGACCGCTCTCTTGGACAGTCCTATAGAGCGAGCAAAGAAGCAAAAAAAGTCGCCCAGCTTGGACAGCAGGACAATCAGGCCATACCCCACTTCGTCGTGCAGCCCTATGATGATCCAGAGACGGCATCGTTGATCGAACGGGAGGCTAGAGCTCAGGGAGCATCAATTGAGTACGAAGATTACTATCCAACGGCTCAAGTGGTAAACAAGTATAGATACGGAAAAGATCTCGTCAAACCTGGCGAGCTCGCGCGTCTAGGGACTCAGATGCGAAGGTTGCATGACTGGTACTTGAAAGCCTGTCGAAGAGGTGATCGCTACCTCACGGTGTATCTTAGAGATGAGCATTACTTCCGGGGGGTCGAGGAGATAAACCTTGAGTTAGAAGAACTGTTTCAGTTATTCAATCAAGACGCCCTCGACAAAGCTGTCATCAGTTGCTACTGCCTGTAAGTGATTTATTTATGTAATTAAGTCTGTAGCTCAGCGCTCATTCATTTGCACTAACAATTATCCTCACTATATTCTTTGTGTACGCTATATATTTAATTATGCAGAATGAAGAAGCTCGAATGCAAAAGAGGCAAGCTCCTACCGCTGGGGTTCATAGACCCAGACACAGTTCATGAAGTTACGGTTCGAGACTTCGCCAAGGACACAGAGGACAACATGGTAATGTTTTTAGTGAAGCAAGCAAACAAAGAGGAAATATTCTTTCCCTACAACTTCAAGTGAGTGTTATATATAACATACATTATGCTTGTGCAGCTTCCACTTTATTCTCCTAATCATTGAGCTATGCTTGTGCAGATTCCACTTTATTCTCCTTATCATTGATCTTCACAAAGGAGTCGTAAAGGTCATGGACTCGAAACGTAAAGAATATGCGGAATGGGCGGACATGGCTGTCATCCTTCAGAGGTAATTTCAATCAATTTCGTATTGGCATCTTCATCTGTTCTAATTCGACGATATCATCAACTAATCAATAACTCATTTACTCATTATTTTTTGCCGGGGCAGGGCTTGGAAACGGTTCATCAATATTGTTCCGGGTAAATGGAAACCGGAGCTTACATTTGAAGATTACCCTGTAAGTAGTACTATATATATAGCTATGTCCGTGAAACTCTATGTATGATATTTACTTTCAATACGATGCTTGATTATTAGTTTGATCGAACTATTTTTTCGTAAAGTGTATGTGGCAGGAACGCGGGAATAACTTATGTGGATACTACGTCTGCACCTTCATTCGTGACATGACCTGTCCCAAGGGTGGGGATGCCCAAATACATGACACTCGTGTATGATAACAAATTCTCACAATTATCTTAATTAGTACCATCTATTGTATTGATTTCCATTCATATATTGATCTCCTTTTTTAAATATAGATGATACGCCTGCGGGACACTCTCATAACGGAGGATCAAATACGAGCAATTCAAGAGGAACTCGCGGGATTCTTTCTTACCGAGTGCATTACCCCAGGTGGAGAGCACTATGCGAAGGTCATAGCTAGGTGTTGAGCAACTTCGTAGAAGCTAATAGATTTAGTAAAGAGATCCGACTTTATATTGTAAATATGCATGCATTACGTGTACTGTTGACGATGTCTATATATATTCACGACGATTTTTTGTGGTTTCTTGAATGATATATATGCATTGCTGAAACTCAGCCGCGGCAGAGAAACGCCCTGTTTTTCTGCCGCGGCAGAGAAACGCTGCTGCACCCTAAACCTGTGCGCGGCAGAGAAATAGCAATTCTCTGCGCGGCAAAGTACAAGTCCGGTTCGTACACACGAACCGGGACCAAAGGCCTCCATGAGCTGCCGCACCACGTGGCGCAGCTTTTAGGCCCAGTGCATTTTGGAAGGACTTAAGGAAAGCACTTAGTCCGCCTAATTGGTGGTTGGAAACCGGATAAAGCCTAATGGACCGGCCAGTTCCGTTTTCCACCAGTGGTGGTTTAGAAACCTTAGCAAGTTGTGTATACTTAAGAACCAACAGACGACTTTCTATGAGGATAGAGGCCATGGAGCGGTCATGTAGAGTTTGGAAAAGAACAGTGGCCATAAATAACGGAAATCATGACATGTACTTAGGTCACGAAAGATTTAGATCTATCCGGATGGATATTAATCCAATAAATTCGGAGTTATGCATGACGCCAGGCACACATATGATTAGCTTGCGACTAGTTCTGCAACTAATCTAGCATTGTTTAATTCACAATCCCGTTGAATCGCTCAAAACTCGGAAGTTATATTTACCACTAGCGTTGCATATAAACATCGGCCAATTCCATGCTCCCAGCAAGGCTCAGGCCTCCCGAATACAAGATACCAGCAATAATACAACTCATAGATAGCTAGCAAGCCCCTATGTTCACCCAGAACTAGAGCTAGCTACCCGTCGATCGAGCATGTCGTTGTCCTCGAGCTCCAACGACACACTGCCCTACTCGGCCAACGGCGGCAGCTACAGCACGCACGACACCTTCGCGCTCCTCGTCATCGGCTTCAGCGTCACTGCCGTCTGCGTCCTCATAATCGCGCTCTGCGACTGCCTGTGCTGCCGCCGCGGCGGCGGCAGGATCGTCTTCGTGAGGGGCCGGCCGTTCTTCGTGCGTGGAGCCGGTGATGGTGGCGGCGGGCTGAGCCCTCCTCCGTGGCCGCGCTACCGTCGTTCCTCTATCACAGAGGCGTGGCCGTCGGCGGCAGCAGCGACGTCGACGGTCGTGGAGAAAGGCGGCGGAAGCGGCCACGGGTGGGCGCAGTGCGCGGTGTGCCTCAGTCTGGTGCAGGAAGGGAGATGGTGCGGCAGCTGCCGGCGTGCATGCACCTGTTCCACGTTGGCTGCGTCGACACATGGCTGCAATCACACTCCACTTGCCCATTGTGTAGGGCCACGGTGGAGGCACCTTCAAAAGACCAGGTGCCTCCGGTGTGATTGGTGAAAGATTTGTGCAGAGTTTCTGTACGCACTGGATATTAGAGAGTAGGTTTATGTCGTATTTGTCAGCTGTAGGTATTACAGGATGAGCGAAAGGGCTCAGCCCCAAACTAGTTTAATTTACTTGTGTTGTGTCCTCTGTTGATCTGCCTCCTGATATTTCTGTTTAGTTTTTATGTATTCCGTCCGATCTAAATCAATTAACATGGATTCGGGCAAAATACTGCCTAAAATCTGTGTAGATTCAATGAAACTGTGTCAACTAATTGGCCGAGAATCTATTGTTAGAACAGCGGCGATGGGAATGCAAGGCTGAAATGGTTGATCCAATCTAATTGATTCTTGAGATTCACTTGTATGTGGCTGATCATATACAGAATGTTTTTAAAAGGACATCTCTAGAGCCAGCGTACTTCATTTTCTCTGGCGTACTGAATATATACCACGTCCACATCCTGTGAAATGGCCATACATATCCACACAATCTCGATGACGTATTCCACATTAATTTACCATTGTATATATGTTCGAAAACTCTCTTTGGACCTTCAAACAGCAGCAATCTCTTTATTTTAAAATATTGAAAATCATATTTACAAGTTTTTAAAAACAGGAAAGTAAACAAGGATGTGTCCTACACTCACACAAGCATGTAAAGCCGCAACGTTGAAATTTTTGAACTATGTGCTACATAGTAATAACAAAATCTGATTGGAGTTCTTAAAATATGCACTACTCGGTACTCACTACATACACTAACATAAACTTTGTAGGTGAAGTAAAACTTCAGTTACTTTTTTTTTGATAAAGGGTGCTTTATTACTCGAAGATTCAAGCATTACACCCATCATCTGCATAACTAAGATGCACACAGCCGTTTAAGAATCCAATATTCAAGCAAAACGAGTACACAAAGAAACAAAAGGAGAAAACCCAACTAGTCAACAACTACACCGGCGCATATCCTACGGCTATGCAGCCACCCATGTTGGAAAATAAACTTCTTGGCCGTACTCTCCAACCGTGTAGACACCTCCATAAATAGGTCTTAGTCCTCGAAGCGTTGAAGCGGCGACCATGAATGGAGCATAGTTGTACATAGTAGATGACCTGCAAATAGAACAATTTTTGTCATAAAGAACCTTTCATTTCAGCACAAGCCTAGAAGCAGATAACTGCTAGTCGCTACCTTTCCCTGAAGCAACAAAGCAGGCATACTTGATTGAATTGACTCTTTGGGGCTCGTGAGAGACATTCATATTACTGCGTTCTGTGATCGTAGATCGTCAGGATTCATCATTGTATATCCGAGATCTGAAAGTGTGGCAAATGGATTTGAAGGCATGGAAAGAGGCCCTCGTGCAAGACTTCTTTATTCTCCCGATTTCCCTCCTCCAGTTGGATTGACACGAAAGTCCAGTGATAACTATAGAACTTAACATACGCGTTTTCTTGTTGCGTTGCATTCCATTGTTTCAACCCTTCCCGGATAAATTCAAGTATCCGCTGATACCGGATCGGATCACGAAGAAACGGGAACAGCTTTCGCACTAGCAGAATGGCCGTCAAAACGGATTGAGAGGCCAGTTTAGTGAAACTAGAAGGCTTGTTTGGCTGCCTTGAAGGTAAGGTAAGTGATCTATCATGAGTGGGTTAATCCGGGCTTCCTCTGGAGCACATTAGTTGTTGTTGATTTGGATGTATCTAGACACAGTACATCTGAATCTACGACAACTAATATGGAATGGAGGCAGTATATATTTCTCTAGCTCCTAATACGAAGTATTTCAATTTGAGATTCTTCACGTTTCTAGGATTTGAGTACTTACAAAAAAATTGCAATTTTAAAAAATTTGTAAACATGATTTTTGTTTTTTTAATAAAGAGATCATTGGAGCTTGGGATCTAGAAATGCTTACTCTATGCATTTTTTTGACAATCAATACCATATATATTCATAGTAATAAATATTACATGGTAGAGATACATGAATTGACTCCGATGATTACAAAACAAAGTTTAAAAGATAGTAACAAATCTTCGAGGTCTTCAAATTTTTTCTTCTTCCAGAACATAATCTTGTACTCTTCTGGTCAAAGATAGATAACGAACCATAGACCTGTAAATACCGACGAAAGTTCTCCCATAATTTTTTGAGCCGCAATGCCAAGACTGCGTGCACGCACGCAACCATTAAAGCAGTCATTCAACATCGGCAAGAGTACCAACACCAGTATGTCAGGGAATAACAACCGACTAGCTTTGTCGTCGTCGATGGAGAGCCGAGAGTACGAATCACCATTGTCGAGGACGTAGCAGCCGGGACAAAAACTGCGAGGATAATCCTCCTCGCGGCAACAACAAAAGATCCAAAATCGATCTGGCGAAGCAAGATCTGAAGGCCCATACCTAGAAAATTGTAATCGTTCAACACCACCATTGACGTCGGGAAGAAGATCTCGTCGCCGAACGAAAGGCCGAAGATCACTTATTGCAGACGATGCCATCTCCATTGAGGGGAAACCAACAAGAAGGCGGCTACCAAAATCCTAACATAATCTAATGAAAACAATACTTTTATTAAAAACTCCACGCATAGATCGGGTTCTCCACTCCTCCCGACGCCGGCGAAGCCGACCGGAGGAGGGGGGAACCGATCTATGAAGGAAGATGAACTGGAGGCGGCTAGGGGGTTGAGGCAGCGGCTGCGAGGAGGGATGCACCCAATGCTTAGCTCTAAACATGCTTCACCCATAATTCACTGTATGAATTCTGACCAAACTCTGTTGTATATAGGAAAACTATTTCACAGATACCATAAAGGTTTCCAGTCTGCCATAAATATTTTGGCCACCTGACTAGATTTATCTAAACTCATATTTCGTTTGGTTGTTGCTATGATATTATTTAATATTTGGTCTGGTTTTGATCACATTGGCATCTCCCATACTTTGCCGTTGGTTCCAAAAGGTTAGTGTTTCCCATTTCACTAGTACATAAAACTATGTCGCTGACTCCACATAGCTGACTAAAATTCAGTTTCTTGTTCATGTCAAAATCAGAGAGGGGATTATGAACTTAAAACGAAGCTGAGATTTATGATCAGAGAAGAGTATTAATGTTTAGTTCAGTTTATAATTTATATATACAGTGGCACAAGTTGGATCATGAACAGTGAAAGTACGGTTCGGAACTTTTGTTCACGGCAATTAGAATTCCAAGGCACAAGTTGTAGAAATATATAGTGGTAGAGGTTTATCTAGAAAGTCTACTAACTATAGAAGAGCAGTCTTGGGGCATTTTCTGCTATAGCTTTTTTTTAAACTGAAAAATCTCCACTGTATATCTCTGAAAACGTATGAAACACTTGCATCTGGAAGTTCAGAACTGTTATGGTGCTGTTTGGTAACTAATGAGATTCCCAGTTGCTTGTTTAATCTAGGAGTGTAGGTAAGAGCCAAACTGAACAATAAGATCAGATTAATGACATTTTACCATAATACACATTAATACATGCACATCTATGAATTTAGAGGCTACAATACGCACTGCTCTGAGATTGAAAATTTGTGTGATGTTGCTCTGTTTATAAATGTGTTGCTGCATACATGTGTAAATGAGCAGAGGTGAGAAATGGAAGGAATCCCAGGATGAGTAATAAGCATACACGTAAATACTATTCTTTTAAGAAAGATAAACATATATACTTCAGTGCCACACTCCAATCTAACATACATTCAAGGTTTTGGCAAGAATATGGTCCAGGAATCATGCATTCTACACTGATGTTTTATTTAGGTATCCTGATCCATTATAAAAAGTTAAAAAATTCTGAATGGAATCCTGTGGAAGGTAGATTTGAGAGAAAACTAGGGTGTTGGGCTGGAAAATTATTGTCATACGGGGATCGCCTGGTATTGATTAACTTTGTTCTTACTAGTTTACCGATGTTTATGCTATTCTTTTTTGATTTACCTAAAGAGATAAGGAAGAGACTAGATTGTTTCCGATCATGCTTCTTTTGAAAATGTGAGGAAAATAAAAAAAATATAGGTTAACTAAGTGGAACCTGATTTGGAGACACTTCTTTCTGAAGAAGGGTTATGGCAACAACTATTAAAATATAACTACCTTTCGCAGAAAACTTTGGATGAAGTTGAAAGTAAGCCTACTGATTCACCCTTTTAGAAAGGACTAATGAAAGTTAAAGGGGGTTTTTTAGTAGAGAAAAATTTGAGGTAGGCTCCAGAAAAGGAGTGCGTTTTTGGGAAGATAGATGGTTAGGTGATCAGACCCTTGAATCTCAGTATCCCCAGTTATATAACATAGTCAATCGTAAGTATGATACGGTGGCAAAAGTTATGAGTTCAACTCCGTTAAATATTGGTTTCCGGAGAATGCTGATTGGTGATAAATGGGATCAATGGATACACCTATGCCAAAGATTAATGGAGATAAATTTAAATGATGATCAAGATAAGTTTGTATGGGACCTAACATCTTCAGGGAAATTCACTGTTAAATCAATGTATGGTGATATGTTAAATGAGCATACAAGATATCTTCGTAAATATCTTTGGAAAATAAAAATCCCACTGGAAATTAAAATCTTTATGTGGTTCCTTAGTAAAAAAGTCCTCTTGAACCGTGATAATTTAGCAAAAAGAAATTGGCATGGAAATATAAAATGCTCTTTTCTGTGATGCTGAGGAATCAGTTGAAAATTTGTTTATTTCCTGTCCTTTTGCTAGGCTTATTTGGCGAGTGATTTTTGCTGCATATAATATTCCACCTCCATCCAATGTCACAAATATATTTGGGAATTGGCTTAATGGTACTGACAAAACTGATAAAGCTAGGATTCACATTGGTGTTTCGGCTTTATGTTGGTCAATTTGGAATTGCAGAAACGATATTTGTTTTAATAGAAAGGACTCTACTAATTTCTTGCAGGTTATTCACACTATGGTTCACTGGATCCAGCTGTGGTGTTTCTTACTCCCGGAGGACCATCGGGAGTGCATGGTTTCTGGATGCAACCGCCTTCGGATGGTTGCCCAGGATATTTTCTATGAGGTTACTTGGCGGCCTATTAAGAGACTACATGATGCCTAGTTTGCTGAGATTTTTTCTCTTTTTTCGGTGGTTGATTTTTGTATCGACCCTCTTTGATTCCTGAATTGTAAACGTTGAATATTAAGTTTATTAATAAAAGGGGCTCACCCCATTTTGAAAAAAAAACACTGATGTTTTATGTCAGTGCACACCTCGTCGAGTCCCTGTTGCACATGCTCAAGATCTAAACTAACTTACGATTGAGAGATTTTAGATGATACAATATTAAGCAATTCAGATTATTAATTTACTGTCATCACTACACTAGTTTAGATTTCAGTTCATGTACACGAATCAATAATCGAAGTGTCTCTGACCTTTGGCTAAGTACTCGGAACTGAAATAGAACAAATCGAAGTGTCATACCAGCTGGAGAAGAAACAACCGGTAAGAATGTGCGCCATAGTCTCCTCGGACTGGTCACACAATGGGTATCTCCCAACGTGTGGTAGACCACCATGCGCAAGCTGCTCGCTCGTCCAACATATGTCGAGGCAGGCCAAACATATGAAGAACTTCACCCTAGGCGGCGCCCAGGATTTCCAGTCCAGCTCCCACGATCTTGAAATGACCCCCTTGGAAGAAGGTGTCATAGCAGGACTGGGAGGAGTACTGAGCGCCAAATCATCATGTCCGGCCCCGTCGATAGTTGAGCGCCTCTGTGTGTACTCCACAGTTGGACATATTGTCAAAGTGCCAAAGCTCTAGGCGCACTAACTATGTTTTTCGATAAAGGACGCTTTATTACTCAAAAATTCAAGTATTACACCCAGCCTCTGCATAACTAAAATGCACACAGCCGTTCAAGTATCAAGTCTGAACAAAAATGTAAAAGATGGATCGAAAGAGCCAAGCTAGACTATGCTACATTGTCTTCAATCCGCCTAATATGCAGCCACCCATGTCGGGAAATAAACTCCTTGGCCGTGTTCTCCAACCGTGTAGACACCTCTATAAAGAGGTCTCGGTTCTCCAAGCGCTGAAGTGGCGACCATGAACGGAGCAAAGCCGTACATCGGTAAATGACCTGCATGAGAGAAGAATTCTTGTCATTGAAAACCTTGTCATTTCTATATAGCCATAGCGTCCATACGACTGAAATCGCGCCCACTCTGATAAGTATTTTGTACCTAGTATCTACCCCATTTAGCCAATTGCCAGATATGTTTGCAACGCTACGAGGCGGGTATAAGGTAGAACCCATCTGAATGATTGACCATATAGATCTAGCAAACCTACAGTTGAAAAAAAGATGTTTTATTGTCTCATCTTGATGACAGAAAACACATTTCTTACAACCGTACCAGTTGCGTTTAACAAGGTTGGTTTTGATCCAACTGCGGTATTATATTAATAAAAATATATTTATAAGATGGGTGTTTCACCCATTACACATAAAGGATCAGCTCTATAAGCTGTTTACAATTTCAGTGATGTAGTCTGAAAGATCTTGAGAGATTTGTGTTTAAATAAGAAATCGTCAACTACTGTACCCTTCAGCCTGCTCTAGAAGGGTTGACTCATTAAAATGAAATTGTTTCTTTCCTTCAGATTCCCCAAGCAGCAATAGTGAATATTTCAAAGAATAGATATTCCTGAAAGTTATTTTTCGCTTGAGCAGTGGCTTGTATCCTGCTTAAAATTCAGATTACAGACCAGCAGTGTTGAGCAAAGGAGCAGTAAAGCAATAAATTCTCTAGAGTTTTTTCAGTTCCTGAGTTACATAGACGGCAAGAGAAATCTATTCCAATATTATACCTTCTTCTTATTAACATATTTCACTGTGCTCAATCTTTCTGACAAAAGTAACCAGGCGAATACTTTTAAATTAGGCCATACTTTCATTTTCCAAATCCATAGAAAAGGTGCAGGTGGCTCTTTGGTCCTGAAAAAGAATTTGTAATACTGCTTTGAGGAGTACGACTTGTTCCATATATATTGCCATCCATCTACAGTATCATTTTGATCGACTCGACCATCTGTTAAAGCCCGTACTGATTGCCATTCTTGATTTGCTTCTTCAGACAGAGGGAGATGGAGAGGTCAGCAACATCACAAAAATCTGAGACTGAAATATCATCATTTATTGAAAAGAAAGGAGTCCAAATAACCCCTCTAACTATCTTCTTTGGGACGGAGACCCCCCCTAAGTTTAAAATGGGGCACCCCCTAACTATGCAATACCAGCTAATTCACCCCCTTCACATGACCAGAGCTGTTTTGGTGGCTGGTATGGTTGACGTGGACAATGGTTTGAGCCACGGAGGCGCGCTAGGCGGCCTGCGCTGGTTATGCGTCGAGGAGCTCTGGCGGGGTTAAGTGCCCCATTTCAAACTTAGGGGGGGTCTCCGTCCCAAACGAATGTAAGTGAGGGCACTGATCTGTCACCGAGTGTGCAGCGCGCGCGATCCTCTGTCTCCGATTAGGACAGAGAAACCGTCGGGTGGAGGAAGGCCAGCGTCTTCATCGCCGCCGGGTTTTCGCCTGCCCAAGCCGCCGCTGAAGATGAAGACGTGGAAAGGTCCCCTTCCTCCAAGACGGATCACGCCGCCGGCGATCTTCGAGGATTTCGTCGACGTTGCGAAGAAAAAATCGGTAGCACATGAGGCGGGGGGTGGCCACGAGGTGCCGCGGCAAGCTTCTGCCACGA
The DNA here is from genome assembly GCA_030979885.1 of Lolium multiflorum. NCBI lineage: Eukaryota > Viridiplantae > Streptophyta > Magnoliopsida > Poales > Poaceae > Lolium > Lolium multiflorum. Next base: position 86,940,870 of record CM061752.1, on the reverse strand, counting down.
TCGCGGAGCCGGCCTAGGCTTCCAGGGCGCCGGCGCCGAGGACGGTGATCACGGCGGCCATTCGGCAGCGTTTCGAACCGGTCGAGGCGGGATCCTCGGGTCGCGCTGGTGGGCCGCAGGCGAGGTGGGCCGGGTTTGGCCGGGCGGTGATGGGCCTTCAGCGAGCGCCTCGTCGTTACCCAACCTCCGATCGCATGCGATCACACACGATCATACGCGAGGCTACGACACGCCCCTGGAACGCCATCGCCGCCGCCGTTCTTCATCATCCCGCCGTCGACCGCGCCACTCCTTCGCCCTCCTCGTCCGCGCACTCGCCGGGATCTGCACCGCAACGCTCCTTCGCTCAGGTTGTCGCCGGGATCACCTCGGTGGTGGGATGTCCGGGCGCCATCACGCCCGTCCGCGCCACCCGGGGCGTCTATGGCTGCGCCAGGTCCTGCGCCAGCCGCGCCAGGGACAGTTCCTCCGGAGGTTGCGGCTGCTGCTGGCGCCGGTCCCTACATGGGACCCCCTGGGTTCCAAGGATGGCCGACGGGGACGCCGATGCCGCAGGCCGTGCCGGCTCCAAGACCCGCTGTTCCAGTACCCTGTGCCTGGATAGCAGAATATGGTATAGCCACATATGCAGCAAGCTACGCATCAACAGCCACCGCCGCAGCCTGGGCAGGTGAAGAAGAGAAGGAAGAAGAAGAGTGCCAACTCAGTGGGGCAGCCGGTGACTTCTTCGGGGCAGCCTGTGCCGCCTGTGCGGCCTCTACCGCCTATGGGGCAAGCCGCGTTGGTGTCCATGGGACAGCCGCCTTTGGTGGCAAACTCTGATGCTTCTCTAATTCCTATGCAGGCGCCTACGGTTGTCCCTGTTCTTGATGCTCTAGTGGTGAAGCAAAAGGAGGTGGGGCGCTGTTGGAAATGCGCCGTAAATACTCATGCAACAAAGGACTGTAAGGTTATTCATTATTGTTTGGTTTGTGATTCTGGGCACACCCGACCATTCGGTGCCCAATTTGAAGTTGCCGAGACCTATGAGTTTTTTTTTCGGTTGTGGTAATAATGCCACGCTTGATCTTCAGCTCCCGGACTCAGTTTTTAAGCCTTAGTTGATTACTTCTGGAGCACCTACAGCTTTGGTGCAGGTCTTAGGGGAGGGGGCTATCAGAACAGCGGATATTCAGAGTCTTATGGCCCGTATGTGTCCCGGGAATCCCACATGGAAATGGGAGGCGGTGCCTCATGGTGTTAATGCATTTCTTATTGGTATTCCTACAGCTGAGCATTTGTCGAGGATAGATGGTATGCAGATGAGTGTGCCTAAAATTAATGCACATGTTCTAGTTTCTTCTTGGGTACATCAGGATGTTATTCAGGAGTTTGTTATGGAGCCGGTTTGGGTGCATGTCGAAGGCGTACCTGACTCTGTTCGTCACTTCTTAGGTCTTTGGGATGTGGGTTCTCTTCTTGGTACCACTCTTCATGTTGATTTGTTTTCCCTTTGGAGCCAGGGGATTATTCGTCTTCTTGTGGCTATGCGTGACCCTACAGCTCTAGAGAAAGATAATGGCTGCATGGAGGTGGTTGCACTATTTGCTTAGTGGTTATAGGTTTCGTTTTCGTCGAGGCGGTTGGGTTTAAACCAGACCCTTGGTTCGTCCTTTTTCGGAAGGACGGAGGTGATGATGATGGTTCTCACGGTTTTGAGGAGGAGAGGTTTGATGATGCTACAGCGGACGCTGCACCGGAGGCAGCTAATATGGATGTTGATGTACATCCTCCGACACATACTTCTAGTGCTTGGCGGTGCGGTTGCGCGAGGTGGCATTGACTCCGTTCAACCACTCACCGATGACGGACAAGGAGGAGATCGTGGCTCGTGCTAGGTCAGAGTCTCCTCACCTGGTCGCCTCCGATGTCTTCTGGGCTTCCTCTCCGTCTAGAGTTTGTACATTCATGCAGGGGCGCATCGACCAGCTTCTCGCCTTTTCACGATCCGCTTCACGAGCACGCTGCGGGCACCGATTTCGTCTTCTACTTTGACACGAGAAATTGGTGCATGGGCAGACAGCCACAGCCGATGGTGCAGCCACTCCCCATGTCTCTGACACGGCAGGAGGTGCAGCCGGTTGTTTCGTCGCCAACCACGCAGCTACAGCAGCCGGCCTCGACGCCCACGCAGCTGCAGATTGGCCAGCGTCTCTGGCAGCAGTCGGCCACGGGGCCCTCGCACGTGCAGCAGCCGGCCACGGACACGGTGACGCACCTGCACCAGCCGGACACGTCCTCGCACCTGTAGCAGCCGGCCACGGTGCCCTCGCACCTGCAGCAGCCGGGCACGGTGACGCAGCCGCAGCCTTCGTCGATGGCGCCCACGGCTGACGATGCACAGCCGTGCCGCGCGGTCTTGGAGGAGGCGCACACGGTTGACAATGCACAGCCGCACCGGAGTGGCGTGGTGTTGGAGGAGGTGCCCGCGGCCGGCCGCCGGCCGTGCGGTCGGTGCGATCTTCGAGGTGCGGCGGACCCGGAGGTCTCGCCTACGATCCCGGACGTGCTACCTGGGCCAGCGGTACCGCCTCCACCGGCGGAGGGGCATGCTGGGCCGGGAGCTGGCCCGCCCTCCATGGGGCGGCTGAAGCTCCATCATCGACGCCGTCTTCGCCCGCGAGAGGGGGCTCGCCAGGGCCTGGTTCGGTGCAGGGGCCTATGATACGTCCATTTTGCATCACTATTTTGCATCATAATTTGCTGTTATTCATTGATATATTTCATGTTTGGACATAATACTTATGTTATTTCATCTATTTTGCATGTTTCATCATTATTGGAGGATCGAGCACCGGAGCCAGGATTCTGCGGAAAAAGCACCGTCCGAACGCAATATTTCGGAAGATCAAGTGTGGAAGTAAATTATACCAAAATCCTATTTTCCTGATGTGAAGGAAGCAGAAGGGGAGCAAGCTGGACCCAAGGTGGGCCCAGACCATAGCGGCGCGGCCCATGGCCAGCCGCGCTACCTAGTGGTGAGGGGCCCCACGCCCCATTGGCCTCCTTTTCTTCGCGAAACCCTTCGTCCCGAAAACCTAAACCACAGAGGGTACCCACGAGGGTTACAGCCGCCTCTGCGGGGCGGAGAACACCAGAGAGAAAAGAGCTCTCAGCGGGCAGGAATCCGCCGGAAATTCCCTCCCGGAGGGGGAAACGCCATCGCCATCGTCATCGAGCTGGACATCATCTCCATCATCATCATCATCATCTCCACCATCTACACCGCCATCCACCGCTGCACCTCGTCACCGCTGTAGCAATTTGGGTTTGATCTTGATTGTTTGATAGGGGAAACTCTCCCGGTGTTGATTTCTACTTGTTATTGATGCTATTGAGTGAAACCGTTGAACCAAGGTTTATGTTCAGATTGTTATTCATCATCATATCACCTCTGATCATGTTCCATATGATGTCTCGTGAGTAGTTCATTTAGTTCTTGAGGACATGGGTGAAGTCTAGATGTTAGTAGTGAATTATTGTTGAGTAGTATTCAATGTTATGATATTTAAGTTGTGGTGTTACTCTTCTAGTGGTGTCATGTGAACGTCGACTACATGATACTTCACCTTTATGGGCCTAGGGGAGTGCATCTTGTATTCGTTTGCTAATTGTGGGGTTGCCGGAGTGACAGCAACCTAAACCCCCGTTAGTATATCGATGTAGCAGGAGGGATAGCAGGATCTCAGAGTTTAAGGTGTGGTTAGATTTATCTTAATTACTTTCTTGTATTTGCGGATGCTTGCAAGGGGTATAATCACAAGTATGTATTAGTCCTAGGAAGGGCGGTGCATTAGCATAGGTTCACCCACACAACACTTATCAAAACAATGAAGATTAATCAGCCGTATGAAGTGAAAGCACTAGACTAAAATCCCCGTGTGTCCTCAAGAACGTTTGGTCATTATAAGTAAACAAACCGGCTTGTCCTTTGTGCTAAAAAGGATTGGGCCACTCGCTGCAATTATTTCTCTCGCATTTTATTTACTTGTACTTTATTTATCTGCAATATCAAAACCCCTGAATACTTGTCTGTGAGCATTTGACATCCTTCATCGAAACTGCTTGTCAACACCTTGCTCCTCGTTGGGTTCGACACTCTTATTTATCGAAAGTACTACGATACACCCCCTATACTTGTGGGTCATCAAGACTATTTTCTGGCGCCGTTGCCGGGAGTGAAGCGCTATTGGTAAGTGGAATTGGTAAGGAAACTTTTACTGTACGTGCTGATTTTGTTTCTGCTTGCTACTATAAGTCATTATGGAGAGATCCTCCCTTGAATTTCTATTTGGGAAATCTACTACTACTGCAGCGGTAGTGGATGAGGCGCCAGGTGAGGAAGTAATACCATATAAAATACCTATGAAAATTATTGAACGTGTTGTGGATAACCGTTATGAAGGGGATGGAACTGTGCATCCTGGAGATCATTTACTGTTTTACATGAATTATGCGGGTTATTCAAATGTGCAGGTATTTCAATGGATGAAGTTAGGAAGAAATTATTTGTTATGTCTCTATCTGGTAAAGCGGCGCATTGGTATAAACTACTGAAGGATGGGCATTCTCTTGATTGGAAGGATATTGTGCATATTTTACTCTAAATTCTATCCTCCAAGTGAAATTCAAAGACCGCAACCGTATATATAATTTTTGGCCTCATGATGGAGAAAGTATTGCCCAAGCTTGGGGAGATTGAAGTCTTTAATGCTCAAATGCCCCATTCATGAGCTTCCTGGTAATATTATTATTGATAATTTCTATGCAAGACTGTCTTTTCAAGATAAAACCTTGCTGGATACTTCTTGTTCTAGATCATTCACGCGCAATAAAGAAGAGTTTAAATGGGACCTTCTTGATCGAATCCAAGAAAATACTGAAGGATGGGAGAACGACAAAGGTAGAGTGTCAGGTATAAATTATAATTATGAATGCATTGAAACTTTTATGGATACCGATGAATATCGTAATATGAGTGCTACATATGGTCTTGACTCTCAAGTTGTTGCAAATATTTATAAAGCCTTTGCCTCTCATTTTGAATTGCCTAGGAAGAATTTTGATAAGTATCATGAACCATATAAAGATAAAGTTGATTCGCCTAAAGGCAAATGTATTGAAATTAAAACTGTTGATCATGTTCTTCCTGAAGCTTATATTGAAAAAACTCATTTCCCTGCTAAAATGAAGGAGTATTCTGTTATAACTAGTGTAGTTAATAAAAGTGCAAAGAAACCTATAGAACCTGAAGAACAAATAAAAGTTGAACCTGCTGTTGCAATAGTTAAAGATCTTGTTACTGAAAATATGGAAGATGGTCATATTATTTTTTGTGAAGATGCTTCTAATATTGTTTCGCATCCTAATAAGTCTATGAAAGCCAGTGTTCCTGTGCTCTCTGTTCGAATTGGTGATCATTGCTATTATGGTTTATGCGATATTGGTGCAAGTATTAGTGCCATTCCTTATGAGCTCTACACGGAAATTATGCATGAAATTGGTTCTTGTGAACTTGAAGATATTGATGTGGTTATTCGGCTAGCTAATAGAGAAACTATCTCTCCCATTGGTATTGTTCGAGATGTTGAAGTTCTATGTGGTAAGATTAAATATCCTGCTGACTTTTTGGTACTTGGTTCTGCTGCTAGTAAGTTTTGTCCTATTATTTTTGGTAGACCTTTTCTAAATACATGTGGAGCTATTATAGATTGCAAGAAAGAGAAAATTGTTACTAAATTTGCTGGTGAATCTTATGAGTTTAACTTCTCTAAATTTGCCAAAACTCCTTATAAAGCTGATTTGCCTAATGAAGATTTTAGAGTTGAACAATGTGCATCTATTGCTCTTGCTCCTAGTAATCCTTTGCAGCAACATTTGGAGAATAGTGAGAGTGAAGTTTTTAGGGAAGAAAGGGATGAGCTTGATGAAATTTTCCTTCGTCAACCTATTCTTAAACATGACTTACCGGTTGAAGATTTAGGTGTAACACCACCACCAAAGGAAGATCTTGTATTTGATTTGAAACCATTACCTGATAATCTTAAGTATGCTTATATTGATGAGAAGAAAACATATCCTGTTATTATTAGTGCTAAGCTTTCAGATATTGAGGAAGAAAGATTATTGGAAATATTGAAGAAGCATCGAGGAGCTATTGGCTATACTCTTGATGATTTGAAGGGGATTTCTCCTGCTATTTGCCAACATGCTATTAATATAGAAGATGGTGCAAAACCTGTTGTTGAACATCAGCGTCGTCTAATTCCCAAGATGAAGGATGTGGTAAGAAATGAGGTATTAAAACTCCTTGGCAGGTATTATATATCCTATTGCTGATAGTAGATGGGTTAGTCCTGTGCATTGTGTTCCTAAGAAAGGAGGTATAACCGTTGTGCCTAATGATAATGATGAGCTTATTCCTCAAAGAGTAGTTGTAGGGTATAGAATGTGCATTGATTTTAGAAAAGTTAATAAAGTTACTAAGAAAGATCATTACCCTTTACCTTTTATTGATCAAATGTTAGAGAGGTTGTCTAAAAATACACATTTCTGTTTTCTTGATGGATATTCTGGGTTTTCACAAATTGCTATTAGAGCTAAAGATCAAGAGAAAACCACTTTCACTTGTCCCTATGGAACTTATGCTTATAGGCGTATGCCTTTTGGTTTATGTAATGCTCCTGCTACTTTTCAAAGATGCATGTCTGCTATTTTTCATGGCTTTTGTGAAAAGATTGTTGAGGTATTCATGGACGATTTTTCTGTCTATGGGAATTCTTTTGATAATTGCTTGCGAAACCTTGATAAAGTTTTGCAGAGATGTGAAGAAACTAACCTTGTTCTTAATTGGGAGAAATGTCACTTTATGGTTAATGAAGGAATTGTATTGGGACATAAAATTTCTGAAAGAGGTATTGAAGTTGATAGAGCTAAAGTTGAAGCAATTGAGAAGATGCCCTATCCTAGGGATGTTAAAGGTATTCGTAGTATTCTTGGTCATGCTTTTATAGGAGGTTTATTAAAGATTTCTCTAAAATTTCAAAGCCTCTTACTAATCTTCTTCAAAAAGATGTACCTTTGTTTTTGATGATGATTGTAAGGAAGCTTTTGAAACTCTAAAGAAAGCCTTAACAACTGCTCCTATAGTTGAACCTCCTGATTGGAACTTACCTTTTGAAATTATGTGTGATGCTAGTGATTTTGCTGTAGGTGCTTCTTGGACAGCGGGTAGATAAAAAGTTAAATGTTATTCATTATGCTAGTAAGACTCTTGATGCTGCTCAAAGAAATTATGCTACAACTGAGAAAGAATTATTAGCCGTAGTTTTTGCATGTGACAAGTTTAGACCCTATATTGTTGATTCAAAAGTCACAATTCATACTGATCATGCTGCAATTAGGTACCTAATGGAAAAGAAAGATGCTAAGCCGAGGCTTATTAGATGGGTGCTTCTTTTGCAAGAATTTGATTTACATATTGTAGATAGGAAAGGTGCTGATAATCCTGTTGCTGATAATTTGTCTAGATTGGAAAATATTGCTTATGATCCTGTTCCTGTTAATGATAGTTTTCCAAATGAACAATTGGCTGTAATAAAGGTGAGCTCGCGAGAGAGAGCCTTGGTATGCTGATTATGCTAACTTTATTGTTTCGAAGTATTTGCCTCCAACCTTTTCAGCTCAGCAAAGGAGGAAATTCTTTTATGATTTGAGGCATTATTTTTGGGATGACCCACACCTATATAAAGAAGGAGTGGATGGTATTATGCGAAGATGCAGAATATGAACAACAAGAGATATTGAGTAAATGCCATGGTAGTGTTTATGGAGGACATCACGCCGGAGATAGAACCGCACAAAAGGTTCTACAATCAGGTTTTTATTGGCCAACACTTTTCAAAGATGCAAGGAAGTTTATTTTATCTTGTGATGAATGTCAAAGAGTTGGTAATATCTCTAGACGCAATGAAATGCCTATGAATTATACTCTTGTTATTGAACCATTTGATTGTTGGGGATTTGACTTCATGGGTCCTTTCCCTTCTTCAGAAGGTAACACTCATATACTTGTCGCTGTTGATTATGTTACTAAATGGGTAGAAGCTATACCTACAAAAAGTGCTGATGGTGAGACCTCTATAAAAATGCTTGTAGATATTATATTTCCTAGATTTGGAGTACCTAGATATATTATGATTGATGGAGGTTCTCATTTTATTCATGGTGGTTTTAGAAAAACTCTTGCCAAATATGGTACTAATCATAGAATTGCTTCAGCTTATCATCCTCAAACTAGTGGGCAAGTAGAATTATCAAATAGAGAAATTAAAGCTATCTTGGGAAAGACTGTTAATAAATCTAGAAAGAATTGGGCTAGTAAGTTAAAGGAAGCATTGTGGGCTTATAGAACTGCTTATAAAAATCCTATGGGAATGTCTCCTTATAAAATGGTTTATGGAAAAGCTTGTCATTTACCTTTAGAACTAGAGCACAAAGCTTATTGGGCTGTAAGAGAACTTAATAAAGATTTTAAACTTGCCGGTAAGAAGAGGTTGCTACAATTGAGTTCTTTAGATGAATGGAGAAATGAAGCTTATGAAAATGCTAAACTTTTTAAGGAGAAAGTTAAGAAGTGGCATGATAGAAGAATTATTAAAAGAGAATTTAATGTTGGAGATAAAGTCCTATTGTATCGGTCTCGTCTCAGATTTTTTGCAGGGAAATTACTCTCAAAATGGGAAGGACCATATGTTATTGAGGAGGTATATCGTTCAGGAGCAATAAAAATTAGCTCTTTGGAAGGTAACGCCACACAAGTAGTGAATGGACAAAGACTCAAGCATTATATTTCTGGAGATTCTTATAATGAAGATATTGATATTATCCAAGTGATAACTCCGGAAGCTTTCATCAAAGATCAAATTGACAGTTCTGCAGAGTCCGACTTTGAATAGGTAACAGTTTTAGTAATAAAAAGTCCGCGTTTAGCTTTCCGAACAATATTTCTGTTGTTTTTGGAAAATATGAAAAATTACGGGATCGAAACGGAGTGGAAGAGACGAGGGCCCGTCACCTAGGCCAGCGCGGGCCCCACCCTGGCCGCGCCGCCCTATGGGGACAGCCCCTCGGCGTCCGTTTCCACTCGTTTTCGGCCTGGAACCTTCCTTTTGTTGTAAAAATATTTGCTATATAATCCCCCGGATCCCTGGAGGTCCGTATATCGTTTTCTCGTCGTGTTTTGTTTCGAGCTGTTTTCTGCCAGATATTGTTTTCAGATCTAGAGCCACCATGTCTTCGTCGGAGCCTCCGAAGGACAACTTCTTTGAGAATGTCGTCAACCCGTACATAAGCGAGTTGAAGATGCATCCCAAGGAGTTGCTGCTCGTGGATGGAGAGTTGCAGATAGAAGATGTTCGTGGACCTAAGGGAGAAGGAAGCTTGGAGGACAGGATGGAGAAACTAGAACAAGAGGTCTTCACCTACAAGAAGATGGCTGAGCGTGAAGTGGACATCTTCCACAGAATTGTGTCCGAGCTCATTGGTGAACACGAGAAGGAGACTGCAAAGCTGTGGAGCGATATCCTCTCACTTCACAACACTACCAACCAACTTCAGGCGCAACTTTATGATGCTTGGAATCAAAACTGTGAGTATGAAAACAGGTTTAAACGCATTAGCGATGCTGCTAGTTTCAGGATTCCCGAGACCAAGACATCGTTTGTTGATGGAGAGCCTCTTCCCTGGAAGTCTGATGACGAGAAGAATCCACCATCACCGCCGAAGGAGTAATTCATCATCGGTATTGGCATCCCCTTGGTTTGTTCCAAGCTTGGGGGAGTGCCGCGGTATCACATCATCACTACCTTTATCTTTTACTATCAAGTAGTGTCATATCATGAGTAGGGAAGTTATCATATGGAGTAGTTTGCAATATGGAAGTATCTCTCTTAGTTGGTTATCTATGTATCCGTTGGTGTGAGGTATCGTTATGGAATATTAATGAGAAGTCTTGTCATTTACTTTTTGCACACCTTATTTTAGTTTGCAATCTCTATTATATGATCACTCTTGACATTGGTATTGATATCACTTTGGGAGCATCAAGTAAATCTATTTGGTTTTGGCAAACTTAGCATTGGTCAATAGCAACAACATCTAGATGTTTAAATAGAAGAGAGAAATACATGTAGATATATTACTCTATTATCTTTATGTTAGTGAGTTTAGTATTCTGAAGTTAAAATTGCTTGTGCTTATGAGAAAGATGCATGATTGTTTCTATCATATGTATATTTGTTTGTTTCCCTCAACCTTTATGCTTGCTATCAAACCTTGCTAGCCAAAGACCTGTATTGAGAGGGAATGCTTCTCATACATCCATAATCCTAGACCAAACCCATGCCATTTGTGTCCACCATATCTACCTACTATGTGGTATTTTGCGCCACTCCAAGTAAATACTTCATGTGCTACCTTTAAATAATTCAAACTATATTACTCTTTATTTGTGTCAATGTTTTATAGCTCATGAGGAAGTATGTGGTGTTTTATCTTTCAATCTTGTTGAGCGAACTTTCACCAATGGACTAGTGGCACATCCGCTTATCCAATAATTTTGCAATAAGAGCTGGCAACGGGGTTCCCAGCCCCAATTAATAACTTTCATTAATAATTCTCTTCACATGTTTTGCCCTGATTTATCAGTAAGCAACTTAATTTTGCAATAGACACTCCTCCATGGTATGTGAATGTTGGAAGGCACCCGAGGATTCGGTTAGCCATGGATTGAGAAAGCCAAGGTTGGGGGAGTGTCATCCATAATAAAACTAAAATACATGTGTAAACAAAAGAGAAGGGGGATGATCTACCTTGCTGGTAGAGATCGTCCCTCATGGGAGCCGCTCTTGGAAGGTTTGTTTGGCAAGGGGGTTAGAGTGCCCGCTACCATTCGTTGACAACAACAAACACCGCCCAAAATCTTACTTTTATGCTCTTTATATGATTTCAAAACTTGAAAAGCTCTAGCACATGATTTAATCCTGCTTCCCTCTGCGAAGGGCCTATCTTTTACTTTTATGTTGAGTCGGTAAACCTATTTCCCTCTATCTCAAGCAAGCAATTGAGTTGTTGTGAATCAACCATTTATGCTATGATTCGGTTAATCATGTCTTCTATACTTTCTTGTTTAGTACAAATTTTATCTGAATGAATATGACTTTGAAAGTTATCAATGATTATGAGGAGATTGTTATGATTGAGAATGAAAGCCCTGCTATATAAATTCTAATATGAAAGCTTTGCTTATAAAATAAGAGCAATCCGTTAGTAGTTCTCTGACCAAGAACAAAGTTTGCCATAACCATTTATGATTTCCTATGCACCTTTACTTGTGATTTCTCCTTACTTATTTCAAGTTGAGTTATATGAAGAGAATGTGTACTAGAATATCTTGTGTGAATCAATATGATGCTTCTTGTCCGTATTTTATTTATCGACTCTTCACTCCATAAACATGTGGTCTTGTTCATCGAGCTCAGTTTCGCTTGGGGACAAGCGAGGTCTAAGCTTGGGGGGAGTTGATACGTCCATTTTGCATCACTATTTTGCATCATAATTTGCTGTTATTCATTGATATATTTCATGTTTGGACATAATATTTATGTTATTTCATCTATTTTGCATGTTTCATCATTATTGGAGGATCGAGCACCGGAGCCAGGATTCTGCTGGAAAAAGCACCGTCAGAACGCAATATTTTGGAAGATCAACTGTGGAAGGAAATTATACCAAAAATCCTATTTTTCCTGATGACGAAGGAAGCCAAAGGGGAGCAGTTGGACCCAAGGTGGGCCCAGACCATAGGGCGGTGCGGCCCATGGCTGGCGCCACACAGTGGTGAGGGGCCCCACAGCCCTTTGGCCTCCTTTTCTTCGCGAAACCCTTCGTCCTGAAAACCTAAGCCACGAGAGGGTACCTCGCGGTTCTGACCGCCTCTGCGGGGCGGAGAACACCAGAGAGAAAGAGCTCTCCGGCGGGCAGGAATCCGGGAAAATTCCCTGGAGGGAAACGCCATCGCCATCGTCATCGAGCTGGACATCATCTCCATCATCATCATCATCATCTCCACCATCTACACCGCCATATCCACCGCAGCACCTCGTCACCGCTGTAGCAATTTGGGTTTGATCTTGATTGTTTGATAGGGGAAACTCTCCCGGTGTTGATTTCTACTTGTTATTGATGCTATTGAGTGAAACCGTTGAACCAAGGTTTATGTTCAGATTGTTATTCATCATCATATCACCTCTGATCATGTTCCATATGATGTCTCGTGAGTAGTTCGTTTAGTTCTTGAGGACATGGGTGAAGTCTAGATGTTAGTAGTGAATTATTGTTGAGTAGTATTCAATGTTATGATATTTAAGTTGTGGTGTTACTCTTCTAGTGGTGTCATGTGAACGTCGACTACATGATACTTCACCTTTATGGGCCTAGGGAGTGCATCTTGTATTCGTTTGCTAATTGTGGGGTTGCCGGAGTGACAGAACCTAAACCCCCGTTAGTATATCGGTGCAGGAGGGATAGCAGGATCTCAGAGTTTAAGGCTGTGGTTAGATTTATCTTAATTACTTTCTTGTATTTGCGGATGCTTGCAAGGGGTATAATCACAAGTATGTATTAGTCCTAGGAAGGGCGGTGCATTAGCATAGGTTCACCCACACAACACTTATCAAAACAATGAAGATTAATCAGCCGTATGAAGCGAAAGCACTAGACTAAAATCCCGTGTGTCCTCAAGAACGTTTGGTCATTATAAGTAAACAAACCGGCTTGTCCTTTGTGCTAAAAAGGATTGGGCCACTCGCTGCAATTATTTCTCTCGCATTTTATTTACTTGTACTTTATTTATCTGCAATATCAAAACCCCCTGAATACTTCTCTGGCATTTACAGAATCCTTCTCGATGGGTCAACCTTCGCTTCTTCTTCGACACTCTTATTTATCGAAAGTACTCGCCTGGGGCTGCTGTGATACAGGGGGCTACATCACCTTCTACCCCTGTATCGACGACCTCTTCTCCCTCACCGGCTTGGTCTCCACCGCCCTCGACTTCTCCATCGCCGGTATCCACCCTGCAGCAGCCGCCACCCACGGTCCCTCCTCCCGTTGTTCAACCGACGGTGAGGCGGAGTGGGAGGTACGCTCTTGCGGTGGATGGGGCGGGGCCGACGGATGAGGACACCATGCAGAGAGCCATGCGGCGTAAGGCTGAGAAGAACCTCGACACGGCAGGTACTAAGCAACCATCCAAGTCGTTTAATTCGTTTTCAGATACTCGTATTTCTTCAAATTTGAGTAGCATAGGAGTTAATTGGGTAGTAGGTCTGATGAGATTTCGGTTTCGGCTAATGTGTTGAGACAGACGGAGCTTGACCGTTTAACGGTTGTTCCGAATGGCTCCACTGGGCTTGAAACAACAGTAGTAGACGATGAGGAAGAGGATGACATCCTAGATGGTCAGCTTCTCTCGGCTATTATTGGTAATATTTCAGAAGTCGATTTAGAACACGTGGAGCTTAGTTCTGATCTACAAGCTTCTGAACGTGGTTCTCGATCGTCGGCTGGAAAGAAATCTCGTAGATATAGCAAGTACTAAATCTAAAATAGTTTCTCAATGAATGGCATGTTTCGGAATAGCAGAGGTCTTGGTGACTTGGCTAAGCATTCTCACATTGCCGATGGTTGTAGAGATCATGATTTAGATTTTATTGCAATATCGGAGACGGGTAGGCGAAAACTCTCACAAAGTTTCCTCGACCGATTGTCAGGCGGGATTAACTTTCAGTGGTTTTTCGATTCGACAAGGGGAGGTAAAGAATACTTATAAGCCTTAACAACTGAGTTATCAATTCAGCTGCACCTGGAAAAGCACTAGTAACAGGGGTGATGTGAAAGCAGCAGTAATATGACGATAATATGATAACACAGCAGCAGCAATATGAGAGCAATGGCACGAGAAAATAGTTGGTACTACTTCCAATGACATGTAGAACGAGTATATGATGATGAAATGGACCGGGGTTCCCAGCTATCTACACTAGTGGTAACTCTCCAATAACAAGTGTTGGGTGAACAAATTACAGTTGGGCAATTGATAGGATTGAAATAGCATTAAGACAGAACATCAAGTCTATTAATCATGTAGGCATGTTTTCCATATATAGTCATACGTGCTCGCAATGAGAAACTTGTACAACATCTTTTGTCCTACCAGCCGGTGGCAGCCGGGCCTCTAGGGAATCTACTGGAAATTAAGGCACTCCTTTTAATAGAGCACCGGAGCAAAGCATTAACACTCCGTGAAAACATGTGATCCTCATACCTAAGCCTTTCCCTCCGGTTGTCCCAATTTCTGTCACTTTGGGGCCTTTGGTTCCGGACATAGACATGTGCATACAACTTGTAGATACAATCTAAGCAATAAGTATAAAGCTTAAATCTAAGATCATGCCACTCGGGCCCTAGTGACAAGCATTAAACATAACAAGATTGCAGCAACAATAACTTCACAAACTTTGTAGATAGACAATCATAACGTAACAATCCATCGGATCCCAACAAACACAACACCGATTACATCAGATGAATCTCAATCATGTAAGGCAGCTCATGAGATCATTGTATTGAAGTACATGGGGAGAGTATACCAACTAGCTACAGCTAGAACCCGTAGTCCATGGGGGAACTACTCACGGAGCATGATGGAGACGGTGGCGTTGATGGAGATGGCTTCCAGGGGCACTTCCCCGTCCGGCAGAGTGCGGGACAGAGACTTCTGTCCCCCGAATTGGAGTTTCGCGATGGTGGCGGCGCCCCTGGAGTCTTTCTGGAGTTTCGTCAAGAGGTACGGTGTTTTTAGGTCGAAAGGGATTTTATAGGCGAAGAGGCGTAGGGGGTCACCGGGGGCTCCCACCACGGGCGGCGCGGGCCCAGGCCAGGCCGCGCCGCCCCTATGGTGTGGTGGCCCTCTGGCCCCTCTCCGACTCTTCTTGGTGTTCGGAGCCTTAGGGAAAAATAGGAGGTTTGGTCTTCGTTTCGTCGAATTCGAGAATATTGCCGAACAGCCTTTCGGAACCAAAAACAAGAAAACGAGCTGGCACTGTGGAATCTTGTTAATAGGTTAGTTAAAACGCATAAAAACATCATAAAGTGCAAGCAAAACATGTAAGTATTGTCATAAAACAAGCATGGAACGACATAAATTATGGATACGTCGGGGACGTATCAGCATCCCCAAGCTTAGTTCTGCTCGTCCCGAGCAGATCATGATAAAAAAAAAATTTCTGTAGTGACATGCTACTTACATAACCTTGATCATACTATTACAAAGCATATGAAATGAATGAAGTGACTCAAGGCAATGATCTATAGTTGCTAACAAATAGATAACATATAGCAAAACTTTTCATGAAGAGTACTTTCAAGACAAGTATCAAAAGTTTTGCACAAGAGTTAACTCATAAAGTAATAAGTTCAAAGTAAAGGCATCGAAGCAACACAAGGGAAGATATAAGTTTCAGCGGTTGCTTTCAACTTGTAACATGCATATCTCATGGATAATTGTCAGTCAACACAAAGTAATATGATGAATGCAAATAAGCAAGTATGTAAGAATCAATGCACAGTTGACACAAGTGTTTGCTTCTAAGATGGAAGGAAGTAGGTAAACTGACTCAACATAAAGTAAAAGAATGGCCCTTCAAAGGAAAGCATCGATTGCTATATTTGTGCTAGAGCTTTGGTTTGAAAGCATAAAGAGCATAAAAGTAAAGTTTTGAGAGGTGTTTGTTGTTGTCAACGAATGGTAGTGGGCACTCTAACCCCTTGCCAGACAAACCTTCAAGAGCGGCTCCCATGAATTATTTTTATTTTTGGGTGGCACTCCTTCCAACCTTTCTTTCACAAACCATGGCTAACCGAATCCTCGGGTGCCTGCCAACAATCTCATACCATGAAGGAGTGCCCTTTTATTTTAGTTTTATTATGATGACACTTCTCCCCACCTTTGCTTACACAAGCCATGGCTAACCGAATCCTCGGGTGCCGTCCAACAATCACATACCATGGAGGAGTGTCTATTTTTGTTAATTAATTTGGGACTGGGAATCCCATTGCCAGCTCTTTTTGCAAAATTATTGGATAAGCGGATGAAGCCACTAGTCCATTGGTGAAAGTTGCCCAACAAGATTGAAAGATAAACACCACATACTTCCTCATGAGCTATTAAACATTGACACAAATCAGAGGTGATAAATTTTGAATTGTTTAAAGGTAGCACTCAAGCAATTTACTTTGGAATGGCGGAGAAATACCATGTAGTAGGTAGGTATGGTGGACACAAATGGCATAGTGGTTGGCTCAAAGATTTTGGATGCATGAGAAGTATTCCCTCTCGATACAAGGCTTAGGCTAGCAAGGTTATTTGAAGCAAACACAAGTATGAACCGATACAGCAAAACTTACATGAGAACATATTGCAAGCATTATAATACTCTACACTGTCTTCCTTGTTGCTCAAACACTTTTACCAGAAAATATCTAGACCTTAAGAGAGACCAATCATGCAAACCAATTTTAACAAGCTCTACGGTAGTTCTCCACTAATAGGTTTAAACTACATGAAAAAAAAACTTAATCATGATCTACTTGAGAGCTCAAAACAATTGCCAAGTGTCAAATTATTCAAGACATTATGAGGCATTTTCTATTTCCAACCAAATACCAATAAGTATTGTAGCTTCCAACTTTTATCATTGAACATTAGAAGTAAAACGAAGAACAAGTGTTCATATGAAAAAGCGGAGCGTGTCTCTCTCCCAAACAAGGATTGCTAGGATCCATCTTTATTCAAACACAAACAAAAATAAAAACACACAAACGCTCCAAGTAAAGCACATATGATGTGACCGAATAAAAATATAGTTTCAATAGAAAAAACCTGATAAGTTGATGAACAAGGGGATGCCTTGGGCATCCCCAAGCTTAAATGCTTGAGTCTTCTTGAAATATGCAGGGATGAACCACGGGGGCATCCCCAAGCTTAGAATTTTCACTCTTCTTAATCATATATCATCCTCCTCTCTTGACCCTTGAAAACTTTCTTCACACCAAACTTCTCATAAACTTCATTAGAGGGATTAGAGGGGTTAGTACTAAAAAAAACTTCAATCCACCTTGGTCCTGTAGTGACACATTGCAAGAACTCAATAAAACATTAGCTACAGCTCTCCACGTCTAGAAAGCCTCACATAAAGTCCACAAGAGACAATGCAAAAAACAGAGACAGAATCTGCCAAAACAGAACAGCCAGTAAACACGAATTTTAAAATGGTACTTCCGTTGCTCAAATCAGAAAACTCAAAACTAATGAAAGTTGCGTACATATCTGTGGATCACGCACGTAAATTGGCAGATTTTTCTGAGTTTCCTACAGAGAAATAAGCCCAGATTCGTGACAGATAGAAATCTGTTTCTGCGCAGAAATCCAAATCCAGTATCAACTTTACCATAGAGACTTTACTTGGCACAAAAACATGATAAGAAGAGGTTGCTACAGTAGTAAACAACTTCCAAGACTCAAATATAAAACAAAAGTGCTGTAGTAAAATAAATACATGGGTTATCTCCCAAGAAGTGCTTTCTTTATAGCCATTAAGATGGGCTCAGAAATTTTAATGATGCCCACATAAGGATGAGAGTTGAAGCAAAAGAGAGAATCAAAAAGCAAGTTCAAAACACATTTAAGTCTAACCCACTTCCTATGCATAGGAATCTTGTACACAAATAAATTCATGAAGAACAAAGTGACAAGCATAAGAAGATAAAACAAGAGTAACTTCAAAATTTTCAGCATATAGAGAGGTGTTTTGGTACCATGCAAATTTCTACAACCATATTTTCCTCTCTCATAATAATTTTCAGTAGCTTCATGGATAAACTCAACAATATAACTATCACATAAAGCATGCTTTTCATGATTCACAAACACATAATTTTTATCAAGCTCAGAAATAATAGGATTAAAACTTTCAAACCCACTTTTATCAATAATATAACAAGATGATTGATCAATCTCAAAAGATATGGGACTCATAGATAAAGTCAAGAACTCTCCAATCCCATTTTCATTAGTAGTACAATTAATATTATCAAGTAACATGGGACCATCATCTAGAGATTTATCATAAACATTTGCCAAGCAAAACTCTTTAGTACCATGCATTTCGACATCAGGCACAAACAAAGCATTATCATAAGATTTATCAAAGTAGCATGGATTATCATGAATAACAGTAGCATAATTATTCTCACAAGTTTTACTCATAGGGAATATTTCAAGAGAATCCACAGGAACATAACATTCACCCTCTTTCGGTAAGCATGGAGGACAATCAAATAGTGTAAGAGATAAAGAGTTACTCTCATTAGAAGGTTGGCATGGGTAGCTAATCCATTCTTCCTCCTTTTGTTCATCACTCTCCTCTTCTTTTTCATCCAATGAGCTTTCAGTTCATCACTCTCCTCCTCTTTTTCATCCAATGAGCTTTCAGGTTCATCAATTTCTTCTTCCATAGGTTCCTGCAAATTGTGAGTGCATTCTTGTGCATTAATGAGTCTCTCTTTATAATCAATGATATAAGGATTATCACTGTAGCTTTCTATGCAAAAATTAAGGATAGAAGAGACATAATCTTTAAGGTCCTTACAAACAACACAAGTTTCATAATTTTTAGACATGAATGATTCTATCTCAGAGGCTCCCATAAATATGACAAATTGTTCTACCTCTTCAAACCCAAAATGAATATAGCTATTCCAATTATAGTTCTTAATTAAAACTTCTTTACTAAAGCAACATTGAAATTTCAGATGTTTAGTATCCTGTTGAGAGCAACAGTTTATATCATGGCGTTTAAGCAAGATTTTAGCAATTGTATTTAATTTTTCTATCACAGCACTCATAACTTCACCCTTTCTTGATTTTCTATAATTATTATATAATTCTATAAGCTCCAAATAGGTTGTAGGTTCTCCCATAGCAACAGTTTTTAATTTTTAGGTTTTTCAAATTTTTATGGATTTTCGGGTATATAGGGAAAATAAAACAAGACAAAAATAAACTAGACAAAATTAAACTAAGCAAAATAAAACTAGACAGAAATAAACTAAGCACAAATAAACTAGACAAAAGTAAACTAGCAAGACAAAATAAAATAAAACAGAGAGAGAGGTAGAGTGTACTCCCCAGGTGAACTTATGAGTAGAGCTATGCCTCCCCGGCAACGGCGCCAAAAAATAGTCTTGATGACCCACAAGTATAGGGGATCGCAACAGTCTTCGAGGGAAGTAAAAACCAAATTTATTGATTCGACACAAGGGGAGGTAAAGAATACTTATAAGCCTTAACAACTGAGTTGTCAATTCAGCACCTGGAAAAGCACTAGTAACAGGGGTGATGTGAAAGCACGGTAATATGAGAGCAGTAGTAACAGTAACACAGCAGCAGTAGCAGTAATATGAGAGCAATGGCACCAGAAAATAGTTGGTACTACTTCCAATGACATGTAGAACGAGTATATGATGATGAAGATGGACCGGGGTTCCCAACTATCTACACTAGTGGTAACTCTCCAATAACAAGTGTTGGGTGAACAAATTACAGTTGGGCAATTGATAGGATTGAAATAGCATTAAGACAGAACATCAAGTCTATTAATCATGTAGGCATGTTTTCCATATATAGTCATACGTGCTCGCAATGAGAAACTTGTACAACATCTTTTGTCCTACCAGCCGGTGGCAGCCGGGCCTCTAGGGAATCTACTGGAAATTAAGGCACTCCTTTTAATAGAGCACCGGAGCAAAGCATTAACACTCCGTGAAAACATGTGATCCTCATACCTAAGCCTTTCCCTCCAGTTGTCCCAATTTCTGTCACTTTGGGGCCTTTGGTTCCGGACATAGACATGTGCATACAACTTGTAGATACAATCTAAGCAATAAGTATAAAGCTTAAATCTAAGATCATGCCACTCGGGCCCTAGTGACAAGCATTAAACATAACAAGATTGCAGCAACAATAACTTCACAAACTTTGTAGATAGACAATCATAACGTAACAATCCATTGGATCCCAACAAACACAACACCGATTACATCAGATGAATCTCAATCATGTAAGGCAGCTCATGAGATCATTGTATTGAAGTACATGGGGGAGAGTATACCAACTAGCTACAGCTAGAACCCGTAGTCCATGGGGGAACTACTCACGGAGCATGATGGAGACGGTGGCGTTGATGGAGATGACGGGGGCACTTCCCCGTCCGGAGGTCTTGGAGACTTCTGTCCCGGGTGGAGTTTTGCGATGGTGGCGGCGCCCCTGGAGTCTTTCTGGAGTTTCGTCAAGAGGTACGGTGTTTTTAGGTCGAAAAGGATTTTATAGGCGAAGAGGCGGCGGGGGGCACTGGGGGCTCCCACCACGGCCGGCGCGGGCCCGGGCCAGGCCGCGCCGCCCTATGGTGTGGTGGCCCTCTGGCCCCTCTCCGACTCTTCTTCGGTGTTCTGGAGCCTTCCGGGAAAAATAGGAGGTTTGGTCTTCGTTTCGTCGAATTCGAGAATATTGCCCGAACAGCCTTTCGGAACCAAAAACAATGAGAAAACATGAACTGGCACTGTGGCATCTTGTTAATAGGTTAGTTCCAAACGCATAAAAACATCATAAAGTGCAAGCAAAACATGTAAGTATTGTCATAAAACAAGCATGGAACGACAGAAATTATGGATATGTCGGGGACGTATCAGGCGGAATTTCTCAGAGAGTTTTCTCGACCGTTTGTCAGGCGGGATTAACTTTCAGTGGTTTTCTCGCCCGCCTCGTGGTAGGTCTGGGGGCATTTTACTTGGCGTCCGCATAGACACCATGACTGTTTTAGCTAGTTCTGATGGAGAGTATCACATTAAGCTCGACATTCAGAATAAAGCAGACGGTTTCACGTGGAGTCTGGTTGCTGTGTATGGTGCCGCCCAAGACGCTTTTAAGGCTGACTTTTTACGTGAGTTGGTAAATCTTACAAAAGATAATCCTTATCCGATTTTAATCGGAGGCGATTTTAATTTGTTGAGATTTCCTCACGAGAAAAGTAAAGGCCGTTTCGATGGACATTGGCCTTTCTTGTTCAATGCTGTCATTGATAGCCTTGACTTAAGAGAGGTGTTTATGTCCGGTCGACAGTTTACTTGGGCCAA
This sequence comes from Lolium multiflorum, assembly GCA_030979885.1. Taxonomy (NCBI): domain Eukaryota; kingdom Viridiplantae; phylum Streptophyta; class Magnoliopsida; order Poales; family Poaceae; genus Lolium; species Lolium multiflorum. The sequence goes on along the minus strand of CM061752.1, from coordinate 86,919,519 downwards.
CAGCTTGCCTGAACCCACATACGAAAAACTAGATCGCGTGTTGATGGATACCGAATGGGAAGATAAATACCCTATGGTGTCAGTCCGTGCACTAGAACATATTGAAAAATTGTCTGACCATGCTCCTATCCTCCTAACTACTGGGAATCCCGGACCTGTTTGTAAACGACCATTCAAATTTGAAATTGGTTTTGAGATGGAATAATAAGATGCGGGCAATGCGCAAGCATCTCTCTGGTTGGGCTGCCCATATGGCTAGTATTGTTAAAAATAGAAGGCTCGCTTATCAAATGTGATTGATGAGCTAGAGGCTATAGCGGAGGTAAGACCGTTGTCCCCGCATGAGATTGAATTTAAGAATCAATCCAATGCGTAGATGGCGAGTCTTCTCTGTGAAGAGGAACTCAAATGGTATCAACGTTCCAAAGTCCAATTCATATTGGAAGGAGACTCAAATGCGTATGCACTCTCTCACTCAAGATGAAGGGTTGATTGAAGGCCTTGAGCAACTCAAATCCTACATTACTAATTATTATAAAGTTTTGTTTGGTCCTCCGGAGGAAAGCACCTTCTCTCTTAATGAGGACTTAACGGACGATATACCCCAAGTTTCTATGGAAGAAAATGGCCTACTAACCGCACCTTATTCTGAGGAAGAGGTTCAGAAGGCAATTTTCCAAATGGAATGCAACAAAGCACCGGGTCCAGATGGTTTTCCAGCGGAGTTTTATCAAACTTTCTGGGATACTATTAAATCGGACCTTCTAGATTTGTTCAGTGCTCTGCACATAGGACAACTAGAATTATTTCGTCTAAATTTTGGTGAAGTAATTTTGTTACCGAAAGTTAATGAGGCAGAAAGGATTCAACAATATAGACCTATTTGCCTCTTAAACGTAAGTTTCAAGATTTTCACGAAAGTGGCCACCATTAGACTTAACACGGTTGCGGATCATGTCGTTCAGCCATCACAAACCGCTTTCATGCAGGGAAGGAATATCCTCGATGGAGTGGCGGTTTTGCATGAGGCGGTACATGAGATGCATACTAAGAAATTAAATGGGGTTATTTTAAAATTAGATTTTGAAAATACGTATGATAAGGTCAAGTGGTCTTTCCTACAGCAGACACTCAGGATGAAAGGTTTTTCTCCAGAATGGCGTGCTCTAATAAATGATTTTGTGTATGGAGGTAGTGTGGCAATCCGGGTTAATGATGACACCGGCCACTATTTCCAAACACGAAAAGGGTTACGCCAAGGGGATCCTTATCACCAATGTTGTTTAACATTGTAGCGGATATGCTGGCCATACTCATAGAGCGGGCCAAGTCTGATGGTCAGATTGAAGGTGTGATCCCATGATACGTCTCAAACGTATCTATAATTTCTTATGTTCCATGCTACTTTTATTACAATACTTGAATGTTTTATACATACTTTACAACATTATTATACATTTTCCGGCACTAACCTATTAACAAGATGCCGAAGTGCCAGTTCCTGTTTTCTGCTGTTTTTGGTTTCAGAAATCCTAGTAAGGAAATATTCTCGGAATTGGACGAAATCAACGCTCGGGGGCCTATTTTTACACGAAGCTTCCAGAGACCGAAAGGGAGGAAGTGGGGCCACGAGGGCCACACGCCCCGAGCGCGCGGCCCAAGCCCTGGCCGCCGGCCTGTTGTGTGGGGCCCTCGCGTCGCTGACCTACCCCTTCCGCCTACTTAAAGCCTCCGTCGCGAGCCCTGTAGAGCCACGATACGGAAAACCTTCCAGAGACGCCGCCGTCGCGAATCCCATCTCGGGGGATTCGGAGATCGCCTCCGGCACCTATTGTTAGATCTTGGGAGCTGCCTAACATGATCAAGATCATCTATTTGTAATGCTACATGTTGTGTTTGGCGGGATCCGATGAATATAGAATATTATGTTAAGTTGATTATCAATCTATCATATATGTGTTGTTTATGTTCTTGCATGCTCTCCATTGCTAGTAGAGGCTCTGGCCAAGTTGATACTTGTAACTCCAAGAGGGAGTATTTATGCTCGATAGTGGGTTCATGCCTCCATTTAATCTGGGACAGTGACAGAAAGTTCTAAGGTTGTGGATGTGCTGTTGCTACTAGGGATAAAACATTGATGCTTTATCTAAGGATATTTGTGTTGATTACATTACGCACCATACTTAATGCAATTATCTGTTGTTTACAACTTAATACTGGAAGGGTTCGGATGATAACCTGAAGGTGGATTATTTAGGCATACATGCATGCTGGATAGCTGTCTATGTACTTTGTCGTAATGCCTGATTAAATCACATAGTAATCATCGTTGATATGTATTGAATCTTTATTTGTCAATTGCCCACTTTGTAATTTGTTCACCCAGCATGTTAGTTATCTTATTGGAGAGACACCACTAGTGAACTGGACCCCGGTCCATTGTTTTACATCTGAATACATTCTACTGTTTTTACTGTTCTTTGCAAACAAACACCATCTTCCACTCGATCGCTTAATCCTTTGTTTTCAGCAAGCCGGTGAGATTGACAACCTCACTGTTACGTTGGGGCAAAGTACTTTGATTGTGTTGTGCAGGTTCCACGTTGGCGCCGGTTTCACTGGTGTTGCGCCGCACTACATTCCTCCACCAACAACCTTCACGTGCTTCTTGGCTCCTACTGGTTCGATAACCTTGGTTTCTTCTGAGGGAAAACTTGCTGCTGTGTGCATCACCTTCCTCTTGGGGTTCCCAACGGACGTGTACATCTACGCGCATCAAGAGCTGTTTTTGCGGCGTTGTTGCCGGGGAGATCAAGACACGCTGCAAGGGGAGTCTCCACTTCCAATCTCTTTACTTTGTTTTTGTCTTGCTTTATTTTATTTACTACTTTGTTTGCTGCACTTAAACAAAACACACAAAAATTAGTTGCTAGCTTTACTTTATTTACTATCTTGTTCTCTATATCAAAACACAAAAAAATTAGTTACTTGTCTCTACTTTACTTGTTTAGTTTACTTTTTGTTTACTTCATCATGTTTCCTCCTAAGTACGCTCTAAAAGACATACCGGTAGGCCGAGGGTCTATAATTGGAAGAGATAATATAGAAGATTTTTTCACTCATGTTAGTATAGTTGAAGATTTTGAAGATAGACACTTGGTAGAACTTGCTCCTACTTATGAAATTGTTGTTGCTTCTCTAGTACACATGTTGGAAACTAAATTTGTTAATGTCAATCCTATAATTCAGCATATGTTTCTTACACTCTCTGATATGGAGGAAGGAGAAAAGAAAGATTTTGTCTTAGAAACTCTTCTCAAAGAATTTGGTGGTGTAGCAAGAGAGGCTAGAAAAGTCTTTACTAAATATAAAATGCTTGGTTCTTACACCAACTTTGCTAGTACCCTTAAAAAGATGGATATGGATAGAATTAAGTATACTAATAATGTTAATGATGGTAGAGAAATTAAGGCGCCAATACCTAGTAAGCTCCTAGGGATGCATGAAGCTTTGGAAAATAACTATGCTTGGCTTGTTCCTGAAATTTATTTGATGAGAATAGCAAGCCTAAGAGTAATGAAAAAGGAGCCTCTGAAACTTACATAGATAATATAACATGCATTGTGGAAGAAACTTCCAACACCCCTGGAGATAATGTTGATGCTCCATCTCTTGATGTTACTTGATTTGCACTTTCTGCGCCTAGCTGAAAGGCGTTAAAGAAAATCACTTCTTGGGAGATAACCCAAGTTTCATTTTATTTACTGTATTGTTGAGTCTTGGAAGTTGTTTACTACTGTAGTAACCTCTCCTTATCATGTTTTTGTGCCAAGTAAAGTTTTTATGTTAAAGTTGATGATAGATTTGGATCGCTGCGCAGAAACAGCATTGCTGTCTGTCACGAATTCTCGCAGAAGTCTCTGTAAAAAAATCGAAAAAATCTGCAAATTTACGAGCGTGATCCTCATATATGTACGCAACTTTCATTAGTCTTGAGTTTTTCCATTTGAGCAAGTTAAGTGCCCCTGCCAGATTCATCTTTACGGACTGTTCTGTTTTTGACAGATTCTGTCTTTTATTTCGCATTTGCCGCTTTTGCTATGTTGAATGAGTTTCTTTGTTCCATTAACTTTCAGAAGCTTTGTGCAATGTCCAGAAGTGTTAAGAATGATTGTGTCACCTCTGAATGTGTGAATTTTGGTTATGCACTAACCCTCTAATGAGTTGGCTTGAAGTTTGTGTGAAGGAAGTTTTCAAGGGTCAAGAGAAGAGGATGATATACTATGATCAAGAAGAGTGAAAGGTCTAAGCTTGGGGATGCCCCGGTGGTTCATCCCTGCATATTTTAAGAAGACTCAAGCATCTAAGCTTGGGGATGTCCAAGGCATCCCCTTCTTCATCGACAACATTATCAGGTCACTTCTAGTGAAACTATATTTTTATTCCATCACATCCTATGTTCTTTACTTGGAGCGTCGGTTTGCTTTTATTTTTGTTTTTGTTTTGAATAAAGTTGGATCCCACCATCCTTATATTGGAGATATTACGCTCCGCTTTTTCATATGGAACACTTGTGTTCTTATTTGTGCTCTAATGTTCATGGCGAAGTCTAAATTGCTTCTTAAAATTGCTATTTGGTTGGAATTGGAAAATGCTGCATATGGTTTGGTAAATTTGGCAATTGTTTGAGCTCGCATAGATCATGTTTAAGCTCTTGCATCATGTAGTTTAATCTATTAATGAAGAACTACCGTAGAGCTTGTTTAATTTGGTTTGCATGATTGTTCTCTCTAAGTCTAGATATTTTCGGGTAAAGTGTTTGAACAACAAGGAAGACAGTGTAGAGCCTTATAATGCTTGCAATATGTTCTTGTGTGAGTTTTGCTGTACCTGTTCATACTTGTGTTTGCTTCAAACAACCTTGCTAGCCCAAACCTTGTACTGAGAGGAAATGCTTCTCGTGCATCCAAACACCTTGAGCCAAAACCCATGCCATTTGTGTCCACCATATCTACCTACTATGTGGTATTTTTCTGCCATTCCAAAGTAAATTACTTGAGTGCTACCTTTAAAATTTCATTCCTTTATCTTTGCAATATATAGCTCATGGGACAAATAGCTTAAAAACTATTGTGGTGATGAATATGTAGTTATGTGTCTTAATTCTTATAAGTTGCTTGTTGAGCGGTAACCATGTTTCTGGGGACGCCATCAACTTTATCTTTGTTGGATATCATGTGAGATGCTATGCATGTTCATCTTGTCTGAAGTAAGTGCGATTTCATGATCAAATGGTTTGAGTATGCATATGTTAGAGAAGAACATTGGGCCGCTAACTAAAGCCATGTATCATGGTGAAAGTTTCAGTTTGGACATACAACCTCAATCTCTTATGAGAATATTAACTGTTGTTGAATGCTTAAGCATTAAAGAGGAGTCCATTATCTGTTGTCTATGTTGTCCCGGTATGGATTTCTAAGTTGAGAATAATCAAAAGCGAGAAATCCAATGCGTGCTTTCTCCTTAGACCTTTGTACATGCGGCATAGAGGTACCCCTTTGTGACACTTGGTAGAAACATATGTTATGCGATGAGAATCCGTGTCTTCCGAGCTAAGTATGACAAGGTGCGAGCACTATTAGTACTCTATGCATGAGACATGCAACTTGTAGGAAGTATTATGCATAGCACATATGAATTATTACTACCGTTGACAAAATTGTTTCTATGTTTTCAAAACAAAAGCTCTAGCACAAAAATAGTAATCAATGCTTCCCTCTGCGAAGGGCCATTCTTTTACTTTATTGTTGAGTCAGTTTACCCATTCCCTTCTATCTTAGAAGCAAACACTTGTGTTAAATGTGTGCATTGATTCTTACATGTTTACTTATTGCACCTGTTATATTACTCTATGTTGACAAATATCCATGAGATATACATGTTACAAGTTGAAAGCAACCGCTGAAACTTAATCATCCTTTGTGTTGCTTCAATGCATTCTACTTTGAATTTATTGCTTATGAGTTAGCTCTTATGCAACTCTTATTAATACTTGTCTTGAAAGTACTATTCATGAAAAGTTTTGCTATATGATTCATTTGTTTAGTCATTATCTTTGTTAGCAATCTTTTGTTCAGATCACTCCATTCATCTCATATGCTTTACAATAATGTTGATCAAGATTATGTTGGTAGCATGTCACTTCAGAAATTATTTGTGTTATCGTTTACCTACTCGAGGACGAGTAGGAACTAAGCTTGGGGATGCTTGATACGTCTCAAACGTATCTATAATTTCTTATGTTCCATGCTACTTTTATTACAATACTTGAATGTTTTATACATACTTTACAACATTATTATACATTTTCCGGCACTAACCTATTAACAAGATGCCGAGGTGCCGATTCTTTGTTTTCTTTTTGGTTTCAGAAATCCTAGTAAGGAAATATTCTCGGAATTGGACGAAATCAACGCCCGGGGCCTATTTTTACAAGCTTCCGGAAGACCGAAGGGAGACGAAGTGGGGCCATGAGGGGGCCACACGCCAGGGCGGCGCGGCCCAAGCCCTGGCCGCGCCAGCCTGTTGTGTGGGGCCCTCGCGTCGCCCCCTGACCTACCCTTCCGCCTACTTAAAGCCTACATCGCGAAACCCCCCGAGAGCCACGATACGGAAAACCTTCCCGAGACGCCGCCGTCGCGAATCCCATCTCGGGGGATTCAGGAGATCGCCTCCGGCACCCGGGAGGGGAATCATCACCGGAGGGGCTCTACATCATCATGCCCGCCTCCGGATTGATGCGTGAGTAGTTCATCCTTGGACTATGGGTCCATAGCAGTAGCTAGATGGTTGTCTTCTCCGCATGTGCTATCATTGTTTAGATCTTGTGAGCTGCCTAACATGATCAAGATCATCTATTTGTAATGCTACATGTTGTGTTTGGCGGGATCCGATGAATATAGAATATTATGTTAAGTTGATTATCAATCTATCATATATGTGTTGTTTATGTTCTTGCATGCTCTCCGTTGCTAGTAGAGGCTCTGGCCAAGTTGATACTTGTAACTCCAAGAGGGAGTATTTATGCTCGATAGTGGGTTCATGCCTCCATTTAATCTGGGACAGTGACAGAAAGTTCTAAGGTTGTGGATGTGTTGTTGCTACTAGGGATAAAACATTGATGCTTTATCTAAGGATATTTGTGTTGATTACATTACGCATACTTAGCAATTATATGTTGTTTACAACTTAATACCGGAAGGGGTTCGGATGATAACCTGAAGGTGGATTATTTAGGCATAGATGCATGCTGGATAGCGGTCTATGTACTTTGTCGTAATGCCCTGATTAAATCACATAGTAATCATCGTTGATATGTATTGAATCTTTATTTGTCAATTACCCGCCTGTAATTTGTTCACCCAGCATGTTAGTTATCTTATTGGAGAGACACCACTAGTGAACTGTGGACCCCGGTCCATTGTTTTACATCTGAATACATTCTACTTGTTTTACTGTTCTTTGCAAACAAACACCATCTTCCACTCGATACGCTTAATCCTTTGTTTTCAGCAAGCCGGTGAGATTGACAACCTCACTGTTACATTGGGGCAAAGTACTTTGATTGTGTTGTGCAGGTTCCACGTTGGCGCCGGTTTCACGGTGTTGCGCCGCACTACATTCCTCCACCAACAACCTTCACGTGCTTCTTGGCTCCTACCGGTTCGATAACCTTGGTTTCTTGTAGCGGATATGCTGGCTATACTCATAGAGCGGGCCAACTGATGGTCAGATTGAAGGCATGATCCCACATCTGGTTGATGGTGGTTTATCTATCCTTCAATATGCCGACGATACAATTCTATTTATGGATCACGATCTTGAAAAAGCTTGCAATCTGAAATTAATTTTGGCGGCTTTCGAGCAGTTATCGGGATTAAAAATCAATTTCCATAAAAGTGAATTGTTCTGTTTCGGTGATTCCCAAAATGATACGACTCTGTATACAGAGTGTAGGATAACGTAGCATAGAAAACAAAAATTTTCCTACGGCGAACACGCAATCCAAGCCAAGATGCAATCTAGAAGACGGTAGCAACGAGGGGATTGTCGAGACTCACCCTTGAAGAGATTCCAAAGCCTACAAGAGGAGGCTCTTGTTGCTGCGGTAGACGTTCACTTGCCGCTTGCAAAAGCGCGTAGAAGATCTTGATCACGATCGGTTCCGGCGCCACGAACGGGCAGCACCTCCGTACTCGGTCACACGTTCGGTTGTTGATGAAGACGACGTCCACCTCCCCGTTCCAGCGGGCAGCGGAAGTAGTAGCTCCTCTTGAATCCGACAGCACGACGGCGTGGTGTCGGTGGCGGTGTAGAAGTCCGGCGGAGCTTCGCTAAGCTATGCGGGCAATATGAAGTGGAGGAGCAAAGCTAGGGTTTGGGAGGGGTGGCCGGCCACTCTATGGGGGGCGGCCAGCTTGTGGTCTTGGGGTGGCCGGCCCCCTCCCTTGGCCCTTGTTTATATAGGTGGATCCCAAGTGTTGGTGTCCAAGTCTTCGAATAAGACCCGAAACCAAAACCTTCCATATGGTGGGAAACTTTCCCTCCCACTAGAGGTGGGAATTCCACCTTCCATGGGGGGGTGGCCGGCCCCCTAAGGGGGAGTCCACTTGGGACTCCTCCCCCACTAGGGTTGGCCATGGAGGTGGAGTCCCATGTGGACTCCACCTTCCTTGGTGGTTTCTTCCGGACTTTTCTAGAACCTTCTAGAACCTTCCATAGAACCTTCCGCATCATTTTATTCACATAAAATGACATCCTATATATGAATCTTATTCTCCGGACCATTCCGGAACTCCTCGTGATGTCCGGGATCCCATCCGGGACTCCGAACAAATATTCCAACTTCATTCCATATTCAAGTACTACCATTTCAACATCCAACTTTAAGTGTGTCACCCTACGGTTCGTGAACTATGCGGACATGGTTGAGTACTCACTCCGACCAATAACCAATAGCGGGATCTGGAGATCCATAATGGCTCCCACATATTCAACGATGACTTTAGTGATCGAATGAACCATACACATACGATACCAATTCCCTTTGTCACGCGATATTTTACTTGTCCGAGGTTTGATCATCGGTATCACACTATACCTTGTTCAACCTCGTCTCCTGACAAGTACTCTTTACTCGTACCGTGGTATGTGGTCTCTTATGAACTTATTCATATGCTTGCAAGACATTAGACGACATTCCACCGAGAGGGCCCAGAGTATATCTATCCGTCATCGGGATGGACAAATCCCACTATTGATCCATATGCCTCAACTCATACTTTCCGGATACTTAATCCCACCTTTATAACCACCCATTTACGCAGTGGCGTTTGATGTAATCAAAGTACCTTTCCGGTATAAGTGATTTACATGATCTCATGGTCATAAGGACTAGGTAACTATGTATTGAAAGCTTATAGCAAATAACTTAATGACGTGATCTTATGCTATGCTTAATTGGGTGTGTCCATTACATCATTCATACAATGATATAACCTTGTTATTAATAACATCCAATGTTCATGATTATGAAACTAATCATCTATTAATCAACAAGCTAGTTAAGAGGCTTACTAGGGACTCTTTGTTGTTTACATATCACACATGTATCAATGTTTCAGTTAATACAATTATAGCATGGTATATAAACATTTATCATAAACATAAAGATATATAATAACCACTTTTATTATTGCCTCTTGGGCATATCTCCAACAGTCTCCCACTTGCACTAGAGTCAATAATCTAGATTACATTGTAATATACCTAACACCCATGGCATTCTGGTGTTGGTCATGCTTTGCCCTTGGGAGAGCTTTAGTCAACGGATCTGCTACATTCAGATCAGTGTGTACTTTGCAAATCTTTACTTCTCCATCTTCGATGTACTCGCGAATCGAGTGGTAACGCAGCTTGATATGCTTCAGCCTCTTGTGTGACCTTGGTTCTTGTGCATTGGCGATGGCACCCATGTTATCACAGTAGATGACAAATGGGTCCAATGCACTAGGAACCACACCGAGCTCTATAATGAACCTCTTCATCCATACCGCTTCTGATGAAGCCTCTGAAGCCGCTATGTACTCCGATTCTGTTGAGGATTTCGCCACCGTGCACTGCTTCGAGCTTGCCCAGCTTACTGCAGCACCATTCAATATAAACACGTACCCAGATTGTGACTTAGAGTCATCAGGATCAGTGTTCCAACTTGCATCGGTGTAACTTGTTACAACGAGCTCTTGGTCACCTCCATAACAAAGAAACATATCCTTAGTTCTTTTCAAGTACTTCAGGATATTCTTGACCGCTGTCCAGTGTTCCATTCCTGGATCACTTTGATATCTGCTAGTTAAACTAACAGCATGTGCTATATCCGGTCTTGTACATAGCATGGCATACATGATAGAGCCTACTGCCGAGGCATAGGGGATCTGACTCATCCTTTCTCTTTCTTCTGCCGTAGCCGGTCCTTGAGTCTTACTCAAGACCTTGCCTGGTAACATAGGTAAGAATCCTTTCTTACTTTCGTCCATTCTAAACTTCTTCAGAATCTTGTCCAGGTATGTACTCTGTGATAGCCCTATTAGACGTCTTGATCTATCTCTATAAATCTTGATGCCTAATATGTATGATGCTTCACCAAGGTCTTTCATTGAAAAACTATTATTCAAATAACCCTTTACACTGCTTAATAGTTCTATATCATTCCCAATCAATAATATGTCATCTACATATAATATTAGGAATGCTACAGAGCTCCCACTCACTTTCTTGTAAATACAGGCCTCTCCATGACACTGTATAAACCCGAAGTCTTTGATCACCTTATCAAAACGTCGGTTCCAACTTCTCGATGCTTGCTTCAGTCCATAGATTGAACGCTGAAGTTTGCATACTTTGTCAGCATTTTTAGGATCGACAAAACCTTTGGGTTGTACCATATACAACTCTTCCTCAATGTCTCCATTAAGGAACGCTGTTTTGACATCCATCTGCCAAATCTCATAATCGAAAAATGCAGCTATTGCTAACAAAATCCTCACAGATTTTAGCTTCGCTACAAGTGAGAAAGTCTCATCGTAGTCAACACCTTGAATTTGTCGGAAACCCTTTGCGACAAGTCGAGCTTTATAGACAGTAATATTACCATCAGCATCTGTTTTTCTTTTGAAGATCCATTTATTCTCGACAGCCTTGCGGCTATCAGGTAAGTCTACCAAAGTCCATACTTTGTTATCATACATGGATCCCATTTCGGATTTCATGGCTTCTTGCCATTTGTTGGAATCTGGGCTCATCATCGCTTCTTCATACGTCGCAGGGTCCTCATCATTGTTATCCACAATCATGACATTTAGACAAGGATCATACCAATGGAGTGGCACGATCCCTTGTCGATCTGCGAGGTTCAGTAGCTGTCTCATTTGAAGTTTCATGATCATTATCATTAGCTTCCTCTGTTGCCGGTGTAGGTGGTACAGGAACATTTTCCGGTACTGCGCTACTCTGATCAACGAGTAGAGATTCTTCAATCTCATCGAGTTCTACTTTTCTTCCAGTCACTTCTTTAGTGAGAAATTCTTTCTCAAGAAAGGTTCCGTTCTTAGCAACAAAGATCTTGCCTTCGGATCTGTGATAGAAAGTGTACCCTATAGTTTCCTTAGGGTATCCTATGAAGACGCATTTCTCCGCTTTGGGTTCTAGCTTGTCCGGTTGTAACTTTTTTACATAGGCTTCGCAACCCCAAACTTTTAGGAACGACAGCTTAGGTTTCTTATTAAACCATAATTCATACGGCGTCGTTTCAACGGATTTTGATGGTGCTCTATTTAAAGTGAATGCGGCTGTCTCTAATGCATAACTCCAAAAAGATAACGGCAAATCAGTAAGAGACATCATAGAACGAACCATATCTAAGAGAGTTCGATTACGACGTTCGGACACACCGTTTCGTTGTGGTGTTCCCGGCGGTGTCAATTGTGAAAGTATTCCGCATTTCTTTAAATGCATGCTAAACTCATAACTCAGATATTCACCTCCGCGATCAGATCGTAGAAATTTAATCTTCTTGTTACGTTGATTTTCTACTTCACTTTGGAATTCCTTAAACTTCTCGAAAGTTTCGGATTTATGTTTCATTAAATAGATATACCCATATCTACTCAAATCATCTGTGAAGGTTAGAACATAACGATAACCACCGCGCGATGCTACACTCATTGGTCCACATACATCTGTGTGTATGATTTCCAATAAGTCAGTAGCTCGCTCCATCATACCCGAGAATGGAGTCTTAGTCATTTTTCCCATCAGACATGCTTCGCATCTATCAAGTGACTCAAAGTCAAGTGATTCAAGTAATCCATCAGTATGGAGTTTCTTCATGCGTTTCACTCCAATATGACCAAGACGACAGTGCCACATATAAGTAGAATTATCATTCAATTTAATTCGCTTAGCATCAATGTTATGTATATGCGTATTACTACTATCGAGATCTAACAGAAATAAGCCATTCTTTTGTGGTGCTCGACCATAAAAGATATTATTCATAAAAATAGAACAACCATTATTCTCAGACTTGAATGAATAACCGTCTTGCATTAAACAAGATCCTGATATAATGTTCATGCTCAACGCGGGTACATAATAACAATTATTTAGGCTTAAAACTAATCCCGAAGGTAGATGTAGAGGAAGTGTCCCGACTGCGATCACATTGACCTTGGATCCGTTTCCAACGCGCATCGTCACTTCATCTTTCAGCAGTTGTCGTTTATTCTTTAGTTCCTGTTTGAGTTACAAATATGAGCAACCGAACCAGTATCAAATACCCAGGTACTAGAACGAGAACTAGTGAGATAAACATCTATAACATGTATATCAGATATACCTTCTTTCTTCTTCTTGACAAGGCCGCTCTTCAGATCTGCCAAATACTTGGAGCAATTACGCTTCCAGTGTCCCTTCTCCTTGCAGTAATAGCACTCAGCATCAGGCTTAGGGCCAGACTTAGGTTTCACAGGAGGCGTGGCAGCTTTCTTGCCACTCTTCTTGTTCTTGCCTTTAGACTTGCCCTGTTTCTTGAAGCTGGTGGTTTTGTTGACCATCAACACTTGGTGCTCTTTCTTGATCTCAATCTCAGCAGCTTTTAGCATGCCAAAGAGTTCAGGAAACTCCTTGTTCATGTTCTGCATATTGTAGTTCATCACAAAGTTCTTATAACTTGGTGGTAGTGATTGAAGGACACGATTAATCCCCAGTCTGTTAGGAATCACTATTCCCAAGTCACTGAGTTTCTTCGCATGCCCGGTCATAACGAGCATGTGCTCACTGATGGAGCTGCCTTCTTCCATCATACAGCTGAAAAAGTGTTTCGATGCTTCATAGCATTCCACGGCCGCATGAGTCTCAAAAATAGTCTTCAACTCTTTTATCAACTCATGAGGATCGTGGTGCTCAAAACGTTTTTGAAGATCGGATTCCAGACTGCATAAGATGGCACACTGAACTTGAGAGTACCGAGTTTTCCGAGTCATGTAAACATTCTTTACTTCATCGGTTTCAGTTTCTGCAGGAGGGTCACCTAGCGGTGCATCAAGCACATATTGCAGATTTCCGCCATTGAGGAAGATCCTCACATGACGGAACCAGTCGGTGAAGTTGCTACCGTTGCTCTTAAGCTTTTCTTTCTCTAGGAACTGGTTAAAATTGATTGAGGACGCCATATCTACAACATATTTGCAATAGTTTAGACTAAGTTTATGACAAATTGAGTTCAAATTTTAATTCTACATAATTAAAAATCTAGGTGAACTCCCACTCAAAACAATATCCCTCGCATTGTCTTAGTGATCACACGAACCAAATCCATTACACCTATGCCCGATCATCACGAGACAAGATGTAATTTCAATGGCGAACACTCAAAGTGTTCATCATATCAATCATATGATTCATGCTCTACCTTTCGGTATCACGTGTTCCGAGACCATGTCTTTACATGCTAGGCTTGTCAAGGCCACCTTAGTATCCGCATGTGCAAACTGTCTTGCACCCGTCATATGTACTTATCGAATCTATCACACCCGATCATCACGAGATGCTTCGAAACGATAAGACTTGATAACGGTGCTACTAAGGATGAACACTTTATTATCTTGAGATTTTAGTGAGAGGGATCATCTTATAATGCTACCGTCGCGATCTAAGCAAAATAAGATGCATAAAAGGATTAACATCACATGCAGTTCATATGTGATATGATATGGCCCTTTTGTCTTTGCGCCTTTGATCTTCATCTCCAAAGTACGGACATGATCTCCATCATCAACGGGCATGATCTCCATCATCGTCGCGAAGCACCAAGGTCAATGGCGCCGTCTTCATGATCGTCCTCCATGTAGCAACTATTACAACTACTTTGAAATACTACTCAACATGAAATTTAAAGACAACCATAAGGCTCCTGCCGGTTGCCACAATACAATAATGATCATCTCATACATATTCATCATCACATTATGGCCATATCACATCACCAAACCCTGCAAAAACAAGTTAGACGTTCTCTAATTTGGTTTGCATATTTTACGTGGTTTAGGGTTTTCGAGCAAGATCCAATCTACCTACGAACATGAACCACAACGGTGATACTAGTGTTGTCAATAGAAGAGTAAATTGAATCTTCACTATAGTAGGAGAGACAGACACCCGCAAAGCCACTTATGCAATACAAGTTGCATGTCAAGCGTGGAGCAAATCTCATGAACGCGGTCATGTAAAGTTAGCCCGAGCCGCTTCATCCCACTATGCCACAAAGATGCAAAGTACTCAACTAAAGATAACAAGAGCATCAACGCCCACAAACCATTGTGTTCTACTCGTGCAACCATCTATGCATAGACACGGCTCTGATACCACTGTAGGATAACGTAGCATAGAAAACAAAAATTTTCCTACGGCGAACACGCAATCCAAGCCAAGATGCAATCTAGAAGACGGTAGCAACGAGGGGATTGTCGAGACTCACCCTTGAAGAGATTCCAAAGCCTACAAGAGGAGGCTCTTGTTGCTGCGGTAGACGTTCACTTGCCGCTTGCAAAAGCGCGTAGAAGATCTTGATCACGATCGGTTCCGGCCACGAACGGGCAGCACCTCCGTACTCGGTCACACGTTCGGTTGTTGATGAAGACGACGTCCACCTCCCGTTCCAGCGGGCAGCGGAAGTAGTAGCTCCTCTTGAATCCACAGCACGACGGCGTGGTGTCGGTGGCGGTGTAGAAGTCCGGCGGAGCTTCGCTAAGCTATGCGGGCAATATGAAGTGGAGGAGCAAAGCTAGGGTTTGGGAGGGGGTGGCCGGCCACTCTATGGGGGGCGGCCAGCTTGTGGTCTTTGGGTGGCGGCCCCCTCCCTTGGCCCTTGTTTATATAGGTGGATCCCAAGTGTTGGTGTCCAAGTCTTCGAATAAGACCCGAAACCAAAACCTTCCATATGGTGGGAAACTTTCCCTCCCACTAGAGGTGGGAATTCCACCTTCCATGGGGGGGGTGGCCGGCCCCCTAAGGGGGAGTCCACTTGGGACTCCTCCCCCACTAGGGTTGGCCGGCCATGGAGGTGGAGTCCCATGTGGACTCCACCTTCCTTGGTGGTTTCTTCCGGACTTTTCTAGAACCTTCTAGAACCTTCCATAGAACCTTCCGCATCATTTTATTCACATAAAATGACATCCTATATATGAATCTTATTCTCCGGACCATTCCGGAACTCCTCGTGATGTCCGGGATCCCATCCGGGACTCCGAACAAATATTCCAACTTCATTCCATATTCAAGTACTACCATTTCAACATCCAACTTTAAGTGTGTCACCCTACGGTTCGTGAACTATGCGGACATGGTTGAGTACTCACTCCGACCAATAACCAATAGCGGGATCTGGAGATCCATAATGGCTCCCACATATTCAACGATGACTTTAGTGATCGAATGAACCATACACATACGATACCAATTCCCTTTGTCATGCGATATTTTACTTGTCCGAGGTTTGATCATCGGTATCACACTATACCTTGTTCAACCTCGTCTCGACAAGTACTCTTTACTCGTGCCGTGGTATGTGGTCTCTTATGAACTTATTCATATGCTTGCAAGACATTAGACGACATTCCAGAGGGCCCAGTATATCTATCCGTCATCGGGATGGACAAATCCCACTATTGATCCATATGCCTCAACTCATACTCTCCGGATACTTAATCCCACCTTTATAACCACCCATTTACGCAGTGGCGTTTGATGTAATCAAAGTACCTTTCCGGTATAAGTGATTTACATGATCTCATGGTCATAAGGACTAGGTAACTATGTATTGAAAGCTTATAGCAAATAACTTAATGACGTGATCTAATGCTATGCTTAATTGGGTGTGTCCATTACATCATTCATACAATGATATAACCTTGTTATTAATAACATCCAATGTTCATGATTATGAAACTAATCATCTATTAATCAACAAGCTAGTTAAGAGGCTTACTAGGGACTCTTTGTTGTTTACATATCACACATGTATCAATGTTTCGGTTAATACAATTATAGCATGGTATATAAACATTTATCATAAACATAAAGATATATAATAACCACTTTTATTATTGCCTCTTGGGCATATCTCCAACACAGAGTTGTTTGGTTGTGGGCAAGGCCAATTTCCTATTCGCTATTTGGGTATTCCCATTTATTATCGGAGACTTACAATCGCTGAATGAAAAATAGTGGAAGAAAGATTACAAAAACGCCTTAGTAGTTGGAAAGGTAAATTGTTGTCCCTGGGAGGAAGATTGGTACTCATTAATTCGGTACTGACAAATATGGTACTGTATATGTTATCATTCTTCCTATTACCGAAAGGAATTCTGCATAAACTCGATTATTATCGATCCAGATTCTTTTGGCAAGGGGACAGCGAGAAAAAGAAATATCGACTGGTTAAATGGAGTATAGTTTGTAGTCCCAAAGATCAAGGCGGGCTTGGAGTTCATGACCTGGAGGTCAAGAATTCAGCTCTGCTGGGTAAATGGCTTTTTAAGCTTCTTACCGAGGATGGGATTTGGCAAACTATTCTTCGGAGAAAATATATCGGCTCGAAGACGCTATCCCAAGTGGTTTGGAAACCTGGGGATTCACACTTCTGGGCTGGTCTCATGGCGACAAAAAATGTCTTTTTTCGCCATGGTACTTTCTCGATCAAGAATGGAGCACAGATACGGTTCTGGGAAGATGTTTGGTTAGACAATGCACCCTTAAGTGAACAGTATCCTGCTTTGTATAGTATTGTTCGTCGCAAAGGTGATACCATTGCCACAGTAATGGCTACCTCACCTCCGAATGTGACGTTCAGACGGGTTTTGCTTGGACAAAGGCTATTGGCATGGAATTCCCTAATTCAACGGCTGTGAGATATTCACCTATCACCTGAACCGGACGAATTTAGATGGAACCATCATGTAGATGACACTTTCTCGGTCAAATCATTATACAATGCGATCCTTCATTCTGATATACCAGTTGATAATAATAAGAAAATTTGGAAGATGAAGATACCATTAAAAATAATTTTTTTGGATGGTATCTTCGTCGAGGAGTTATTCTCACCAAAGACAATCTTGTTAAGCGGAATTGGCACGGAAGTACACGGTGTGTTTTCTGTCATCATGATGAAACCATTAAACACCTATTCTTCCAATGCCAATTTGCGAGATCTATATGGTCAGTCATCCAAGTAGCGTCTACCCTGTATCCTCCGACTAGTGTGGCCAATGTCTTTGGCAATTGGCTTCATGGTATCGATTCAAGGTTCAAGTTGCTTCTTAGGGTGGGGGCGCTAGCAGTTATCTGGGCGCTTTGGCTAAGTAGAAATGACAAGATTTTTAACGATAAAAATTGCTCTTTGTTGCAGGTCATCTACAGATGTACAGGTATTCTCCGTTTGTGGTTACCTCTTCAGCGAGTGGAGAACCGAGACCTATTTACGGAGGTCTGTACACGGTTGGAGGCTACGGCGAGGGATACTTTTTCCCTACATGGGTGGCAGCATAGTCTACGGATTGAAGCCCCACCCACACCTTAGGCGTCATATGATTCATCGTTTCGACATGTATTTCGCCTAGTTTTTTCCATCTTTTAACTTGAGACATTTAAATGGCTGTGTGCATCCTGGTATGCAGAGGCTGGATGTAATTGCTTTTCAAAGTAATAAAGGATCTTTATCGAAAAAATTATACTGATAAAGTATAATACATGTAGTATGAAGTATATAAGAATATTTTGGTAGTATATATACTACTTTGTAGGTAGTATGTACACTTTTTTACGTACACTATTTCTTTACGTATAAATATGCATGTATTTTGTATATATAGTGCAAACTATGGGTGTATTTAAATTTTTTTCACCAAAGTTGGTATGGAGTATCTTAGATATAGTGTACGAACATACTCAAACCAATAAAGTATGTTATATACTTTCGTATGGTAGTATATGAGACGTGGGTGTAGTTACACCCAGGAGTAGGAAGTATTTACCATATACTACCATATGGAAGTATATAACATACTTTATTGGTTTGAGTATGTTCGTACACTATATCTAAGATACTCCATACCAACTTTGGTGAAAAAAAATTAAATACACCCATAGTTTGCACTATATATACAAAATACATGCATATTTATACGTAAAGAAATAGTGTACGTAAAAAAGTATACATACTACCTACAAAGTAGTATATATACTACCAAAATATTCTTATATACTTCATACTACATGTATATACTCTTCGGTATGATAGATACTACCTAGATTGTGTGAAACACACGTGGGAGTAACTACACCCGGGTGTAGCATGAATATGTCCTATATAGAAACGATAACCTAATCAATGATGTAACCCATCAGCATGCCAAATCGCAAAGCTAAGTTCTTTGTATCATGGGCTACACAAAATGACAAATCTGATTAAATTTAGGGATTTTAAAATATGCATACTCAGATCCATCCATGGTTGCCATTTTTGTGTAGCTCAGAATACAAAGTGTTTGATAAAAATGCACTTCATCTTCAATACATCAAAGAGACAAAGACCAACATGATACTCGAAAGAGTAGTAGGTAGGTCACCGGGTAAGTGAACAAACATTTTGGCCACGCTTCCAAGAACTTGACAGACGCAGACGATGGTCACGATGGCAATACTTGCATTGCAGTGACCGTGAGTTTCTTGGGTTGGCATCCATTGGACTACCTGCAATGAAAACGTACATCCTATTATTTTTAAAATATATGATTAATTATATCTCACTGCTAGATTATTTATTTTATTTTGAATTGATGGCAGGGTTTGAGATGCATGTGCCATTTGCCCACTAGTAACTAATTTGCTCGCTCAGCGCCCCCATGTGAAGTGGAAATATTTTAGATGCAAGTATTTTCCCCAACTTTATGAATTAACGAACAAAACTGCTTATAACATACAATTATTGACAGGGATTCCATCTTTAGTTTAGAGGCACAAAGATATGAACATCCGGAGACCGTAAGTTGACAGAACACGAATACATCTGTGCAGCAGGTGAAGCCATGGAAAGCAATCCACCAACGGGGTGCCGATGTACCGCCTGACGGCCTGAGGGGACGAGAAACAGAAAAGAGACCCGTGTCCGCTCATCTGCCATCCTGGGAATGCCCTCTCAAGCAGGAAAGAATGTGTGGGTATTAAGTTTTGTGACAGGATTTTTTTTGAAATGGTGTTGATATTAGATTAAGGAGAATAGCCTGTATTACAATCGAGCCTGACTTGCTTCAGCACGCAGGCTGGTGCACAGAAATGCATGACACCACTACTCAACACTCTGTACTTCTGTAGGCAGCCAAATAAAAAAAAATTTGAATCTCAGCAGGAGAGCTGCTGGTTTCATTTATAGAAGGAGGAAAAAAACTGTACAAACAAGTCCAGTGGTTAAAACCACCAAGGTACATAGCCTACTCTCGCCTCACAAGGTGCCGCGCACCGGCAAGCACCCAACTATTAGCCTCGTCCGAGATGAGGTGGACAAGGCCGGACACACTCAACTCCTTATTACAAAAAAACACGTCTGTTTCTCTCACGCCAAATCTCCCACGCTACCAGGGTGGTGATTGAGGCAGCACGCCTGTCCGCACCTGCGAGCTTGGACACCACCCAAGAGAGGGCAAGATCGTCGCCGTCCGGTTCCCTAATGGCTGGGCACCGAAACAACGAGGCTGAACGCTCCCACACTTGCCTAGCCCAGGGACACTCCGCGAAGAGGTGCGCCGGAGTCTCAAGGTTTCGCCGGCACAAGGGCAGAAGTACGGTTGTGCATCCGAAACGTAGCAGCCTATCTGCTGTGAAGATCCGTCGCTGCATAAGGAGCCACATGAAGAACTTGCATTTTGGCGGTGCCCAGATCGGCCAGATGTGGCGAAGGGGGGACTGCTGGGTCCCGACAAACTGTAGCGCATATGCGAAGGACGCGGAGTATCCACCGGAGGAAGACTTCCACCGGAACGTCTCTCGTCGAATCTGGTCAATGTTGCAGCTTCGCACGACCTGACGAAGTGCAACAAAGTCTGGCAGCAGGGCTAGAGTGATCCTTCCTCGCAGATCCATGAGCCAATGGTCATCCTCAAGAGCGTCCGCCACCGTTCTATTTTTGCGCCTAGACACCTCAAAGAGCATGGGCCATCGCTTCCTTAGCGGCTCCCCAGCCCAGCTGTCAGACCAGAAGCTCGTCGCAGGCAGCCAAATAATGAGCAGCACCGTTGGCTGATCTTGGAATCTTTTGAATTTGGAAGTCAGAGGTCTCATGGGCTGCTTGGAAGGCTTCAGCATAAACAAGTCTAGCTTGTGATCTTGCCCACGAATTGGACATGAGGGCGTTAACGACATTTAGTGGCTTTCCAGCATGACCGGCAGGTTAAGGTTTACAGCAACCTGGATGACTTCAAGCGCTGCGCTGCGCTATAGCTTCAGGCCTTCAGTTTCCTCCGCAGATTGGCATCGATCGATTGGGCTCCACGCGGAAAGGATGATGCCGCCTGTATGATTTCGGACAACAGCAGCACCCCAGTGGCTAGTGGCGTCCCCAGTACAAAAGGACACGTCTGTGTTTACTTTTAACCATCCTGCATCAGGTTTACTCAAAGGAGCAGTAGCAGTTTGGTCAGTTAAAATAGCTTCAGTGGCTTCACCGTTCAGGATCTTACCTCCTTTCCAGTGGTACCTCGTTCAAACCATTCCTAATCTGAATGGTTGTGCGACGTAAATGGACGCTGAGCGAGCGACCGTTTGTGTCCGCCATGACCCATCGTCGTGCGCCTCTCCGCCCGGCGCAAAGTGACCGGAGCCGTCACGAGACAAACCTGGCCCAAATATGCGTCGGTTTGCGTCTGCCCTTGCAGTGATCGCTTGGTGGCACGGGCCCGCTGGCAGCGTCACAAGCGCCGTCTTCCCGGCATTACTTGCGGGCGGCGCGCAGTCTTTGCGGGCCGCGTGCCTCGGCCGCCGCGTGAGCAGCCAGACGTGCGCAGCTAGCGGTGCAGCGTCGATCGTCTTCTCCGCCATCTGGCAGCGAGCGTCGCTTCGGCGTCTGCGGCTGCCTCGCGTGCAGCGCGTGTAATGGCGATACCGCGTGGCGCGGCCGTCGCCCTGCCTCCGACCTATATAAACGGGCGCGAGCATCTCATCTCCCTCACTAAACCCTAGCCGCCGTCGCGCCACTCGGTAGATCCACCATGAGCAGCGCCGGACGCGGCCAGGCTGCCGCGCCTCCACCTCCACCTTCACCTCCCACTCCACCTCCCCCGGCCTCGAGCTCCGACGACGGGTTCGACTCCGATGACAGCACCGACCTCCTCCACCCGGTCAGGGACGCCGCGGATCTGGCTCTCGCGGAGGAAGAAGCAGAGGAGGAGCGGGCGGCCCATGCGGCTGTCGACGCCGAGCTGGAACAGCGCAGGCTGGCGGCCGCCGCTGCAGCAGAGGACTCTGACTCGGATTTCATGGTCATCCGATGACACGATGCGCCGACGCGCGGAGGAGAAGGCGGCGGAGCAGCGATACGTCCCAACGTATCGATAATTTCTTATGTTCCATGCTACTTTATTGATGATACCTACATGTTTTATGCACACTTTATGTCATATTCGTGCATTTTCGGAACTAACCTATTAACAAGATGCCGAAGTGCCGCTTCCTGTTTTCTGCTGTTTTTGGTTTAGAAATCCTAAAAGGAAATATTCTCGGAATCGGACGAAATCAAGACCCAGGTTCCTATTTTTCCACGAAGCTTCCGAACACCGGGAAGGACCGGAGGGGGCCACGGGCCGGACCATGGCCGCGCGGCTGGGTGTGGCCCGCGCCACCCTATGGTGTCGCCGCCTCTTCGACCCTCCGACGCTGCCCTTCCGCCTATTTAAAGCCTCCGTCGCGAAACCCTATGACGGAGGAGACCAAGAAACCTTCCAGAGCGCCGCCATCGCGAAGCCAAGATCTGGGGACAGGAGTCTTCAGGCACTGCCGGACGGGGAAGTGCCCCGGAAGGCTTCTCCATCACCGCTGCCATCTCCACCGCCATCTTCATCAACGCTGCTGCTCCCATGAAGAGGGAGTAGTTCTCCATCG
Source organism: Lolium multiflorum (assembly GCA_030979885.1). Taxonomy (NCBI): domain Eukaryota; kingdom Viridiplantae; phylum Streptophyta; class Magnoliopsida; order Poales; family Poaceae; genus Lolium; species Lolium multiflorum. The sequence goes on along the minus strand of CM061752.1, from coordinate 86,896,752 downwards.
AGGCTCGGGGCTGTACCGGTAGCTATGTGGTTCATCTCTCTCCTTCAATACAATAATCTCATGAGCTGCCTTACATGATTGAGATTCATATGATGATGCTTGTAATCTAGATGTCATTATGCTAGTCAAGTGAGTTTTACTTATGTGATCTCCGGAGACTCCTTGTCCCACGTGTGTAAAGGTGACAGTGTGTGCACCGTGTGGGTCTCTTAGGCTATATTTCACAGAATACTTATTCACCGTTATGAATGGCATAGTGAAGTGCTTATTTATATCTCTTTATGATTGCAATGTGTTTTGTATCACAATTTATCTATGTGCTACTCTAGTGATGTTATTAAAGTAGTTTTATTCCTCCTACACGGTGTAATGGTGACAGTGTGTGCACTCGTGTTAGTACTTGGCGTAGGCTATGATTATGATCTCTTGTAGATTATGAAGTTAACTATTGCTATGATGGTATTGATGTGATCTATTCCTCCTACATGGCGTGAAGGTGACAGTGTGCATGCTATGTTAGTACTTGGTTTAGTCGTGTCGATCTTTCATGCACTCTAAGGTTATTTAAATATGAACATTGAATTGTGGAGCTTGTTAACTCCGGCATTGAGGGTTCGTGTAATCCTACGCAATGTGTTCATCATCCAACAAGAGAGTGTAGAGTATGCATTTATCTATTCTGTTATGTGATCAAAGTTGAGAGTGTCCACTAGTGAAAGTCTAATCCCTAGGCCTTGTTCCTAAATACTGCTATCGCTGCTTGTTTTTTTACTGAGTTACTACTGCTTGTTTACTTTCCGCAATATTACTACCATCAACGCACGCCAGACAAGCTATTTTCTGGCGCCGTACTACGCTCATACTTATTCATACCACCTGTATTTCACTATCTCTTCGCCGAACTAGTGCACCTATTAGGTGTGTTGGGGACACAAGAGACTTCTTGCTTTGTGGTTGCAGGGTTGCATGAGAGGGATATCTTTGACCTCTTCCTCCCTGAGTTCGATAAACCTTGGGTAATCCACTTAAGGGAAACTTGCTGCTGTTCTACAAACCTCTGCTCTTGGAGGCCCAACACTGTCTACAAGAATAGAAGCTCCCGTAGACATCAAGCACTTTTCTGGCGCCGTTGCCGGGAGGAAAGGTAAAAGGTACTCACACTCCGGATCTCGGCTACTAAGCTATTCTCCGGCGCCATTGTAAGTACTCGAAGCTATTTCCTTTAGACTCTGCAATTGCGACATTTGGTTTCTTGTTTACACTAGTTAGGCATAATGGACAACAATGAGCTTCTTATTCTATTTCCTGATTTAAGACATGGATGGTTTGATGCGAAAATTAAAAAACCCATGGAACATATTAATATGAATGCTTTGAACACTATTGTTGCTAATGCTATGGAAAATTCTAAGCTTGGGGAAGCTGGCTTTGATGAGCATGATATTTTTAGTCCCCCAAGCATTGAGGAGAAAATTTACTTTGATGATACTATGCCTCCTATATTTGATGATGAGAATAATAATGATAGCTACTTTGTTGAATTTGCTCCCACTACAACTAATAAAATTGATTATGCCTATGTGGAGGTAATAATTTTATGCATGAGACTCATGATAAGAATGCTTTATGTGATAGTTATATTGTTGAGTTTGCTCATGTTTCTACTGAAAGTTATTATGAGAGAGGAAAATATGGTTGTAAAAATTTTCATGTTACTAAAACACCTCTCTATGTGCTGAAATTTTTTAAGCTACACTTGTTTTATCTTTCTATGCTTGTTGCATTATGCTTCTTGAACTTGTTTATTTACAAGATTCATATGCATAGGAAGCATGTTAGACTTAAATGTGTTTTGAATTTGCCTCTTGATGCTCTCTTTTGCTTCAAATACTATTTCTTGCGAGTGCATCATTAAAACTGCTGAGCCCATCTTAATGGCTATAAAGAAAGAACTTCTTGGGAGATAACCCATGTGTTTATTTTACTACAGCAATTTTTGTTTTGTTGAGTCTTGGATGTTGTTTACTACTGTAGCAACCTCTCCTTATCTTATTTTTGTTGCATTGTTGTGCCAAGTAAAGTTTCTATGTCAAAGTTGAGGTTATATTTGGGATCGCTGCGCAAAAACAGCATCGCTGTCTGTCACGAATTCTGGCACAAGTCTCTGTAGAAAATTCGAAAAAATCTGCCAATTTACAGTGATCCTCAGATATATAACTTTCATTAGTTTTGAATTTTCCATTTGAGCAAGTCTGGTGCCATTTTAAAATTCGTCTTTACGACTGTTCTGTTTTGACAGATTCTGCCTTTTATTTCACATTGCCTCTTTTGCTATGTTGGATGAATTTCTTTGATCCATTAATGTCGAGTAGCTTTATGCAATGTCCAGAAGTGTAAAGAATGATTGTGTCATCTCTGAATGTATGAATTATTAATTGTGCACTAACCCTCTAATGAGTTTGCTTGAAGTTTTGTGTGAAGGAAGTTTTCAAGGGTCAAGAGAGGAGTATGATATACTATGATCAAGAGGGTGAAAGCTCTAAGCTTGGGGATGCCCCGGTGGTTCATCCCTGCATATTTTAAGAAGACTCAAGCATCTAAGCTTGGGGATGCCAAGGCATCCCCTTCTTCATCGACAACAGTTTCTTCTAGTGAAACTATATTTTTATTCGACATCTTATGTACTTTACTTGGAGCGTATGCTGTGTGCTTTTATTTTTGTTTTGTTATCTTAGTTCTCTGAATAAGTTCATCCTTGTGTGGGAGAGAGACACGCTCCGCTGGTTCGTATGAACACATGTGTTCTTAGCTCATAATATTCATGGCGAAGTTTCCTCTTCGTTAAATTGTTATATGGTTGGAATTGGAAAAATGCTACATGTAGTAATTGGTAAAATGTCTTGAATAATGTGATACTTGGCAATTGTTGTGCTCATGTTTAAGCTCTTGCATCATATACTTTGCACCTATTAATGAAGAAATACATAGAGCATGCTAAAATTTGGTTTGCATAATTGGTCTCTCTAAGGTCTAGATAATTTCTAGTATTGAGTTTGAACAACAAGGAAGACGGTGTAGAGTCTTATAATGTTTACAATATGTCTTTTATGTGAGTTTTGCTGCACAGGTTCATCCTTGTGTTTGTTTCAAATAACCTTGCTAGCCTAAACCTTGTATCGAGAGGGAATACTTCTCATGCATCCAAAATCCTTGAGCCAACCACTATGCCATTTGTGTCCACCATACCTACCTACTACATGGTATTTCTCCGCCATTCCAAAGTAAATTGCTTGAGTGCTACCTTTAAAATTCCATCATTCACCTTTGCAATATATAGCTCATGGGACAAAATAGCCTTAAAAACTATCGTAGTATTGAATATGTACTTATGCACTTTATCTCTTATTAAGTTGCTTGTTGTGCGATAACCATGCTTCTGGGGAACGCCATCAATTACTCTTTATTGAATATCATGTGAGTTGCTATGCATGTTCGTCTTGTCTGAAGGATCTATCACCTTAATGATTGGAGCATGCATATTGTTAGAGAAGAACATTGGGCCGCTAACTAAAGCCATGAATCATGGTGGAAGTTTCAGTTTGGACATATATCCTCAATCTCATATGAGAATAATAATTATTGTTACATGCTTATGCATTAAAGAGGAGTCCATTATCTGTTGTCCATGTTGTCCCGGTATGGATGGCTAAGTTGAGAATAATCAAAAGCGAGAAATCCAAAATGCGAGCTTTCTCCTTAGACCTTTGTACAGGCGGCATGGAGGTACCCCTTTGTGACACTTGGTTGAAACATGGCATTGCAAAGATCCGGTAGTCCAAGCTAAGTAGGACAAGGTGCGGGCACTATTAGTACACTATGCATGAGGCTTGCAACTTGTAAGATATAATTTACATAACTCATATGCTTTATTACTACCGTTGACAAAATTGTTTCATGTTTTCAAAATAAAAGCTCTAGCACAAATACAGCAATCGATGCTTTCCTCTTTGAAGGACCATTCTTGTACCTTTATTGTTGAGTCAGTTTACCCTCTCCACCTTAAGAAGCAAACACTTGTGTGAACTGTGCATTGATTCCTACATACTTGCATATTGCACTTATTATATTACTTTATGTTGACAATATCCATGAGATATACATGTTATAAGTTGAAAGCAACCGCTGAAACTTAATCTTCCTTTGTGTTGCTTCAGTACCTTTACTTTGATTTATTGCTTTATGAGTTAACTCTTATGCAAGACTTATTGATGCTTGTCTTGAAGTACTATTCATGAAAAGTCTTTGCTTCATGATTCACTTGTTTACTCATGTCATTACCATTGTTTTGATCGCTGCATTCATTACATATGTTTACAAATAGTATGATCAAGGTTATGATGGCATGTCACTTCAGAAATTATCTTTGTTATCGTTTTACCTGCTCGGGACGAGCAGAACTAAGCTTGGGGATGCTGATACGTCTCCAACGTATCGATAATTTCTTATGTTCCATGCTACTTTATTGATGATACCTACATGTTTTATGCACACTTTATGTCATATTCGTGCATTTTGGAACTAACCTATTAACAAGATGCCGAAGTGCCAGTTCCTTTTGGTTTTTGGTTTCAGAAATCCTAGTAAGGAAATATTCTCGGAATCGAGACGAAATCAAGACCCAGGGTTCCTATTTTTCCAGAAGCTTCGAGAACACCCGGGAAGGACCGAGAGGGGGCCACAGGCCCACCGGACCATAGGCGGCGCGGCCTGGGTGTGGCCCGCGCCACCCTATGGTGTCGCCGCCTCTTCGACCCTCTGACGCTGCCCTTCGCCTATTTAAAGCCTCCGTCGCGAAAACCCTATGACGGAGGACGAAACCCACAGAAACCTTCCAGAGCCGCCGCCATCGCGAAGCCAAGATCGAGGGGACAGGAGTCTCTGTTCCGGCACCTGCCGGACGGGGAAGTGCCCCCGGAAGGCTTCTCCATCAACACCTGCCACTCCACCGCCATCTTCATCAACGCTGCTGCTCCCATGAAGAGGGAGTAGTTCTCCATCGAGGCTCGAGGCTACCGGTAGCTATGTGGTTCATCTCTCTCCTATGTGCTTCAATACAATAATCTCATGAGCTGCCTTATGATTGAGATTCATATGATGATGCTTGTAATCTAGATGTCATTATGCTAGTCAAGTGAGTTTTACTTATGTGATCTCCGGAGACTCCTTGTCCCACGTGTGTAAAGGTGACAGTGTGTGCACCGTGTGGGTCTCTTAGGCTATATTTCACAGAATACTTATTCACTATTATGAATGGCATAGTGAAGTGCTTATTTATATCTCTTTATGATTGCAATGTGTTTTGTATCATAATTTATCTATGTGCTACTCTAGTGATGTTATTAAAGTAGTTTTATTCCTCCTGCACGGTGTAATGGTGACAGTGTGTGCACGGCGTAGGCTATGATTATGATCTCTTGTAGATTATGAAGTTAACTATTGCTATGATGGTATTGATGTGATCTATTCCTCCTACATAGTGTGAAGGTGACAGTGTGCATGCTATGTTAGTACTTGGTTTAGTCGTGTCGATCTTTCATGCACTCTAAGGTTATTTAAATATGAACATTGAATTGTGGAGCTTGTTAACTCCGGCATTGAGGGTCCGTGTAATCCTACGCAATGTGTTCATCATCCAACAAGAGAGTGTAGAGTATGCATTTATCTATTCTGTTATGTGATCAAAGTTGAGAGTGTCCACTAGTGAAAGTATAATCCTAGGCCGTGTTCCTAAATCTGCTATCGCTCATTTGTTCTCATTTCTTGATTACTACTGCTTGTTTACTTCCCGCAATATTACTACCATCAGCACTTGCCTTGACAAGCTACTTTACGCGTCGTACTACTGCTCATACTTATTCATACCACATGTATTTCACTATCTTCGCCGAACTAGTGCACCTATTAGGTGTGTTGGGGACACAAGAGACTTCTTGCTTTGTGGTTGCAGGGTTGCATGAGAGGGATATCTTTGACCTCTTCCTCCATGAGTTCGATAAACCTTGGGTAATCCACTTAAGGGAAACTTGCTGCTGTTCTACAAACCTCTGCTCTTGGAGGCCCAACACTGTCTACAAGAATAGAAGTCTTTCGAGACGCTCAAGGACGAGGCCGCCAACGCGAGGCTGGAGCAGGCACTGCAAGAGGACGCGGCGGCGCACCGAGCCATAGCGGCCGCGCGGGAGGCGGCGGAGAAGCAGGCCACGGAGCGACGCAACGACGGTGCCGGCCCGTCAGGAAGCAAGTAGTCTAGGTCTTGTATAGTTTTTATGTATTACTTTCTATGTTTGGTTTTCATATGCAATCAATCGCTCGTGGTAGAAAACCAAGCAAGGAATTGTATGAAGATCAAACTATGTTGCAATTCAAAAATGGGTCGCCCCGGTGGGAGCACCCAGACAGCAAACGGACGCGGTGAAAATATGTCCATTGGGACGACGCAGACGGCCCAACGACCACTTTTAGGCGTCCGAAATGCGTCGCGCCGCTGGAGATGCCCTTAAGTTAGTTATTGACGAAGACAGCAGAGTTACGGATGGAAGCATCCTCTTTCCTAAATATTGCATCATTAGGTAGATGTCAGGCCCTCTACCAAATGAACAGGAGCTTTGATCTCATCTCAGCTGGTTGTTTATCTAGTGTATTTGGGGCCCATTCTTCTCCTGTTTTTCTCAGATCTTCTTCTTTTGGCAGCGCAAAGGCTTTTGTGCAGGACATGACCGCATGGTATTCAGATTCAGCTTCCCTTCCACAGATAGAATTAAATGATGGTAATTTTTATTCTTTTTGCGTCTATTCTTTTGTGGTAGGAAGATTGAGCTCTACGTGATGATTCCATCGTACAGCTACGAGTTGTATGACAGTTTGCCAAAATACTTGTACGTAGTTGTATGAATCGGTTCAAAGAACAAGATACAAAATTGCTGTCAACTGGTTGCATCAGAGCTAAAAAAGCATTATTAAGGTTGTATGTGTATCCACCATCAAAGGAAGTACAAATCATGGCTCTTTACTCTTCTCACATTTCCTTATTTTTAGTTATAGTTATGAGGTGTATGATAGTTTTCCCAAAATACTTGTATGTAGTTGTATGAATCAGTCGAGGCGTTTTGCACCCGGGAGCATATGGTCCAGGTTCTTGAAATGACTTCTAAACACAGTTTAAAATGTCAAAAAAATCTGAACTGAAAATTGATGCATACAGGTCGCCATACTATGTGCTGATAAAGTCGTTTACGAAAACCAACATTTTTTGTGTCGTCTGCAAAAAGATAAAATTTGGTGTTTGAAAAGAACTTTTAACGACATATTTCTTTATCTTATCTACACAGGGTAGAAAAATGTCAGTTTTTCACGAAACTTAACGTGCACACTGTTAGAGTTTTATAGTCTCTCTTCTTGTATTCCCCAGTGTATGAGTTACATATTGTAACACATGTACATGTACCGGCCTATGGCTCTCTGTGAATACTAGTTGCCATTCTCTAACATGCTATCAGAGCTTAGGTTTACCTCCTCTTGCACGTAGCAACTCCGTGCTCCCGCTGAAGATCTTTCCGGCGAGCTTTCCGGCCATCTTGTCTTGCTTCTTCTTCGTCTCGGTGGCCCTCTCGGCTGCTCAGCCTGCGGCCCCATCTCGGCTAGTCCCGCCGTCCCCCGTCTCCGGCGAGCCCAGCCCGTCTCTGGCCGGCTCCGCCCGGCTCCCCGCCTCTGGCCGCTCAGCTCGGATTCCTTTGCTCGGCCGACCCGCCAGCTTACGGCCGGCCGCCGCACATCGGCTGCCCGCGTGGTCCCTGGTCTGGTTGCTCGCTCCCCGTGCGGGGCTCGAGCATAGCGTGCACGGGCCTTCCGTGACCAGCACGATCTAGATCTGCAAGATCCAAAAAAAATGGCATTCTCCTCGTCTGGCTATGTCAGTATTCCTCGGTGCCCAGTGATCTTTGATGGCACCAACTATGGGGAGTTTGCTGCCTTTATGCGCATCCACATGTGTGGTCTTTGCACGTGGGGTGTTCTTACGGGCGAGGTCTTGTCCGCACCCCACTGCTCTGTGCCTCCTACTCCGCTGTACGTACCCACGAGTCTTACTTGAGGATACCACTGGTGATCGGGATGCGACCAAGTCGCAGTTCTTGCGATGAGGCATATGAGAGCAGGTGCTTGCCTGATCGAGCTCTTGGCTCCTACAGCGATAGTTTGGCTAATTTTTCAGTGGTGTGATGAGGATGCTCGACTCTTTCTTGTTCTTTTGAAGTGTTGTACAGTTTGCTTACGAGTTTTGCAGGCATAGCTACTATTCTTTGAGGGATCATGTGGTCTTACCTTAAATCAGTATTTATCGGCTCCCAGGGATTCTGCAGCCTTGTATTAGTTGCGTCAGGGCATGATCTTGATGAGGTGACTCTACGATGAGTTCTACATCCGGAGTGCGGCGATGCGGCGCCGGCTTGACTCTCTTCGTAGTGTTGTACGCGTAGTCGCACCATTGTTGGGACGGTCGTTCGAGATATGGACTTTAGGAGGATCCATGGTTCTTGTCTGGCTTCATCCGAGAGTTTGAGCCCCCGTCATGCTTAGTTGTTTTGCCGAGGGCCGTGTTCCTATCTCAAGGTGTTGGTGAGCTTCGTGCGGGAGACTCGTCTGCGTGGTCTTGGATGGCAGGATACCTTTGTTCTTGCTACTCGAGTTTCACCCTCGCCGCTTCTCTGCTGGCCCTGTTGCTCCTGGAAGAGCCGCCTTCTCGTGGTGGGGTCGCCCTCGTCCTCCTCGTTTCTGCACTCCTTTGTCGGAGGTGCAGTCGCCTTGATTCGGCTCGTCGGAGAGCCGGCGGGGTGTGCCTCCTCATGCTCCACAACCGTCGAGCACAGCCACCGCGGTTTCCCGCCAGAAGCGGGGATATCGCGAGACTTCGAGGTCTCCTTACACTCCTCGAGCTCGCCCGGCCAGTACTGCAGGCTCTGCTGACTATTTCTCTACACGATCGGGTACATCTCCGTGGGTTACCGTTCTAGAGCTTCTTTCACATGTCTCGATTTCTTCCTCTTTCTTCTCACCGTCCTCTTCCTCTTCGTATTTCGTGTCACTTAATGCCGATGGTACTTCTCTTCTGGTATTCTTATTGTGGCACTCTTTCTCCCTCCTTTTCGGTTCACGATGTGTCTCCGTTCCCCGTCTTACCATGAACTTGTTTTCCGCTGCTCAACTCACTGATTCTGGTTGTCGGGTCATTCTTGATGTTGATTCTTGTTCTGTTCAGGACACTCACACTCGGGCCCTGGTTGGGGCTGGCCCTCGGTGCCGTGACTCCCAGGGACTTTGGGAGCTTGACTGGCTTCATGTTCCTTCTTCCACCACTTCATCGACCGCTGCTTGCTGCTTCCACTACCGCCTCCTTTCAGCAGTGGCATCATCGTCTTGGTCATCTTTGTGGTTCTCGCTTGTCGTCTTTACTTCGTCGAGGTCTTCTGGGGCCTGTCTCAGGAGATGTCTCGCTTCAGGGTTGTCAGGGTTGTAGGCTTGGTAAACAGAATCAGTTACCTTATCCTACTAGTGAGTCTGTATCTCAGCGTCCGTTTGATTTGGTCCATTCTGATGTATGGGGTCCGGCTCCCTTTGCTTCCAAGGGGGGCCAACGCTACTATGTTATTTTTATCGATGACTTCTCTCGCCACACTTGGATCTATTTTATGACTTCTCGCAGCGAGGTTCTCTCGATATATAAGCGTTTTGCTGCCATGGTCCATACTCAGTTTTCCACGCCTATACGTGTCTTTCGGGCTGATTCTGCTGGTGAGTATATCTCCCAGCTGTTGCGTGGTTTTCTTGCTGAGCAGGGCACTCTTGCCCAGTTCTCCTGCCCTGGCGCCCATGCCCAAAATGGCGTGGCTGAGCGCAAGCATCGCCACCTGCTTGAGACGGCTCGTGCGATGATGATCGCTGCCTCTCTTCCTCCTCACTTCTGGGCTGAGGCTGTGTCTATTTCCACCTATCTCATCAACCTTCAGCCCTCCACAGCCTTGCAGGGTGGTATTCCTCTTGAGCGTCTTACTGGTCACACTCCTGATTACTCGACCCTTCGTCTTTTTGGTTGCGTTTGCTATGTTCTTCTTGCTCCACGCGAACGCACCAAGCTGACTGCTCAATCTGTTGAGTGTGTCTTCCTTGGCTACAGCCCTGAGCACAAGGGATATAAGTGTTGGGATCCTATTGGTCGTCGGATGCGCATATCTCGGGATGTCACTTTTGATGAGTCCCGTCCTTTCTACCCGCGTCCCTCCTCCTCTTCCTTCTCGGTGGATGATATCTCTTTTCTCATGTTCCCTGCCTCACCTCCTCCTGTGCCTCAGGTCCTGCTCCGCCGAGTCTGTCACCACCTCCTCCTCCTCCACCCACCACCTCCCCCTCTACTCCCTCACCACCTTCCCCACCCTCCACACCTTCCTCTCCCATGTTGCCTTCCTCACCTACGGTGGTCCCTCCCTACCCTTTTCACTACTCCCATCGTTCACGTGAGGATGATGCTACTTCTCCTGGCATACCCTCCACCTCTGGTGCGATGCCCTCTCCGTCTGAGCCGACTCATCATCTTCGTGCTCGTCCTCACTAGTGGAAAATAGGCTATTCTCCCACCACTAAAATCTTTCTGCTGTCCAAGAGCCGACCTGTTATCGGGATTTGTATTTAAATGGCAGCATATACGTGGCACAGAATTTTGAAACTTCTTGGCGCACTAGGTCAATATGCGGACAGAATTGTCTGTGAAAACCGTGGCGCACCATGCCAATATGCGCCACATAATTATTTTTGAATTTTTTAAAAAACTGGCGGCCAGATCTAGATCTAGATCTGGGGCCGCCGGAATTTCGCCGGTTTTTTTGGAATCTCGCCGGAAGGTGAGTGGGGTGGGGTGGGGTGGGGTGGGTGGTGATGTCTACGGGAGCTTCTATTCTTGTAGACAGTGTTGGGCCTCCAAGAGCAGAGGTTTGTAGAACAGCAGCAAGTTTCCTTAAGTGGATTACCCAAGGTTTATCAAACTCCGGGAGGAAGAGGTCAAAGATATCCTCTCAAGCAACCCTGCAATCACAAAGCAAGAAGTCTCTTGTGTCCCCAACACACCAAATACACTTGTCGTGTATAGGTGCACTAGTTCGACGAAGAGATAGTGAAATACAAGTAATATGGATGTATATGAGTGGTAATAGCAATCTGAATAAAATATGGCAGCGAGTAAACATGCAACAAAACAGTAAACAAACGGAGATTCAATGCTTGGAAGCAAGGCCTAGGGATCCTGCTTTCACTAGTGGACACTCTCAACAATGATCACATAATAGGACTACTCCACTCTTTTGTTGGATGATGAACACCATAACTGTGTAGGATTACACGAACCCTCAATGGGAGTTAACAAGCTCCACAATATTCGATATTCATGTTTAAGTAACCTTAGAGTGATAGATCAACACAATTACACCAAGAACTAACATAGCATGCACACTGTCACCATCACACCATGAAGGGGGCATAGATCACATCAACACTATCATAGTAATAATTAACTCCATAACCTACAAGAGATTATGATCATAATCTACGCCAAGTACTAACACGGATGCACACACTTGTCACCATTACACCGTGAAGGAGGAATAGAGTACTTAATAACATCACTAGAGTAGCACATAGATAATATTCAACTAGATCACATAAAGAGAGAGATGAACCACATAGCTACAGTAGAGCCCTCAGCCCCGTGGGTGAATTACTCCCTCCTCATCATGGAGACAGCGATGGCGGTGAAGATGGCGGTGGAGACGGCGGTGGAGATGACTCGGGGGCCTCCGTCCGGCCAGTCTTGGAGAGTTTGTCCCCGAATTGAGTTTACGCGATGATGCGGCGCCATTGAGTCTTTCCGGAGTTTCGTCAAGTTGTCCGGTTTTAGGTCACGAGGGGTTAAGTAGGCGAAGAGGCGGCGTCGGAGGGGCACCGGGCGCCCTCTCATAGGCCGGCGCGGCTGGAGCTCCAGCGCCGTGTGGTGTCGGGGCCCTGGGCCTCCTCTCGTCTCCCCTTCCGGTGCTCGGTCCATCTCGGTGAATTAAGATGTTTGGTCCTTATTTCGTCGAATTCAGAATATTGCCGAACAACCTCGGAACCAAAAACGGCGTAAAACGGAACCACCGTGGCATCTTGTCATAGGTTAGTTCGGAAAACGCATAATAATGACATATAATGTGTATAAAACATGCAGGTATCATCAATAAAGTGGCATGGAACATAAGAAATTATAGATACGTTGAGACGATCAAGCATCCCCTGCTTAGTTCTACTCGTCCCGAGTAGGTAAACGATAACAATGATAATTTCTTAAGTGACATGCCATCATAACCTTGATCATACTATTGTAAAGCACATGAGATGAATGCAGAGATTCGAAGCAATGATGAAGATAATGAGTAAACAAATGAATCATATAACAAAGACTTTTCATGAATAATACTTTCAAGACAAGCATCAATAAGTCTTGCATAAGAGTTAACTCATAAGCAATAAACTCTTAGTAGAAAGCTTTGAAACAACACAAAGGAAGATATAAGTTTCAGCGGTTGCTTTCAACTTTAACATGTATATCTCATGGATAATTGTCAACACAAAGTAATATAACAAGTGCAATAGGTAAACATGTAAGAATCAATGCACACAATTTACACAAGTGTTTGCTTCTAAGATAGAAAGAATAGGTAAACTGACTCAACAATAAAGTAAAAGAATGGCCCTTCAAAGAGGAAAGCATCGATTGCTATATTTGTGCTAGAGCTTTGATTTTGAAAACATATAGAGAGCATAAAAGTAAAGTTTTGAGAGGTGTTTGTTGTTGTCAACGAATGGTAGTGGGCATCTAACCCCTTGCAGACAAACCTTCAAAGAGCGGCTCCCATTTTATTTTTATTTTTGTGTGGCACTCCTTCCAACCTTTCTTTCACAAACCATACAACCACTCGGGTGCCTGCCAACAATCTCATACCATGAAGGAGTGCCTTTTATTTTAGTTTTATTATGATGACACTCCTCCCCACCTTTGCTTTCTCAAGCCATGGCTAACCGAATCCTTCGGTGCCGTCCAACAATCACATACCATGGAGGAGTGTCTATTTTTGTTAATTAATTTGGGACTGGGAATCCCATTGCCAGTCTTTTTGCAAAATTATTAGATAAGCGGATGAAGCCACTAGTCCATTGGTGAAAGTTGCCCAACAAGATTGAAAGATAAACACCACATACTTCCTCATGAGCTATAAAACATTGACACAAATAAGAGGTAATAACTTTTGAATTTGTTTGAAGGTAGCACTCAAGCAATTTACTTTGGAATGGCGAAGAAATACCATGTAGTAGGTAGGTATGGTGGACACAAATGGCATGAATATTGGCTCAAGTATTTGGATGCATGAGAAGTATTCCCTCTCTATACAAGGTTTAGGCTAGCAAGGTTATTTGAAGCAAACTCAAGTATAAAATGGTGCAGCAAGACTCACATATAAACATATTGTAAGCATTATAAGACTTTACATCGCCTCCTTGTTGTTCAAACACCTCAACCAGAAAATATCTACACTTAGAGAGACCAATCATGCAAACCAAATTTTAACAAGCTCTATGTAATTATTCATTAATGGGTACAAGGTACATGATGCAAGAGCTTAAACAAGATCTATATGAGCACAACAATTGCCAAGTATCACATTATTCAAGACATTACACCAATTACTACATGTAGCATTTCCCGTTTCCAATCATATAACAATTAACGAAGCAGTTTCAACCTTCGCCATGAAAATTAAAAGCTAAGAACACATGTGTTCATACGAACAAGCGGAGCGTGTCTCTCTCCCAAACAATCATTTATTTAAACAAAAACAAAAACAAAAACACACAGACGCTCCAAGTAAAGTACATAAGATGTGACCGAATAAAAATATAGTTTCAAGAGAAGGAACCTGATACTTTGTCGATGAAGAAGGGGATGCCTTGGGCATCCCCAAGCTTAGATGCTTGAGTCTTCTTGAAATATGCAGGGATGAACCAGGGGCATCCCCAAGCTTAGACTTTTCATTCTTCTTGATCGTAGTATATCATCCTCCTCTCTTGACCCTTGAAAACTTCCTTCACACCAAACTTCAAGCAAACTCATTAGAGGGTTAGTGCATAATCAAAAATTCACATGTTCAGAGGTTACACAATCATTCTTAACACTTCTGGACATTGCATAAAGCTACTGGACATTAATGGATCAAAGAAATTCATCCAACATAGCAAAAGAGGCAATGTGAAATAAAAGGCAGAATCTGTCAAAAACAGAACAATCCGTAAAGACGAATTTTAAGATGGCACCAGACTTGCTCAAATGGAAAAACTCAAAACTAATGAAAGTTGCGTACATATCTGAGGATCACGCTCGTAAATTGGCAGATTTTTCGAATTTTCTACAGAGACTTGTGCCCAGATTCGTGACAGACAGCAATGCTGTTTCTGCGCAGCGATCCCAAATATAACATCAACTTTAACATAGAAACTTTACTTGGCACAAAAACATGATAAGGAGAGGTTGCTACAGTAGTAAACAACTTCCAAGACACAAATATAAAACAAAGTACTGTAGCAAAATAACACATGGGTTATCTCCCAAGAAGTTCTTTCTTTATAGCCATTAAGATGGGCTTAGCAGTTTTGGTGATGCACCCGCAAGAAATAGTATTTGAAGCAAAAGAGAGCTTCAAGAGGCAAATTCAAAACACGTTTAAGCCTAACATGCTTCCTATGCAGAGGAATCTTGTACACAAATGAATTCATGAAGAACAAATTGACAAGCATAAGAGGATAAAACACGAGTAACTTCAAGATTCTCAACATAAAGAGGGGAAACTTAATATTATTAAGATGCATATAACCATATTTCCCTCTCTCATAATAACTTTCAGTAGCATCATTGATGAAATCCACAATATACCCATCACTTAAAACATTCTTATCATGGTTCATATGCATAGAAATATCATTAATTTTGGCATAAGAAGAGTTATTCTCATTAATAGTAATTGGAGCAAGATTATTATCAAGAATTTGAACATGGTAAACAAGTTGCATATTAAAAGAATTGTTTTTGGTAATCCAATCATGACTATGACAAGTTTCATAAGGATAGTTATAACCTATATCATAGCATTCTTTATAATAATCATCAAAGATCGGAGGCACAGTGTCATCATAAGAAATAGAATAGTTATCTTTCACAGTCGGTTTATCTATGACCATACCATCATTGTTATTAGAAGGAGATGTATCAAGAACATAATGACCAGTAGCAAAAGGATTTTCAAACACCTCTTCCCCAAGCTTAGAGCTTTCTATATCATTATGGGAGGAAGCATGGATAGCACTGACACTATGGCAATTATTATCATTTTCAGAATTAGTTTCCCAGAGATTTGTAATATCAAAAGTAGTATGCTCATTCAAATCATGATCGCTAATGTATGTAAAGGGCATAGGAAGATCATCGTATTCAGATTCATTATCACAATAATCATTAGGAGCAACATACTTACGGTTACCTAGCGTTATCTCATTCACGCGGGGATACGCCGTTACCTCTTTCTTTTTATTCTCTTCTTCTTCTTCTTCTTCTTCTTCTTCTTCTTCTTCTTCTTCTTCTTCTTCGTTCCCTTCTTCTTCTTCTTCTCTTCTTCCCTCTCCTTGCTCCCTTCTTTAGGAGGAAGAGGCTTGAAGGGTGGCTTGTCCGCATAACCTGATTTACTTTTAGAAACAATAGAAGAAACTTGGGAGGATCCCTCCTTTTCATTAATTAATTGAAAACACACAGCGGTCCTATCATATTTTGGCAAGGTGTCATCTTCTAAAATATTCTGTATGTAAGTATTTGTATGGCAATTATTAATGCAGTAAGAAAAACACCCATGCAGGACATCATCAATATCAAGATCGTTAATATTTAACAAAGAAATTTTTCTTGATAACTCTTCACATTTCAAAAATAAGGTAAGTTCATCATGCTGATTAGGAATGATTTCATCATCACAATACAAATTTGCAGCACTCATGGGGTTCGAATTATCATTGGAGGAGCATTGAAAATTAAAATGACCAACTCTATGGCAAAGTTCACAAATAAAAGGATAGAGGGCACACACTTTTTCTCCAAGATCATCTAGAGCTCTAGACCACTTTCTAGTTTTTTCATTCCTATGATGGATACAATATTCTTCCTCAATTTGATTAATTCCACAAGGTCTATGTATTCCACAAAAATTAACATGCTTATAGGAAATAGCATTCTTAGGAGTTTGAGCATGCTTATTGCAATCATTAACAACAATGTCATTCTTCATGCAAGCCTCTTTAAAAGGTTCATGATACTTATCAAAATTCTTTTTAGGCAATTCTAAATGAGAAGCAAAGGCTTTATAAAGATTTGCAGCAACTTGAGAGTCAAGACCATAAGTAGCACTCATATCTCGAAATTTATCAGTATCCATAAAAGTTTCAATGCATTCATAATCATAATTTATACCGACTCTTCACCTTTGTTGTTCTCCCAATCTTCAGCGTTCTCCTGAATCCGATTAAGAAGGTCCCATTTAAACTCTTCTTTATTGCGTGTGAATGATCCAGAACAAGAAGTATCCAGCAAGGTTTTATCCTGAAAAGAAAGTCTTGCATAAAAATTATCAATGATGACATTACCAGGAAACTCATGATTGGGGCATTTGAGCATTAAGGACTTCAATCTCTCCCATGCTTGGGCAATATTCTCTCCATCATGAGGCCAAAAATTATATATACGGTTTCGATCTTTGTGAATTTCACTTGGAGGATAGAACTTGGAATAAAATAGAGGCACAATATCCTTCCAATCAAGAGAGCGCTTGTCCTTTAGTTTATACCAATGCGCCGCTTCACCAGACAGCGACATAACAAATAATTTCTTCCTAACTTCATCCATTGAAATACCTGCACACTTGAATAACCCGCATAATTCATGCAAAAACAATAAATGATCCAGGATGAACAGTTCCATCCCCTTCATAGCGGCTATCCATAACACGTTCAATAATTTTCATAGGTATCTTGTAAGGAATACTTTCAGCAGGTGGATTTAAAATATCAGAAGCATCATTAGAGTTATCGCATATGGGAGATAAAGCATCATCAGAGCAAAATATTTCTTCCAAAGCGGAGGAGCAAAAAAGATTATTTTTATGTAAACTAGCTTCCCCAAGCTTAGACTTCTTCATAGCATTAGCAGTAATTGCATTCATACTAATAACATTGCTACTATCATGTAAATAAGGTTCCATAGGTTTTTTAATTTTCGCATCAAACAATTCTAAATTAGGAAAAAGATTAAAAAGCTCACTAACTTTTTTGTTGTTTTCCATTATGCCTAACTAGTGAAAATAAAAACAAGAAACACAAAGATGCAATTGCAAGATCTAAAGGAAATAGCTTCGAACACACACAATGGCGCTAGGAAAAGTCTTGTTACCAGGAACCGAAGTATGAGTGCCTTTTACCTTTCCTCCTCGGAACGGCGCAGAAAAGTGCTTGATGTCTACGGGTGCTTCTATTCTTGTAGACAGTGTTGGGCCTCCAAGAGCAGAGGTTTGTAGAACAGCAACAAGTTTCCCTTAAGTGGATTACCCAAGGTTTATCGAACTCGGGGAGGAAGAGGTCAAAGATATCCCTCTCATGCAACCCTGCAACCACAAAGCAAGAAGTCTCTTGTGTCCTCAACATCCAACAGAGTATGCATTTATCTATTCTGTTATGTGATCAATGTTGAGAGTGTCCACTAGTGAAAGTCTATTCTCTAGGCCTTGTTCCTAAATACTGCTATCGCTGCTTGTTTACTGTTTTACTGAGTTACTACTGCTGCGTTAATCTATTCTGTTATGTGATCAATGTTGAGAGTGTCCACTAGTGAAAGTCTATTCTCTAGGCCTTGTTCCTAATATCGCTATCGGTAACATTCTTGTTTCCGAAGTTACTCTAATGCATTACTACGCTTGTTTACTTCAATATTACTACAACAAGACACGCGTTTATTTTCCGCGCCGTACTACTGCTCATATTCATTCATGCCTTGTATTTCACTATCTCTTCGCCGAACTAGTGCACCTATTAGGTGTGTTGGGGACACAAGAGACTTCTTGCTTTGTGGTTGCAGGGTTGCATGAGAGGGATATCTTTGACCTCTTCCTCCCCGAGTTCGATAAACCTTGGGTAATCCACTTAAGGAAACTTGCTGCTGTTTCTACAAACCTCTGCTCTTGGAGGCCCAACACTGCTACAAGAATAGAACCCGTAGACATCAAGCACTTTTCTGCGCCGTTGTCGGGGAGGAAAGGTAAAAGGCACTCATACTCCAGGTAACAGTACTTTTCTGGCGCCATGTGTGTGCTCGAAGCTATTTCCTTTAGACTATGCAATTGCGACATTTGGTTTCTTGTTTACACTAGTTAGGCATAATGGACAACAATGACCTTTTTATTCTATTTCCTGATTTAAGACATGGATGGTTTGATGCAAAAATTAAAAAACCCATGGAACATATTAATATGAATACTTTGATGAGCATGATATTTTTAGTCCCCCAAGCATTGAGGAGAAAATTTACTTTGATGATACTATGCCTCCTATATTTGATGATGAGAATAATAATGATAGCTACTTTGTTGAATTTGCTCCCACTACAACTAATAAAATTGATTATGCCTATGTGGAGAGTAATAATTTTATGCATGAGACTCATGATAAGAATGCTTTATGTGATAGTTATATTGTTGAGTTTGCTCATGTTGCTACTGAAAGTTATTATGAGAGAGGAAAATATGGTTGTAGAAATTTTCATGTTACTAAAATGCCTCTTTATGTGCTGAAATTTTTGAAGCTACACTTGTTTTATCTTCCTATGCTTGTTACTTGCTCTTCATGAACTTGTTTATTTAAAAGATTCCTATGCATAGGAAGCATGTTAGACTTAAATGTGTTTTGAATTTGCCTCTTGATGCTTCTATTTCTTGCGAGTGCATCATTAAAACTGCCGAGCCCATCTTAATGGCTATAAAGAAAGAACTTCTTGGGAGATAACCCATGTGTTATTTTGCTACAAGTACTTTGTTTTATATTTGTGTCTTGGAAGTTGTTTACTACTGTAGCAACCTCTCCTTATCATGTTTTTGTGCCAAGTAAAGTTTCTATGTCAAAGTTGATGTTATATTTGGGATCGCAACAGCATTGCTGTCTGTCACGAATTCTGGCACAAGTCTCTGTAGAAAATTCGAAAAAATCTGCCAATTTACGAGCTGGATCCTCAGATATGTACGCAACTTTCATTAGTTTTGAGTTTTTCCATTTGAGCAAGTCTGGTGCCATTTAAATTCATCTTTACGAACTGTTCTGTTTTTGACAGATTCTGCCTTTTATTTCGCATTGCCGCTTTTGTTAAGTTGAATGAGTTTCTTTGTTCCATTAACTTTCAGAAGTTTTGTGCAATGTCCAGAAGTGTAAAGAATGATTGTGCCATCTCTGAACATGTGAATTTTTGATTATGCACTAACCCTCTAATGAGTTTGCTTGAAGTTTGGTGTGAAGGAAGTTTTCAAGGGTCAATAGAAGAGGGTGATATAATGTGATCGAGAAGAGTGAAAGGTCTAAGCTTGGGGATGCCCCGTGGTTCATCCCTGCATATTTCAAGAAGTCTAAGCTTGGGGATGCCCAAGGCATCCCCTTCTTCATCGACAATTTATCAGGTTTCTTCTAGTGAAACTATATTTTTATTCGGTCACATCTTATGTACTTTACTTGGAGCGTCTGTATGTTTTTGTTTTTGTTTTGTTTGAATAAATGATTGTTTGGGAGAGAGACACGCTCCGCTGGTTCGTATGAACACATGTGTTCTTAGCTTTTAATTTTCATGGCGAAGGTTGAAACTGTCGTTAATTGTTATATGATTGGAAACGGGAAATGCTACATGTAGTAATTGGTGTAATGTCTTGAATAATGTGATACTTGGCAATTGTTGTGCTCATATAGATCTTGTTTAAGCTCTTGCATCATGTACCTTGTACCCATTAATGAATAATTACATAGAGCTTGTTAAAATTTGGTTTGCATGATTGGTCTCTCTAAGTCTAGATATTTTCTGGTTGAGGTGTTTGAACAACAAGGAGACGATGTAAAGTCTTATAATGCTTACAATATGTTTATATGTGAGTCTTGCTGCACCATTTTATACTTGAGTTTGCTTCAAATAACCTTGCTAGCCTAAACCTTGTATAGAGAGGGAATACTTCTCATGCATCCAAATACTTGAGCCAATATTCATGCCATTTGTGTCCACCATACCTACCTACTACATGGTATTTCTCCGCCATTCCAAAGTAAATTGCTTGAGTGCTACCTTTAAACAAATTCAAAAGTTATTACCTCTTATTTGTGTCAATGTTTTATAGCTCATGATGAAGTATGTGGTGTTTATCTTTCAATCTTGTTGGGAACTTTCACCAATGGACTAGTGGCTTCATCCGCTTATCCAATAATTTTGCAAAAAGAGCTGGCAATGGGATTCCCAGTCCCAAATTAATTAACAAAAATAGACACTCCTCCATGGTATGTGATTGTTGGACGGCACCGAAGATTCGGTTAGCCATGGCTTGAGAAAGCAAAGGTGGGGAGGAGTGTCATCATAATAAAACTAAAATAAAAGGCACTCCTTCATGGTATGAGATTGTTGGCAGGCACCCGAGGATTCGGTTAGCCATGGTTTGTGAAAGAAAGGTTGGAAGGAGTGCCACCCAAAAATAAAATAAAATGGGAGCCGCTCTTGAAGGTTTGTCTGGCAAGGGGTTAGGTGCCCATTACCATTCGTTGACAACAACAAACACCTCTCAAAACTTTACTTTTATGCTCTCTATATGTTTTCAAAATCAAAGCTCTAGCACAAATATAGCAAGCGATGCTTTCCTCTTGAAGGGCCATTCTTTTACTTTATTGTTGAGTCAGTTTACCTATTCTTTCTATCTTAGAAGCAAACACTTGTGTAAATTGTGCGCATTGATTCTTACATGTTTACCTATTGCACTTGTTATATTACTTTGTGTTGACAATTATCCATGAGATATACATGTTAAAGTTGAAAGCAACCGCTGAAACTTATATCTTCCTTTGTGTTGTTTCAAAGCTTTCTACTAAGAATTTATTGCTTATGAGTTAACTCTTATGCAAGACTTATTGATGCTTGTCTTGAAAGTATTATTCATGAAAAGTCTTTGTTATATGATTCATTTGTTTACTCATTATCTTCATCATTGCTTCGAATATCGCTGCATTCATTACATATGTTTACAAATAGTATGATCAAGTTTATGATGGCATGTCACTTGAGAAATTATCTTTGTTATCGTTTTACCTGCCGGGACGAGCAGAACTAAGTTGGGGATGCTGATACGTCTCAACGTATCGGTAATTTCTTATGTTCCATGCTACTTTATTGATGATACCTACATGTTTTATACACATTATATGTCATTATTTTGTTTTTCGGAACTAACCTATTGACGAGATGCGCGAAGTGCCGTTCTTTCTGCTGTTTTTGGTTTCAGAAACCTAGTAACGAAATATTCTCGGAATTGACGAAATCAACGCCAGTGTTCCTATTTTGCCCGAGAAGCATCCGAGCAGGAGCCGCCGGAGGGGGCCTCAGGGCGGATGATAGGGTGGCGCGGCCTGGGCCTCGGCCGCGCCAGCCTCTGGTGTCGTCGTCCATTTGACCCTCCGAGGCTGCCCTTTCGCCATATAAGGTCTCGACCTAAAACCCCCAGATGAGGAAGCCACAGTCGCAGGCACCTTAGGCCGCGCCATCGCGGCCAAGATCAGGGGACAGGAGTCTCTCAGGCACCTGCAGACGGGGGTGCCCGGGAAGGCTTCTCATCGACACCGCTGCCATCTCCACCGCCATCTTCATCACGCTGTTGCTCCCATGAGGAGGGAGTAGTTCTCCATCGAGGCTCGGGACTCTACCAGTAGCTATGTGGTTAATCTCTCTCCTATGTACTTCAATACAATAATCTCATGAGCTCCCTTACATGATTGAGATTCATATGATGCTTGTAATCTAGATGTCATTATGCTAGTCAAGTGAGTTTTACTTATGTGATCTCGGGAGACTCCTTGTCCCACGTGTGTAAAGGTGACAGTGTGTGCACCGTGTGGGTCTCTTAGGCTATATTTCACAGAATACTTATTCACTGGTATGAATGGCATAGTGAAGTGCTTATTTATATCTCTTTATGATTGCAATGTGTTTTGTATCACAATTTATCTATGTGCTACTCTAGTGATGTTATTAAAGTAGTTTATTCCTCCTACACGGTGTAATGGTGACAGTGTGTGCACCGTGTTAGTACTTGGTTTATGCTATGATCCTGATCTCTTGTAGATTGCGAAGTTAACTATTGCTATGATAGTATTGATGTGTATTATTCCTCCTACATAAGCATGAAGGTGACCGTGTGCATGCTACGTTAGTACTTGGTTTAGTCGTATTGATCTATCTTACACTCTAAGGTTATTTAAATATGAACATTTAGCTTGTTAACTCCGGCATTGAGGGTTCGTGTAATCCTACGTAATGTGTTCATCATCCAACAAGAGAGTGTAGAGTATGCATTTATCTATTCTGTTATGTGATCAATGTTGAGAGTGTCCACTAGTGAGAGTCTATTCCCTAGGCCTTGTTCCTAAATACTGCTATGTTGCTTGTTTTAGCATTTCTTGAGTGCCCTACGCTGCGTTACTCACTACGCTTGTTTACTTCCCATGCTATTTTCTGGCGCCGTACTACTGCTCATATTCATTCATACCACTTGTATTTCCCTATCTCTTCGCCGAACTAGTGCACCTATTAGGTGTGTTGGGGACACAAGAGACTTCTTGCTTTGTGGTTGCAGGGTTGCATGAGAGGGATATCTTTGACCTCCCTCCATTATTAACTACATTATTCCTCACATAAGCATGAAGGTGACAGTGTGCATGCTACGTTAGTACTTGGTTTAGTCGTATTGATCTATCTTACACTCTAAGTTATTTAAATATGAACATTTAATTGTGGAGCTTGTTAACTTTGAGGTTCGTGTAATCCTACGCAATGTGTTCATCATCCAACAAGAGTGTAGAGTATGCATTTATCTATTATTATGTGATCAATGTTGAGTGTCCACTAGTGAAAGTCTATTCCCTAGGCCTTGAAATCGTTGGTTTCTGTTTCTTGCGAGTTACTACTGTGCGTTATGTTTACTTGATTACCATCAAGCACGCCAGAAGCCAGTCACTCTTGCTCATATTCATTCATATCACTTGATCTCTTCGAACTAGTGCACCTATTAGGTGTGTTAGACTTCTTGCTTTGTGGTTGCGTTGCATGAGAGGGATATCTTTGTCCTCTTCCTCCTGAGTTCGATAACCGTAATCCACTTAGGGAAATTCTCTCGCTCTTGGAGGCCCAACATTGTCTACAAGAATAGAAGCACCCGTAGACATCAATGCACCACAGAATTCCCTTCGCCCATGTGCAGTGCTGGACCCCGCGTGGGCCCCATGAAGATTTTGTGGCGCATTCGTCCATATGCGCCACAGAAAATCGAAATTCTATGGCGCACCAGTTCTACATGCGCCACAGAAAGTCGAATTTTCTGTGGCGCATATTTTGGTGCGCCACAGAAATAATTTTTGTGCCGCATATTTTTTAAGTGCGCCACAGATGCCATTTCTACCTATAATGGTTTTCCTACTAGTGCCTCGTCCTCCTCCTGATCGCTATTCTCCCACTCACTACGGTCTCTCTGCTTTCCTTGAGCCGGCCTCTTATCGGGATGTTGTTGCACATCCCCAATGGCAGCTAGCGATGGCTGAGAAGATTGCTGCTCTCGAGCGTATGGGCACCTGGGATGTTGTCACCCCTCCTTCCTCTGTTCGTTCCATCACCTGCAAGTGGGTCTACAAGGTCAAGACTCGCTCTGATGGTTCCCTTGAGCGCTACAAGGCTCGTCTTGTGGCTCGCGGCTTTCAGCAGGAGCATGGCCGTGACTATGACGAGACCTTTGCTCCAGTGTCTCACATGACCATTGTTCGTGCTCTACTTGTCGTTGCTTCTGTTTGCCACTGGTCTGTCTCTCAGCTTGATGTGCAGAATGTTTTTCTTAACGGTGAGCTACATAAGGAGGTATACATGCAGCCACCTCCTGGCTATTCTATTCCCGATGGTATGGTCTGTCGTCTCCGGCGCTCTCTCTATGGCCTTAAACAAGCCCCTCGCGCCTGGTTTCAGCGTTTCGCCTCTGTGGTGACCTCTGCTGGTTTTGTCTCTAGCGCACATGACTCTGCGCTCTTTTTCCACACATCTTCTCGTGGTCGGACTCTCCTTCTTCTTTATGTCGATGACATGATCATTACAGGTGACGACCCTGAGTATATTGCCTTTGTCAAGGCCCGTCTTCGTGATCAGTTTCTCATGACTGATCTTGGTCCTCTCCGCTACTTCCTTGGGCTTGAGGTTTCCTCTACCTCCGATGGCTTCTATCCAGGAGAAGTATATTCAGGACCTTCTCACTCGTGCTGCTCTTGGTGATGAGCGCACTGTCGAGACTCCTATGGAGCTCAATGTCCGCCTCTGCTCCACTGATGGTGATCCTCTTTCGGACCCGACTCGCTATCGTCATCACCTGGTTGGGAGCCTTGTCTACCTTGTTGTCACTCGTCCTGACATCTCCTATCCAGTTCACATTCTGAGTCAGTTCATGTCTGCTCCCACTAGTGTCCACTATAGTCATCTCCTTCGTGTCCTCCGGTATCTTCGTGGCACTATCTCTTGTCGTCTCTTCTTCCCTCGCTCCAGGTCCTTACAGCTCCAGGCCTACTCAGACGCTACCTGGGCTAGCGATCCATAGGATCGCAAGTCTCTTTCTGCCTACTGTGTCTTTCTTGGTGGCTCTCTCATTGCTTGGAAGACCAAGAAGCAGGTTGCAGTCTCTCGTTCGAGTGTCGAGGCTGAGTTGCGAGCGATGGCTCTCTTGACGGCTGAGGTGACTTGGTTACGCTGGTTACTAGCGGATTTTTGTGTTTCTGCTGACGCCCCGACTCCTCTCTTATCGGACAGTACTGGTGCCATCAGTATTGTGTGTGGTCCGGTGAAGCACGAGCTCACCAAACACATCGGTGTTGATATTTTCTATGCGTGTCATGCTGTGCAGCATCAGGTTATGGCTCTTCATTATGTGCCTTCCAAGTTACAGCTTGCTGACTTCTTCCCGAAGGCCCAGACTAGAGCACAACATGTTTTCTTTCTCTCCAAACTCAGTGTTGTTGATCCACCATGAGATTGAGGGGGATGTTAGAGTTGTATAGTCTCTCTTCTTGTATTTCCCAGTGTATGGGGAGCTTACCTGCACATTGTAACACATGTACATGTATTGTTCTATGGCCCTCTGTGAATACTAGTTGCCATTCTCTAACACACACATATAGCATCGACATATACGTTCCAATTTTTATTCTTTTTTTAATATTTTTCCGGATAGCATGAGCATTTGTTTCCATGTTCAAAAGTGCATTTCCGAAACAGTTCCAAAGAAAAAGAGACAAAACTGCTGTCAACTGGTTGTATCAGAGCAAAAAAAAAAAAGGTAGTACGTATATCCACCGTCAAATGAAGTACAGATCATGGCTCTTTACTCTTCTTACATTTCCTTCTTTTTGGTCTTAGGAAGGCAAAATTGGGTTATCCTAGATTGTCATCTGTTCACAGAAATTGAAGAGTGATCATGCATCTTCATGCTTATTAAAGCCGCCTTATATCCTTGCAAAGCTATCGAGTTGCTTTCACCAGAAACCATGATCCATTTAGAGTACCACAAAGGCACAAAACATCACTTCAAAAAAAAGGCACAAAACATGATGAACCTGATATTATAGGATCAGGCAGACATAGTGGTCCAAAGTTATAATAAGAGTGGAGTCTATAATATGCTCTCCATGAAGATGTTTACGGGGCCACCGCAACTAGACATGGTTATCTTGAACAATGTGGGACACTAATGGGGACAAGAGAGTCATGTTCTACCTGCCCATTCGGATGAGGAATCCTAGAAAATAGTTTGCATTGCCCGGAACTATGTGAACGCATCACCTCCCTTTGGATGGCTCACGTCAGAGCTAAAGACATTTTTTAGCAGTTGCTTCCGAATTTCTGTTAATAATAAGTATGTATACTACTGGTTGGACTATAACTTTCTTTCTTGCGAGGAGTTTGTAATGTTAACTTGTATACAATATAGAACTAATATCATTAGAGACATATGATACGCCCTTTAATTTATATTACTTAACATATTTAGAACTAAAATATATCTAGATATATCTATATTAGAGTTAACTAATATGAGTCGGAGACGGAGGGAGTACCAAGATTATTTTCGTAGTGTATTTAAGCTCTGTTGTATAAAAGAAAAGAGCATATTTTAAAACATTCAGGAAAGATTGGCGGTAAGCGCGTTTAGCCTGAAGATCACCACTGATCAAGAACTGCAGGACACTTTCTGCAACTCTACAAAGGCCACTGAAATCGACACATCTCCATTGATAAGCAACTAACAAGGTCGCCGTCACTGCCGTTGATCGATCGTCTTCACTTGGGTGGTAGGAAGAGCTGAAAAGAAAAGAGAGAAGCAGTGCTCCTCCGGCACTGGCTGGACGGCTCGTCCACTCGCAACTAGACAAAACTTTCTTGAAACAAAATGTGTGAAAGGAACCGCGCAGCAGTCCATGACCACCACCACGTGAGAAATACTTGCACGTATGTTGCCATGCTTATCGTGTGAACAAAAGTAGCTGAGCAAGTATCCAATGCCGCAACAAGGGAGGAGAAAAGGGTTTCTTATCCCAATCTATAACTATTTTTCTGGTTGACAGATGGGTTCCCTTAAACTACTATAGTCGGCTTGCTTGCCAGCAATTCTTCCTTTGAGATATCTAAATCTTCATTTGACCATGAACACACCCACCTCCTCTGTTGACCACCGCACCGGAAAATCAGTACACGATGCAAGGGCGGACACACAATTGGAGAAAAAAATCGAGTGTTTTTGCTCACCAACTCTTATGGCTAGAAAAAATGCTTCGAATCATTTTTTTCGGTTCTTGTGTTCATTTCGCTAGTTATATATTTTCTTATAGAGATCTAACAGTTATTTTTGTGGCTCACAACGATGGCTAGGGAAAAAATCCAAGTTGCGACACTTGTCTCCTCTCTTCCCAAATTTGCACCTCGTAAAGAGGCCTTTGTGGAGGAGGAATACAGTCTTATGATGTTTAGAGGTGGTCTTCTCTGGAAGTTACGACGGTGTAGCAAAAGCTAAAGAGTTTAGAAGATTAACAAACAGTAAAATAAAATCAATGAATAAAGATGTTCAACAAATAGGGGAAAAATCATGGTGTTCGTCAGCCTTTGCTCCTGGCGAGTTGTAAAACCTTCACATGTTCAAAATACAATCTAGTCTTTTAAAATGTCTGGCAAGGGGGCTTTTTTAATGGAGGTATTCATTTTAGTACTACGGGATATACTAGCAACCATGAATGACCAAATCAGGGTCAATCTTTTTTGATGTAGGAAGAAATTCAAAAAGGACCTAGACTAGGTTATACACAAAATCAATAGGAAAAACTAGTCACATTCAGACCATAAAATACACAACAGAGAGTTGATTTTCTCATAAGAAATAATTTTGTCTAGGCTAACATGCAAACTACCATACATGGCATGAAACTAGGGGCTATATCTAAAACAACAAGGAAGGTTCTTTACATGCACTAGTGGAAAACGGGGCTACAGGCCCGGTACATTTGGGCCTTCAGTCCCGGTTACCAAACCGGGTCCAATTAGGCGGGACTAAAGGGCCCCCCCCTTTAGTCCCGGTTCAAACTTGCACCGGGCCTAAAAGCTGCGCCACGTGGTGCGGCCAGGGAGCTCGCGGTGGATGGCCTTTGGTCCCGGTTCGTGGTACGAACCGGGCCTGGGGTACTCTGGCAGAGAATTGCTATTTCTCTGCCGTGGCACAGGTTTAGGGTGCAGTGGCGTTTCTCGCGAGAAAAAACGGCGTTTCTGTAGTTTCAGCAATATATATCATTCAAGAAACCACAAAAAATCGTCGTGAATATATATAGACATCGTCAACAGTACACGTAATGCATACATATTTACAATATAAAGTCGGATCTCTTTACTAAATCTATTAGCTTCTACGAAGTTGCTCAACACCTAGCTATGATCTTCACATAGTGCTCTCCACCTGGGGTAATGCACTCGGTAAGAAAGAATCCCGCGAGTTCCTCTTGAATTGCTCGTATTTGATCCTCCGTTATGAGAGTGTCCCGCAGGCGTATCATCTATATTTAAAAAAGGAGATCAATATATGAATGGAAATCAATACAATAGATGGTACTAATTAAGATAATTGTGAGCATACCACATAACCTTGGCAGGTAGGCATCCCTCACCCTTCACAGGTCATCTCACGAATGAAGTGCAATGCAGTACATAAATTCTCTACTCACCGCGGTAGAGGATAGCATTAATGCATGCATGTATCTTTTGCACATCTAATCCTAGAGGGCAGACAATCTTCTTGCTTCGTACGTACTGGCGGGCAATTCGTTACCCCTTGGAAGCTTCCTCTTAATAATTGTCAGCAACTTTCCAAATCCTGAGTCAGTGACATCGTTCTCTGCCTTCCATTGCAACAATTTCAGTGTGCTGCCTAGCTTTTTATGGCCATCTTCGCAAGTTGGGTATAACAATTTGTTGTGATCTTCTATCATCTTGTCGAAGGACAACCTTTCCTTTTCAGTTTCACATTCTCTCCTTGCATCAGCAATGGCCCGACCAAGATCATCATCAGCAGGCTCATCTGGTGCCTCTTGATCTTCTACTTCATTGTCTTCATTGCCTTCTGCAGTATCATATTCAGGGAAATTGGGATAACCGTCATCATCCTCTTCCTCTTCTTCATTGTCTTCCATCATAACCCCTCTTTCTCCGTGCTTGGTCCAACAATAGTAGCTGGGCATGAAACCTTCCCGCAGAAGGTGGCTGTGAATGACACTCGAGTGAGTGTAATTTACGATATTCTTGCAGTCGACACATGGACAATATATGAAGCCACCATGTTTGTTTGCTTCAGCCACGACGATGAAATTATCCAGGCCCGAAGTGAACTCGTCAAACCGTCGGTCAATGTACATCCATTGCCGATTCATCTGCATGATATAATTAAGATTATCAAAAACCATTACAGAAAATCACGATGTATATATACACATGCATTTTATCAATTACAGATGAAAAGGATAAAGTTGTTAACCTCGATGAAGAAGAAAAAAGCAAGTTAAGTGTGGCTTGATTTGTGTAAACTCAAGTGGCAAATCCTCTTAAGCATTTCATCGAACACCTCTTGTGCATGTGAAGAAGAGAGGAGAGCAATACATCCCTCTTGTGAAGAAAGTGAAAAAATGGCCAAGTATGGCTCACACTTGGGCAGGGGCAAGGTCATATAGCCAGATTGGGGACTTTGTCCCGGTTTGTAATACAAACCAGGTCCCGGGGCTTTGGACCCGGTTTGTATCACAAACCGGGACTAAAGGTTTCCCACGCCGACACGGCCTGCGCGCCACTGGCGCCGACCCTTTAGTCGGTTTTTAGTACAAACCGGGTCCAAAGGCCACTACCGGACAAACTCTGAGCCAGTGGGGTCGCCCTGGGCAAAACGAACCGGGACCAATGCCCCCATCGGACCCGATTTGGTTCTGCACTGGGTTATTTGCTTGGGACCAAAGGCCTCTTCTCCACTAGTGATGGTAGAACCTCCAGGTTCGCCGGTAACCACATAGTTTTTTTTTAGGTTTGCTCCACTCGCTTCATCAAAATAAATCTTAGGAAACACCTTTTCCGCAATCATCACATACTTGTACCTTTTCTTCTAGGTTACAAACATTGCACACATAGATGTTCGACAAGGTTTGCTTGTATTTAATGCTTATGAAATGATGGTAAAAAATGTTGTCGCAGCGGGAATACAACACATCAAGAAACCAATATAAACAATAATTTCCTCCCACTATATACTTTTCAAATTATTACATATCATTTTTGGTTCTTCACATGCTCCAAAAATGGTCAAGATATTTATAAATGAATTTTAAGAATGAAATAAAATTGTTAAACCAGTGATTTAAGACAGAATCGGAAATGGAAAGACATTTCATTACAAAAGCGTTCCGTAAATAGGAAATAATAATGACAAATATTTCAAGTAATCATGAAACCGCAAAATCTTTAAAATTATAAATCAACTAGATATTTGCAATAAATGAAGAAACACGAATACATAAAAGTAATGAGTTCGACAACAGTAACATATATTTTAGAAGAGAGTGGATTTGGTGTTCGGGGGGTACGTGCGCACCCCCTAGATACCGTTGATTTGCTTTTAGATTCGCGGAGTGCTAACGGAGATCAAACGTGCTGTGAAATCCTAATCCCGCGATTTCGCCTGCATCGAGCACGGCAGGCTCGATTCCGCCCACGAGCCTGGGCCTCGCCGCCGTGGACCGCGCTCCTCACCCCGTGACGCCCTACCCGAGCTCTCCCCAATCGGCGATGGAGGCCGCCGCCGAGGACCTCCTCGCCGCCCTCTCCTCCCCTCCGCTCCCGCGCCGGGCTCCGCTCCCGCTTCTCCGCCTACCTCCCCGAGCTCCCGCGCCAAGAATCTCACAAAACAGGACTCGTTCCTGGGCGCTCGGAATCAGGAAGGATGAACGCCCTGCCGTCGGCGAGGAGGTGGTTGGTGGCGACGGTGAGCGTGCTTCTCGAACTGCAGCGCCGACAACGACTGCACGGGGAACGAACGGCCCCGTCAATTTTCGGCCGAATCGGGTCCGGACTCGTCTGGAGGCGGGCGGGCGCGCGCACGTACCTTGCCGCGGCGGCGGTACTTGCAGTCTTTGGAGGCGCAGGCGCACGCGTAGCCGCCCTCCGCGACGGAACCCTGCAGAGCAGCCTGCGCGCGGCGGATTTTTTGGGGTTAGAATCGGCGATTGGGGCGGAATCGAGGCGCGGCGGCTGCAGCGACGACGGCGAGCGGGCAGGCCGTCGAGTCGCGAGGAGAGGGGAGGGGGGACTCTTCGTGTGGGCGGAATCGAGGCGCGGCGGCGAGCTCCGATGGCCATTGACCAAATCCTCTCATCCCGCTAATCGTGCCTGGCTCCTCCTTTCCACCTCAGCACCTCACGGCAAGGGCTAACGCCGTTAGACACGTGTCGTTTCGTGGGGGCGTGCTCACGTACCCATGTGATTACCGAGCTTCATCCGTATTTTAGAAACTAGTTCATGAGATGTAGCTTTTATATAATTGTGTGTTATCTTGCATCATTAAAATGTTACAATATATTATCAAAAATTTCAAACTTCCCCGGTTGATATACAACACTTCATTGTTCTCAATGTCCTAATTTCGTACTTGCGTGCATTTATTACTTTCAATTATGCATTTTCATTTTCATCTTGTCTAATATGTTTGGGCTGACATGGCTGCTACGTGGGCTAAACTGTAGTCTTGGCATAAGTAATGCCATTTTAATCGTTGTTACGGATAAATCTATTTTCACTTATAATTGAGAGTAAAAGTTCTTTTTTGTAGAGGAGGAAACATGTTGGTGGTCGACATCAGCTGCTTTGATTTATGGAGTGGCAAGTAAGAACGCATTATTACTAAGCAGTTAACATGCGATGTTAGGGTAAGAGGAGGGAGGGAGTAGGATGAGTGAAGTAACTCGTTAAAAAGTGAAAATAAAATAAAATTATGATGTGTGCATTAGTTTTTAGACTTCCAAATGTTAAGTAGCTTATAGCAATTTTGAAGTCACCCGCTTGTACGCTAAAAGGACAAGAATTAAATGATGAGTAGGGTGCTACCAATTTCGAACTCACCCGCTTCCATGCTAAAAGGACAAGGTATGGGTCGATATTTTTTATGTAGAAAGAAAATCAAAAAATGGAGTTGGACCATGTTACCTTTGGGGTAGGGGTTGCATGTACCGCATGCACTATTTCATCATGTTTTTTTGAGAGCAACCACATATTTCATTAATCAAACACCAAGTTACATGAAGCAACACATGTGGAAACTAAATAATAAACCGGGATAAAATAATTATCCTGAATTTGCAGATAAAATCCTAAGAGATCGAGAAATACAAAACTTTCCCTGGAGTTTCTTGCAACCACCGTAGCCAGCGGCCGCCATCCAATTCCAACGCAGCCAAGGCGAACGTAAGAAGAGACGCCGAGCCTCCACCTTTGCAAGATCCAAAAAAGCACCATCACCAACGAGGCTTTGTGAGTCGATGAACAGGCCTGCTGCAAGCGAGGCATGTCGCTGTGGCACGTCGACCGGGGACGTCCGTCGTCTTGGACCAAGATACGCCGCCTCCCATCGACGAAGTCGAGAAGAACGACATAACCACCACCTTCGGACCATCATCTTCGCTCGGAAGAACCACCGCCTGGCCCAGCGCCGCCATGGACAACGACAAACGCCGGTGACACGTCGAGAAACAGATCTCACGATCTGAAGAACGAGAAGACAAGCCGCCGACCTGAAAGATCGACAAGCACATGTTGCCAACAACTCCGAGATGCCGCCGTGAAGGTCGCCGCCGGTGTGGGAGTGGAGTTGTGGCAGATTTATTTGCCCGGGCGCTGCTCCCACCACCCCAACGACGCACCATAGAAGACAAAAACTAACCCTAACTACTAGCCTCATTGCGCCTCAATCCATGTAATTTTTTCTAAACCACAACGAAACTTATGGGAAAATATCTATGTGAAAATTTGTGATTCCTAAAGACACTTTCGATGTTGAAATTTTGTGACTCTTAATCTTTGGTGGACGCTTGTGATTACGTGCATTTAGTGGTGATGCCGGCTGTGGGGTGCATGTAAGTGTTTTTTTTTCTAGTATTAAAGAACAATGAATAATTCAGTTAGTTGAGTGATACTATGGAGTACCTTTTTTTTCTAACCCAAACCCCATGACTGAATATATTAAATTAGGGTGTGATTATTTCTCAATCGACTGATAACTAACTTTATTAAATTTTAGTTGCAACATAAAGTTCTGCAAATCCCATTAAATAAAGTACTCCTCTGATCCATACACTTATTATGGAGAAGAGGAAGTAATAATTTGATTGCAAATTGCTGAAAATATTTCTAACGGAAACAGATATGAACATCCTAGTATCCAAACACGATCAAATTGAAGATCCTAAAAGCACAAAAGAAATACTACCTACAAGATCACAAAGCTGCTAAGCATGTCCCCCGTCATTCACATGCTCCCTATTGCTACCACCGGCACTGCCGCTGCTACTCATCTCGGTGACGGCGCCGGCACCCACCTTGCGGCGGTAGCCAAGTTTGGTTGCGGCATCACACGCCCAATCCCATGAGTGCAGTAGCATGTAGCTGCCGATGCCGCCGATGAGACCGTAAGCGATGGAGTAGGTGAGCGGCATGAGCGCGAGCGTCAAGAACGCCGGCACGGCTTGCCGCATGTCGACCCAGTCCACCTCCGCCACCGACCGCATCATCATCACGCCCACCAGCACGAGCGGCGGGCCGACCGCCCATGGCGGGATCGACGCCAGCAGCGGTGTCACGAAGAGCGCGGCCGTGAAGTACACCGCCGCTGTGAGCGCCGTCAGCCCCGTCCGCCCGCCCTCTCGGATCCCCGTAGACGATTCGATGAAAGCCGTGACGGGGGAGGTGCCCAGCAAAGACCCGAACACGATGGCCGTGGCGTCGGACATGAAGGCGAAGTACTGCCCCTCGAACTCCCCTGTTGCGTCGTCCATGAACCCGGCGAACCGCGCCATCGAGTAGAGCGTGCCCGTGGTGTCGAGGATGTCCACGTATAGGAAGGTGACGAGCGCTTCCCAGAAGAATCCTTTGCCGGCTCCGCTGAAGTCCAGGGCGCCAGCGGTAGACTGGATGCGATGGACATCGAACACCTTCTTGAAATAGCTGAAGCTCTCGTCGCCGGCCGGCGTGTCTGGGAACACGGTGACGCCGGTGTTGCGCGGCCACGAGATGAACGTCACGAAGAGGATGCCGTAGATCATGGCGCCCTTGACATTCTTGATGAGGCAGAAAGCGATGATTAGGAAGCCAACAACAGCGAGCCAGAAGGTTGGGGATGTCATCCGACCAGAGAGGCAGAGTATGCCGCCGGAGACCGTGCCGCCAGGCATCAGTGCGACTGTACCATTGGGGAACGTAATAACCGGTGCCACGGACGCGCGCTCCGACGCCGGGCACGCGCCGAGCGTGACAAGCGTCGACGAGCTGAAGCCAACAAGCCCCAGGCCCTGGTTGCTCTGCAACCCAATGAATGCCAAGAAGAGCCCGATCCCCGCGGACGACGAGATCCGCACGGGTTTGGGGATGAACTGGGCGAGCTTGGAGCGCAGCCCCACAATGGAGATGAAGAGGAAGATGAGGCCCTCGAGGAAGACCGCGGCGAGCGCGGTGCGGTACGGCAGCGTGCCGGAGCCGTGGAAGCCGACGACGGTGTAGGCGAAGTAGGCGTTGGTGCCCATGCCGGGGGCGAGCGCGAGCGGCAGGTTGGCGAAGGCCCCCATGATGAAGGAGCCTATCACGGACGACGCGGCGGTGGCGACGATCAGATCCCGCCGCACGCGGGACACGCAGGCGGCGTACCCGGGGTCAACCGGCGGGAACTTGCAGCGCGGCGACGGCGCCTGGCAGTCGTCGACAGTGCAGGTCCCGCCAGAGTCCGAGAGGATGGAGGCGTTCACGGCGAGGATGTACGCCATGGTGAGGAACGTGGCCGTGCCGGCGCGGAGCTCCGTCGTGAAGGTCGTGCCGCGCGCGGCCAGGCGGAAGCGCCGGCCCACCCATGACCGCTCGACGGCGGCGTTGAGCCGGCCCAGCTTGGTCGTGGCCTCGTCCCCATTGCCGCTGGTGGGGATGATGGGGTTGGCCATGGCGGCGTTCGGCCGGCGCACGCGGGTGTGGGCTGTGGAGTCGCGTGCGTTTGGATCTTTTAATCAGCAAAAATTCAGGGGTTTGGGGGACGTAGAGTCAAAGCCTGAGGTGGGAGAGAAAGCGAGAGAAAACTGTATTCTATTTCTATCTTCACATCGTGATTCTTTTGTGGTATTCCTTTTTTCTTCCTCTTTCGGCTTAACTACTATGATGCACATTGGTGATTAGCTTATCTTGCTTGCTTCCGTCAAATTGGGCATGATATTTTCAGTGGATTACGACAGGAGGGACCTTTCTAGCCTTGTGATTTTGTTCACAGGATCGTGACTTATTGGTTGCGTCAAGTGTCTGATTGCCTTGGTTTGTCCAGATAGGATTGCTACTTTCTGTTAGTTCTCTTTTCTTTTTTGAAAAGAAGGATAACCTCTAGCTTGAGATTCCATTGCAACTAATGTGCCATAAGCGAGGTACTAATTTTTTTACCCCTTTTAAAAGGGTAATCACAATGTGCAAGGTAGAGATGTAATAACACCACCTACTCTTAAAATATATAAGTCGCCCTTAAGTTTCGTTGGTTAACAACTTATAACTTTGACTACCATTTGTATTTATAATATCTCTAAAAAAATTAAGCATATATGAAATGAAAGAGATTTGTAAGACGAATGCTGAGTCCATCATATATTAGTGGTTATAAAGTTGTGCTTCAAAGACAATGAGAAAAAAGGTCCCTACATTTTAGGATGGAGGGAGTATTCGGCAACTAGGATTACTCTCCCTATCTCTCAATCTCTCTCACGCGCACACACACACAAATTCTAGCAGCCACCTCCACCTCAACCTCCTCCATACATCGGTTACCCCTCTTCCGTTCGGTCTCGCAGGCGGCGAAGGGGTGGGAAACCCAGTCTATGAATGAAAATTTTAATGAAACTTTAATAGATTAGGTTACGCCTTTGGTAGTCTTTTTTCTGTGTCATCAACGTTAATGAAGATGGCATCATCTATAAAAAGTGATCTTCGGCCCTTTGTTCGACGACGACGAGATCTCTTTTCCAGCGTCAATCATGGTGTTAGAAGATTGGTATTCTCTAGGTATGTGCCTTCGAATCTTGCTTCGCCAGATCAATTTAGAAGAAAAACAAATCCATGGTTGTCAAGAGTAGGATTATCTTCGCAATATTTGTCCCAGCTTTTGCATCCCCGAAAATGGTGATTCGTACTCTCAGTTCCTCCGCGACGTGGGCTAGGTTGTTCAATTATTTTTTCTAAAATATTGGTGTTGATATTCTTGCCGATGTTGGTTGGTTACTTTAATGGCTACGCGCATGTATTGCAACTCAATTTAAATTATGGGAGAACTTTTGTATTTACATGTTTGTGGTTTGGTATCTATGCTAATTTTTTTAGGCTGCCTTCAAAGAAGTACAAGATTGTCTCATAGCAGAAGTCGATTTATTCCTCGGGATTCCAGCTCATCGTGGTAGATGGAAAAGCCACTCTCATCTTCTTTTATCCAAATCTCAAAACAAAACGGATGGTGAAGCAAATACCCACGCCCATACGTATGAGTAAAAAAAAATAAGAAGAAAGAGTTTGAAGACCTCAAAGATTTGCTTGTTTATTTTAGACTTTATTTTGTAATTGCTGAAAACAACTTATATATATCTACCGTATTATTCGCTACTATAAATATATCATGGTATTAATTATAAAAAAATATTGAAAGGAACTGGGATAAGGAAACTATTTTTGTTGTTCAAGCCTGAGGTGGGGGAGAAAGAGACTGTTTTATGTTTCCACT
Organism: Lolium multiflorum; assembly: GCA_030979885.1. NCBI lineage: Eukaryota > Viridiplantae > Streptophyta > Magnoliopsida > Poales > Poaceae > Lolium > Lolium multiflorum. The sequence goes on along the minus strand of CM061752.1, from coordinate 86,859,700 downwards.
TTCCACCTTCACATTGAGATTCCTTTTTGTAGTTATGCCTTTTTGTCTTCTTCTTTCAGTGTGAACGATGTGGTAGCACATGGTGATTAGTTTATCTTGCTTTTGTCGTGATATCATCGGTGGACTAGGACAGGAGGTCATTGTGATTTTGTTCAGAGAATTATGACATTTTTCTGAGGTAAGAGAATTATGACATCTTGGTTGCGTGAGGTATGTGCGCAAGCCTCGAGCGTCCTGCTTTGGGCAATATTTCAGAGAAATCAAAAGTCAATTGCAGCTACGCTTCACTGAGTATCCTATCTATTTCCATCATCGTGTGGGTAACAGACCATGACATATGTTGGATGGATCAAGATATCTGCAGTGTTCAGACGCAAACACACGTCGCACGGTTGAAAAATAGGTCTGCACTGAAGCAAATGCGGCCCCCAATGTTGCGGCACTGAACGCACCGCGTGTTCGCACCCTGTCACCACGGGCCCGCCTGGCAGGGGCATGAGGTCGCGTCGCTTCAGCTGTATCGTGTCCGCGACTACGAGTGCCGCCGCCTTCACCATCAATGGAGCCTCGTCTTTAGAGGCCACGCCAGGTTCTGGCGGGCAGCGGCTGGCCTTCTGCATCGCCATCAATGGTACGTGCTTTCGTGTCCACCACCCGTCATTAAAAGGGCACATGCCATCGCCCACACCTTCCTGGCCACACTTCCACTCAAACAAACCGACAACCACAGCGCGCCGCTGCAACGTCATGGGCAAGAAGTGGAACGACCACGAGGCAGGGCAGGTGGAGAAGGAGGAGAAACCGGGGATGAGGGTACCCCTTCTTTCCTCTGTTGCTCGGATGTTCTACGAGAACTGGATGCCGTGCGAAGGCTGGAACGACGTGTACCTGCCGGGCGGGTGGCGCCTCAGAAAGTCGTGGGTGCCCATCCCGCCGGTGCCACATTTCAGCCCTGAGCGGGACATAGAGATCCAGCGTAGACACACCATTCTCCAGCCGTCGCGACCCCGGCTTCGCCGTCGACTCCCCCTTGTGGGACAACTACCACCACCGACATGTGATGCTCAACAGCGGCGAAAGGCGGGGTTCCTCGCTGACAAGGACTTCAACTCTGGCCCGCCGCCATGGCCGCATACGCCGCTGCCTCCATCCCCTCCGATCCCCTCCGATGTGGGACGGCTTCGACGACTTCGATCATCGCGAGCGTCTTCCACGCGATCTAGATTGCACAGAAAGAGGGCAGGCAAATCGAGCTGCCGGAGGAGCTGACCGAGGACGAGGCTAGGCATACTCATATCATAGATGTCGCAGCCGCCGATGCCCCGATACGTTGTCGAGCTCATGCCGGCAGGCTATCGGAGGAAGAGGCCTTCAACATAGTGTTGCAGTACTCAGTGCCGCCTCCTCCGCCGCCTCTACCCTTGTGGGCACCAGCGGCCGCTCCACCTCCGCCGCAGCGACATTTGCTCCGCCGTTTCCCAACTGGCCATGGGCAATCCCGGACCTTGTCGACCTGACCCAAGTGCCCATCGACGACGAGGAATAGGCTAGGGTTAGGGTTTTAGCTGGACTTTTTATATTTTCATGTTTTTATTTATAACGCTATGTAAATTATTTATAAATAAAAAAATGTGAAAACACTGAAATGCATCGTGCCCCGAAGGACAATTCCATGTCCACGGCCCTGCCCAAACGTACTTGCGCGGTCACTTTTAACAACCGAAATGTGTCGGGCCGTTAGAGATGCTCTTAGATTCTATGGCGATGCAGAGTGACAATGTGATGTTGTCGACTGATATGCCAAGAGATGCAAACCTTGATGTGGCAGCCGATTTAGTCGAACATTCATAACTGGAACTTAGTGTACTTCAGATTTTAAAAAGAGGTGTGTGATTACGTGGTTAAGGGCAAATCGAAGAGACGAATTTCCAGATTCTTTTGGAAACAAAAGATAATCACAATGTGCACGGTAGGCGATGCAATAAGAGGGGGAGACAGATTGCACGTGTTCCTTTCTACAGTTAAAGGCAGGAGCTCTGCCATTTCATTTCAGTACGGAAAAACTGTACAAGACAGATGAACTGCCTGCTCCACCAAGACCGAATGGAGGTAGATGAGGTGCCGATGTTGTCAGGCAGAGGATGGTCACTGGAAAGCACATGCCAAACTTCTCTCGCGAAAGGGCAGACGATGGTGATGTGAGCTGCCGACTCTGACACCTGATCGCAAAGAGGACACAGATCTTGGGCAGACAAGCCCGACGTTGCAATCAGTCTGCGGTCCAAAGCCTATTTTGCATCAACAGCCAGCAATGGAAGTTGATTTTTGGCTCAGCTCTAACCTTCCAAACTTGGTTCAGGTGAGGCAGAGGGAGCTTGGCTTAGCTTTGAATTGGAACCCATGTAGCAGCAGTCCTAAGTGAGCGACCAACATATGGAATCAGGGGTATCCGAGAGATCAACACTCTGAATTTTCTGCCACAAGACAAAGAATTGGTCCATCTCCTCAACTGAAGACACTCTCTCTGAGCCTTTCATCCATCTGTTTCCCTCGAGTGTCTCCTTTACCAACAAGTTTTCCTCGAGGCCAAGTAGAACAGATGTGAAAGGCATTGAGGTGCATATGCATATCCATCTGTTGGTCCGGTCCAGAATTTGCATTTTTCACCATTGCCAAGCTGAATTTGGGTGCAGGCTAGCTGCTTGTCAACAAGGTCATAGGGCACCTCAGTGTGGCGCCAAACCAAGGCCGTTCCTTTCCATTAGCCAGCAAAGTCTCAGAGCTCTACTAATTAAATGCCACCATATCCTTGATACCGAGACCTCCAACAATTTTTGGGCTGCAAATCTGCTTCGAGCTCACCATGCATTTGCCTCCACCATTGACTCCTTCCTCGATGTCCCAAAGGAAATCTCTGCAGATCTTGTTCATCTTCTTCACAGCCCAAGGGTTAGCAGCAAGCATGGTCAAGGAATAGGTTGTAGTCGAAGATAACACTGAGTTGATTAGGGCCAGACGCCCCGGCTTAGTCAACAACCTTCCCATCCAGCCTTTGGATTTGGATGCAAGCCTGTCAATGATAGGCTGCACCTCGACACGCTTAGGCTTCCGAAAACCTAGTGGCAACCCCAAATATTTGCAAGGCAAGCTGTCAATTGCAGTTGAAATCCTGGAACTCCATAGGCAGGTCCACATCCTCACACCAAATAGGGTAAGAACACATTTATCTTCATGCTTAGAGAACTCGATGTTATGAACTTTGAGCCATGGGATGAGATTTTTTCTCAAGATTGCACGTGTAGCCTCATGCATCAGGGCTGGGAAAAGGAAACCCTCTTTGTAATTCAAGAACCAGAAAAACTACAAACTCATCAGGGACTTTGTATCTTTACACACATGACAAGATTGCACGTGTAACCTCATATGTCTTTATCCTCATGACAGAGTGCAGGTGAGTTAATATCTCTGGGAGCAGCATGACGTAGTGACCAAACCGGGGTAGTTGATGATCGCACATCATCCCCTCAGAACTTTCAGATGCCTACAACAGGATGACGAGAGTTTTGGTATCAGGAAAGGTGAAGACAAAACAAAATCCTATAAGAGGCATTAAATATCAAATATGCAAAAAACTTGAATGTTTATTATATTAAAAGCCGCCTAATTTCTCCCTTAATTGTGTTTAGTGGCAATGTGCCACATAGTTGCCAATATCAGAATGTACCCAAAAAAATCAAGTTAACAATCTATGACTTCACGCACAAATAATTTAAATATGCTATTGTTTTTGGGGACACTTACCTTTTTTCCATTTGCCAGTGCCAAGTAACAACACATGATCCATAGAAGTATACATAAATAAGTTAAATACAAATATATGGAAATTAGTAAATACTACCTCTGTTCGAAAATAAATGCCGCGGATTTATCTAGATTCACATGTATCTGCACACTAAAACACTAGGTACGTTCAAATCTAAACAAAGTTGTGACACTTATTTTAAAACGGATGGAGTATATAATATTGGAAGAGGAATAAAAGGGAAGGAAAATTCTGGCATACCATCGGGCACGGAAAGGTTTGGTTTTCATCTTGGGAAGCTACTTTGCCATACTAAGCTTTTCTTCAAACATCATAAACCTCATAATGTGGTAGTGGATTACAATAGAATCAAAATTCGTAGAAGACACGAAACAAAATTGACTATAGACAAGTGAGGGAGTAGAAACCTAGAAGGAGGCCAGCTGGAGTTGACGCTGTGCGGTGGCATCACGAGAGTAAGTCTAATCACCTTAGCACATGCCAAGGCACTAGAAAGACCACATGTTACTTGCAAAGTGTTGATCCCTTGAAGATTTGCTCTTCCCCATAACAACGCAATCTTGACCATGCAATGAACAGAATCCCCTCATAATATGGAGAACACTGGAACCTTAAAATCATGAGATCATTCATAAGTTATTTAAAGAACACACCATGGTGTAGAAGCAACAGAAAATCATTACGCCAGATAAAACAATCATATTTATACATGATTGAGATTTGTTGGCAAAGGTAAACTAAGGTATATTCAAGGACCTACACCCGTGCCAAGAGAAATGAGACCTGTAAGAGTAGGAAGCAGTACTACAGAAGTAAGAAAGGGGGTTTACCTCATAGTTCTGTTATGACCCGACACCATGCATTCACAGGCGACCAAAAGACAGGCAACCAACACACACATGAGTTTGGACAAAAAACTATGAGAAAATGCAGGCATAAAATAAGACAGCATGTCAATGTCATTCCAGAAATAAAGGCTACATACATACCAATCTTGCCTGAAGCTTATGGTTTCTACTTCTATTTGATCTCGAGGTGTGATTATTTGACAATACTTGAGTCAGGACATGAACAACACAATATTACGAATTCCTTTAAATGCTAGGAATCTGACCAAGGAAAACGTGGAACCGTTCCATTAACAAGCTGAAAAGATAATTTTATAATCCGATAGCCAACGAAGAAACTTTTCAGCCCACGGGGAGTGGTTCGTTGGCCAGCTCCACCTTCCACACCGGTACTCAAATCCTGGGCCTGGATGCGGTAAGTATTTAATATCTGCACGAACAAACTGAACTGCGGTACATAGATGGCATCGCTATATAACTACGTTTTTATGAGGTTGTCTAACATAGCATGGCAAGCTGGAAGGGAAAATGAAGGAATATATGAACTGACATTACCAAACTGAACCACTAATGCAATTCGTAACAACACACATGCTCCCATTAGCAGTGTCTCTACTTATTTTCTGACACTGACAGAATGCTAAAATCACTGACTTTACGTGTTATATGCTATCCACATTCTCTTCTTCCCCGGAATCGTAGGCAAGAACTATTGGCAGCAAAATTTGGGTGGCCATTAAATACTACAGGATTTTCCTATTTCAGAGCAACAATAGTAATCTGAACAGAAAGGTGCATGGCATACATTAATAGCAAGTTAATAACAGTCTGAATAATAAAATTTTAAGATGAAACGCTATGTGAATTGATATGATCCATTCATAAAAATTTCTGAAGTACGAATTCTCAATCACAGATAAAAATATATCATGATACAAGTATGCTCATTTGCAATGATATTGTTACACTAATTGAATAGCATGTGCTTCTGCAGTTTAGTATAGGCCATCATCAGAAAATGGAACTAAATACTACAACAGAAATGTGTCGATGAACCCAAAACACTTAGTACGCATGTATATCTTATGATTAGAGTTGCAACCATAAGCTAGAACGATTTTGGATCTCATGGATCGTTTTACTACCTGGCTGTGAATCAGCAATACGTGAAAACATTCAAATAAATAGCCGTAGGAAAAAAAAGTCCTGCAACCAACCATTTCCTGAAACACTTAGTACGCATGTATATCTTATGATTAGAGTTTTCACCATAAGCTAGAACGATTTTGGATCTCATGGATCGTTTTACTACCTGACTCTGAATCAGCAATACGTGAAAACATTCAAATAAATGGCCGTAGGATAAAAAAAAGTCCTGCAACCAACCATTTCCTGAAATTACATCTCAGGGAAATCCTGGATGCAGCAACGAGCCAGTGCAAGCATAGTTTAGTTGAGCTACCCATCTAAAATTTCAATTCCATTCAGATTTCAAATTCAGTACTATGCTACCAAAGCACATACGCAAAAATGCATGGGGTAAACAAAAGAACCAAACATGGAAAATGATTTAGTTTTTAGAGCATCTCCACCGGCGCGCCCCATAGCGACCCTGATAGCGATTTGGGGACCGGGAGCGAAAATGGGCTCACACCGGCGCGCCCGAAATAGCGCCGGCGCTTTCCCGAGCCCAATAGAAGCGCCGGCAACCCCGTGCTGGCCTCTTGGCCAAGGGCGCGAATCGGGCGCGCCAGCGCCTCGTGAGGCGGAAAATTTTGGGCGTGGGAGCTGCCTGTCAGCCACACATCCCAAAAGTCGATGCCAGCGAGGAGCGGCGGGGCCGACGCGTCAGCGGCACATTCAATTTTAACCTAACCGTCGCCTACCTCGCGACAGAAGTTATTGGCGCGCAGCGGCGGTGCAGTTTCCGCTGACGCGCAGCGAATCGTCTCGTCGCGCCTACCTCTCCGTGCCGGCGTTAATGCGCGCCACCGCTCCCCGCCTCCCTCCGGCCTATAAAAAGGACGCTCTCGCATCGTCCCTCCCACACAAACCCTAGCGCCTCTCTCCCCAACCCTAGCCGCCACCATCTGAAGAGACGACGCCATGTCTGGTCGAGGCCGAGGTCGCGGCCATGGTCGTGATCGTGGCCGCGGCAGAGCTACACGCTTGCCGTCGTCTTGATGATCGGACCTGCGGGAGGTGGAGCGGCAAGTGTTATTCGAGTTCGTTGTCGTCCTCAAGGGCGACCCACTCGGCATCCAGAGGCTGCCGGACAAGTTCGCCGACTTCGTTGCCGGCAACGAGCCAGCCTCTCTGCATCTGCGGGAGGCTGCCTGCGGCTGCTGCCGGTGGATTGTGGACGTGATCCGCGACGCGCGCGGCAAGATGTACCTCCACGTCGGCTGGGAGAAGTTCGCGCGCTAACACCACCTCGAAGCCGGCTTCGTGCTCACGTTCTCCTACTTTGGCAAAGGGGATATGAGCGTCAAGGTATTCGACGAGACGCGCTGCCACCGGCACTACCACGGCGACACCGATGAGGAGGACGACTGAGTGTTGTTTCTTCGCAGCGAAAATAGACACGCATGCTTTTGGATGTTCTTCCTCAAAAGAACCAACAGGGTACCATCATTAGCTGGATTTTCCAGTTTGGGTGACTGGGAGTGCCTGAGAGTGTTCTTTCTTGGCAGCGAACACACGAAACCTGCGATGCCAACACTAGTTAGGTTTCGTTATTTTGCAATATTTATATTTGTGTCAACCATGGTTCAAACTATGTATTAGATTGCGGAAACCATGTTCCAAATTATATCTTCGTGTAAACCATGTTCCCAACTATGTATTAGTTTGTGGAATTTTTCTTCTCTTTATTCGAATTTATATGCTTTTATTTGAGATTTTAATTCAAATCATCTATCGGGGCCGCCGGTTTGGGGGCGCAGGTGTGGGAACAACAACCCCAAATAGAGGATGCAGTGCCGACACCCCCCATACGGAAGTGCCGGCGCCTCTGCCGGCGACTATTTAGGGGGCCCCGGTGGAGATGCTCTTATATTGCATCGTCTCCTATGTTGAAAAACATGCTACTGGAACAACAAATAAATAAGTTCCGGGAGAAGTAAATTTCAAGTTTTACTTATACCCAAGTCCATACAGGGAAAAGGATTTGGTTTTTATATTGCAAATAACGAGAAGCAAGAAGACGCTCAAACCCCCCAAACAATAATCATGATCTGCAGTTAATGTTAGGTAGCTACAAAATAAAAGAGCAATACAATATTGCAAGACTTAAATAGCCTAAGCTTGGATTTGACACAACAATTTCTGACGTATCGCTGTAAATCCAGTTTCAATGGAGGAAGAAGAAAGCGAGAGAGAACAGGATCTGGCTAAGAATGCAAAGACTGAAGCGAGAGTATATCAACATCTTAACCATGTATCTCAGTAAAACGAAATATGTTTTTGGTTCACTAAACTGATTTTGTCAAAACTTGACCTGTTGGTACATGGAGCATTGCATCCATATTTAGAATCAGGCGCGACCGCCACCGATGGGCAGGCGCGCACACACACGCACACGCGCATACACACACACATTCTCTCTCTCATTTGCTTCCTGAACGCAATCCTCTGCAACCGAGACAGAAATCAACAAATTGACTAAAGCATTTCATCGGACCAACAGAAACAGAAATCAACAAATTGACTAAAGCATTTCATCGGAACTCTCCAGTCTCCACTTGTTCCGCTTCTAACTAATCCGCCACGACAGCCATGGCCTACTCGCGCACCTGGTGAGGAACCGTTGGAGGAGGTCGATGAGCAGGAGGAATCGCGGCGGCTGTACAAAAGCAGGAGTGCTACACTGTCAACTACAGGACAGGAGAGGAGGTGGTTTCTGATTGCCACCGTGCAGCGGACCTGGGAGCAGAAGAGCTCCCGGCAGTGTGGACGGGGTGGGGAATAGGGATTCAGGGCGTCGGGTCATCCGCAGCGGCCGAATCGGAGAATACCGCACGCCGCTCGGTGCCAACACGCTGCCTGGCGCGCTTGCCGCCGCCGTCTGCGCCCGGTCCCTCTCCGCCGCCGACGCTGAAGACACCTTGGGTACACATGGGCCTTGGGCCTGCTGGACATGAAAAGTGGCCCTGATAAAAAAAAAGCAAGAGGCATTTTAGATATGCTACAGAATTGCTCAAAAAAAAAGATGTGCTACAAGAATTGCTCAGTCACGAGAAGGATCGCACAGTCCCTTCGGGGACATCCGATAAAGAGAAGGATCGCACAGAAAATGAACTGAACTAAACTCTCTCCTGTTTCCCTTTGTCTCGTCTCCTATCTGGGAAGTGGGAACCTCGCGCATCAGCGGGATATAATATTTTGATAGAATTTATAGGGAGAAGTACTTGTAGTTGTTAAGGTTCATGCACTAGCCACTTAAACCAAAAATCCGAACTGATAGAAAGGGAAAGGCAATCTATTTATACACGTCAACACCCTCTCTCACGTGTGACGGGAAGACGAGAAGACAAGTCAACACATGTAGAAAGATAAAGAGGCAGCGGGAGGCCAGGACCACACGGCAGGAGGCTGCGGGGATTTTTAGAATAAATTGTGAAAGCCAGGATTTGAACTCGAAACCTGGCTCTGATATCATGTTAAGGTACATGCACTAGCCACTTGAAAAGTCCGAACTGATGAAAAGAGCTAGGCAATCTACTTATACACTTCAATAGTAGTCATGCAGTGCGAAGTAGGTGTTGATCACTTAACATCGTCAACAAATCTCTATGTTGAAGTGTGATTGTATTTTCCTTATAAGTTTGACTAGTTGCCTTGTGTTGTTTCCCCTCACTATTGGTGAACAATTTTCGGAGAAGAAGGAACTGTTAAGGTTCATGCACTAGCCACTTGAACCAAAAGTCCGAACTGATGGAAAGGGCTAGGCAATCTACTTATACACTTCAACACCCCCTCTCACATGTGACGGGAAGACGAGAAGACAAGTCAACACGTGTAGAGAGGCAGCGGGAGGCCGGGACCACACGGCAGGAGGCTGCGGGGATTTTTAGAATAAATTGTGAAAGCCAGGATTTCAACTTGAGACCTGGAGCTCTGATACCATGTTAAGGTTCATGCACTAGCCACTTGAACCAAAAGTCCGAACTGATGGAAAGGGAAAGACAATCTACCTATACACGTCAACAGGAACCATGAAGAAAGCTCCACTAACATTGTGCGAGCTCCAAGCACACAAAGGATTAGAGGGGGCAACTTTGAGAATCTATGAAAGGTTATCTATAAAGCATCATGCACCCCACACTCGTTGGTATTGAACCCCATCGTTCTCCCCCCATTGTCAAAGCAACGAAGAAGGGTAAACATCGGTGCATAACCCAAAAATAGGCCAACTACAATGCTCGTTCACCACTAGATCCAACATATCTATATCCATACGACCACCCTACCAAAACACCTCAAACCATAAAGCTTACCGTTGATGCCACCACCACCTATCGAAAGAGTGGAAAGACTAGATGACATACACCTTATGTACAATGAGCCTCAAGATATGGCAAGCGCGGCTACTGGACTGCTTCCCTAATCTCGCATGGTTCCCTAGAGGGGCTAGTTTGTGGTCATGCTTCCTCTCACTACCACCTAGTGACGACTATAAGCAAGTCGAAAAAAGCATCACTGATGTCTTCCTCCATCACCAAAGCCATGCAAAGTTTGTCGTGGTAGATCTTGTTGTATTAGACAACAGAAAATCATCATGGTAAGGGCCCAAAGGACCAACGCACTAGAGAAACTACTATCGCTAATGATGAGAACCGTATATAGGAAGATCCGGACCCGAACCACACCAACAAAGACTACAATCAACCATATCCCAGGAGATAAGCTGGACATACAACTCCATGCACCCTTTAGTAGTGCTAGGGGCATCATCAAAGGGTGGTGGGGAGAGGAGGACCTTACTATTGTGACATCAGGATGTCGCCGCTATCTTATCTCCGAAGAGGACACTAAAGTTCTTGCCCATTTTTAATCGAAAATAGTGACAACATCTAGATCTACATATCCACCAATCAAACCAATCTCTTTGTAAGAGGGACCCATTAGATCTAGATCTTGGAGAATTTGGTATTTTCTTGTTTGCTCTTCCTCTCTTATTCCCCAATAGCTTTTATAGCTTTGGTTGAATATGAGTGTGAAGTATTTTCCATTGCATTTGGTGCATGGTTTGAGTTCTCTACAGAGATTTGGTGAAGTGAAAGTGAGAAGCTTTTTTACTCTAGGGTTCTTGGAACCCTAGAACACTTTGTGGCTTTGTGGTGTTATTGGAGCCTCCAATTAAGTTGTGAAGATTTCTCAAGCATGAGGTTTTTGTGGTGATTTCTTGGGAGCCTCCAAGTAAGTTGTGGAGATAGTCCTAAGATTGTACAGGTTTGAGGCCGCCCTCAAGGGTCCCTTAGTCGACCGAGGACTTTCCCTTTTGATGGGAAGGCTTGAGGAGAATACGGTGAGTCCTTCGTAGTGTTTGGGGGTGACCTCCACACCTCTCCAACTGTCGTTGCTTAGTAGACGGTACCTCGGAGGAGGGATCCTCACGAGGGGGAAAAGAAGTAGGGGCCATAGGGCGGAGTGTCCTCGGGACGGTTGTACGCGAGTTACCTAGCTTCGGAACACCTGCATGGAGACAGGCCTACTGCTGCTTGTCTGAATTATCTGGGCGCTTGCGCGTTGTTACAATGGTTGTGGTTGTGCCTCTAGGGCTCCCGGGATCCGGCTTATATAGACGCACGGATCTAGGGTTTACATGGAGAGTCCTAGCCGGATTACAGGTTGCCTAAACTACGGTACAATGTCTTGCCGTGTACGTCAAGGATCCGCCTTCCATCTACGTCGTACTGGATCCGGGTCCCTCCTAGGCCTTCACGGATCCGGCTTCCTGATCCTGGGCTGGACTTCATCCTTTACGATCAACAGCAACTGGGCCACCTGATGGGCCACATGCCACCATCACCGTCTATGGGCCACCCGGGCTTGCCGGATCTTGGCACTGTCGATGGTACACCCATGAAGTATACCCACAACTGTAGCCCCGAGAGTTCTCCGAGATTCACCTCTTGTTTCCGCCTTGCTAAAATTCTTATAGCTTCCGACAATCTTGATAACATGGGGAAACTTGAAGAACTCCAACTTCATATTTCTTCTTTTTTCCAACTCTTAGTCGGAAAACTCCCTTATCCCGCGGAACTTCATCCATCGACAATATTTTTTCTAATACATCTCCGGATTACTTCCCTGCAGAGATAATGGTCTTCAACTTCAAATTTTTACCCGGAACCTCAAAGGGTCCTAACGGTTCCGCCAATCTTGGCGCCATTTTCGGGCAATCTGAGCGGTAACTTATCCTTAGCCATTTTCACCACTAGGGTTTGCGACACATGTCGATCATCCAACGGCGCGACGCTTGCGTTCCGACCATAGGATGCGGAGCACGAATCTCTTCCCCGCGGCCTATAAATATCCGCCGTTCACCCCATTCACCTCCATTCGCCCCTTTTTCACCTCTCGCACAGCGCCGCCTCCGAGCTCTCCCTCCGCCGCACCGGAAGCCACCGGAGCTTCGCCGGAGTCTTGCCGGAGTCGTCTCGCCGTCGTGAAGTGTTCTTCGTGTTCTTAAGTCCGGCGAGCCATCGCAGCAAAAACTCGCCGCCGGCGACCACCGCGGAAGCCATTCCGGTAAGCCCTCAAGCTTTTCCTTCTCGCCGTAGTTGGTAGGGATGAACTGGGCTTTTATCACATTGGATCCGGCTAAGTGTCAGTCTTTTTCGCTCATTAACTTTGTAGATGTCTTCGTCGACTCCGCCTCCCTCCACCGAGCCGATCGCGGCAACACCAATCTCCTCCGCCCCTCCACTCTTCATCCCCGTGCAGCTGGAGCCCTCAAGGGATTCCGGCAAAAGCATCGAAGGGGCGTCTGCCAACCCGGAAGACACCGCGGGGGCAGAATAGATGGAGAAAAAAAGTAGAAGAAGCTACCAAGAAATCAAAAGCTCGGAAACGAGATGACAAAGCCAAGGGAAAGTGGTGGCCTTGCTTCACTTCGGAAATCGAGCTCCGCAACCTCGAGGCGGAAGGTTTCATAAAACCCGGATCCTGGCGGAGAGTCTCCGGCGAACTGAATCCCGCCCCCGAAGCCGGAGAGTGGGTGGTGACCAAGGCGCTTATCGAGCGTGGATTCTCATTCCCACCCAACGATTTCTTCTCCGAAATCCTGAAGGCGTACGAGCTTCAGCCTCATCACATTGCTCCGAACCACATGTATTTAGAAAAGGTCTACCAAAAATAATAGGACAAAACTTACTAGCAGCAGAACCAAGTACCAAAAAGTCAGCAGGATATTTAATCTTACCACATAGAACTTCAACATCTCGAACAATACCAATGGGAGAGATAGTTTCTCTATTAGCTAGCCGAATAACCACATCAATATCTTCAAGTTCACAAGAACCAATTTCATGCATAATTTCCGTGTAGAGCTCATAAGGAATGGCACTAATACTTGCACCAATATCGCATAAACCATAATAGCAATGATCACCAATTCGAACAGAGACAGGAACACTGGCTTTCATAGACTTATTAGGATGCGAAACAATATTAGAAGCATCTTCACAAAAAATAACATGACCATCTTCCACATTTTCAGTAACAAGATCTTTAACTATTGCAACAGGTTCAACTTTTATTTGTTCTTCAGGTTCTATAGGTTTCTTTGCACTTTTATTAACTACACTAGTTATAACAGAATACTCCTTCATTTTAGCAGGGAAAGGAGTTTTTTCAATATAAGCTTCAGGAAGAACATGATCAACAGTTTTAATTTCAATACATTTGCCTTTAGGCGAATCAACTTTATCTTTATATGGTTCATGATACTTATCAAAATTCTTCCTAGGCAATTCAAAATGAGAGGCAAAGGCTTTATAAATATTTGCAACAACTTGAGAGTCAAGACCATATGTAGCACTCATATTACGATATTCATCGGTATCCATAAAAGTTTCAATGCATTCATAATTATAATTTATACCTGACACTCTACCTTTGTCGTTCTCCCATCCTTCAGTATTTTCTTGGATTTGATCAAGAAGGTCCCATTTAAACTCTTCTTTATTGCGCGTGAATGATCCAGAACAAGAAGTATCCAGCAAGGTTTTATCTTGAAAAGACAGTCTTGCATAGAAATTATCAATAATAATATTACTAGGAAGCTCATGAATGGGGCATTTGAGCATTAAAGACTTCAATCTCCCCCACGCTTGGGCAATACTCTCTCCATCATGAGGCCAAAAATTATATATACGGTTGCGGTCTTTGTGAATTTCACTTGGAGGATAGAATTTAGAGTAAAATACAGGCACAATATCCTTCCAATCAAGAGAACGCCCATCCTTCAACAGTTTATACCAATGCGCCGCTTTACCAGATAGCGACATAACAAATAATTTCTTCCTAACTTCATCCATTGAAGTACCTGCACATTTGAATAACCCGCATAATTCATGTAAAAACAATAAATGATCTCCAGGATGAACAGTTCCATCCCCTTCATAGCGGTTATCCACAACACGTTCAATAATTTTCATAGGTATTTTATATGGTATTACTTCCTCACCTGGCGCCTCATCCACTACCGTTGCAGTAGTAGTAGATTTCCCAAATAGAAATTCAAGGGAGGATCTCTCCATAATGACTTATAGTAGCAAGCAGAAACAAAATCAGCACGTACAGTAAAAGTTTCCTTACCAATTCCACTTACCAATAGCGCTTCACTCCCCGGCAACGGCGCCGGAAAATAGTCTTGATGACCCACAAGTATAGGGGGTGTATCGTAGTTTCGATAAATAAGAGTGTCGAACCCAACGAGGAGCAGAAGGTGTTGACAAGCGTTTCGATGAAGGATTCTGTAAATGCTGACAAGTATTGGGGTTTTGATATTGCAGATAAATAAAGTACAAGTAAATAAAATGCGAGAGAAATAATTGCAGCAAGTGGCCCAATCATTTTTAGCACAAAGGACAAGCCGGTTTGTTTACTTATAATGACCAAACGTTCTTGAGGACACACGGGGATTTTAGTCTAGTGCTTTCGCTTCATGGCTGATTAATCTTCATTGTTTTGATAAGTGTTGTGTGGGTGAACCTATGCTAATGCACCGCCCTTCCTAGGACTAATACATACTTGTGATTATACCCCTTGCAAGCATCCGCAAATACAAGAAAGTAATTAAGATAAATCTAACCACAGCCTTAAACTCTGAGATCCTGCTATCCCTCCTGCACCGATATAACGGGGGGGGTCACTCCGCAACCCCACAATTAGCAAACGAATACAAGATGCACTCCCCTAGGCCCATAAAGGTGAAGTATCATGTAGTCGACGTTCACATGACACCACTAGAAGAGTAACACCACAACTTAAATATCATAACATTGAATACTACTCAACAATAATTCACTACTAACATTTAGACTTCACCCATGTCCTCAAGAACCAAACGAACTACTCACGAGACATCATATGGAACATGATCAGAGGTGATATGATGATGAATAACAATCTGAACATAAACCTTGGTTCAATAGTTTCACTCAATAGCATCAATAACAAGTAGTAATCAACACCGGGAGAGTTTCCCCTATCAAACAATCAAGATCCAACCCAAATCGTTACAGCGGTGACGAGATGCAGCGGTGGAGATGGCGGTGTAGATGATGGAGATGATGGTGATGACGATGGAGATGATGTCCAGCTCGATGACGATGGCGATGGCGTCGATTTCCCCCTCCGGGAGGGAATTTCCCCGGATTCCTGCCCGCCGGAGAGCTCTTTTTCTCTGGTGTTTCTCCGCCCCGCATAGGCGGCTTTGTCAATTCTCCGTAACTCCTGGGGCTTAGGTTTTTGGGACGAAGAAGTACGCGAAGGAGAGGCGGCAGAGGGCTGTGGGCCCCCTCCCCACAAGGCGGCGCGCCAGGCCTGGGCCACGCCGGCCTATGGGGGGCCATGGCGGCCCTCTCGGCTCCTCCTTTTGGCTCCCTTCGTCCCCTGGAAAAATAGGATTTTTGTATAACTTCCGTCAATTTTTGATCTTCAGAAATATGGTGTCCTGATGGTGCTTTTTCCAGCAGAATCCTGACTCCGGTGAATAATTCTCCAATGATCACGAAACATGCAAAATAGATGAAATAACATAAGTATCATCTCTAAATATGAAATATATCAATGAATAACAACAAATTATGATATAAAATAGTGATGCAAAATGGACGTATCAACTCCCCCAAGCTTAGACCTCGCTTGTCCCCAAGCGAAACTGAGCTCAATAAACAAGACCACATGTTTATGGAGTGAGGAGTCGATAAATAAAATAGGACAAGAAGCATCATATTGATTCACACAAGACATTATAGTAAACATTCTCTTCATATAACTCAACTTGAAATAAGTAAAGAGAAATCACAAGTAAAGGTGCATAGGAAATCATAAATGGTTATGGCAAACTTTGTTCTTGGTCAGAGAACTACTAACGGATTATACTTATCTTCTAAGCAAAGCTTTCATATTAGAATTTATATAGCAGGGCTTTCATTCTCAATCATAACAATCTCCTCATAATCATTGATAACTTTCAAAGTCATATTCATTCAGATAAAATTTGTACTAAACAAGAAAGCATAAAAGACATGATTAACTACATCATAGCATAAATGGTTGGTTCACAACAACTCAATTGCTTGCTTAAGACAGAGGGAAATAGGTTTACTGACTCAACATATAAGTAAAATATAAGCCCTTCGCAGAGGGAAACAGGGATTAAATCATGTGCTAGAGCTTTTCAAGTTTTGAAATCATGTAAAGAGCATAAAAGTAAGATTTTGAGTGGTGTTTGTTGTTGTCAACGAATGGTAGCGGGTACTCTAACCCCCTTGCCAAACGAACCTTCCAAGAGCGGCTCCCATGAGGGGGCATCTCTACCAGCAAGGTAGATCATCCCCTTCTCTTTTGTTTACACATGTATTTTAGTTTTATTATGGATGACACTCCCCCAACCTTTGCTTTCACAAGCCATGGCTAACCGAACCGGGTGCCTTCCAACATTCACATACCATGGAGGAGTGTCTATTGCAAAATTAAGTTGCTTACTGATAAATCAGGGCAAAACATGTGAAGAGAATTATTAATGAAAGTTATTAATTGGGGCTGGGAACCCCGTTGCCAGCTCTTATTGCAAAATTATTGGATAAGCGGATGTGCCACTAGTCCATTGGTGAAAGTCCGCCCAACAAGATTGAAAGATAAAACACCACATACTTCCTCATGAGCTATAAAACATTGACACAAATAAAGAGTAATATAGTTTGAATTATTTAAAGGTAGCACCTGAAGTATTTACTTGGGATGGCGCAAAATACCACATAATAGGTAGTTATGGTGGACACAAATGGCATGGGTTTGGTCTAAAGTTATGGATGTATGAGAAGCATTCCCTCTCAATACAGGTTTTTGGCTAGCAAGGTTTGATAGCAAGCATAAAGGTTGAGGGAAACAAATATCATGCATAGAAACTCATAAGCACAAGCAATTTTAACTTCAGAATACTAACTCATTAGCATAAAGATAATAGAGTAATATATCTACATGTATTTCCCTCTTCTAATTAAACATCAAGGTGTTGTTGCTATTGACCAATGCTAAATTTGCCAAAACCAAATAGATTTACTTGATGCTCCCAAAGTGATCTCAATACTAATGTCAAGAGTAATCATATAATGGAGATTGCAAACTAAAATAAGGTGTGCAAAAAGTAAATGATAAGACTTCTCATTAATATTCCATAACGATAACTCACACCAACGGATACATAGATAACCAACTAAGAGAGATACTTCCACATTGCAAACTATTCCATATGATAACTTCCCTACTCATGATATGACACTACTTGATAGTAAAAGATAAAGGTAGTGATGATGTGATACCGCGGCACTCCCCAAGCTTGGAACAAACCAAGGGGATGCCAATACCGATGATGAATTACTCCTTCGGTGGCGATGATGGTGGATTCTTCTCGACAAGCTTCTTAACCAGTTCCTTTAAGTCTTCAATCTCATAGGTTAGGTTGCGAATCAGCTCCGAGTTGTGCTCAACGCGGCTCATAAGCATGTCAGATGGCGAGTCCCAGCTCTTAGAGTTGTTTCCCCACCCTTCAGCTTCAGGTTTCGTCTCTCCTGCAATGTTAGAACGATCTATATCCCAACCACTTGGCAACACTACCTTGGGGGTCCTTTCAGTTTGACGATCGTAGATTAGATTGCGGAAAGGGTGGTAATTGCTTGAAGAGGATGTTCTTGGAGCTAAGAAGCGACGTGGAATTGCTCCTCCGGTAGCGATCCGTGCACTTCTCTTGGTATTGGACGGATTTGATATCACGCCAATGCTTGCAATGGTGGTGTGCGGGTGTACTCGCGGAATTTCCTCCACTCCTTCCTCATCTTCGCTCTCGACTTCTTCCTTCAATTCAGGGTCTTGAATATCTTCCTCCAAAGGTCCCTTGTCTTTGTTGTTGGAGACCATGGTGCTTCTAAATCAAAACAGATCCTGGCAGAAAATAGCTCGAAACAAAACACGACGAGAAAACGATATACGGACCTCGGGATCCGGGATTATATAGCAAATATTTTTACGGCAAAAGGAAGATTCCAGGCCGAAAACGAGTGGAAACGGGACGCCGAGGGGCTGTCACCATAAGGCGGCGCGGCCAGGGTGGGGCCCACGCCGGCCCATGGTGACGGGCCCTCGCGCGTCTCCTCCACTCCGTTTCGATCCCGTAATTTTTCATATTTTCCAAAACAGTAGAAATATTGTTCGGAAAGCTAAACACGGACTTTTCATTACTAAAACTGTTACCTATTCAAAGTCGGACTCTGCAGAACGGTCAATTTGATCTTTAATGAAAGCTTCCGGAGTTATCACTTGAATAATATCAATATCTTCATTATAAGAATCTCCAGAAATATAATGCTTGAGTCTTTGTCCATTCACCACTTGTGTGGCGTTACCTGATACGCGTAGATGCACACGTCCGTTGGGAACCCCAAGTGGAAGGTATGATGCGTATAGAAGCAAGTTTCCCTCAGTATGAAACCAAGGTTTATCGAACCAGGAGCCAAGAAGCACGTTGAAGGTTGATGGTGGCGAAATGTAGCGGCGCAACACCAGTGATTCCGGCGCCAACGTGGAACCTGCACAACACAACCAAAGTACTTTGCCCCAACGAAACAGTGAGGTTGTCAATCTCACAGCTTGCTGTAACAAAGGATTAACCGTATTGTGTGGAAGATGATTGTTTGCGAAGAAAACAGTAAAGAACAATTGCAGTAGATTGTATGCGATGTAAAGAATAGGACCGGGTCCACAGTTCACTAGAGGTGTCTCTCCCATAAGATAAAAGCATGTTGGATGAACAAATTACAGTCGGGCAATTGACAAAATAGAGAAGGGCATAACAATGCATATACATGATATGATAAATATAGTGAGATTTAATTGGGCATTACGACAAAGTACATAGACATCCATCCGTGCTATGCCTAAAAAGTCCACCTTCAAGTTATCATCCGAACCCCTTTCGTATTAAGTTGCAAAGCAACAGACAATTGCATTAAGTATGGTGCGTAATGTAATCGACAACTACATCCTTAGACATAGAATCAATGTTTTATCTCTAGTGGCAACACATCACAACCTTAGAACTTTCTCACTGTCCCAGGTGTCAATGAAGGCATGAACCCACTATCGAGCATAAATACTCCCTCTTGGAGTTAAGAGCAAAAACTTGGCCAGAGCCTCTACTAGTAACGGAGAGCATGCAAGATCATAAACAACACATAAACAATAGATTGATAATCACCATAACATAGTATTCTCTATCCATCGGATCCCGACAAACACAACATATAGAATTACAGATAGATGATCTTGATCATGTTAGGCAGCTCACAAGATCCAACAATGAAGCACAATTAGGAGAAGACGACCATCTAGCTACTGCTATGGACCCATAGTCCAGGGGTGAACTACTCACTCATCACTCCGGAGGCGATCATGGCGATGAAGAGTCCTCCGGGAGATGAATCCCTCTCCGGCAGGGTGAGGCGATCTCCTGAATCCCCGAGATGGGATTGGCGGCGGCGTCTCGGAAGGTTTTCCGTATCGTGGCTCTGTACTGGGGTTTCGCGATGGAGGCTTTAAGTAGGCGAAAGGGCAAGTCAAGGCGGCACGAGGGCCCCACACACCCGGCGGCGCGGCCCAGCCGCGGCCCTGGCGTGGCGGCGCCTCGTCGCCCCACTTCGTTATCCTTTTGGTCTTCTGGAAGCTTCGTGCAAAAATAGGACCCTGGGCATTGATTTCGTCCAATTCCGAGAATATTTCCTTACTAGGATTTCTGAAACCAAAAACAGCAGAAACAACTGGCTCTTCGGCATCTTGTTAATAGGTTAGTTCCAAAATGCGTAAATACGACATATAATGTGCATAAAACATGTAGGTATCATCAATAAAGTAGCATGGAACATAAGAAATTATCGATACGTTGGAGACGTATCAGCATCCCCAAGCTTAGTTCTGCTCGTCCCGAGCAGGTAAAACGATAACAAAGATAATTTTTGAAGTGACATGCCATCATAATCTTGATCATACTATTTGTAAACATATGTAATGAATGCAGCGATCAAAACAATGGTAATGACATGAGTAAACAACTGAATCATAAAGCAAAGACTTTTCATGAATAGTACTTCAAGACAAGCATCAATAAGTCTTGCATAAGAGTTAACTCATAAAGCAATAAATCAAAGTAAAGGTGTTGAAGCAACACAAAGGAAGATTAAGTTTCAGCGGTTGCTTTCAACTTATAACATGTATATCTCATGGATAGTGTCAACATAAAGTAATATAACAAGTGCAATATGCAAGTATGTAGGAATCAATGCACAGTTCACACAAGTGTTTGCTTCTTAAGGTGGAGAGAGATAGGTAAACTGACTCAACAATAAAAGTAAAAGAATGGTCCTTCAAAGAGGAAAGCATCGATTGCTATATTTGTGCTAGAGCTTTTATTTTGAAAACATGAAACAATTTTGTCAACGGTAGTAATAAAGCGTATGAATTATGTAAATTATATCTTACAAGTTGCATGTCTCATGCATAGAGTACCAATAGTGCCCGCACCTTGTCCTACTATCTCGGAAAACACGGATTCTCATCGCATAACATATGTTTCAACCAAGTTTCACAAAGGGGTACCTCCATGCCGCCTGTACAAAGGTCTAAGGAGAAAGCTCGCATTTTGGATTTCTCGCTTTTGATTATTCTCAACTTAGACATCCATACCGAGACAACATGGACAACAGATAATGGACTCCTCTTTTATGCATAAGCATGTAACAACAATTATTATTCTCATATGAGATTGAGGATATATGTCCAAACTGAAACTTCCACCATGATTCATGGCTTTAGTTAGCGGCTCAATGTTCTTCTCTAACATATGCATACTCAAACCATTTGATCATGAAATCCACTACTTCAGACAAGACGAACATGCATAGCATCTCACATGATATTCAACAAAGATAAAGTTGATGGCGTCCCCAGAAGCATGGTTATCGCACAACAAGCAACTTAATAAGAGATAAAGTGCATAAGTACATACTCAATACCACAATAGTTTTTAAGGCTATTTTGTCCCATGAGCTATATATTGTAAATGTGAATGATGGAATTTTAAAGGTAGCACTCAAGCAATTTACTTTGGAATGGCGGAGAAATACCATGTAGTAGGTAGGTATGGTGGACACAAATGGCATAGTAGTTGGCTCAAGGATTTTGGATGCATGAGAAGTATTCCCTCTCGATACAAGGTTTAGGCTAGCAAGGTTATTTGAAGCAAACTCAAGGATGAACCGGTGCAGCAAAACTCACATAAAAGACATATTGTAAACATTATAAGACTCTACACCGTCTTCCTTGTTGTTCAAAACTCAATACTAGAAATTATCTAGACCTTAGAGAGACCAAATATGCAAACCAAATTTTAGCAAGCTCTATGTATTTCTTCATTAATGGGTGCAAAGTATATGATGCAAGAGCTTAAACATGAGCACAACAATTGCAAAGTATCACATTATCCAAGACATTTTAGAATTACTACATGTAGCATTTTCCAATTCCAACCATATAACAATTTAACGAAGAAGAAACTTCGCCATGAACATTATGAGTAAAGCCTAAGGACATATTTGTCCATACGGAAGAAGCCTGGTGATCAGGTGTATACGTGAGCACGCGGTAAAGGACTGACACGTGTCCAACGGTGTTAGTTGTGCCGTGAAATAATTGCTAGCGCGCGGTCCTAAAAAAAAGCCTTCTCGACACCGGCCGCCTACCGTCTCTATTTTGGACGCTACCTCCTGGTCTTGCACGCGCACCACACTAGCAGCAGCCGTGGAGGCGTGGACACACACGCAAGTAGCTAGCTGAGCAAGCACGCTGCACGTACGCCCCCTGAGCCCATCTTTTTCTTTAAAGGCCCGAAGGACCGGGGAGGCGGAGATGCGCTGCATTAATACCAAGTGGTGGACTGGTGGGTGTACAGGTTACATCAAGGAGACCAAGAAACTGAAAAATTACAATCCGGACCTGAAGTTTCACACAGAGGACCCCAGATCTAAAACTTGAAACGCAATCAAGTTCCTGCACGCGAGGAAGCAGCCGGAGGTTGGGGCGTCGAGGTTCGCGCGGCTTCCGCCCTTTCTGCGCGGCGATGGAGGTGGCCGGCGCGGCTCCCGCCCTCGCCGGGAGCTGCTCCTCCAGCTCGGCGTTCGTGTACTGGTCGTCGAACGACGATGTGCACGCCGCGTGCTCGAGCCTCCGTCGTCGAAGTCGAGCCGCAGGCCCGTCGTCGCTGGCCTCCTCTACAGCTGCCGGGCTTATCATCCTTTGCCGCGGAGAACCCTGCGGTGTCTGCAGCGACAAGAGCCGCGGTAGCGGCGGCGTCTCGGTCTCGCGCGGCCGCTTCGGGCGTGGCTGCTCCTCCGGCGGTGCCACCATCTCCTTCCGCGGCTCCATCGGCGCGGCGCCACCTCTGCCCATAACACAGACGCCCAAATCACCCATTCGATTGATGAGACAATCAGACAATCAGCATGACCCGACCGACGATCACATCGGAAAGTAGTACTGAAGGCGTCGTGGAAGAGGCGCGATTGCCGTGACTGCTCTAGCGCGGTCGCACCGCTGCCATTGCTCCGTGCCAGCGGAATTATTTGAGCGCCAGGCGTGTGGGGGGAGAGGTTGGGTGGGATGGCGGTAGGAAGCGGTGGAGGGCGAGAGAGAGAGTTGCTGCGAGGGGATCAGAAAAAGGAGTTTTCACGCCGCCGTTTGGATCCGTATGTGAGGCCAGAATCATCAAGCAAATCCAACGGTAATGGATGCGTGCTCACGTATACACGCGGTCACCAAATCCACTCTCCTTGTCCATATGCTATAGCGGAGCGTGTCTCTCTCCCACACAGTGAATGCTAGGATCCATTTTATTCAAACAAAAACAAAAACAAAAACAAACCGACGCTCCAAGCAAAGAACACAAGATGTGACGAATAAAAATATAGTTTCAGGGGAGGAACCTGATGATGTTGTCGATGAAGAAGGGGATGCCTTGGGCATCCCAAGCTTAGACGCTTGAGTCTTCTTAAAATATGCAGGGGTGAACCACGGGGCATCCCCAAGCTTAGAGCTTTCACTCCTCTTGATCATAGTATATCATACTCCTCTCTTGACCCTTGAAAACTTCTTTCACACCAAACTTCAAGCAAACTCATTAGAGGGTTAGTGCACAATTAATAATTCACATGTTCAGAGGTAACACAATCATTCTTAACATTTCTGGACATTGCACAAAGCTACTGGACATTAATGGATCAAAGAAATTCATCCAACATAGCAAATACGGCAATGCGAAATAAAAGGCAGAATCTGTCAAAAACAGAACAGTCCGTAAAGACGAATTTTAAAATGGCACCAGACTTGCTCAAATGGAAAAACTCAAAACTAATGAAAGTTGCGTACATATCTGAGGATCACGCTCGTAAATTGGAAGATTTTTTCGAATTTTCTACAGAGACTTGTGCCCAGATTCGTGACAGACAGCAATGCTGTTTCTGCGCAGCGATCCCAAATATAACATCAACTTTAACATAGAAACTTTACTTGGCAAAAAAACATGATAAGAAGAGGTTGCTACAGTAGTAAAAAACTTCCAAGACTCAAATATAAAACAAATTACTGTAGTAAAAACATGGGTTGTCTCCCATAAGCGCTTTTCTTTAACGCCTTTCAGCTAGGCGCAGAAAGTGCAAATCAAGTAACATCGAGAGTAGAAGCATCAACATCATAACTTGTTCTAATAATAGAATCAAAAGGCAACTTCATTCTCTTTCTAGGGAAGTGTTCCATACCTTTCTTGAGAGGAAATTGATATTTAATATTACCTTCCCTCATATCAATAACAGCACCAACGGTTCGAAGAAAAGGTCTTCCCAACACAATAGGACAAGATGCATTGCATTCAATATCCAAGACAACAAAATCAACGGGGACAAGGTTATTGTTAACCGTAATGCGCACATTATCAATCCTCCCCAAAGGTTTCTTTTTAACATTATCGGCAAGATTAACATCTAAATAACAATTCTTCAATGGTGGCAAGTCAAGCATATCATAAATCTTTTTAGGCATCACAGAAATACTTGCACCAAGATCACATAAAGCATTACATTCAAAGTCATTGAATTTCATTTTAATGATGGGCTCCCAACCATCTTCTAACTTTCTAGGAATAGAAGTTTCAAGTTTTAGTTTCTCTTCTCTAGCTTTTATGAGAGCATTTGTAATATGTTTTGTAAAGGCTAAATTTATAGCACTAGCATTAGGACTTTTAGCAAGTTTTTGTAAGAACTTTATAACTTCAGAGATGTGGCAATCATCAAAGTCTAAATCATTATGAGCTACAGAAATGGGATCATTGTCCCCAAGGTTGGAAAAAATTTCAGCAGTTTTATCACAAGCAGTTTCAGCAGTTTTAGCAATTTCAGGCAGTTTTGTACGCTTTGCACTAGGAGTAGAAACATTGCCAACACCAATTATTTTACCATTGATAGTAGGAGGTGCAGCAACATGTGAAGAATTAACATTACTAGTGGTGGTAATAGTCCAAACTTTAGCTACATTATTCTCTTTAGCTAGTTTTTCATTTTCTTCTCTATCCCACCTAGCACGCAATTCAGCCATTAATCTTATATTCTCATTAATTATAACTTGGATGGCATTTGATGTAGTAGTAATCTTATTATCAATATCATTATTAGGCATAACTTTCAATTTTAAAAGATTAACGTCAGAGGCAAGTCTATCAACTCTAGAAGCAATAATATCAATTTTATCAAGCTTTTCCTCAACAGATTTGTTAAAAGCAGTTTGTGTACTAATAAATTCTTTAAGCATAGCTTCAAGACCAGAGGGTACACTCCTATTATTGTTGTAAGAATTCCCATAAGAATTACCATAACCATTACCATTAGCAGAAGGATATGGCCTATAGTTATTACCAGAGTTGTTCCTATAAGCATTGTTGTTGAAATTATTATTTTTAATGAAATTCACATCAACATTTTCTTCTTGAGCAACCAATGAAGCTAAAGGAACATTGTTTGGATCAACATTAGATCTACCATTCACAAGCATAGACATAATCACATCAATCTTATCATTCAAGGAAGAGGTTTCTTCAACAGAATTTACCTTCTTACCTTGTGGAGCTCTTTCCGTGTGCCATTCAGAGTAATTTATCATCATATCATCAAGAAGTTTTGTAGCCGCCCCCAAAGTGATGGACATAAAGGTACCTCCAGCAGCTGAATCCAATAAATTCCGCGAAGAAAAATTTAGTCCTGCATAGAAGGTTTGGATGATCATCCAAGTAGTCAGTCCATGGGTTGGGCAATTCTTTACCAAAGTTTTCATTCTCTCCCATGCTTGAGCAACATGTTCAGTATCTAATTGCTTAAAATTCATTATGCTACTTCTCAAAGATATAATTTTAGCGGGAGGATAATATCTACCAATAAAAGCATCCTTACATTTAGTCCATGAATCAATACTATTCTTAGGCAAAGATAGCAACCAATCTTTAGCTCTTCCTCTTAATGAGAAAGGAAACACTTTCAATTTAATAATATCACCATCTACATCCTTATACTTTTGCATTTCAAAAGTTCAACAAAATTATTAAGATGGGCAGCAGCATCATCAGAACTAACACCAGAAAATTGATCTCTCATAACCAGGTTCAGTAAAGCAGGTTTAATTTCAAAGAATTCTGCTGTAGTAGCAGGTGGAGCAATAGGTGTGCATAGGAAATCATTATTATTTGCGTTTGTGAAGTCACACAACTTAGTATTTTCAGGGGTATTCATTTTAGCAACAGTAAATAAAGCAAACTAGATAAAGTAAATGCAAGTAACTAATTTTTTTGTGTTTTTGATATAGAGAGCAAGACAGTAAATAAAGTAAAACTAGCAACTAATTTTTTTGTGTTTTGTTTAGGTGCAGCAAACAAAGTAGTAAATAAAATAAAGCAAGACAAAAACAAAGTAAAGAGATTGGGAAGTGGAGACTCCCCTTGCGGCGTGTCTTGATCTCCCGGCAACGGCGCCAGAAATTTATTGCTGGCGTGTAGTTGACGTGGGAGTTAGAAATCTCTGTGGTGTAGCTTTTCTTCAGTTCCGGGCGGCGCCAGAAATTTAGCTTGATACGCGTAGATGCACACGTCCGTTGGGAACCCCAAGTGGAAGGTATGATGCGTATAGAAGCAAGTTTCCCTCAGTATGAAACCAAGGTTTATCGAACCGTAGGAGCCAAGAAGCACGTTGAAGGTTGATGGTGGCGAAATGTAGTGCGCGCAACACCAGGGATTGGCGCCAACGTGGAACCTGCACAACACAACCAAAGTACTTTGCCCCAATGAAACAGTGAGGTTGTCAATCTCACCGGCTTGCTGTAACAAAGGATTAACCGTATTGTGTGGAAGATGATTGTTTGCGAAGAAAATAGTAAAGAACAATTGCAGTAGATTGTATGCGATGTAAAGAATAGGACCGGGGTCCACAGTTCACTAGAGGTGTCTCTCCCATAAGATAAAAGCATGTTGGGTGAACAAATTACAGTCGGGCAATTGACAAAATAGAGAAGGGCATAACAATGCATATAC
Organism: Lolium multiflorum; assembly: GCA_030979885.1. NCBI lineage: Eukaryota > Viridiplantae > Streptophyta > Magnoliopsida > Poales > Poaceae > Lolium > Lolium multiflorum. The sequence goes on along the minus strand of CM061752.1, from coordinate 86,832,624 downwards.
ATGATATGATAAATATAGTGAGATTTAATTGGGCATTACGACAAAGTACATAGACCGCCATCCAACTGCATCTATGCCTAAAAAGTCCACCTTCAGGTTATCATCCGAACCCCTTTCAGTATTAAGTTGCAAAGCAACAGACAATTGCATTAAGTATGGTGCGTAATGTAATCGACAACTACATCCTTAGACATAGAATCAATGTTTGATCCCTAGTGGCAACAGCACATCACAACCTTAGAACTTTCTGTCACTGTCCCAGGTGTCAATGAAGGCATGAACCCACTATCGAGCATAAATACTCCCTCTTGGAGTTAAGAGCAAAAACTTGGCCAGAGCCTCTACTAGTAACGGAGAGCATGCAAGATCATAAACAACACATAAACAATAGATTGATAATCACCATAACATAGTATTCTCTATCCATCGGATCCCGACAAACACAACATATAGAATTACAGATAGATGATCTTGATCATGTTAGGCAGCTCACAAGATCCAACAATGAAGCACAATTAGGAGAAGACGACCATCTAGCTACTGCTATGGACCCATAGTCCAGGGGTGAACTACTCACTCATCACTCCGGAGGCGATCATGGCGATGAAGAGTCCTCCGGGAGATGAATCCCTCTCCGGCAGGGTGCCGGAGGCGATCTCCTGAATCCCCCGAGATGGGATTCGCGGCGGCGTCTCTGGAAGGTTTTCCGTATCGTGGCTCTCTTGGGGTTTCGCGACGGAGGCTTTAAGTAGGCGAAAGGGCAAGTCAAGGGGCGGCATGAGGGCCCCACACACCAGGGCAGCGCGGCCCAGCCCCGCGCGCCCTGGCGTGGCGGCGCCTCGTCGCCCCACTTCGTTATCCTTTCGGTCTTCTGGAAGCTTCGTGCAAAAATAGGACCCTGGGCGTTGATTTCGTCCAATTCCGAGAATATTTCCTTACTAGGATTTCTGAAACCAAAAACAGCAGAAAACAACAACTGGCTCTTCGGCATCTTGTTAATAGGTTAGTTCCAGAAAATGCGTAAATACGACATATAATGTGCATAAAACATGTAGGTATCATCAATAAAGTAGCATGGAACATAAGAAATTATCGATACGTTGGTGGCGTACATTACCAAAGAGCTAATTTTTATTGCTCCTGAACGATATACCTCCTCAATAACATATGGTCCTTCCCATTTTGAGAGTAATTTCCCTGCAAAAAATCTGAGACGAGACCGATACAATAGGACTTTATCTCCAACATTAAATTCTCTTTTAATAATTCTTCTATCATGCCACTTCTTAACTTTCTCTTTAAAAAGTTTAGCATTTTCATAAGCTTCACTTCTCCATTCATCTAAAGAACTCAATTGTAGCAACCTCTTCTTACCGGCAAGTTTAAAATCTTTATTAAGTTCTCTTACAGCCCAATAAGCTTTGTGCTCTAATTCTAAAGGTAAATGACAAGCTTTTCCATAAACCATTTTATAAGGAGACATGCCCATAGGATTTTTATAAGCAGTTCTATAAGCCCACAATGCTTCCTTTAACTTACTAGCCCAATTCTTTCTAGATTTATTAACAGTCTTTCCTAAAATAGCTTTAATTTCTCTATTTGATAATTCTACTTGCCCACTAGTTTGAGGATGATAAGCTGAAGCAATTCTATGATTAATACCATATTTGGCAAGAGTTTTTCTAAAACCACCATGAATAAAATGAGAACCTCCATCAGTCATAATATATCTAGGTACTCCAAATCTAGGAAATATAACATCTAAAAGCATTTTTAAAGAGGTCTCACCATCAGCACTTTTTGTAGGTATAGCTTCTACCCATTTAGTAACATAATCAACAACGACAAGTATATGAGTATTACCTTCTGAAGAAGGGAAAGGACCCATGAAGTCAAATCCCCAACAATCAAATGGTTCAATAACAAGAGTATAATTCATAGGCATTTCATTGCGTCTAGAGATATTACCAACTCTTTGACATTCATCACAAGATAAGATAAACTTCCTTGCATCCTTGAAAAGTGTTGGCCAATAAAAACCTGATTGTAGAACCTTTTGTGCGGTTCTATCTCCGGCGTGATGTCCTCCATAAACACTCCCATGGCATTTACTCAATATCTCTTGTTGTTCATATTCTGGGACACATCTTCGCATAATACCATCCACTCCTTCTTTATATAAGTGTGGGTCATCCCAAAAATAATGCCTCAAATCATAAAAGAATTTCCTCCTTTGCTGAGCTGAAAAGGTTGGAGGCAAATACTTGGAAACAATAAAGTTAGCATAATCAGCATACCAAGGGCTCTCTCGCGAGCTCACCTTTATTACAGCCAATTGTTCATTTGGAAAACTATCATTAACAGGAACAGGATCATAAGTAATATTTTCCAATCTAGACAAATTATCAGCAACAAGATTATCAGCACCTTTCCTATCTACAATATGTAAATCAAATTCTTGCAAAAGAAGCACCCATCTAATAAGCCTTGGCTTAGCATCTTTCTTTTCCATAAGGTACCTAATTGCAGCATGATCAGTATGAATTGTGACTTTTGAATCAACAATATAGGGTCTAAACTTGTCACATGCAAAAACTACGGCTAATAACTCTTTTTCAGTTGTAGCATAATTTCTTTGAGCAGCATCTAGGGTTTTACTAGCATAATGAATAACATTCAATTTTTTATCTACTCGCTGTCCAAGAACAGCACCTACAGCAAAATCACTAGCATCACACATAATTTCAAAAGGTAAATTCCAATCAGGCGGTTCGACTATAGGAGCAGCTGTTAAGGCTTTCTTTAGAGTTTCAAAAGCTTCCTTACAATCATCATCAAAAAAGAAAGGTACATCTTTTTGAAGAAGATTAGTAAGAGGCTTTGAAATTTTAGAGAAATCTTTAATAAACCTCCTATAAAAACCAGCATGACCAAGAATACTACGAATACCTTTAACATCCCTAGGATAGGGCATCTTCTCAATTGCTTCAACTTTAGCTCTATCAACTTCAATACCTCTTTCAGAAATTTTATGTCCCAATACAATTCCTTCATTAACCATAAAGTGGCATTTCTCCCAATTAAGAACAAGGTTAGTTTCTTCACATCTCTGCAAAACTTTATCAAGGTTTCGCAAGCAATTATCAAAAGAATTCCCATAGATAGAAAAATCATCCATGAATACCTCAACAATCTTTTCACAAAAGCCATGAAAAATAGCAGACATGCATCTTTGAAAAGTAGCAGGAGCATTACATAAACCAAAAGGCATATGCCTATAAGCGTAAGTTCCATAGGGACAAGTGAAAGTGGTTTTCTCTTGATCTTTAGCTCTAACAGCAATTTGTGAAAACCCAGAATATCCATCAAGAAAACAGAAATGAGTATTTTTAGACAACCTTTCTAACATTTGATCAATAAAAGGTAAAGGGTAATGATCTTTCTTAGTAACTTTATTCACTTTCCTAAAATCAATGCACATTCTATACCCTACAACTACTCTTTGAGGAATAAGCTCATCATTATCATTAGGCACAACAGTTATACCTCCTTTCTTAGGAACACAATGCACAGGACTAACCCATCTACTATCAGCAATAGGATATATAATACCTGCTTCAAGAAGTTTTAATACCTCATTTCTTACCACATCCTTCATCTTGGGAATTAGACGACGCTGATGTTCAACAACAGGTTTTGCACCATCTTCTATATTAATAGCATGTTGGCAAATAGCGGGAGAAATCCCCTTCAAATCATCAAGAGTATAGCCAATAGCTCCTCGGTGCTTTTTCAATATTTCCAATAACCTCTCTTCCTCGATATCTGAAAGCTTAGCACTAATAATAACAGGATATGTTTTCTTCTCATCAATATAAGCATACTTAAGATTATCAGGTAATGGTTTCAAATCAAATACAGGATCTTCCTTTGGTGGTGGTGTTACACCTAAATCTTCAACCGGTAAGTCATGTTTAAGAATAGGTTGACGAAGGAAAATTTCATCAAGCTCATCCCTTTCTTCCCTAAAAACTTCACTCTCACTATTCTCCAAATGTTGCTGCAAAGGATTACTAGGAGCAAGAGCAATAGATGCACACTGTTCAACTCTAAAATCTTCATTAGGCAAATCAGCTTTATAAGGAGTTTTGGCAAATTTAGAGAAGTTAAACTCATAAGATTCACCAGCAAATTTAGTAACAATTTTCTCTTTCTTGCAATCTATAATAGCTCCACATGTATTTAGAAAAGGTCTACCAAAAATAATAGGACAAAACTTACTAGCAGCAGAACCAAGTACCAAAAAGTCAGCAGGATATTTAATCTTACCACATAGAACTTCAACATCTCGAACAATACCAATGGGAGAGATAGTTTCTCTATTAGCTAGCCGAATAACCACATCAATATCTTCAAGTTCACAAGAACCAATTTCATGCATAATTTCCGTGTAGAGCTCATAAGGAATGGCACTAATACTTGCACCAATATCGCATAAACCATAATAGCAATGATCACCAATTCGAACAGAGAGCACAGGAACACTGGCTTTCATAGACTTATTAGGATGCGAAACAATATTAGAAGCATCTTCACAAAAAATAATATGACCATCTTCCACATTTTCAGTAACAAGATCTTTAACTATTGCAACAGCAGGTTCAACTTTTATTTGTTCTTCAGGTTCTATAGGTTTCTTTGCACTTTTATTAACTACACTAGTTATAACAGAATACTCCTTCATTTTAGCAGGGAAAGGAGTTTTTTCAATATAAGCTTCAGGAAGAACATGATCAACAGTTTTAATTTCAATACATTTGCCTTTAGGCGAATCAACTTTATCTTTATATGGTTCATGATACTTATCAAAATTCTTCCTAGGCAATTCAAAATGAGAGGCAAAGGCTTTATAAATATTTGCAACAACTTGAGAGTCAAGACCATATGTAGCACTCATATTACGATATTCATCGGTATCCATAAAAGTTTCAATGCATTCATAATTATAATTTATACCTGACACTCTACCTTTGTCGTTCTCCCATCCTTCAGTATTTTCTTGGATTCGATCAAGAAGGTCCCATTTAAACTCTTCTTTATTGCGCGTGAATGATCCAGAACAAGAAGTATCCAGCAAGGTTTTATCTTGAAAAGACAGTCTTGCATAGAAATTATCAATAATAATATTACCAGGAAGCTCATGAATGGGGCATTTGAGCATTAAAGACTTCAATCTCCCCCACGCTTGGGCAATACTCTCTCCATCATGAGGCCAAAAATTATATATACGGTTGCGGTCTTTGTGAATTTCACTTGGAGGATAGAATTTAGAGTAAAATACAGGCACAATATCCTTCCAATCAAGAGAACGCCCATCCTTCAGCAGTTTATACCAATGCGCCGCTTTACCAGATAGCGACATAACAAATAATTTCTTCCTAACTTCATCCATTGAAATACCTGCACATTTGAATAACCCGCATAATTCATGTAAAAACAGTAAATGATCTCCAGGATGAACAGTTCCATCCCCTTCATAGCGGTTATCCACAACACGTTCAATAATTTTCATAGGTATTTTATATGGTATTACTTCCTCACCTGGCGCCTCATCCACTACCGTTGCAGTAGTAGTAGATTTCCCAAATAGAAATTCAAGGGAGGATCTCTCCATAATGACTTATAGTAGCAAGCAGAAACAAAATCAGCACGTACAGTAAAAGTTTCCTTACCAATTCCACTTACCAATAGCGCTTCACTCCCCGGCAACGGCGCCAGAAAATAGTCTTGATGACCCACAAGTATAGGGGGTGTATCGTAGTACTTTCGATAAATAAGAGTGTCGAACCCAACGAGGAGCAGAAGGTGTTGACAAGCAGTTTCGATGAAGGATTCACTGTAAATGCTCACAGACAAGTATTCAGGGGTTTTGATATTGCAGATAAATAAAGTACAAGTAAATAAAATGCGAGAGAAATAATTGCAGCGAGTGGCCCAATCATTTTTAGCACAAAGGACAAGCCGGTTTGTTTACTTATAATGACCAAACGTTCTTGAGGACACACGGGGATTTTAGTCTAGTGCTTTCGCTTCATACGCTGATTAATCTTCATTGTTTTGATAAGTGTTGTGTGGGTGAACCTATGCTAATGCACCGCCCTTCCTAGGACTAATACATACTTGTGATTATACCCCTTGCAAGCATCCGCAAATACAAGAAAGTAATTAAGATAAATCTAACCACAGCCTTAAACTCTGAGATCCTGCTATCCCTCCTGCACCGATATACTAACGGGGGTTTAGGTTGCTGTCACTCCGGCAACCCCACAATTAGCAAACGAATACAAGATGCACTCCCCTAGGCCCATAAAGGTGAAGTATCATGTAGTCGACGTTCACATGACACCACTAGAAGAGTAACACCACAACTTAAATATCATAACATTGAATACTACTCAACAATAATTCACTACTAACATTTAGACTTCACCCATGTCCTCAAGAACTAAACGAACTACTCACGAGACATCATATGGAACATGATCAGAGGTGATATGATGATGAATAACAATCTGAACATAAACCTTGGTTCAATAGTTTCACTCAATAGCATCAATAACAAGTAGTAATCAACACCGGGAGAGTTTCCCCTATCAAACAATCAAGATCCAACCCAAATCGTTACAGCGGTGACGAGATGCAGCGGTGGAGATGGCGGTGTAGATGATGGAGATGATGGTGATGACGATGGAGATGATGTCCAGCTCGATGACGATGGCGATGGCGTCGATTTCCCCCTCCGGGAGGAATTTCCCCGGCGGATTCCTGCCCGCCGGAGAGCTCTTTTCTCTCTGGTGTTTCTCCGCCCCGCAGAGGCGGCTCTGTCAATTCTCCGTAACTCCCCGGGGCTTAGGTTTTCGGGACGAAGAAGTACGCGAAGGAGAGGCGGCCAGAGGGGGCTGTCGGCGGCGCGGCCAGGCTGGGCCCGCGCCGGCCTATGGGGGGCCCATGGCGGCCCCTCTCGGCTCCTCCTTTTGGCTCCCTTCGTCCCCTGGAAAAATAGGATTTTTCGTATAACTTCCGTCAATTGTTGATCTTCAGAAATATGGTGTCCTGACGGTGCTTTTTCCAGCAGAATCCTGACTCCGGTGAATAATTCTCCAATGATCACGAAACATGCAAAATAGATGAAATAACATAAGTATCATCTCTAAATATGAAATATATCAATGAATAATAGCAAATTATGATATAAAATAGGGATGCAAAATGGACGTATCATCCGGCAACTTCTTCTACCTGAAGGATGTGTCGGATACGGCATCCTCAAGAGTGCTGCCTGACTTTAAGGACGGCCCCCCCACCGAGACTCCGGCCTGGACTTAATGTCCCCATCTCTCCGATTCACCTCAGCTGACTCGGGCGGTCAGGCGGATCCACAAGCTCACGTACGAGGGCCTGTCGGGGAAGGATCCGACCATGTGCTGGTTTACCAAGCGGATCCAGCCTCTACAGCACCGAGACTGCTTGTTATTTCAGTACACGGGGCGCGAAGACAACATGCGCGCCTCCAAGGACAATCTTTCCGCCGACGCCTTGGACAAGCGCCTCCGGGTGCTAATCAAAATTCCGCGCGAGCTAAAGATCCATGTGTGCAACAAGGATATTCATACCAATGGCTCCGGGATCGCGGTAAGTATATCTGACCCAACTGCCTATTTTTTCTAAGTTTTTGGTGAATTTGTCTGAGCGTTCACTGGATGATCTTAGCTCGAGGCCCTTGAAGAAAAAGATCTCGGAACGCTCCTCCGAGTGCCTCAAACGGGCAACACCGACCCGGAGGCCGCGTCCGAGGCGGAAGCTCCCGCGGCTCCAGGTCCCTCCAAAAGAAAAAGGACTTCCTCCTCCGGCCGTGCTACCAAACGCGCCCGCGATGCACTTAGCATCGTGGCTACTCAGAAGGCAGAGGCGGAAAAGAAACGCCTCAAGCTTATCGACACCAGCAACCAAGCTCAGCCCAACATCCAGCAATTTTTTATACCATCTGGGTAAGCATTTGGTTTCCGTCATAAACTCTTGTTGCTGCTGTGAATCAGCACATGCTAACTGTTATACCTTCTTTTTTTATACTTGCAGCAAAAGCTCCGGTGGCCAAGCCCCCAAGATTGCCAAGAAGAAGATGAAACCTTCTCCGGCTTCTATGCCCGTCACACCGGAAGTGGAGATTCCGCCCAAGGCCTCCTCAACCGTCAAGCCAGATCCCAAGGATGTCATCAACCTTGATGATCTTCCGGAAGATCCAACTGCCGAATCTGGCAAAGGCGATTCTGGCAAGGGCACGTCTTCAACTGCACCTCCGCCTGAGCAGCCCACTGTTACCTCAAGCTGAAGCTCCGTGACAAAGTTGAGAAGAAACTGACCTTGAGCGGTGCCACAGGTACGCCCCAAACTCACCCTCACTTCTTTCCGATTCTGCAAAAGGTCCCCCTCTCACAGCGCCACGCGGAGATCTCCGCCATGATGGAACAAGTGTGTCGACCTGCGAACACGGAGGAGCAGGAGCTGGCCGACCTTGAAAGCGGCCTTAAGGTTTTCTTTGCCAAGCACAAGAGTGTGCGTCAGGTAACACCAGCCCCCAGGCATTGGTTAATGCATTTTTCCGGGTAACATGTATGAGCCAATGTCTTGAACTGTAGATTGTAGCGGAAAATCAAAATTTTCACATGCTAAAGATTTTAACTTCCGTCCAGCCCCCATAAGTTTGAATTTCCGTCTAATCCTTGAACTGCTTTCACAGAACACGCGGAAGCTGCATGAGGACTTGCGCACCCATGTGCTGGAGCAGAAAAAAGAAATTGAACTGCTTCAAACCAGGGACGCGGAAAGTCAGAAAGCCATTGCGCTGCTGGAGACCCGCCTCAAAAATTATGAAGGTAATAACTCCGACTGAGCCCCCAGGATCGTCAATGTAACTTATTATCTGAACTAACTGTCTTGTTGTATTTCTGAGTTTCAGAAGAAGTTGCCAAGCGCCCTGCATCGACGCCTTGTCCGCCAAGGTTGAGGTTCTTGAGGCGGAAAATGAATCCCTCAAGAATTTCATGAAGGAGTCCTCCGATGAGGAAAACAAGAAGAGGAAAGAGCTCCTGGAAAAACATGCCCAAGAGGTATCGGATCTTGCAGAGAAACTCAAGAAGAGCCACCAGAGGATCCAGACCTTGGCGTCCAAGAACAATAGCTACGAGGCGGAGGCGGAGGCTATTGACAAGATGATCTTCCGTAAGAACCTCGTTTTCTTTTCGTTTTGACTCCGACTTCCTCAGACTGTTCGCGGAAAAAACTGATCATATTTTTCGCAGCGAGCCTTGGCTTTGAGTGGACAAAGGATGCGACCCTCAAAAGGACTGAAGCGTATGAAGAAGCGCAGAATTCCATTGATAACCTCTTCGAGGCATGTCGTGGGGTCGCCAAATCGCTATCCCTGAAGAGAGCCGGAACCGCGGTGATTGACACCATGACCAAGCTGATCAAGCAGGTCCCGGAGCTCATCAAGGATTGGCAGGAGTCTTCCGCCCGCGGAGTTGCTTCCCTCGTGTTGGCGACGTGCAAGGCGCACATCCAACTTTGCTGATGTTGCACGCGGAGTCCCTAAGGGCGCCAATACGAGGAACCTTCTCGCGGAGACCCAAGGGTACGACCGGTGTTTGTCGGACGAGTTAATCACTCGTTCTGGTACAACAAGCACGATCTTCCCGAGGGCTTCTCTGATGCGGAGGATGAAGATGAAGAGGACTGTCCCGAAGAGGAAGGCTCCGGGTCAAGCGCTGAGCATGACGAGGAAGGCTCCGGCGACAACTCTGGCGATGGCTTCGCCTACATTGCTTCTGATGAAGATCAATCCTCCGAGTAAAACCTGTGAAACAATCAAACTGATGTATCATTTTGGCCCCGGAGTGGGTTTGTAATATATAACTTAAGTATTTGTGAGTAGTTAGGGACGAAACGATTATGCATGTGGGCGGAAAAAACTTATCCTGCGACCCGTTTTAATATATCTGCATGTTTCCTCTATTTGATTGAAAAAGCAAGTGCTGGTTTGTAAATGTTCCGGCTTACTCATTTCACCTTTCGCGAGCCGAAGGAACTTTGGCCGGAAACGCTCGCCTGCGGTGACGAAGCCCAATGGCGTCCGTCTATAACCGCGGAAACAAGCCCCCAGCCTAGGTGAAGTCGCTACCAGGAATCCATGAGTTCGCAACGGAAAATTTTCCACCAGAAAACTTAAACTTACGTCCTAAAGGACGATTTTGAAAATCACAACTTTCATACACGCCTAGGCGGAAAAATCTAGCTCTGCGGTTTTAGTCGGAAAACATACACGATCCAAAATGAAAAATTAAAGGAGGTAAAAGACTCTAAGAGTGAACCAAAAGCTTTATTTCATTGATCATGTATCATATATATTGCAAAGTATGTCATGCTGATTTTGCTAAGTGTGGAAAGGACGTAGCTGTGCTATATTCCAAGGACGGTTTGTTTCGTCGTAAATGTCACCCGGATCCTCTCGCTTGCGTTTCCGGTACCAGTTAGCAGGTCTGTCCTTTAGTTCCCGAAAATCGACGAGGTAGTACGATCCGTTGTGGAGCACTTTGCTGATGACGAAAGGTCCTTCCCATGGAGATTGCAACTTGTGATCTGTCACCTGGCGAAGGCGGAGGACTAAATCTCAAACCATGAACGAGCGGTTCCGAACTCGACGGCTGTGATAGCGTCGGAGTTTCTGCTGGTAGATGGTGGAGCGTTGGTCGCTAAATTCCGAGCTTCTTCGATCAGGTCCACAGATAGCTGTCGAGCCTCGTCAGCAGTTTCTTCATCGTAGGCGGAAACTCGCGGTGAATCATGGATGATGTCGGTGGGGAGCACAGCTTCGGATCCGTATACCAGGAAGAACGGAGTAAATCCGGTTGACCTGTTGGGGGTAGTTCGCAAACTCCACAGAACAGAGTCTAACTCATCAGCCCAAGCTCCGGCTGCGCGTTGCAGCGGTTCTTCAAGGCGAGGTTTGATTTCGGCTAGTATAAGGCCATTGGCTCGTTCGACCTGACCATTGGATTGTGGGTGAGCCACAGATGCAAGGTCAAGCCGGATCCCAACTTCATTGCAATAATCCTTGAGTTCTCCTTGCGCAAAGTTTGTGCCATTGTCTGTGATTATGTTGTGTGGGATGCCGAATCTCATCACGAGGCTGCATACAAATTTTAGTGCCGTAGCACCGTCGGCTTTTCTCACTGGCTTTGCCTCGATCCACTTACTGAACTTGTCAATAGCGACCAGGAGGTATTCATGACCACCCGGAGATGATTTATTTAATCTACCAACCATATCGAGCCCCAGACCGCAAATGGCCAGGTGATAGGTATGGTCTTCAGCTCTTGGGCTGGAGCGTTTGGTTGAGTAGCGTAGTACTGACAACCTCGGCAAGTTTTCACCAGCTTCTCAGCGTCTTCTTTAGCTGTTAGCCAGTAAAATCCTAACCGGAAAGCTTTTGCAACGAGGGACCTGGGGGCGGCATGATGCCCGCAATCCCCTGCGTGGATCTCTCGGAGGATTTCAATGCCATCTTGATTGGAGACGCATTTGAGAAATACCCCGTTTGCGCTTCGTTTGTAGAGCTGTCCATCAACAATTGTGTAGGATCTTGCTCGCCTGATGATCTGTCGTGCGTGGACCTCGTCCTCCGGCAACTTTCGATCAATGAGGTAATCCAAGAACGGCTGAGTCCAGGCCGGAATGATTGCCATCACTTCCTTAGCCGAAGAAACTGCTAGATCAGGATTTTCCTGGTTTGCGCCCTTTACTAAGGGTATCCGTAGATGCTCAAGGAAAATGCCAGGCGGAATTGGTTTCCTGCCGGATCCGAGCTTGGATAGCATATCTGCCGCTGTGTTATCGTCTCTCCCGATGTACTTGACTTCGTATCCGAGGAAGCACTTGGCGATCTCGTCAACTTCATCTAAGCCGCCATGACGGAGTTTCGCGTTCCAGGTTCCGGCTACTTGTTGTGCCACCAGGTCGGAATCTCCACAACATATGATGTGCTTGATCCCAATTTCCTTAGCGATGCGCAGACCGTGTAGTAGAGCCTCATATTCCGCCATATTGTTTGTAGCTTAGTGAATCTCCGGACGTATTGCGGTTCTTCTCGGTAGGGGACTTCGGGGTGACTCCGGCTCCTGAGCCTTGATGCTGCTTGGATCCATCGAAGTGCATGACCCATGTTTCTGGTTCCGGCTCCAGATTTGCATCCGGAGCCTCTGTCCAATCTGCAACGAAATCTGCCAAGACCTGGGATTTGACCGCAATCCTGGCCTTGTAATTGATGTCGAAGGGGGATAATTCATTGCCCCATTTTGCTGTGCGACCTCTTGCGTCAGCGTTGTTGAGAATCGTCGACAGCGGAGCCTTGCTCACGACTGTTACCGGGTGTTCTTGGAAGTAATGTCTCAGCTTCCTGCTGCCTAGGAACACGCCATAGGCTAGCTTCTGAAAGTGGGGATATCTTTGCTTGGAGTCCGTCAGTACCTCGCTAATGTAATAGACTGGTCTTTGGACACCATACTCGTGACCTTCTTCCTTTCGTTCCACCACGATGACGAGATTGATGACTTTGTTGGTAGCTGCCAGGTAAAGGAGCATGGGCTCTGACTCTACTGGAGCTGCTAAGATGGGTGGGGAGATGAGTATGTTCTTCAGTCCCTGAAGTGCTTCGTCTGCTGCCTCGTCCCAGCTGAATTTGTCTGTTTTCTTCAGCAGCTTGTATAGAGGTAGGGCCTTCTCGCCAAGACGGCTAACTGCAAATCTACTGATTGCTGCAACACAACCAGTTAATCGTTGCACATCTTTGAGAAAGTTGGCCTCTTGATGTTTAGGATAGCCTTGATTTTTTCCGGGTTAACCTCAATGCCCCTGTGGGAAACAATGAAGCCAAGGAGTTTTCCGGCTGGCACGCCAAAGACGCACTTCAGCGGATTTAACATCATCTTGTATCGTCGGAGATTATCGAAGGTTTCCTTGAGGTCGCTGATCAAGTCGGATCCCTTTCGGGTCATGACCGCGATGTCGTCGACATAAGCGTGCACGTTCCGGCCAATTTGGTCCTTGCACCGCTGCATCGTACGTTGGTATGTGGCACCTGCGTTTTTTAAGCCAAAAGGCATAGTAACATAGCAGTAAGTGCCAAAGGGTGTGATGAACGAGGTCGCCTTTTGGTCGGACTTCTTCATCCGGATCTGATGATACCCGGAATATGCGTCAAGAAAACACAGAAGTTCCGCCCCTGTCGAATCAATGACTTGGTCAATGCGCGGCAAGGGGAACGGATCCTTCGGACAATGCTTATTCAAGCCGGAGTAATAGATGCACATTCTTAGTATTTCAGAATTCTTTTTGGGTACAAGGACGGGGTTTGCGACCCACTCAGTATGGATAACTTCTACTACAAAACCTGCCTCTAGTAACTTTGCTAATTCCATTCCTATGGCGCGGCGCTTCTTATCTCCAAAGCGTCGCATAGCTTGCTTCACCGGTTTTGCACCCGGATTTATGTTGAGGTAGTGCTCGGCGAGTTCCCTTGGTACTCCGGACATGTCAGAAGGTTGCCATGCGAAGATATCCATGTTAGCTCGGAGGAACTCGACGAGCGCGCTTTCCTATTTGGGGTCCATGTTGGCTCCGACTGAAACCTGCTTGGAGTCATCGCCTTCAATGAGGTCATGCTTCTTGGTTTCTATCGCGGCCTTGAACGAGGTCTTCTGTTCGGAGATCTGCTTCTTGGTGGTCTGCATCTCAGTCGGATCCACCGCGGCTCTGTAGCCTTGCAGCTCCTCTCCAGATATGACGGATTCTGCAAAGGCGGCCTCGCCCTCCTCGCAGTCCCTAGCTTTCTTGTAGTCTTCGGACACGGTGATCATGCCGTTAGGACCCGGAATCTTGAGCTTGTTGTAGATGTAGCATGCCCTGGCGTGGAACTTGTGGTAGGTGGGCCTGCCGAAGATTACATGGTAGGAGCTCTTGAAGGGCACTACTTCAAACGTGATCATCTCTTCGCGGTAATTGTTAACATCGCCGAAGGCCACGGGAAGTTTGATGCTGCCCAGGGAGTTTGCCTTCTTACCCGGAACCACACCATGTAATTCAGTGGTGCTGTGCTTGAGCTGTTCCTTGGTGAGGTTCATCCTCTCCAGAGTCTCCAGGTACATGATGTTCAGGCTAGCTCCGCCATCCATAAGGCACTTGGAGAAGTCAAACCCGTCTATGCGGGGACTTACAACCAGAGCGTAGCACTCTTTGGGAATGACGGCCGGGTGATCCGACCTGTCAAAAGTACAGGCTTTCTCCAACCACTTGACATACTGCGGCACAGCCGGAACTGTGGCGTTCAAGAGCCGGAGCGCCGATTTTTTGGCACGGACTGTTGGGGTTAGGAAGGTGTGGAAGGCTCCGACACTCTTTTTCCCAAAACAGTTGGACTTGTTAGCTGCGGTACCCTCTTTGGGATCCGACGAAGCGTCATCTTCGTCCATTGCCTCTGAACTGTCCTCCTCTTTGTCCTTGTTCTTGCCCTTGCCTCCTTTGCCGCGTGGGCGGTGCTTTCGGGCTCGCTTGTATCCTGCCTCCGGGTCGTTCTTCAAATCATTGACCCACTTGCAGTTGCGATTGGTGTGAGTGGATTTGCCCGTAGCCGGATCTAGATGAGCCAAGCACGGCATATCCCTGTATTCTTCGTACGTTTGGGGGGCGCGGGATCCGGCTGCGGTGACCTCGTCAGCGCGCTGCTGGCCCCTGCCTGCTCCGCCTCCACGTCCGTGGCCTCTTCCGCCTCCTGGACCTCCGCGTTGGAACGTCATGGCGACCATGTCGGATCCTCCGCCTTTGGTCTTCAGGGGGGTTCTTCCGCTTGTTGCTGTTGCTGACGCCATTGTCACGGTTTTTCTTTTGTTGGTGCAGGGGTATGGCTGTAGCTGCGAGATCTCCGCCTGCGTCGTCATCGGCGGCAGTGTGATCGCTGGCGATGTTTATCATCTCATCAAGCGTGAGTTTGTTCGCATTCACCAGGCAGGTAAGCTTGTGCCGCAGCAGCCCTCCGCGCTGCTGATGACCCACAAGTATAGGGGATCGCAACAGTCTTCGAGGGAAGTATTACCCAATTTATTGATTCGACACAAGGGGAGACAAAGAATACTTGTAAGCCTTAACAACGGAGTTGTCAATTCAGCTGCACCTGGAAACAAACTTGCTCGCAAGAGTTTATCGTAGTAACAGTTTTATGGCAGTAGGAATAGTGAAATAACAGCAGCGGTGGAATAAAGACAGCAGTAGTGATTATAGTAAACAGCAGGATTAAAATACGTAGGCACGGGACGGATTTAACGGGCGTTGCATGGATGAGAGAAACTCATGTAACAATCAAAGCAGGGGCATTTGCAGATAATAATAAAACGGTATCCAAGTACTAATCAATCAATAGGCATGTGTTCCATATATAGTCGTACGTGCTCGCAATGAGAAACTTGCACAACATCTTTTGTCCTACCAGCCGGTGGCAGCCGGGACTCTAGGGAAACTACTGGAAATTAAGGTACTCCTTTTAATAGAGCACCGGAGCAAAGCATTAACACTCCGTGAACACATGTGATCCTCACATCGCTACCATCCCCTCCGGTTGTCCCGATTTCTGTCACATTGGTTCCGGACAGCGACATGTGTATACAACTTGCAGGTAAGATCATAAACAACGAATATCTTCATGAATCAATAACATGTTCAGATCTGAGATCATGGCACTCGGGCCCTAGTGACAAGCATTAAGCATAACAAGTTGCAACAATATCATAAAAGTGACATCTACGGATACTAGGCACTATGCCCTAACAATCTTATGACTATTACATGACCAATCTCATCCAATCCCTACCATCCCCTTCAGCCTACAGCGGGGGAATTACTCACACATGGATGGGGGAAACATGGCTGGTCGATGGAGAGGCGTTGGCGGTGATGGCGGTGATGATCTCCTCCAATTCCCCGTCCCGGCGGAGTGCCGAACGGAGACTTCTGGCTCCCGCGACGGAGTTTCGCGATGTGGCGGCTCTGGAGTGTTTATGGCGACTTCGACTTCTCCTCGTGCGTTTTTAGGTCGAACCCGATAAGTAGTCCGAAGGGGGCGTCGGAGGCCGGAGGGGCCACACCATAGGCCGCGCGGGCCCCCGGGCGCGCCGCTTATGGTGTGGGGCCCTCGGGCCTCCACCTCTCTTGCCCTTCTGGCTCCGTCAATATTCTGGTAAAATAGGGCCTTCTGCATAAATTCCGAGGATTTTCCCGAAAGTTGGATTTCTGCACAAAAACGAGACACAGTTCTGCTGAAAACAGCGTTAGTCCGTGTTAGTTGTATCCAAAATACACAAATTAGAGGCAAAACAATAGCAAAAGTGTTCGGGAAAGTAGATACGTTTTGGACGTATCAACTCCCCCAAGCTTAGCTTATTGCTTGTCCTCAAGCAATTCAGTTAACAACTGAGCGATAAAAGAACTTTCACGAACACATTTGCTCATATGATGTATATATTCTCATGCTATGGCTAATACTTAAGCAGTTCATAATGAGATACATGCAAATAAGATCATCCAACAGCTATGTCAATCATGGAGAGGTACCAACAATTAATAATAAGCACCATGAATCATGTATATAAGCAGGATTGCAATGTTCATAAGAGAATATGATAAAGTGGTATCTCGCTTGCCCGTATTTGATCGGCAAAACATAAATGCCGAGGCACCTCTGGAGTTCATAGAAAGACTAGAAGTAGTGATTGTCAAAGATAAAAGCATCAAAGTTATACCACAATCAATCATATTTTGAGACAAGCATATTATACTAAGAATGACAGTTGTGCTCTCAAGATAGTGCTCAAAGAAAGAATGGAGACACAACATAAAAGTAAAAGATTGACCCTTCGCAGAGGGAAGCAGGGATTAACATGCGCTAGAGCTTTTCATTTGTAAAGCAGGAGTAAAATTATTTTGAGAGGTGTTTGTTGTTGTCAACGAATGGTAATGGGTACACAAACTACCTCATCAACCGGACTCCCAAGAGCGGCTCCCATTTTATTTATTTTTGGGTGGCACTCCTTCCAACCTTTCTTTCCCAAACCATGGCTAACCGAATCCTCGGGTGCCTGCCAACAATCACATACCATGAAGGAGTGCATTTTTATTTAAGTTTTATTATGATGATGACACTCCCCCAACCTTTGCTTACACAAGCCATGGCTAACCGAATCCTTCGGGTGCCGTCCAACAATCACAAACCATGGAGGAGTGTCTATTTAAGTTAATTAATTCGGGACTGGGAATCCCATTGCCAGCTCTTTTTGCAAAATTATTGGATAAGCGGATGTGCCACTAGTCCATATGAGAGTCCGTCAAAAGTAAATGACAAGGTTGAAAGCTAAACACCACATACTTCCTCATGAGCTATGAAACATTAACACAAATTGAGAAGCATTTTGAAAGTTTTAAAGGTAGCACATGAGAATTTACTTGGAATGGTTTGAAATGCCATGCATAGGCATTTATGGTGGACACTTTGGAACAAATTGGTTTTCAGGTGTTTGGAAGCACGAGCGGCGTTCCCGCTCAGTACAAGTGAAGGCTAGCAAAAGACTAGGGAGCGACAAATCAAGAGAGCAGTAACTGTCATAATCATGCTTGCGGCAAAATAAATTAACGGAGGCATAAAAGTGATACAATAACTCTGAAGCAATATAAATCATCGAGGCTTAATTGACTTTTTGTTCAGTCATATGCATGCGTGAGCATGTGCCAAGTTGATATAAATGAATTATTCAGAGGAGGATACCACAATGCCATACTTATGAATAAAACAATGCAAGCGAACATTCATGACATGCTACTCATATTAATAAATTGGAGCTAAACATGAGAGATCATGAACTACTAGACTTTCTCAAATAACATATAACTCACATGAACCAACTAAGCATGCTCATATGGATGAGTATATGTACAAAAATGAAAGCAAATAGAGTTCATACCAGCCTCTCACCACAATCAGATTGTCGTAGATCGTCATTATTGCCTTCTCACTTGTGTAGCTTGGATAATATGAAATGAAAACCACGCTCCAGCCACCGAAGACCATTGAACTCATGATGAACTTTACAAACCAAAGAAGAACAGCAAATATTTTTGGTGTTTTCGAATTGGAAACAAGAACAAAAGAAAACAAGCAAACAAAGCAAAATCTTTTTGGGTTTTCTCATAACAAACCAACGATAGCAAATAAAGTAAACTAAGAGCAAGGAACCAAGTAAACAAATGGTGAAGAGAAACAACAGAAATATTTTTGGTCTTTTTGTGTTTTAGGAAAGAAACAAAGCGAAAACAAAAGAATGCAAACTAACAGAAACACAGAAAAGCAGGATGACAGAAATCTGCCAAATCCTGACAGCAGTACAGAAATCGAAATTAACAAAAATCTTCCATTGCTCAGACCAAAAAGTGTTCAACTAATGAAAGTTAGATAACAACCTGGGGCACATGCTCAAAAATTGGCAACTCAAAATAACGTTCTGGCTGTGCGTACGAATTTTTTTGGTAACAGCACAGAATCTGTTTTTGGACAGCACTTCCCCAAATATCATCTCCCCCTCATTAGAAAACCACTCTAGAGACTAAACAAGTATGTACAAGTATCCAGCAACCATAATATGCAAAGAATGAGTGATGCCGGTATACCTCCCCCAAGCTTAGGCTTTTGGCCTAAGTGGAGTTCATTCCCAACGAGGGTCGGAGTTCCACGCCGGTGGATCATACATGGAGTGGTAATAGGGCCCCTGTGCAGAAGAATATCGTGGAGGTTCCACATGCCCATGATGTTGATATGAGGAGCTCGCTGCATCGGATGAAGAGTCGGGGTGCTCCTCGGCCTCCTCCACATCTTCCCTTGCACGACGGCTTTCCCTTTCTATGTATGCGTTTAGCTCATTTTCTGTGATCGACCACCCGTTCCTGGCATCAAGGTTAAACAAAGCAGGTGCAGGCAAGCGTACTAGTTTTTCAATTTTCTTGGTTATACTCCAATTTTTCTTATACAAAGTTATCCTATAATGCAGGTTGTTCAAATTAGATGCATCTGAAATAAATTCATGTTTAATCATGGAAACAACATCAAGCTTCTCTATAGAAAGCGAAATATCTAAATGGTGGGGTCCTACACCATGCATAGCTAATAAGCGAGAGGCGATAAGACCTCCACAAATTCCTCCTTTCTCACGGTTAGTAGCAAATCTACAAGCTATTAAAGCACCCAAATTATAAGTCCTATCCTGTTGCAAAGCAGCAGCTAAGAAAGCCAAATCTTGGACAGATAATTTACCTCCAGTCCTTCTCGCAAGAACGCACTTTGTAATGAAATAGGCAAAGTAGCGGATGGCTGGCTGTTGAATGCTACTAATCTTACCACTATCATTGGAGAAGCTCCTCCCATTACAAATCCTTGTATAAAGATTTGAGAGCTCCCGCGGTGTTCCCCTGATCTTCTCGCAGGATCCCCACCGCGGCACTCTAATTGCTGTACAAAAATCACTGAAAGGCAAGTCGATAGTTTTGTTATAAATCTTGTACCGGACCATGGGGTTAGTTTGAGACCGGTGAAATTCGAAATCCTGCACAACCGACACCGTTAGTTTAGCATATTGGTGAGGTTCACCAACAGTAAAACCTTCCAATCCTGCATTGGAAATTAGTGTTTGAACGTCTTGCAGGATTCCTGCATTCCGCATAAAATCCGTGCATGGGTAATAAGAGGGGTATACTCCCTCTTCACGATGAACTCTCATGACTTGCTGTACCTCCAACTCTTCTTGGTTAAGTTGGTGCATACTCCCTTCCATTTTCTGAAATTTTTCAACAATCATTATAAAATTTGATTTCAAGGTATGTAATTGAAGGGAACTACTATAGGAACTTGCTAGAGTACTAAACATGCATCAAAACTAATTTCTTCCACTTAGAACAAGCATGCAAGCTCACTAAACATGTTATCTACAGCAGCAAAATATTCAAGCTATACTCAACCAAACAAAATTCTAATTGGACAATCAAAGGAGTCACATACCAAGGAGTAAATGTGCCAAATTTCAAACAGAAATCTGGGCTGAGCAAGGAGATCGAAAAATCGCGAGTTCTTGAGCAGAAACACGAGTGAGAGGAACTTGGTACGAGTTTTTTCGGGAGAGAGAAGATGCTGGGAGGAAGAGATGATGTAGTGGGGCAAGGAGGGGCCCACACCACAGGGTGGCGCGCCCACCTCCTTGGCCGCGCCGGCCTGTGGTGTGGCACCTCCTGGTGCCCCACAGGTCATCCTCTGGTGCTCCCAGGTGCCTCGTCGAAAAATAGGACCAACGGTGTAATTTTTGTAATTTTTAGAGAACTTCGAAAAATGCACATTTCTGGGTATTAAATTAATGATTACTGCGTAGGAAAATGATTTCTAAAATCTTAAATGACTAAAGCATATTGCAAAACAAAAAGTGCTACAGCAAGTAAAATAAATGGAGGGGAAAGAAAGAAAGAAATGTTGTTTAGCTCTCTTATGCATTAAAATATACTTGTTAACAAGGTTGATCAAGTCTTGCTACCAAATAAATTTTATATGACATAAGAAGAAATAAACCTCAAATCAATCATGTTACCTTATATTGAATTGATATGGATCCAATCACAAGAGTTTGATATTCTTCTTTAGGCTCATATATAGGACAATCAATGGATCCCACTTTGATAGTTTTCACATTAAAAATTGTATTGACTCCACATACTTTATCAATCCTCTTGGGAAAATAGACAGTGTGTTCCTTATCATCAACATTGAAAGTAACCATGCCTTTATTGCAATCAATAACAGCCCCTGCAGTATTAAGAAAGGGTCTTCCAAGAATAATGGACATATTATCATCTTCAGGCATTTCCAACACAACAAAATCAGTTAATATCAAGCAATGTTGAGTAACTTGAACAGGAACATTTTCACATAAACCAACAGGAATAGCAGTAGATTTATCAGCCATTTGCAAAGATATATCAGTTGGTATCAATTTATCTAAATCAAGTCTCTTATAAAGAGAAAAAGGCATCACACTCACACCTGCTCCCAAATCACATAGAGCAGTTCTAACATAATTATTCTTGATGGAACAAGGAATAGTCGGTATACCTGGGTCGCCCAACTTCTTTGGAATCTTACCATTGAAGGAGTAATTAGCGAGCATAGTGGAAATTTCCTCATTGGGGATTTTCCTTTTGTTAGTAACAATATCTTTCATATACTTTGAATAAGGAGGCAATTTAATAGCATCAGTCAAAGGGATTTGCAAAAATAAAGGTTTCATCCAATCACAAAATTTATTATAATGTTCCTCCTCCTTTGATTTTAGTTTCTTAGCAGGAAAAGGCATTTGCTTTTGAACCCAAGGTTCTCTTTCATTACCATGTTTCTCAGTAATAAAATCTTCTTTAGTGTACTTTTTATTTTTAGCAGGCTTTTCAGGTTCTTTTTCAATTTCTTCTTTATCAGGAGTATCATCCTTATCATTATCTTTATCATGTTCATTACCACTTTCAGTTTCAGCATCAGAAATAGAAATACTATTAGGATCATTAACAGGTTCAGAGGATTCTACAACATTCTTATGTTTCTTTTTCTTTTTCTTAGATGGAGCACTAGTTTTAATTAGTTGAGAATCTTGTTCAACTCTTTTGGGATGCCCTTCAGGATATAGAGGATCATGGGTAGAAACACCACCTCTAGTTGTTACTTCATAAGCATGTTTTTCTTTAGAATTATTTCCCAACAAGTCATTTTGCACTTTAGTAAGTTGATCAATTTGAGTTTGAACCATTTGAAAATGTTTAACAAGTATCTTAACATCATTGGAGGTTCTCTCCACAATACCATGCAATTCACTAATAGCTCGGGAATTTTCCATTAAATGATTCTCTACTCTCATATTAAAGTTTTCTTGCTTAACAATATAATTATCAAATTCATCTAAGCATTGAGCAGGAGGTTTTGAATACGGAATATCTTCCCTAGTAAAGCGTTGAAGAGAGTGTACCTCAATCATAGATGAAGGGGGAGTTATCTCACATAAATCTTCTATAGGAGGTAAATTCTTCACATCTTCAGGTTTAATACCCTTCTCTTTAAGAGACTTCTTGGCTTCCCTCATATCTTCATCATTTAATTTAATCATACCCCTCTTCTTCACTATCGGTGTCGGGGTTGGTTCAATTGTAGACCAATCATCATGATTCCGGCCTATTTTAGCCAATAATTCTTCAGCGTCGTCTGGAGTTCTTTTCCTGAAAACACAACCAGCACAACTATCCAGGTATGCCCTAGACTCAATGGTTAGTCCACTATAAAATATATCAAGTAAATCATGCTTTTCCAAATCATGGTCAGGCTGAGCTCTAATAAGAGAGCAAAATCTAGCCCAAGCCTCGGGCAATTTCTCTCCATCTTCCTGGTCAAAATTATAAATTCTCTGCAAAGCAGCATGTTGAGCACTAGCAGGAAAGTATTTACGGAAGAAAACATCAAGCAATTCTTTTGGACTTTTAATAGAACCAGGAGGCAAATTATTATACCAAGTTTTAGCATCATCCTTTAATGAGAAAGGAAAAATTTTAGCGACAAAATAAGTACGCATCTTAATATCATCAGAAAACAAGCCACTAAGAGTAGATAACTCAGTCATGTGTTCAACAGCACTTTCTTTTTCAGTACCACAAAAGGGTGTTTTCTCAACAATAGCTATATGAGATAGATCAAGAGAAAAATCATAATCTTTATCCCTAATGTTTATAGGAGATGTGGCAAATTTAGGATCGGGAGACAGTTTATATCTAACAGCATGTTCTGCAAGCAACTTTTTAATTTTTCTTGCATCAGTAGTAGCATTGCATTTTTCAATAAAATCATCATCAAGCTCTACATAATCTTCATCAAGATCATCACTAGAATATTCAACAGACTCAGGTGAATTAACAGGTGTAGCAGCATTTTCATTAGGAGTTTCAGTATTTTCAATTTGTCTAGACTTAGCAATTGTAGCATCTAGAAAAGATCCTAACGAACCATCATTATCAAGCACAGCAGAAGCATCATCACAATTATGAGAGGAATTTTCAGATTCAGCAGAAGTACCAGCATTTGAAGCTTGTGGTGGTGAAACAAGTTTACTTATCACAGATGGTGAATCAAGAGCAGCAGAGGTACTAAGAGTTGTACCTTTTCTTGTAGTGGATGGTAATATGGCGATCTTAGTATCGCGAGGTTTACCCATGATGGAGAATTTGCAGCGAACAATATCAATCCAAGTGAACTTCCAAATAAAGCTATGCTCCCCGGCAACGGCGCCAGAAAATAGTCTTGACGACCCACAAGTATAGGGGATCGCAACAGTCTTCGAGGGAAGTATTACCCAATTTATTGATTCGACACAAGGGGAGACAAAGAATACTTGTAAGCCTTAACAGCGGAGTTTTCAATTCAGCTGCACCTGGAAACAGACTTGCTCGCAAGAGTTTATCAGTAGTAACAGTTTTATGGCAGTAGGAATAGTGAAATAACAGCGCGAGTGGAATAAAGGCAGTAGTGATTATAGTAAACAGCAGGATTAAAATACTGTAGGCACAGGGGACGGATTTAACGGGCGTTGCATGGATGAGAGAAACTCATGTAACAATCAAAGCAGGGGCATTTGCAGATAATAATAAAACGGTATCCAAGTACTAATCAATCAATAGGCATGTGTTCCATATATAGTCGTACGTGCTCGCAATGAGAAACTTGCACAACATCTTTTGTCCTACCAGCCGGTGGCAGCCGGGCCTCTAGGGAAACTACTGGAAATTAAGGTACTCCTTTTAATAGAGCACCGGAGCAAAGCATTAACACTCCGTGAACACATGTGATCCTCACATCGCTACCATCCCCTCCGGTTGTCCCGATTTCTGTCACTTCGGGGCCATTGGTTCTGACATGGGCATACCCTTCGGGTACCCATTATTAGTATACCCGGCTCGGCCCAATATGGAGAAGACTCAATATGGAGAAGGCCCAACAAGGCAACCCGAAGAAGTAGTCGACTAGGACTCTTGTAAAACCCTAGGCTGGTTGCATATATAAAGTCAGCCAGGGCACCCGAAATAGGGAGGCCAAGATATAGACAAACAGATAGACAACATAGCTCCGCTTATGGCGGCACCCTGTAAACACGTCTATGTTCATATAGTGGATTGCTAGCAGCACGTAGGGATCCTCCACCGAGGGGACCCGGCTGGGTACGTCGTGTGCCTAATCTCGTCCCCGGAATCTCCATCGTCGCTCTTCCCGAAAACCCTAGTCTACAATACGTAGGCATTGCCGAGGTATTCCCTCGTCAATTGGCGCCGACCGTGGGGATCGCGGCGACTGGATTTCGTTATCCGGGCGGGATCTTCATCATCAACAACGGCGAGATCGATTGGAAACGCGGCCGGCCATAGAGTCGTGAGCTTCCTCGACAGGACGATCGCGCGCGACCAATTTTTTTTCATAGTCGATATGCGCGCGGAAGTACAAGGAACGGAGAATCAATCAGACAAAATCGCGTCACTCCATGGCATCTTCCGCGTTACTTGGACGTGGCAAACCTCGTGCGCACACGATTTTGATGACGTGCAAGGCAGACTGATCCTTTTTTCCTCTCGTCAAATTTCATCATCTCTTTCGACTCCTCTTTGTGTATTAGATATTTTATTGCTAGAGCCTAACTCTCCATATACATGTGTGTTTATCGTATATTGCATGTCACTTTGGAGCAATGAAGAAATATTGGATCCTGGCGACCGAACAACCTCAAAACAAAAACAAAAAGAATTCAGGGATTCGTCTAGGTCGTTCAGCTGGAGGCTCCCTGCTCAGATGCTTCGCTACGAACACGGTGGTCTACTGTTCGGCAAACCCTCCGTATACATTATCTCCATTGCCACACCGACACCATCCGCGTCGCTGCGGCATCGATTTTTCAGCTAAGTGTTTATCTTCCAAGAGTCAATTATTATTTACTTTCACCACACCCGAATGCTCGGGGGCTGCACCAATACATCATTAGAACAAATTCACCCAACACTAGGGAGTTGCGCCATTATTTCGTTACAACAAATATGATCGGTTACTTGGTGAATTTCTTTTCTTCGGCTTAGTGGAATTGTCTTCTCCGAAATATATCTTCTCCGACTTAGTGAAATTATCTTCTTCGGCTCAGTGGAATTATTTTCTCGGCTTAGTGGAATTATTTTCTTCGGCTCAGTTGATTTATTTTCTTCGGCTTAGAGAAATTATGTTCTTCGGCTCAATGGATTCATCTTCTTCGGCTTACTGGATTTTGTCTTCGTCGGATTCATCTTATAAGTGAATTTATTTTATTTGGATTCATCTATATGGATATTACTGGTTTACTCTTATACAATACTACCCGATGCGTTTCCGGGTCAGTGGATTCATCTTCTGTGATTATTACTGGATTTATTTTCTTCGGGTCAATGGATTCATCCTCTATGACATCAGCGGATTCATCTTCTATGGTTATTACTGAATTCTTCGGGTCAATGGATTCATCCTCTATGACATCAGCGGGTTCATCTTCTATGGTTATTACTGGATTCTTCGGGTCAATGGATTCATCCTCTATGATATCAACGGATTCATCTTCTATGGTTATTACTGGATTCTTCGGGACAATGGATTCATCCTCTATGATATCGGCGGATTCATCTTCAATATATGACTCATATTTAATGGCGTATTCTTTAATATGGATTCATCTCAAATATTTCATCTTGGATTCATCTACAATGACTTTATCTCTCATGGCATAATCTTCAATGACTCAATATTCAAATGGTTCAGCCTCAATGGGTTTGTCAATTTCATCGGATTCTTTAGTGGAAGCCAAAAACAGGATACATATCTATGAAGCCAACACTCGGGGGCTCAACAACAACTTCGCCCCGGGTCACAATGGTGACACGGCGTCTAAGCAACAATCATGACATCACCCCAGCAGTGCTCGGGGGCTCGGCTATTTCTTCATCAACAATTTCGCGGCATCCACTTTTGCTATTTGATGGTTTCTACTTTGGCGAGATTTCTTATCTACACTCGAAGATTTCATCATGCATCAGCTTCGTCGTGTCCAAAAAGCTAAGTGTTCTTTTATTTTGCACAAAGTTGATTATCATTTACTTTTGCCGCACCCGACGCTCGGGGGCTGCGCGACATATATTCACTTTATATATCATCGAATCCGAGCATCTGACACCGCATGCGAAAAAGAGAGTCAAAGAAAAGATAGAAAAAGTTTGTTTATTTATGCAGGAGAAAGCCGACGAAATTGTCTACAGGGAGAACTCGACGAAATTGTCTTCAAGAAGGGAGGAACCCGACGAATTCAAAAGAGTACCCGACGAAATCTTGAGAGAACCCGACGAAATTTTATTCATGGAGGTCTCGACAAATTATCTCCAAGGAGGCCCCGAAGAATTGTCCTCAAAGAGGACCCGAAGAAATTTTTCCTGAAGGAGGAACTTGACGAAATTTTCATCAAGGAGGAACAAAAAAAAAAAAAAAAAAAAAAAAAAACAGAGAGAGATGGACAAATCTTCGGGTCCATTGACTCGTCATATTCTTCCGAGCAAGAGTATCGGCGGTGAACCCGACAATATAGAAGAATCCAATATATTCGGCTGTCTCATCAAGCCCGAGAGAAAAATAGAAGAACCCGCAAAATGGGTCATCGCATCAGCCGAACAAGGCACTCGACAATATATTCTCAGAGCGCTAAAAGTCGCGAATAATCTCTGAATGCCGCAAATTTGCGAAGGTAAGACCCCAGATCCGTTCTTGGGCGTGGCATCGCGAAGACTGCGCTCGCTACTTTTATCCGTATCAACAGATACGAAGAAAAATCCTAACGGACGCGTTAGGTACCCGATAAACATGACTGGGCTCGACAGAATGGTAAGACCTTAAACCGTCGAGTTAACACCCAGTATCCCGAGATCATGTCCAGGACGTGATCTTGAAGTAGGTTTTTGCGGATTGCCACTAGAGCAGTTAACTAGTACCTGATCCGTCAGATGAACTAGCCCCAACTACCATTATCCCTGTACAATATAGAGATCAATGTCAAATAAAAGTAGCAATGGCCTGGATTCGATAAAAAGAGGGGTTGCGCCAAGTTCTTTATCGAGTAGTACAACTTGAGCCTATGCCTAGGTGCAAGCACCTGCCCATAGGCTCGGGGGCTACTCTTATCGAGAGCATTGTTCACTCTCCCGACAAGATACAAGAGGAAAAATTATGGGGTCGATTAAAAGCAAGTTGAGCCTACACCCAAGTGCAAACACTTGGCTGTAGCCTCGGGGGCTACTCCCATCGGGAGCGCTGGTCGCGCACCCGATAGAAAGATAACTTCGACAGCATCTACGACAATTCAGGTTTGTAGACTCAACTCGATTCTACGACTCGAGTGGAGCCTACTCCCATCGGGAGCACATGGATTTCATCAAGTCTTCCAGAAATATAGTTAAGTTCTTCATCGAGTAGTACAACTTGAGTCTATGCCTAAGTGCAAGCACTTGCCCATAGACTCGGGGGCTACTCCCATCGGGAGCGCTGCCGCGCACCCGATAATTTCAAGAATCGTCGACATCATCTACGCTACACATGATCTACGACATGGACCTCGCCTTGTATTTCTTCGACTTCGGAGATGGTTATGCTTGGAGTTTCTACGCAAGTCTTCGACTTCCCTATAAACTCGGGGGCTACTGACATGGGCATACCCTTCGGGTACCCATTATTAGTATACGGCTCGGCCCAATATGGAGAAGACTCAATATGGGGAAGGCCCAACAAGGCAACCCGAAGAAGTAGTCGACTAGGACTCTTGTAAAACCCTAGGCTGGTTGCATATATAAAGCCAGCCAGGGCACCCGAAATAGGGAGGCCAAGATATAGACAAACAGATAGACAACATAGCTCCGCTTATGGCGGCACCCTGTAAACACGTCTATGTTCATATAGTGGATTGCTAGCAGCACGTAGGGATCCTCCACCGAGGGGACCCGAAGCTGGGTACGTCGTGTGCCTAATCTCGTCCCCGGAATCTCCATCGTCGCTCTTCCCGAAAACCCTAGTCTACAATACGTAGGCATTGCCGAGGATTGGTTCAGGACAGCGACATGTGTATACAACTTGCAGGTAAGATCATAAACAACGAATATCTTCATGAATCAATAACATGTTCAGATCTGAGATCATGGCACTCGGGCCCTAGTGACAAGCATTAAGCATAACAAGTTGCAACAATATCATAAAAGTGACATCTACGGATACTAGGCACTATGCCCTAACAATCTTATGACTATTACATGACCAATCTCATCCAATCCCTACCATCCCCTTCAGCCTACAGCGGGGGAATTACTCACACATGGATGGGGGAAACATGGCTGGTCGATGGAGAGGCGTTGGCGGTGATGGCGGTGATGATCTCCTCCAATTCCCGTCCCGGCGGAGTGCCGAACGACTTCTGGCTCCCGCGACGGAGTTTCGCGATGTGGCGGCTCTCTGGAGGGTTTCGGCGACTTCGACTTCTCCTCGTGCGTTTTTAGGTCGAACCCGATAAGTAGTCCGAAGGGGCGTCGGAGGCCGATCGAGGGGGCCACACCATAGGGCCGCGCGGGCCCCCGGGCGCGCGCCGGGTGGGGCCCTCGGCCTCCACCTCTCTTGCCCTTTCTCGTCAATATTCGGTAAAATAGGGCCTGCATAAATTCCGAGGATTTTCCCGAAAGTTGGATTTCTGCACAAAAACGAGACACCAGAGCAGTTCTGCTGAAAACAGCGTTAGTCCGTGTTAGTTGTATCCAAAATACACAAATTAGAGGCAAAACAATAGCAAAAGTGTTCGGGAAAGTAGATACGTTTTGGACGTATCAGCCACCAATGAAGGCGTGCATTGCTGTGCGGTTATCTACGTTCTCGCACTCGTTTCTGGTCGGCAACCATCGGGTGAGGAAACTTCTGGATGTTTCACCCTTCTTCTGGATGCATGCTTGAAGGTCGCTGGTGGTGGCCGGTCTCTTGTAGGTACCCCTGAAGTGGTTCTCAAAAGCCTTCTTCAGGTCAAACCAGCAAAAGATGGTGTTTTCCTCGAGGTCGCTGAGCCAAACACGAGCTGGACCAATAAGGTACAACTGGAGCATGCGGCAGGCTATATTCGGGGTTCCTCCGGCAAAGGTTACTGCATTGTAGTAATCTTCGATCCAGGTATCCGGCCTCTCGCTGCCATCATAATGCTTCAGGTTTTCGGGTAGCTTAAGGTTCAAGCTTCTTGGCTTTGGTTCCTCTCGGATCATCCGGCCAAAGCACTTTGGACCGATGTAGTCGGATTTGTACTCGTTGAGGCGTTCCCGAGCGTCGCGGGGACCGCCGCCAGGTGTCTTTGAGCGCGAACGGGATCTCCGGCCTCCGCCTCCTCCTCCGCCTCCACTGGGTGGTGGCGAGGGAGATCTGCGAGGGCTGTAAGATGTTCTTCCGCCTTCGATTCCCGGCGCTCTTCCCGCGGCTAGCTCCGGCTTCGGTGACCCCTTCCTCTCGGTGGTGGTCGCCTCCGTCGTTCCGGCTCCTGCGAGGCTCAGGCGCGTGCTCTTCGTTCCGACTCCTTCTGGGTTCAGGCTCGCGTCCTTGGCTTCTGCGAGGCTCTGGCTCACGGTCTTGGTTCCGACGAGGCTCAGGCTCACGGTCTTGGTTCCGGCTCCTGCGTGGCTCCGGCGTGCGCTCCCTGCTCCTGTTCCTAGGCGGTGGCATGTTGTCGCGGATGTTGATTCCACCTGGCCCATGGGGCCTGGTGTTTCCGGCAGGACTGCGACGACGAGGGGGCAGCGGAGGACGCGAAGTCCGGGGTGGCGGTGATGGGTTACGATACTTGTCTCTGCCAGTATACATCGGGTCCTTGCCCTTTGCCGGGTTTTTCGGGGTCGAATCCGAGGGCACCGGGATTGGGTTCGGATGTTCCCTGACTTTTCTCCTGCGCTCCGTGGATCCGGTGCGCGACTCGCCATCACGATGTTCACTTCCTAGGGCGTCCTTCTGCGCGGTGGATAAGCAGTGATCCGGGTTGGATTCCAACCTGCGCGAAGTATCTGCCTTACTCTGTTGCTGCATTGCTGAAGCAACGAGCTTCCGGACGTAGTTGATGTCAATCTCCTCGTCCTTCTTTTTCAGGAGCTCCGCAGCCTTCTTCATGTTGTCCTTTGGAGTTGTGAGCGGCTGCTGCTGTGGGGGTTGCAAAGGTAATCCTGCGGGGAGGGATGGCTTCTCGCCTGATTCTATCTTCCTCCTCCTGAACATATTTCACCTTGGCCTCCCAGTGCTTCTCGAGTTGCCTGACCTTTGCAAGAGATTCATCGACCTCGCGATCCTTCTTCTGAAAGTGGACCACAAAGTTCGCAGCTTCTGTCCTCTCTTCCATCACAGCTGCGGTGTTGGCAAACTTCTTGGTAGTAGCCAGCATCTCCTTCCTTGTGGCTTCTAAAGCCTCCAGGTCTGCGGCGTTGTCAGGGGTTATCGGCTTGTTGAGGACATCAGACTGCGCGACTAAATCCATGTGTGCTTGCTCGACCATCTCTTCTGGGGATAAGACTTCCTTGCGCGGTCGTTCCCGTGATAACGGAGATCCTGCGTTGGATGGTCCTGGGTCGGAGGTGGAGTCTTCATCTTCCGTTTCCTGCTGATCCAGCGGTGCCACGGTTGCAAGAACCTGCATGGGCTGGGCGGATTCTGCGTCAGCTTGCTCACCGCCTCCGAGTTCTTCTAGCTTGCGGTTAAACTCTTCCGTATCCATGGATGAGGCACCGTCAGCGTTTTCCCCGATCTCGAGCTCCTTCGTCAAGCGGTTGTATTCTTCTGTGCCTATTGAGGAGGCATCGTCGGAATTTGGGCTTAAGTTGCCGAGGATTGATTCCTCAGGGTTTCCGGCACTCTCTTGTCCCGGAGCGTCGCTATCTCCGACAGCCTCTTGCTGATCCGGAGCGCCGCCGTTCCGGGTGCCTCAACCTGCAAGGGGTCGGCTCCGTCCTCAAGGGGGGCGGCTCCTGGTATGGGCCAAGAAGTGCACGAAGTGACACCTTTGCTTCTCTAACCCTGGGAGACCCAGGCGGATCTGCATTGGTCCTCCACCGTTTTCTCCTGCTCAGGGGCGGATTGGGTGGGCTTTGATTTTTTCAGATCTAAGGCGGAATCTTCCTTAGGAAGTTCCTGCGACTCAGATCGGATCTTCGCGACGGCGTCCAGCTCAGCGGCGGTCGCGTCAGCGTTACTTACCAGAGCGTTTCCGTTGGAATCGACGGTTTCGCCGATGAAGATGTGGATGCCGCCAATTGGGACGATGGATAGCTTGACAGGGTTGGACCTAGCCGGAATCCAGAACTCGTCCGGAGGGACGATCGGAAAATTGCCGGCGTAAAGTACACGCCCCACAGCGATCGTGTCGTCGTAGCTTCCCATGGTGGAGCCCTCCCGGCTCCGGCCTCCATACCCCTCAGGCCCCACGGTGGGCGCCAACTGTCATTGCTTAGTAGACGGTACCTCGGAGGAGGGATCCTCACGAGGGGAAAAAGAAGTAGGGGCCATAGGGCGGAGTGTCCTCGGGACGGTAGTACGCGAGTTACCCGGCTTCGAACACACGGAGACGGGGCCTACTGCTTGTCTGGAATTATCTGGGCGCTTGCGCGTTGTTACAATGGTTGTGGTTGTGCCTCTAGGGCTCCCGGGATCCGGCTTATATAGACGCGCGGATCTAGGGTTTACATGGAGAGTCCTAGCCGGATTACAGGTTGCCTAAACTACGGTACAATGTCTTGCCGTGTACGTCAAGGATCCGCCTTCCATCTACGTCGTACTGGATCCGGGTCCCTCCCTGGGCCTTCACGGATCCGGCTTCCTCCGAAGGTCGGCTAAGATCCGGCTTCCCGATCCTGGGCTGGACTTCATCCTTTACGATCAACAGCAACTGGGCCGCCCGATGGGCCACATTCCACCATCACCGTCTATGGGCCACCCGGGCTTGCCGGATCTTGGCACTGTCGATGGTATACCCATGAAGTATACCCACAACACCAACAGAGAGTATCACTCGCACAAGTGTGAACTTCAGGATACATCATCGTCTTTGTGTGCTTCATTTATTTATATACATGGGCTCTTTACTTATGCAATTTATTTTGTGATAGTCTTCGTTCTCGAAGTTATATATATCTTCATATCACATACTTGCTTATCTGGCTTAGCATAATTTGTTGGTGCATATAGGTGAACCGTAGTATATACAGATTTTGTGCTTGATAAATTAAACGCTAGTTTTACTCCTCATTTGTTCAAGCAAATATAGTAAAAGTTTTAAACCACATATTTCCCCACCTCGTCTATAGGCGGCATCCGTGTCCTTTCAACTGAAACCACAAAAAACAAGACCTAAAACCCTCCCGTGTTCTTGTAGGTCTTTTGAAGAATACAACAATGTTGCATTCATGTACTAAAAGAGAATAGAAGATATACAAACAAACAAAATAAAGGCTACTAAGGAACTTGAGAAAGGAAACCATAGAGGATTGAACTATAGTATTGAGTGTCAGCCATTTCGGACATGCAAGGAAGTCCTCTTGATCGCACCCTAGGGGTTGTCCACATCGGATATGCCAGATAGAGGCTTATTGTGTAACACCTCATTTTGGATATGCGAGATGTTATCCACCTCAGATGTGAAGCGGTGTTAAGTATATTATATCTCTACTTTCAATGTCTTCTAAAATATTTGGTTGTGATGTATCTAAGAAGGAGCATCCCTTCCACTCCGGAGCTTCATCTAACTGACCTACGAGCCATTCCGAGCCAGGTTGATCATGGCATCCACTATCGGAAGGTCACAGATTTCCACCATGGCACTTCAGGTATCGAGCCATCGGACATCTGCGCATTGATAAACATAGAAATTACTCAATGTGTAACCATCAGCCTCTACATGCGTTTTCTCCTTTGATATATCAATCGCTCGACCGACACTGAATAAGCTCGTTTGGTGTATTCATACCTTGCCCTCGTGAATCTAGAGCATGGAAACGATGCTGCTGCAATACTCACGTGACGTCCTCTAGGTCCAACATGGAAGGAAAAAAATCCCCCTTATCTCGTTTCCTCTTTTCGTCGGTTCTCTCTCCATCACTCATCCTACCCATCTTTCCCCTTCTTCCTCACCGAACCATTCCTGACTAGAGTGCAGATTTCTCTAGCACCCACCTCCGTCATGGTTCCTCTAGCACCAATGCTCCGCCACTCCTCTCTATCATGGCGCGCCGCTGTCTTGTCGCCATCTCAAATCTCCCAAATATCTCACGCGTGACTCGAAATGACAACAACAAGGAGCATACGCTGCTGCTGCCAACCGTGTGGTTGACGGTGCTATGGAGCCTAGGGCACATGCTGCATTAGGCGCTGCTGCGAGGGGGTTCTTGGTGGTGCTACAAGCTGTCAGTGGCGTTGTTGCAAGCCCGACGGTCGGGTGCTATGAGTGTTTACCGGCGTTGCTACCAGCCGTCGGTGGTGTTGCTACGAGTGGTTGCCGGCGGTGCCACCAGTCGTTGGTGGCGTTGCTGCAAGTTGCTACCATCCGTTGATGGCATTGCGGTGAGCCCAAGAGTCGGGTGCTGCGAGCAGTGATACCATCCGTCAGAGGGGTTGTTGTGAGCCCGGGAGTCGAGTGCTTCAAGAAGTTGTCGGCGCCACGACACCTTCACATCAGAAGTTGTTGCTACAAGCATCCACCACCGATGCTACGAGCACCCACCGCCGATGCTTCAAGTGTACCGCAGATGCTACGAGCCCAAGCTGCGCTTCCACGTGCGGCCTGTGGATGCGCCCTTGCGAGAGCTGGACGCCGGTCAGGGCCCAAGGTGCGTGCCCCATAGCGACGGGGTCAGGGAGGCGTCAAGCGAGGTGTGCATGAGTGGCACTAGGTGGACATACGGCGAGAGGCAAGGGCTTCCAGAGACGCTCAACACGACCATAAAGAAAAGGAAATTAACACCGTGGCAAATCCGTCGATTGAGTCCGAACTGGGCGCCACGGAGTGCACACGTCAAGCGGTCAAGGCAAGTAGGCAACCCCATCCCACTTCTTTATATTTTTTCTCTTAAACAATTCACCAAACGGCTTCAGTGAGACGCCAAAACCACATACGGGAACACTATTTATTTGCGACGAAAACATTCGTCCATGGCAACAACGATCGCGTACTGTTCAAGTTACTTGCCAGCAGGAGCAAATCAGGAAACTTACCAATCACGAGCACCTATTACTCTCCACGAGTCCATCGATCAACCCGGCAGTCATGCTGAGCCTGTACCCGAGGCTGCCGGCGAACTCCGCCGACGGGGACGACCATGGCGAGGTCGTCGACGCATACCGCGTCTTCTACGCCATCGCCGTCGTGTGCATTACCATATGCATCTTCATTGTGCTCGTGGCTTCCTCCTCGGTCGCCGTCGGGAAAGCGTGCGGCTTCGCCGCCATGGCGGCGCTGCTCCTCGGCGTCGTTGGCTACTTCGCTCCCAAGGCATGGATTCGTGGGAGGGGTAGGCCGGCGAGCGCGCTGCTAGCTCTCACTGTCACGCCTGGCCAGACACGGGCGCCAGGGTGCGCATGCGTGCAGCCCGCGGACGTGCCGCTGCCGCCAGCGTTCGCGTACGGTGGCGGCAAGCAGGAGCAAGAGGCCACCGCGAGCTGCGTGATGTGCTCGGTGTGCCTAGAGGACGTGCACGGCGGCGAGATGGTGCGGCAGCTGCCGGCGTGCAGGCATATCTTCCACGTTGAGTGCGTCGACATGTGGCTGCAATCGCACCGGACGTGCCCGATGTGCCGGGCCGTGATCAAGCCGCCGACAATGCTGACAGTGAAGGCGGCGGCGGCAGAAGAGGCGCCGGAGTCCTCGAATGAGTCGTTGCCGCCGGTGTAGCCAGCCAGTGTTTACATTTAGAGATGCACATAAGTATCATTTACCACCTTCTATTTAGGATTCGTAATGGCGAAATTACTTCTCTTTGGGAAATTACTTCTCTTTGGGAGTAGCAAGTAATGCCGATCATATTGGGATCGCAACGCGTTTTCTGTGAGCTTATCTGTCTAATTACCTCTGTTCATCAAACGGGTACATGATGTACATTTTATGCGAGGACAATTTGTTAAGAAGAAAAGAAGAAAAAAAATGTCATTTAACGAATTGCGATAATTTTCGAATTGCTAATTCTCTGCCAACTTAGTGTTCTTGGTCTAGAACTGACAAATTTGCTTCCTGAGTCGTTTGCTTTGTAAGTTGCAGGCAAAGTTGCAACTGACATTTTTCTCAACACTTTTAAACCACAAGCTAGATGTATCAAAAAATGGTTCACACATTATAAAAGATATCCACATAATTTAAAAAATCATTCATATAGACTACACTAAGAAAATTATTAGGATGACAACACTTTACTAAGAACTAAAGATTAGCTAAACCTGTACTTAAACGGTTACGCTCTAGATACATGGATTGGTGCGTGACAAACGTGACTGTATCTTTTAAAATTTCGAACGAAGGTACCCACAGATAGTTGCCAATGGACTATGGTTGTACGTACTGCTTCTTTCCACGCGAATATTTATGAATATTTTGGCCTTTTTGGAGCATAGCTTATTGTTGTTTAGTCTAGAAAAACTCTATTTTGTTTAGTATCAAAGCACATCCACATTGTCAAAATAAAGAATAAAACGCTTGGGAGGTCATGAAGTTGCTGGGAATGAGCGCATTGGTCACCAACTCGAAAAAAAATGCTAACTTTAGGTCACCAAGTTGTACGATAGTGACACGTTGGTCATTCCATCATGGTGGACGTTAAGTGGGTGACGTGGCCATCTGTCTTTTTTATAAAATACCCCTTAATCTTCTAGTTCTTCTAATTAGATTCCTCTTTTCTTCAAAAACGTGGCCGTCTATCTTTTTATAAAATACCCCTTATTCTTCTGGTTCTTCTAATTAGTAGTCCTCTTTTCTTCAAAGAAAAAATGTATTTCACAATATGTTTCTGCCAAAATATTGTGAAATAGCATATGGTTAAATTGGCTAGAGCATGCAATTCCACATGGTATCAAACCACAAGATTCTAAGTTCAAATCATAGCAAACACAGTATTTAAAATAAATATTTGCGGCATCTCTAAAAAAATTAAGGATACACATCTAAGATCCGTGCGGGATCTAAAAAGGAGCCACCAGCCTAGATGTGAGGGAAGGTGTTTTTTTACATGTGTGAAGGAAGATGTTGAATATAATTGGCCATGGGCATGTCACCCATGAACACTAACCGTGACATGCGCCTAGTTTTTCTTGCCGTTGGATCAAAAAAAAAGTTGTACAGATGAATATGAACAGGACATACTACAGTGTATATGATACAGTGCGTGCGCTACAGGATCGTCCACAGTGTATAGTGCTTGTGCTACATGATCGTCTACAGTGACTCGCTACAGTTTTATATCTGGTTCACTCATTTTTTATCCAACGGTCCAGAGTGCATGGCACGGCACTGTTTATCGGTGCATGGGCATGTCACCGGATCCGTGTCCCACGTGTTAATCTATAAAAACTCCACTTGGATCTTTGACCCCCTTGCGTTAAAAAAAACACATTCCTCGATCGACTAGATTAGTTTATAGGGACTAGTTAGTATCGGCAATCGTTGACTCAGCTGTTATTATTTTGAACTTGGCGGCCACGTGCGGTCCCACTCCACGCGTAGGTGCTCCGTGATCGTGTCACTGGTGGAAAAATGGCCTTCGGTCGCGGTGCGCAACTGCCATTAGTCGCGGTTGCGCAACCGCGACCTATTATTCGCGACTAAGGTCCCCTTTAGTCGCGGTTCCTACGAACCGCGACTAAAGGCCCGTCCACGTGGGCGCAGGCGAGCGTCGGGCGGAGGACCTTTAGTCGCGGTTCGCTCGCCAACCGCGACTAAAGGCGTTTAGGGTTTTAGCCCCCTAACCTGGTTCCCCTAACCTGGTTACTTTTTAAGTTGTATTGTTTTATTTCTTTTGTGTTTTATTTTAATTTTGAAGGAGTTTCACATATTCTACGGTATACATGCATGTGAATGTACAATTTCAAACAAATTTGACATTAGAACCAAAAAGAATTCAAGAGGAATATACAATAATATATATTCAATATCGGACGACCACATATACAATTTTGAACAAGTTTCCATACATAATTTATAAGTGCATATAAAGTTCTACGTCCTCTACATAGTGTTCTCCTCTAGGATCGATGACTTGGTTCGCCAACCATCCAGCTAGTTCCTCTTGAATTGGTCGGAAGCGAGCTTCTGGACTAAGCGTCGCCCGGAGGTTAATCCTCTTGAGGTTGTTCTCAGACGGCTCCCGCTCAGTGGTGTATCTCCGGATCCTCTCACAAACATAGTATCCACATAGATTGGTTCCCGGTGGCTGAATATCCCCAGGCGCAGTCTTTGCCCTTTTAAATTGCAGCTCTTTTTTAAATTCACCGACCTTTTGATCTACGAACCGTCTCCAAACCCTACGAGGCAAAGAAAATTAAATGAACAAGAGAGTTATTAATAATTACTTTTGATATTAGGAAATGATGAACTAAATAGGCCGATCGATATAGAGCGCAAATGAATGAAAATAATTACTTTTGCATCATTTTTCTCATGTCGCCCCAAAGCGCCGAATCCATATTCAGAGAGTCGTGGACGAGAACTGTGGAGTTATGAATTTGAATTACTAGCAGAATCCAGTGGAACCTGTGGACACGATACACGCACAGTCATGCATAACTCATCGATTAGCCACATACCATGCATGGAGTAAACAAAAGAGAATGTGCTCAAGACAGAAACACTCACCCAAAATGGTAAGGAAATAGAATATCACTTTTGAGTTCCTGGTTTGTAAGAAACCGCCACAGGTCTGCCTCCACGTCCCTGGGGTGGTGTTCTAACGTATATGAATTAACGATGTGTGGGTCAATGAACCCAACATCATGGATGAGCCTTATTCGCATTTCCCGCTTCTTCAATCTGCATAATAGCGTACACAACAAGATAGTTAGGACATATATATATATATATATATATATATATATATATATATATATATATATAGTGCAGGCAATGAACGAGATGGGGTAGAAATTAATAAATCACTTACAGAACATAGCAACTGATGATAGATTTGTCGAGCTCGCGCAGATTGAACAGCTGGAACAATTCATTCCGTTGAATTGTTATAGAGTAATGTTTGAAGTGATGCTCAGGTCTAACATCCGCATAAATATAGTCTCTGGCGTTTTTAAGTTTTATGTAACCCTTGTACCAATTTAGCAGACCTTTCATTTGTCGAGGTAGATCCTCTTCCTGCGCAGGCTCGACGAGAGGACCATCCTTCACATATCCAAATACTACGTCCTTCATTTGCACGTCATCAAGGCCTAATGCTACACGAAGAGTCAGACCTAAGTCTGCCGCTTGTTCTTTGGCTTTCGCTACAGTCAATCCCTGTGCTGCCGCAGCTGCTATGACATCAGGGGCTTCGTCCTCCGGACCTGCGGCTTTCACTATGAGCGGGGGATCGACTGTTTACTTTGTTTCCCGAGCTGGGCAACTTGTTTCCCCCTTTCTAATTTTTTCTCGGCCTCCTCCAAGGCTTTCTTCTCCTGCTTCTCCGCCTCCTCCTGCTTCCTCCTGAACGTGAGTGCTTGCCTACGAAGTTCACGTTCATAGTCGTCAGGGAGATTCTTCGCGGCTTGGGACGGTGTGTTCAAAAATGTCTTAGCCCACTTCTTTTGCTCATCAGAAAATACTGGCTTGGGCTCGCCCTCTATTTTCTTCTTGCAGCTCGCCTTCCATTTCTCTAAATCAGCAGCCGCGCCCGCCTCGACTTCCTCGGCACTACATTCCCAAGACCTCTTGGTGAGAGGCTTAAGTGATGGCTCTGGTATCTTTGTGGTTGCAGGTACGTAAGGGTCCGGGTTAATAACCCAGGACTGCTTCTGCTTCTTCGCCGGAGGTGGATTGGGGGGCGGCGTCTGATCACCCGCCGGACGAGGACGGGGCGGCGTCTGCTTACCCGCCGGAGGTGAATTGGGGGACGGCGTCGGCCGGAGGTGTAGGTGAGCCACCACCACCACCACCGCCGCCACCACCAGGGGGGTGGACTTGTTTGCCTTGGCGCCTCGCCTGGAAACTTGATAAACTTTTGCCATAGAATGAACTGGCGCTTGACATCTCCAAGTCTTGTCGCCCCTTCAGGTGTAGCAATGTCAATGTCCAGGTCCTCAAACCCTTGGACTATCTCCTCCACCGTGACACGAGCATAGCCATCTGGAATGGGGTTGTTGTGGTGGAGTGCTCCAGGTGGTAAAGCACTGCCGGTGGCTACCTTCATGGACATGTTCCCGATAGGATAATACAGATGACATGCTTTCATCTCCTTTATATCGTCCACGGGGTAGCGAGGAGGCTCCGGTTCGACCACCAGATGCTCCGGTGCAGTAATTTCGATCGTCGGTGCACCAGCCGGTGAGGCCTCCGTGGAAGCCACGCTGCTTCTTCTCTGCTGCTGAGATCCATTGGATGATCTTCATGCTGCGCCCGAGCTGCATCTCTTTCGGCTACTAGTACACTCACGGTTTTCTTCATCACATCCATTTCCGTTACCAGCTTCGCCACAACATCTGCATCCCGATCCATCTTTCTCTTACGGCTTCTGTAACGGGTCATCGTTCTGGGGAACCCTACTTTCCACGGAATGTCCCCGGGCATGCCTCGTACACGTCCTCCGTGTTCAGGATTCCCGAGGGCTTTTGTCAGGGCGTCGTTCTCTCTGTTGAACTTGATCCTCCCCTCTTGAGCATCCCTCATTGCCTCAATAAGCTTTTGGGTGGGTTTAATTATTTTGCCCCGATAAACACACTCCCCTGTCTCCGGGTTCAGCGATCCCCCATGCCCGTACCACCAGCTTTTGGCCCTTGGGTCCCATCCCTCCGTACCTGGACGGATTCCTCGCGCCCTCAGCTCGTTCTCCATCTTCTCCCACCTAGGCTGCCAAAAGCGATACCCTCCTGGCCCCATAATATGATTGTACTCCTTCTTGGCCGCATTCTTCTTATTTTTTTCGACATTTCAAGGAACTGCTCCGATTTCTTTTGCTTCACAAATTCTGGCCAATCATGTTGCAGTTTCTCATATTGTCCTTTGAAATCCGGAGTCTTGCCCTGCTTGACAAAGTCATGGGCTAGATTTTGCTTGTATTTCCGGAATGCGTCGGCCATCTTAGAAAGAGCGAACTGTTTGACTAGCTTGCACCTCTCCTTGTTTTCCTGAATCTTGTTACCCGCCTCATCGTATCTGCGGTATTCCGGAGGTAGAACGAAATGTTCTATAAGCTTCTTGAAGCAATCTTTTTTTGTCCTCTTATCGACAAAAGTGAAACCAAGACGTGCCTTCTTTGGCTCATTCCACTCCTGGACGGTGATCGAGACGTTCTCTCTAACAACGGCTCCGCATTGGCTGATAAACTTGGTGGCGTTCTTGCTGGGCTCCAGCGGCCTGCCGGTTGCTTCGTCGACAACCTCGATGGTGCATGTTTCATTTGGTTTCATCGTCTTGGTTGCGCCACGCTTTGACGACGACGTACTCGATTTTTTCGACGATCCGGCCGAGGGCTAAAATAAGAAAGAGAGTCGCGCGCGTTAGTACACACATATTTATTCAAATCAGTTAGTTTGTATCACCAGAGGCTCAATGTATATATATACCTCGGCGCCGGAGGTGGTTGCTACTTCCAATGCAAGATCGTCGTTTACCGACGTTTCTTCGGCATCATCTTGCTGACGGCGCCCTTCATCTTCACCGTCAAGGTTCAGATAAGAAGAGATATCATCTTCTTCTTGTCCGGTCGGCACATATGGAATATCCCCTTTTATGATGCCGAATATATGGTCTTCAACGTCCAGATCATAGTTGTCCAGAATCGGGTCAGCTCTATCGTCCGCCATATGTAAGTCCTGAAAACATGTAGTCAAAACAAAATTAATTAGAACATGGAGTAGATGAAGGCGAGAGGGGGGACGCAGTGACCGCGTGACCGAGAGACCGGTGGCGGTGGCGAAAGGGGGGACGCAGTGACCGCGTGACCGAGAGACCGGTGGCGGTGGCGAATTGAAAGCGGGGACGCAACCGCGTGACCGAGAGACCGTGGCGGTGACCGAGAGAGCGGTGGCGGTGCCGAGAGCGGATATTTTTTTCTTAAGTTATTTTTCTTAAGTTATTTTTTTCTTAAGTTATTTTGGTTAAGTTATTTTTTTCTTAAGTTATTTTTTAAGTTATTTTTTTCTTAAGTTATTTTTTCTTAAGTTATTTTGGTTAAGTTATTTTTTTCTTAAGTTATTTTTTAAGTTATTTTTTTCTTAAGTTATTTTGGTTAAGTTATTTTTTCTTAAGTTATTTTGGCTAAGTTATTTTTTTCTTAAGTTATTTTTTCTTAAGTTATTTTTTTCTTAAGTTATTTTGGCTAAGTAGATTTTTTCTTAAGTTATTTTTTTCTTAAGTTATTTTGGCTAAGTAGATTTTTTCTTAAGTTATTTTTTTCTTAAGTTATTTTGGCTAAGTAGATTTTTTCTTAAGTTATTTTTTTCTTAAGTTAAATTTTGGCTAAGAGATCAATCAGTTATTTTTTTCTTAAGTTATTTTGGCTAAGTGATTTTTTCAAGTTATTTTTTTCTTAAGTGAGGCGGCAAGAGGCGCGGCGGAGCCGTTGCTGCTGCATTATGGCAAGCAGGCGCACGGATCGATCGAGGAGTCGACGGCGCGGCACGTACGGCGAGGGCGCGGAGTGCGCGGCATCGGCGCGAGGGCGACGACGTGGGTGCGCGGCGTCGGCGGACGGCGACGGGCGCGCGGATCGAGGCGACGAGGCGCGCGGCGCGAGAGGCGCGGCGAAGAAGAACTGGCGCTGCCGTTCGCGCCCGCCAGTATATATAGGACCTTTAGTCGCGGTTGGGGTGGCCAACCGCGACTAAAGGGTATTTTCGCCGGGTTTTCGTTTCCCGCGGAAAAATACCCTTTAGTCGCGGTTGGCGAGGCCAACCGCGACTAAAGGTATTTTCAAATTACTTTTCTTTTTCAAAATGTTAAAAGTACATATAATATATCAATAAATTCAGAAAAATAAAACTAATTCATTTCAAAATCTGAAAAATACAAATAATATATCAAAAAGTAAAGAAAAATAAAACTAGTTCATTTAAAAATCTTAAAAATACATATAATATATCAATAAATTCAGAAAAATAAAACTAATTCAATTCAAAATCTTAAAAATACATATAATATATCAAAAAATTCAGAAAAATAAAACTAATTCAATTAAAAATCTTAAAAATACAAATATTATATCAATAAATTCAGAAAAATAAAACTAATTCATTTAAAAATCTTAAAAATTCAAATAATATATCAAAAAATTCAGAAAAATAAAACTAATTCATTTAAAAACCTCTTCCCACCAGTTCTTCCCGGCCGCCTCTGTCTTCTCGTTGGCCCCCTCTTCCCGCCTCTTTCTTTCCGCCGACCCCCTCTTCCCGCCTCGT
Organism: Lolium multiflorum; assembly: GCA_030979885.1. Taxonomy (NCBI): domain Eukaryota; kingdom Viridiplantae; phylum Streptophyta; class Magnoliopsida; order Poales; family Poaceae; genus Lolium; species Lolium multiflorum. The sequence continues at coordinate 86,789,729 of CM061752.1, read as the reverse complement.
CTTCCCGCCATTTCTTCCCTGTCTTCCCGCCTCTTTCTTCCGCCACTTTCTTCCCGCCACTTTCTTCCCGCCACTTTCTTCCCGCCTCTGTCTTCCCGCTCCCATTTTTCCCGCCATTTTTCACTACATATATGTAGCCCGGCTTGGCCAACATTATCACATCTCTACAATCTCTCATCACTCTCTCATGGCTTCCACCGCACCCACTCTAACCTACCAGCAGGTGGAGGAGCTTTGCGCCTCGAACTACCCTTGCCCACCGGGCTACCGCGTCCCCGCCGGCTGGAGCCTAAGCGCCGGCGGCGTGCCGGTCCCTCCCGTCCCTCAGGGTACTGCGCGGGCGGCCATCACGAACCACTACTACCTCGACCTCACGCCGGAGCAGCGGATGAATCCCCGCTGGCATCCCGATAACACATACTTGGGACGCCTTCTTCATCAATCGGCGTGAGAGGGCGCTCGCCAGGTATGAGGAGGACGGTCTGCCTCCTGGAAACTTCCACGAGGCCGGCCGTCGGCTATGGTGGTACGGCCGGACTCTGCAGAGCGTCATGGACTACATCACGGCCGGCGATATCCCCGCTGCGCTACCCTCGATTCGAGCCACGAGCGCGCCCGACAGCGGCGACGCGGCAGCGACGACGACGCCGGCAACTTAGAAGGCGACGACTACGTACAACGGCGGCGGCTATGAAGACTACGAGTATGCATATTATACGCCTAGGCAGGAGTATGACTAAATCACTCCAAATTTCATGTATGCAGGAGTATGACTTAGTCACTCCAAATTTCCTGTATGCAGGAGTATGACTTAGTCACTCCAATTTTCATGTATGCAGGAGTATGACTTAGTCACTCCAAATTTCATGTATCATCAGTGCTATCTCGAGTCAATTGAATCATTCGAAAATGGACACCAAACACATCACGGGTAATATAATTCACATGATTCATTCAACAAAGTTTGGTACAATAATAAATTATTACACATCATTTCTTCCCTTGTGTCCCTGCTTGCTTACGATTGTGCCGTATCCATGGAGCATCCTCATCATTTAACTTAATGCTTGGGTCGGTGTTCACTTTGAAGGGCGGAATTTCAGCAAACATATTATAATCTTCTGACATGTCTGTCTTGTCCTCCACTCCCACGATGTTTCTTTTCCCTGAAAGAACAATGTGGCGCTTTGGATCATCGCATGATGTACTGATCGTTTTCTTATCTTTCCGTTTCCTCGGTTTGCTACCCATGTCCTTCACATAGAAAACCTGAGCGACATCTTTCGCTAGGACGAATGGTTCGTCAAGGTAACCAAGATTGTTGAAATCCACCATTGTCATTCCGTATTGCTGGTCCACCGTTACCCCACCTCCTGTTAGCTTGAACCATTTGCACCGGAACAAAGGGACCCTAAAGGAGGGTCCATAGTCAAGTTCCCATATCTCCTCTATGTAACCATAATATGTGACCTTTTGCCCATTCTCGGTTGCTGCATCAAAGCGGACACCACTGTTTTGGTTGGTGCTCTTTTTATCTTGGGCGATCGTGTAAAATGTATTCTCATTTATCTCGTACCCTTGGAAAGTCGTTATAGTCGAAGATGGTGTCTTGGCCAACATGTACAGCTGATCTACAACCTTATTGTCACTCATTAAATGTTTTCTCAACCAACTGCCGAAAGTCTCCATGTGGGCCTTCCTAATCCAGGATTCAGGCCTGGTTGTCCGAGCGTAAAATATTCTTGTGTTTCTCAAAGTACGGAGCCACCAAGCTGGAATTGGTCAGAACTGTGTGGTGTGCTTCAGTCAGAGAATGGCCGTCCATACATATCGTTGATTTCCTTCCGATCGTGCCTTTTCCACTTAGTCTCCCCTCGTGCCGCGATTGAGGAAGACCAATCGGCTTAAGGTCAGGAACAAAGTCAACACAAAACTCAATTACCTCCTCATTTCCATAGCCCTTGGCGATGCTTCCTTCTGGCCTAGCACGGTTACGAACATATTTCTTTAATACTCCCATGAACCTCTCGAAGGGGAACATATTGTGTAGAAATACAGGACCGAGAATGGAAATCTCATCGACTAGGTGAACCAGGAGGTGCGTCATAATATTGAAGAAGGATGGCGGGAACACCAACTCGAAACGACAAGACATTGGACCACATCGTTCTGTAACCGTGGTAGAACTTCTGGATTGATTACCTTCGAGAGATTGCATTGAGGAATGCACATAGCTTCACAATGGCTACTCGAACATTTTCCGGGGAGCCCCCTCAAAGCAATCGGAAGCAATTGCGTCATAATCACGTGGCAGTCGTGAGACTTCAGGTTTTGGAACTTTTTCTCCGCCATGTTTATTATTCCCTTTATATTGGACGAGAATCCAGACGGGACCTTCATACTGCTCAGGCATTCAAAAAAGATGACCTTCTCTTCTTTGGTCAGAGCGTAGCTGGCACGACCTTGAAACCGTTCCGGATGCAGGTCATCAGGGTCTTTCAAACTTTGCTGGTCCTGTCGTGCTTCCTTTGTATCATTTGACTTCCCATACACGCCCAAGAAGCTTAGGATGTTCACGCAAATATTCTTCGTAACGTGCATCACGTCGATTGCAGAGCGGACTTCTAGGACTTTCCAATATTCTAGCTCCCAGAATATAGATTTCTTCTTCCACATGGCTACGTGCCCGTCAGCTCCCTTCGGAACTGATTGTCCGCCGGACCCTTTCCAAAGATGACTTTCAAATCCTTGACCATATCAAATACCTCAGCACCAGTGTGTTCCGCAGGCTTCGGCCGGTGATCAGCCTTGCCGTTGTAATGCTTGCCTTTCTTTCTTACTGGATGACCTTTCGGAAGAAATCGACGATGCCCAAGGTACACGTTCTTCTTACAATTTGGCAAATGTACACTTTGAGTCTCATGTAAGCAGTGTGTGCATGCATTGTATCCCTTATTTGACAGTCCCGAAAGGTTACTAAGAGCAGGCCAATCGTTGATGGTTACGAAAAGCAACGCTCGTAGGTCAAATTCCTCTTCTTTGTGCTCATCCCACACACGGACACCAGGTCTGCCCCACAGCTGTAAAAGCTCATCAACTAATGGCCTTAGGTACACATCGATGTCGTTGCCGGGTTGCTTCGGACCTTGGATGAGCACTGGCATCATAATGAACTTCCGCTTCATGCACAACCAAGGAGGAAGGTTGTAGATGCATAGAGTCACGGGCCAGGTGCTATGGCTGGAGCTCTGCTCGCCAAAAGGATTCATGCCATCCGTACTTAGACCAAATCTTATGTTCCTTGCGTCAGCTGCAAAATCTTTGAACTCTCTGTCGATCTTTCTCCATTGCGTTCCATCTGCGGGGTGTCTCAACTCCCCGTCCGACTTACGGTCCTCTTTGTGCCATCGCAACAACTTGGCATGCTCTTTGTTCTGAACAGACGTTTCAACTGTGGTATTATAGGAGCATACCACATCATCTTGGCGGGAACCTTCTTCCTGGGTTTCTCGCCCTCAACATCGTCACCAGGGTCATCGCCTATGATCTTATAACGCAATGCAGTGCATACCGGGCATTCATTCAAATTCTCGTATTCGCCGCGGTAGAGGATGCAGTCGTTGATGCATGCATGTATCTTCAGAACTCTAAACCTAGAGGGCAGACAACCTTCTTTGCTTCGTACGTACTGGCGGGCAACTCGTTATTCTTTGGAAACATATTCTTCAACATTTTCAGCAAGTCTTCAAATGCCGAGTCAGCTACACCTGCCTGTGCCTTCCATTTCAGCAAATCCAGTGTGCAGCCCAGCTTTTTCAGACCATCATCGCATCCGAGGTACAGCGCCTTCCTGTGATCCTCTAACATGCGATCCAAATTCTCCCTCTCTTTTTCAGTTTCGCAGCGACTCCGTGCATCAGCAATGGTCCGACCAAGATCATCAACGGGATCATCACGTGCCTCTTCTTCACCTTCCCCTTCACCTTCCCCTTCACCTTCAGCATCCTCCATGAAAGTATCACCGAAATGAGCAAGATAGCTTTCATCGATGAAATCATCCCCTTCTTCATCTTCTTCCATTATAACCCCTCTTTCTCCATGCTTGGTCCAACAATTATAGCTTGGCATGAAACCGTGCCGAAGCAGGTGCAGCTGAACATCTCTTGAGGAAGAGTAACCCTTCTGATTCTTACATTTAACACATGGACAGATAACAAAACCCCCCTGCTTGTTCGCATTAGCCACTACGAGGAAATCATTCAAACCCGTACTGAACTCGCCGGAGAGTCGGTTACCGTACATCCATTGTCGATTCATCTGCATTATTATAATATAAAATATATAATTAACCATCATGCATTTGTTAAACTAACTAGCTACAAACAATATAAATTAAACAATGAACTACACACACATGCACATTTTATCAACGACACATCAAAGGTTCAAGTTGCTAACCGCGATCGAGGAGGAAAAAATAAATGAGAAAGCTCAAGTGTGGCTCCAACACTTCATATCATGTTTGTTTCATGCTCTTGGGGCATTTCATCAAACACCTTATGTGCATAAGAGGAACCAAAAGCAAACCTAACACCCACTTGTGAAGCTTGTGAAGAAAATGGCACCAAATGGCTAAGTGTTGGCTGCTGGGTGGGTATATATAGGCGGCTTTAGCCGCGGTTGGCCAGGCCAACCGCGACTAAAGGGGCTAAAGCCCCCCACGTGCAACGGCTGGCCACCGAGCGCCCTGGGCCCAGGCCTTTGGTCGCGGTTCGCCTCCCGAACCGCGACTAAAGGTACCATTAGTCGCGGTTCCTTTACCTTCGCGACTTATGGGGCTCACCGGAAGCCTGTTTTTCTAGTAGTGTGTGGGTAAACCTTGTGCCGCTCTCCGATGTGCCGTACGGAGTATCATTGCCAAGAATTAGCTAATCGTTCGCGCATGAAACTTGACCAGAATCTGGGCGTGTGCCATGCTCTCGACGTCAAAGAAACACCCGATTTATCATCCGCGCGCCGCCGCCCCTAGCGGCCGACATGCCTCCAGAGGCAACACCTCAGCGCCGCGCCGAGCACAAACATAGGGTCACGAAGCAACTCTGTCAGTCAAGGCAAAACATACTGTAGCAAGCGCACGCAGCTACGGCCAGCCAGAAACGTAGTACTAGCTCGAGTCATGTGATTCATGTCAGGCCGGTTGACGACGCTCACGGCGTGGTTCCGTGGAGGCTGGAACGGCGGGCTCTGGGCACGGTACGGCGTCGCGGCGACCTTCCTGTCGATGCTCGTGTTCTGTGTGCTCGTCGCCGCCGTCGGTTACTGGAACTGGAAGGCCTTGGTGTTCGCCGGCCTAGCGTTGGCTGCCTTCAGCCTCGCGCGGCTGGCGTGTGGAGCTTACGGCGGGCGCGCGGTCTGCCAACGTTCGTATACGCGGCAGGTGGCGCCGACGAGGGAGACGACATCGAGTACGCGAGCGGTGAGCTGTGCTCCGCCTCCGTGTCGACTGCATTGTCTTTTTTTTTTCGAAACGGGAGCAAAAGCTTTGCCCTAATCTATTAATTAAGAAGAGGATTTAGCATGAAAAGAGCATGCGGTTACAAACGGACCGGATCTTATTACAAAAGAACTACTCTCGCGGCATCAAGTTACTCAAGTGCTTAGCTCCTGCTAACACCCAAAGACGGGCCTCGCCTCTAATCTTATCGAAGACTACTTGTGTCGGCGCACTCTTAGAGCGGAAGACTCTAGCATTTCTCTCGTTCCAAACCTCCCATGATACCAACAGGGTGATGGTTGCCATTGCCTTGCGGTGTGGCATCCCGCCGCCCGCCATGAAATTCCACCAACCTTGCGTATCCAAGCCCGTCCATTGTGTGGCATTGAGGGCGGTGAGCCCCAACCAATCTTTGACGAGACCCCAAAGGCGGATGGTGAAGCGGCAATGGACAAAAAGATGCTCGGTGGATTCCGTACATTGTTTGCAAAGGGGGCAAAGGCCACAATTAGGCCAACCTCGTTTGGCTAAGCGGTCGGCCGTCCAAATTCTACCTTGGTTGGCAAGCCATGCAAAGAATTTAACCTTGGGCGGCGCCCATGCCTTCCATATCGTCTTGTTCATGGGCGAGGCGGTTGACCCAAGAAGTTGTAGTTCATAAGCCGACTTTGCCGTGTAGTTCCCGCTCGGGGTAAGCCTCCAAGTGATGTCGTCCTCCACCTCGGGGGTGAGGTTGATGGTGGAGATAAGGGACCAAAGATCGACAAATTGTGAGAAGTGGTCTAAGGAGAAAGAAGCGTCCAAAGTGATTTTGCTAATCCACGCCTCGCCATTCATAGCATGCGAGACCTTCCAATTCTTTCTCTTGGACACCGCATAAATGAGAGGGGCGACGTCGATCGGCTTTCTACCATGAAGCCAAGGGGCTTGCCAAAAGGGGGTCTTCTTCCCATTACCCAAGGTAATCGTGGTTGCCGCATAGAAGATCTCCATGTCGTCTTCGGAGCATGGATTTCCAAAGCCAACCCAAATCTTGGAGGGGTCTTTCCACTCTAGCCAAGGCCATCGCAAGCGAAGGGCCGTGGCGAATTTCTCTAGATGAAGAATCCCAAGCCCGCCAAGTTTCTTCGGCCGGCAAACAACTTCCCAATTAACCTTGCATTTTGCCCCGGTGGTGGAGTCCTTAGCGGACCAAAGGAAGGCACGTTGAATCTTGTTGATGAACTTTATGGTTCCCGGGGGGATGGAGAGTGGTGTGAGGTGGTAGATAGCTTGGGAGGTGATCACGGACTTCACAAGGGCGGCGCGGCCGGCCGTGGTGATAAGTTTTCCGTTCCACGTGGGTAGCTTGTTCACACACTTATCCTCGAGATGTTTGAAATCCCTCCTTCTCAAGCACCACACCGAAAGTGGCAGGCCAAGATACTTGAGAGGGAAAGAAGCACGCGAGGCCGGTATACCCTCAAGCACCTCATTGAGGTTGATATGGTCGCATCTGATCGGAACCACCGAGCTTTTTTGAAAGTTTGTGCGGAGACCCGTGACCTCGCCAAAGTTTTGGAGGATGGAAGCCAAGTTCATGATATCTTCCTTGATGGGTGCCACAAAAACCGCGGCGTCGTCGGCGTAGAGCGAGGTCCGTACCACTGTGCCGCGGCCATGGAGTCTGTGGAGAAGCCCATGGTCGGTGGCCAACTCTAGGAGCTGCGAGAGGGGGTCGATGGCGAGAACAAAGAGCAAGGGGGAGAGGGGGTCCCCCTGCCGTAGCCCCCGGCCATGCGGGATGGGCTCGCCCGGCACCCCATTCAAGAGAACTCTCGACGTCGCTGTCACAAGAAGTGCTACCACCCAATTCCGAAATCTACTAGGGAAACCTCTCCTATGCATGAGGTCCACAATGTACTCCCATCTAACGGAATCAAACGCCTTTTTGATGTCGAGCTTGAAGAGAAGAGCCGGGGTCTTGCTTTTGTGAAGCTTTGTTGCATAGTTTTTGACATAAAGGAAGTTGTCATGAATGCTTCGCCTTTTGATGAACGCGCTTTGGGCGTTAGAGACAAGATCGTCCATAAGAGGGGCAAGCCTAAGAGCTAGGATCTTGGCGATGATCTTTGCGATGGCATGGATCAAGCTAATGGGTCGGTAGTCCGTGATCTCCTCTGCCCCATCCTTCTTGGGTAGTAAGGCGATATTGGCCGAGTTCAACCAATGGAAGTTTTGAGCATGTAGGTTCCCAAAAACATTCACCACCTCCATGACGTCCCCCTTGATGATATCCCAACATCTTTTGAAGAACGCCCCTGTGAAGCCATCCGGGCCCGGCGCCTTGTCACCGGGCATTTGAAAAATAGCCTGCTTGACCTCCTCTTCTGTGAAAGGGTCGCCTAAGGGTGTAAGGTCTGGGTTCTCAAAATCAAGCTCATCCCAGCTGAAGTCGCATAGCCTAGGTTCCCCTTTGGCAAAGATGGACTTGAAATGATCGTGGACAATCTGTTCCTTGGCCTCATGCTCCGTGACCCAGGCAAGGTTATTTCTAAGGCGATGGATATGATTTTTCCTCCTCCTCGCGTTAACCCTCAAGTGGAAAAATTTGGTGTTAGCATCCCCCTCCTTGATATGGGCAATGCGAGCACACTGTTTCTTCCTTGCCCGTTCGATGACCGCGAGGGCGATGACTTTCCTCCTAAGGCAACTCACAAAGTCAAGTTCGCCAGCCGAAAGATGGCGAATTTCCTGAGCGAGGTCAAATTGCAAAATGACAAGCAAGGCTGCATGTGCCAGGACCTTAGCGTTGGAGAAACGATGACGACCCCATTTTGCAAGGGCCTTCCCTGCGTCTTTTAGCTTATGGAAGAGCCTTTGACAGGGCTCCACGTGTTTGGAGGGAGAGTTCCAAATTTGCTTAACAACATCATCAAAGCCCGGAATCCGCATCCAGAAGTTTTCAAACTTGAAGGCTCTAGGTCTCCGAGATCCGCAATCATCGGCGAGGAGCAAGGGACAGTGGTCCGAAAGGGAGGAGGATAGATCATGTAGCACATGGGAGTCAAAGGTTAGGTCCCATTCGGCATTGCAGAAAAAAGCATCCAGCTTGCACAAAGTAGGACTTGCTCTACGGTTGGACCAAGTGAAGCGGCGATTCTGCAAGTGTATCTCGCTGAGCTCGCAAGTGTGCAGAGTGGCGCGGAAACGATTCATGTGCCGGCGGTTGACGTTACCCTTATTCTTATCCCGATGACAGCGAATTTGATTGAAGTCCCCGAGGGCGAGCCAACGTGTCCCCGAAGGAGGCTTCTGCCCAATCAACTCGTTAAAAAAATCGTCCTTCCTATTTGAAGCCGTCGGGCCATAGACGCCGGTGATCTTGAAATCACCGTCGCCATTCGAGTTAACGACATGTCATGTGGCTGCACTCGCACACGATGTGCCCTGTCTGTCGGTGCGACCCTCTCGCCACCGCGAACGATTACTGCAAAACTGGCGGCTGTAGAGACGGACCGGCCGTCTGATGATTCTTCGCCGCCTGTTTGTCAAGCAGAATATACGTGCCCTCGCATATTACAAACTCATTAGCTTCTCTTGGGCTCTGATGAAAGGTTACAATTACAAACTCATTAGCCAACCTTACACACTCAAGTAAAATAATCGAAGTTGGTCCTAGAAAAGATTCAGCGTTGTTCATTGCTTCGACTATCATCAAATTGTCCGAGTTCACCACAATACGGTTGCATCCCAGGTTTATTTCAAGATCCAAGCCGTACTTCAGCGCCATAGCTTTCGCTGAGAGTACATCATCAGTATATGCAATGAACTGATTGGTTGCTGCAATGAAAAAGCCCTTTGAGTCTCTGAGGACAGCTCCAGTAGTTACAGTCTTCCTGTTTTTGTCGTAGCCTGCATCCACATTCAGTTTAGCCAACCCCTTAGGAGGTTTTTCCCATCCATTCCTTCGAATTCTGCCATCCCCCTTTGATCTTGCTGCTGCTAGGTAATTCGCTTCTAACACTGTGATTGACATTGCCGATCTTTGGGGTGGTGGCACTTTCTCTCCCTTAATAGTTTGTCTTCTTTCCCACCATATGTACCAAGCACCCACATCGAACATCGTCCGCAAATCCATCTGTCCCAGAATAGGTGATAGCCGTCGACCTGAGCGTATGAGGTACTCCAAAGCAACAGACCCCGACCGATCATAAGCCAATGCTTCTTCAATATGTTGTTCTAGGCCAAGTGATTTCCAAACCTCTGTTGATCTATCGCAGGTAAACAGGGCATGTCGAATGTCCTCCGCTCCCTTTGAACAAACTGGGCATTGGGCTGCTACCTTCATGTGTCGGTCAGTTTCTTTGTTAATGGACATCATTCGTTCAATCGGCTAAATCATCAAGACCGACTGGGCCAAAATAGGACACTCGGTTTCGCAATTTGGTTTTTATCCAAGCCGGGTAGACAATATTCCTGATAGCGATCAGTTTTATTGAGGTTATTTTATGGAGAGAATTACTTATCGCTTTTGCTTCCGTACGCACCCACCACAAACTGGCAAACCGCGAAAACACGTGGACGGTTAGGATTCGTTCATACCGATTCGGGTCTGGGGGCATGATCGTCATTTCCTGTGTACTTCGGGTTTGGCTGGGTTCGTATCAGCCCACGTACAAGCCCGTATGACCCATACCTCTATGTATTATACGCCTACGTGTCCACGCGCGGCCACGACGGAACCGCCGAGATATAAATATCTTTCTCCCCTGTCCTCTTCAGCACATCTATCCAAAGCAAAAGCAATCCCCAAATCGGGCAAAAAACCCTAGGTCAAGAACAGCAGAGCTCGCTCTCGTGCTCGCTCGCGCTCGTCCATGGAGAGGGGGAAGGGGAAGGAGGGGAAGGGCAAGGAGGCGGCGGTTGAGGAAACCCAGTTGGCCGCTTCATCGGCGGGCGGAGCTGCCCCAGATCTGAGCTCCGCTTGGGGCCAGAGGACGGTGGCTGCACCGGCGAGCAAGAAGCGTGCGCACGAGACAGAGGCGCAGAAGCGGCGGCGCAAGAAGAAGAATCTGAAGAACCGCGAGAGGCAGGAGAGGAAGGCGGCGGGGCTCAAGATCAACAGCCCCGACGACGTGCCCACCTTCGACGAATCCGACTCCGCCGACCCGTCCGAGGTAAATTTCTCCGCCGACCCCGACGACATGCAGGAATGCCTTGCTCGCTCGCAAGCTTGTACGAAATCCGTGGATTTGGCTAATCTATATGCTGTGAATTTGTTGTAGTACCAAGCCATTTTGATATTTCTAGTAGTTCCAGAGATGAATTTGAGCTTGCTCAAGTGTTCATCTGAGGTTCTTGCTTGGTTGGGTTCCCTGTAATCCCTATCTGCTGATAAATAAGGCTATCTAGTTTGATTAGCTTGCTATTATGACTGGTTCCTAGCAATTATGTGGATCTAGGCACTGGATGATTCACTTATCACTTGTGCCTGCTTGCAATTAATGTCTAGACAGGTTTTAGATTAACTGCTACTACATTGTATGGACACAGAAGTTGAAATGTGGCTCCAATACTTGCAGATGTTGCCTGTTAATTAATCACTGCCTTGATTTCTTGATTTCTTGACTGGAGCTTTGCCTTCACTAGAGCGTCATGTGCAAGTCATGCTACTGTAAACTTGATCATTTGGTGTTGTTATTGTTACTAATTGAACTATGGTTGCTTGCTGTGTAAGGATATTCACTGGAATTCTTTATTGATGAACTGTGTATTGGTAATGATTCAATTTGTTTGAGAAGAATGGATGGATGCCAACTATTGTTGGATTAATATTCATCACAATCTGAATCTGTCCATATTATGATGATTGATGCTATGGCTGTGGCTTACTAGGTTTGATGTGACCTCAGTAGCTCTTGGTACTGCTATTGGTTGCTCACCTTGATGGATAAACTGTTGGTTTTTATTAATAGAGATCCTCACAGTAGGGTATCATACATATGAATGCCACTATGATTGTTTTATGAAGAAAATAAGGGTTTCTGATGGTTTAATAGCTAGGTGGTGCTAGGTGGTGTATGTGGCTGTCAAAGCTTTGTGTGTATCTGGTTTGTACTTGATATGCTTGTATTTCATACTATTTTGCATATCTTCATCAACTGGGCACTCCAAGTTTTTGTTTGCCTCAAATATTGCTAGCATCACTTGGTCTATACGAAGTGATGACTAATACCTTTTGAGCATCTGCTCATTGGTGTGATTTGAGCATGCATATTGATGGATTGGATCCTCTGGATCCTTTCCAGGTATCAAGTATACCTTTCTCCAGCATCTAGACATAGTGTTTTTCTTCTGTGATGGTATTGCCGCTTGTTCCATTCCAAACACTAGTTTTTGTTTAAATTAGATATGGTATGTATAGTTACTAACTAATGTGCATTTATACAAATAATTACTTTGCATTGTTTTCATTCCTTTTCTATTTATAGTCATTACATTGTTTGTATGCAATAGCAGCTAATTAACCTAATTTACTTCATCTAACAGGAGGATCCTTCGGATGAAGTCGGTTCTGACCGGGAGGATAGGGACCAGAAGAGCAGGCATGTTCTCCGCAGGCTTAGGTCTGGGGAGATTCGCTACCTTCTTGGCCCAGGGAGGTTCAAGTGCCCCTGGTGCAGCCGCAAGGAAATGCCGACGGACTTCCTCGGCATGTACCAGCATGCCACCTACACTGGTGTTGGCAGCGGGCAGACACCCGCACACCTCAGGGCCAAGCATGCCGCCTACGGCCTGTTCCTCAAGAAGTACGCCCCCCGGCAGTAGGAGCATGCGGAGGATGGTGCCGACCTGCCTGCCTACCTGCCTGCCGACCTGCCTGCCTACCTGATGCCTCTTTCTTTAGTTGTGTGTTTATGTTAAACTCTGTCGTGCTTGTGGTGTTAAAACTTGGTTAATGCTGTTGTGAACTATGTTTCTATTTAAGTATGTGTGAACTATGTTTCTAATTAAGTATGCTTAGTGTTTAAGCATGTGTATGATGTGCTTACTACATATGCTGATGTGTTGTGCATGCTTGGCCCTGTTGTGTTCTTGGATGCTAGGTAAGCATGTTCTATTTGCTGCTGTTGATCTAGCCTGTTCATTGAAAAATAAGTCAAGTGTATTACAGGATTAAAACTAGACACCAACAAAATAAAAGGAAAACAGGGTTTACTGGGGAGATTGGCTGCCATCCCAACCAACTCCGAAATACCAGAAAAGCCTGGAACAGGTTTAGAGCAGTGATCACACACTGAAAACAACCGCCATCTAAATCCATTACACAAACCAAACAGATAGGTAGGACACAGTAGCACAACTCTCATGCTTCAATTCACCAAGTGACAAAGATTTTGCCAAAGTAAGTGTTTGATTATAGGAAATGTATTGTCAGTTTTTGCTCAGTTGTGTTGCAGACGATTTGTACATAATTGATAAGGTATTTTCCAGTGGAAATGGGGGAAAACCTCTGGTAATCTAAAATAAAGACGGCGTGTTGGCAGTAGGGTGGAGTTGTTATCTTATGTGATACTTGACTGCAACAAATCTCTCAGTCAACAACAACAAATAGCTCATTTCACAGCTACAACACTCACAGCAGACAGCAGCCCAATCTAGACTTGACTAATGGGCCAACTCCATCCAATTAGGCCCATTAGGCTACATATAAAACAGGAACAACTATCTCATTTAACAGCAACAATAATCGCAGCGGATAGCCCAATCTAGATTTGACTAATGGGCCATCTCCAACCAAATTAGGCCCATTAGGCTAGTTGAGGTGGTACATATTAAATATCAAAAAAAATGAAGCAAAAAATGGGTGTTGCCGCGACTCGAACCGCACACCTCGTGGGAAGTCGTCTCGCTGGGGTAGTCTGGTAACCAGTGGGACGGATAGATACATATTGACACTCACAAGTAATAATGATATCTATAGTCATTTTATCACTTCCGTTAGGTTATTAAATGCATGTTTGTACATTTTTCAACACACAGATCTTTTGTGTAGTTATATACAATTCACTAGTTCTCTAATTGAATATGAAATAGATAATTCAATATGAATCTTAACACTAAATTTGTAATATATATGAATAAAAACTTAAAAAATTGAAAATAGCTAAAATTCTAGTCTTAGTGGATTAGAATTTTTTGTTTTTTTGTTGGGTTTTGTAAACAATTTGGTACAAGAAATAGTAGTCATTTGAGGACGAACAGGTTTGAACACACATAGAGACTCACTTAGATTACATAAATATGTCACTTACATAAATAAGGATGTAAACAAGTACCACCGTCGTTACATAGATAAGTCCAGGGACACGACACGGTACAATATATAAAAACACGGCATTTTAAATAAACACGATAAAACTAAAGAAGATGCACTCGCAGGGGAGGGGAGGCAGTGCATCTGGTTTCTTCCACCCTGGCCGCGCTACTCGACCACCGTACGTCATCAACACCTCACTCCTGGTAGGGGAGGCAGTGCATCTGGTTTTCGGTGGGGAAGATGCACTCGCAGTTGGTGTAGATGTTGTACGTCGTGAAGAAGATTGACTCGCAGCCGCACCAGAACACTTGGCCGAGGAGCTCGTACGCGTCCCACGGGTTGGTGAGGGTGACCGTGAGCAACTTGAGGGCGACGCCGTCACGAACCTCCTCGAGGTGGAACATCGGCGGCGAGCCTGGTGGGAGGTGGGCGAAGCCGGCGGTGAAGAATGCGTCGGCGAGCTCGACGGGGCTCCTCCACCTGGATTGCGCCCACACACGGAGCGTGCGCTCGACGAGGACGCCCGGCGGGTACCGCAGCTCTGGCACGGTAGGCGGCCGAACGAAGGTCGGTCCGACGTACTGCATCTTCTGGTGGTGCTTTGGCGTTCTAGGAAAGGATGAAGGGCGTCGTGTCTGGAGTGGAGCTGGGTGGTGTGTGGGAGAGGAATGAAGACGTATAAATAGGCTAGGAAAATGTGGTGTGGGAGACGAAGATTGTTGTTTGGCGATGAAACGACGCGAGTGACGCGTGCATGTAGCCGTTGCCGTTTCGCACATTAATCGAGGGGGTGTCCCGTGTCGTTGTCGTTTTACACTGAAACGGGGCGGCGCGTCTGCTATCAGCTGAATCGACCGCACTTAAACGGGGCTTGCTGGCTCATTCATGGCGACGGCGTGGCGATGCATGCATAACTGAGTTACTGCTGCGGGGCGCATGCATGCCGTCGTCGTCGCTTCCCGCGCATGCAGGCCTAGGCCGGCGCATTGCACAACGGGCACAAGGCCAGACCGCAACACGGCCCAACAGTCCATCTAGCGTGCCCGCTCGGAACCCCCACCCGTGTTCAGGAAAAAAAAGGAGTCCAGCCAATCAGATTGCTGTATATTCAAATATTCCTAAAAATTTCAGAGAAAATCTAAAAAAAATAAAATCTTCAAAAACAGTCTATACATATCAAGTAGATGTCTAGGAAATTTATTTGGGTCGTTTAGACAAGGTCGAAAAAAAACATGCTTAGAAATGAGGCCGTTTACCCTACCTTTGGAGCCTGTTTCTGGCACTTTTTTGACCAACCCTGGGATGACCCCATATTGTCGGCAGTGGTGCACCATGTCATTTAACACACTTCAAGCCATGAGTTTTGCAATTTGCATGTGTGAATGCACTTGTTCATGTGGTGTACACCCCTCAAATGAGGTGGCAAAACAGTGGATCGTCTGACGGCGCGTGTGCATGGTGGTCCCATCTTTTGGGATCTGCTTCACCATGGCATCCAAACACCACTTACATCACCATCCATGGAAGAAATCATGTGCTCCTTGCCTACCTACCTCACGGGAGCCCGCAGACATGGTTTACGTGCAAAACGGCTCTACCCAGGCCACAAAGTGGGCCCACAACCCTTGGGTGACCCCATGTGGTGGGCACTGGTGCACCATGTCATCCCACCCACTCCTAGCCATGGGTTTAGGGTTGTGCATGTGTCAATGCCCATGTTCATGTGGTGTAGACCCCTGAAATATAGGGTTCTCGTCAGAACGAGGTGCCAAAACAGTGGATCGTCTGACGGCGCGTGTGCATGGTGGTCCCATCTTTTGGGATCTGCTTCACCATGGCATCCAAACACCACTTACATCACCATCCATGGAAGAAATCATGTGCTCCTTGCCTACCTACCTCACGGGAGCCCGCAGACATGGTTTACGTGCAAAACGGCTCTACCCAGGCCACAAAGTGGGCCCACAACCCTTGGGTGACCCCATGTGGTGGGCACTGGTGCACCATGTCATCCCACCCACTCCTAGCCATGGGTTTAGGGTTGTGCATGTGTCAATGCCCATGTTCATGTGGTGTAGACCCCTGAAATATAGGGTTCTCGTCAGAACGAGGTGCCAAAACAGTGGATCGTCTGACGGCGCGTGTGCAAGGTGGTCCCATCTTTTGGGATCTGCTTGACCATGGCATCCAAACACCACTTACATCACCATCCATGGAAGAAATCATGTGCTCCTTGCCTACCTACCTCACGGGAGCCCGCAGACATGGTTTACGTGCAAAACGGCTCTACCCAGGCCACAAAGTGGGCCCACAACCCTTGGGTGACCCCATGTGGTGGGCACTGGTGCACCATGTCATCCCACCCACTCCTAGCCATGGGTTTAGGGTTGTGCATGTGTCAATGCCCATGTTCATGTGGTGTAGACCCCTGAAATATAGGGTTCTCGTCAGAACGAGGTGTCAAAACAGTGGATCGTCTGACGGCGCGTGTGCATGGTGGTCCCATCTTTTGGGATCTGCTTGACCATGGCATCCAAACACCACTTACATCACCATCCATGGAAGAAATCATGTGCTCCTTGCCTACCTACCTCACGGGAGCCCGCAGACATGGTTTACGTGCAAAACGGCTCTACCCAGGCCACAAAGTGGGCCCACAACCCTTGGGTGACCCCATGTGGTGGGCACTGGTGCACCATGTCATCCCACCCACTCCTAGCCATGGGTTTAGGGTTGTGCATGTGTCAATGCCCATGTTCATGTGGTGTAGACCCCTGAAATATAGGGTTCTCGTCAGAACGAGGTGCCAAAACAGTGGATCGTCTGACGGCGCGTGTGCATGGTGGTCCCATCTTTTGGGATCTGCTTCACCATGGCATCCAAACACCACTTACATCACCATCCATGGAAGAAATCATGTG
Source organism: Lolium multiflorum (assembly GCA_030979885.1). Classification (NCBI taxonomy): domain Eukaryota; kingdom Viridiplantae; phylum Streptophyta; class Magnoliopsida; order Poales; family Poaceae; genus Lolium; species Lolium multiflorum. Next base: position 86,773,012 of record CM061752.1, on the reverse strand, counting down.
CTCCTTGCCTACCTACCTCACGGGAGCCCGCAGACATGGTTTACGTGCAAAACGGCTCTACCCAGGCCACAAAGTGGGCCCACAACCCTTGGGTGACCCCATGTGGTGGGCACTGGTGCACCATGTCATCCCACCCACTCCTAGCCATGGGTTTAGGGTTGTGCATGTGTCAATGCCCATGTTCATGTGGTGTAGACCCCTGAAATATAGGGTTCTCGTCAGAACGAGGTGCCAAAACAGTGGATCGTCTGACGGCGCGTGTGCATGGTGGTCCCATCTTTTGGGATCTGCTTGACCATGGCATCCAAACACCACTTACATCACCATCCATGGAAGAAATCATGTGCTCCTTGCCTACCTACCTCACGGGAGCCCGCAGACATGGTTTACGTGCAAAACGGCTCTACCCAGGCCACAAAGTGGGCCCACAACCCTTGGGTGACCCCATGTGGTGGGCACTGGTGCACCATGTCATCCCACCCACTCCTAGCCATGGGTTTAGGGTTGTTCATGTGTCAATGCCCATGTTCATGTGGTGTAGACCCCTGAAATATAGGGTTCTTGTCAGAACGAGGTGTCAAAACAGTGGATCGTCTGACGGCGCGTGTGCATGGTGGTCCCATCTTTTGGGATCTGCTTCACCATGGCATCCAAACACCACTTACATCACCATCCATGGAAGAAATCATGTGCTCCTTGCCTACCTACCTCACGGGAGCCCGCAGACATGGTTTACGTGCAAAACGGCTCTACCCAGGCCACAAAGTGGGCCCACAACCCTTGGGTGACCCCATGTGGTGGGCACTGGTGCACCATGTCATCCCACCCACTCCTAGCCATGGGTTTAGGGTTGTGCATGTGTCAATGCCCATGTTCATGTGGTGTAGACCCCTGAAATATAGGGTTCTCGTCAGAACGAGGTGCCAAAACAGTGGATCGTCTGACGGCGCGTGTGCATGGTGGTCCCATCTTTTGGGATCTGCTTGACCATGGCATCCAAACACCACTTACATCACCATCCATGGAAGAAATCATGTGCTCCTTGCCTACCTACCTCACGGGAGCCCGCAGACATGGTTTACGTGCAAAACGGCTCTACCTAGGCCACAAAGTGGGCCCACAACCCTTGGGTGACCCCATGTGGTGGGCACTGGTGCACCATGTCATCCCACCCACTCCTAGCCATGGGTTTAGGGTTGTGCATGTGTCAATGCCCATGTTCATGTGGTGTAGACCCCTGAAATATAGGGTTCTCGTCAGAACGAGGTGGCAAAACAGTGGATCGTCTGACGGCGCGTGTGCATGGTGGTCCCATCTTTTGGGATCTGCTTCACCATGGCATCCAAACACCACTTACATCACCATCCATGGAAGAAATCATGTGCTCCTTGCCTACCTACCTCACGGGAGCCCGCAGACATGGTTTACGTGCAAAACGGCTCTACCCAGGCCACAAAGTGGGCCCACAACCCTTGGGTGACCCCATGTGGTGGGCACTGGTGCACCATGTCATCCCACCCACTCCTAGCCATGGGTTTAGGGTTGTGCATGTGTCAATGCCCATGTTCATGTGGTGTAGACCCCTGAAATATAGGGTTCTCGTCAGAACGAGGTGTCAAAACAGTGGATCGTCTGACGGCGCGTGTGCATGGTGGTCCCATCTTTTGGGATCTGCTTCACCATGGCATCCAAACACCACTTACATCACCATCCATGGAAGAAATCATGTGCTCCTTGCCTACCTACCTCACGGGAGCCCGCAGACATGGTTTACGTGCAAAACGGCTCTACCCAGGCCACAAAGTGGGCCCACAACCCTTGGGTGACCCCATGTGGTGGGCACTGGTGCACCATGTCATCCCACCCACTCCTAGCCATGGGTTTAGGGTTGTGCATGTGTCAATGCCCATGTTCATGTGGTGTAGACCCCTGAAATATAGGGTTCTCGTCAGAACGAGGTGCCAAAACAGTGGATCGTCTGACGGCGCGTGTGCATGGTGGTCCCATCTTTTGGGATCTGCTTGACCATGGCATCCAAACACCACTTACATCACCATCCATGGAAGAAATCATGTGCTCCTTGCCTACCTACCTCACGGGAGCCCGCAGACATGGTTTACGTACCCTAGGCCACAAAGTGGGCCCACAACCCTTGGGTGACCCCATGTGGTGGGCACTGGTGCACCATGTCATCCCACCCACTCCTAGCCATGGGTTTAGGGTTGTGCATGTGTCAATGCCCATGTTCATGTGGTGTAGACCCCTGAAATATAGGGTTCTCGTCAGAACGAGGTGGCAAAACAGTGGATCGTCTGACGGCGCGTGTGCATGGTGGTCCCATCTTTTGGGATCTGCTTCACCATGGCATCCAAACACCACTTACATCACCATCCATGGAAGAAATCATGTGCTCCTTGCCTACCTACCTCACGGGAGCCCGCAGACATGGTTTACGTGCAAAACGGCTCTACCCAGGCCACAAAGTGGGCCCACAACCCTTGGGTGACCCCATGTGGTGGGCACTGGTGCACCATGTCATCCCACCCACTCCTAGCCATGGGTTTAGGGTTGTGCATGTGTCAATGCCCATGTTCATGTGGTGTAGACCCCTGAAATATAGGGTTCTCGTCAGAACGAGGTGGCAAAACAGTGGATCGTCTGACGGCGCGTGTGCATGGTGGTCCCATCTTTTGGGATCTGCTTCACCATGGCATCCAAACACCACTTACATCACCATCCATGGAAGAAATCATGTGCTCCTTGCCTACCTACCTCACGGGAGCCCGCAGACATGGTTTACGTGCAAAACGGCTCTACCTAGGCCACAAAGTGGGCCCACAACCCTTGGGTGACCCCATGTGGTGGGCACTGGTGCACCATGTCATCCCACCCACTCCTAGCCATGGGTTTAGGGTTGTGCATGTGTCAATGCCCATGTTCATGTGGTGTAGACCCCTGAAATATAGGGTTCTCGTCAGAACGAGGTGGCAAAACAGTGGATCGTCTGACGGCGCGTGTGCATGGTGGTCCCATCTTTTGGGATCTGCTTCACCATGGCATCCAAACACCACTTACATCACCATCCATGGAAGAAATCATGTGCTCCTTGCCTACCTACCTCACGGGAGCCCGCAGACATGGTTTACGTGCAAAACGGCTCTACCCAGGCCACAAAGTGGGCCCACAACCCTTGGGTGACCCCATGTGGTGGGCACTGGTGCACCATGTCATCCCACCCACTCCTAGCCATGGGTTTAGGGTTGTGCATGTGTCAATGCCCATGTTCATGTGGTGTAGACCCCTGAAATATAGGGTTCTCGTCAGAACGAGGTGGCAAAACAGTGGATCGTCTGACGGCGCGTGTGCATGGTGGTCCCATCTTTTGGGATCTGCTTCACCATGGCATCCAAACACCACTTACATCACCATCCATGGAAGAAATCATGTGCTCCTTGCCTACCTACCTCACGGGAGCCCGCAGACATGGTTTACGTGCAAAACGGCTCTACCCAGGCCACAAAGTGGGCCCACAACCCTTGGGTGACCCCATGTGGTGGGCACTGGTGCACCATGTCATCCCACCCACTCCTAGCCATGGGTTTAGGGTTGTGCATGTGTCAATGCCCATGTTCATGTGGTGTAGACCCCTGAAATATAGGGTTCTCGTCAGAACGAGGTGGCAAAACAGTGGATCGTCTGACGGCGCGTGTGCATGGTGGTCCCATCTTTTGGGATCTGCTTCACCATGGCATCCAAACACCACTTACATCACCATCCATGGAAGAAATCATGTGCTCCTTGCCTACCTACCTCACGGGAGCCCGCAGACATGGTTTACGTGCAAAACGGCTCTACCCAGGCCACAAAGTGGGCCCACAACCCTTGGGTGACCCCATGTGGTGGGCACTGGTGCACCATGTCATCCCACCCACTCCTAGCCATGTGTTTAGGGTTGTGCATGTGTCAATGCCCATGTTCATGTGGTGTAGACCCCTGAAATATAGGGTTCTCGTCAGAACGAGGTGCCAAAACAGTGGATCGTCTGACGGCGCGTGTGCATGGTGGTCCCATCTTTTGGGATCTGCTTGACCATGGCATCCAAACACCACTTACATCACCATCCATGGAATAAATCATGTGCTCCTTGCCTACCTACCTCACGGGAGCCCGCAGACATGGTTTACGTGCAAAACGGCTCTACCCAGGCCACAAAGTGGGCCCACAACCCTTGGGTGACCCCATGTGGTGGGCACTGGTGCACCATGTCATCCCACCCACTCCTAGCCATGGGTTTAGGGTTGTGCATGTGTCAATGCCCATGTTCATGTGGTGTAGACCCCTGAAATATAGGGTTCTCGTCAGAACGAGGTGCCAAAACAGTGGATCGTCTGACGGCGCGTGTGCATGGTGGTCCCATCTTTTGGGATCTGCTTCACCATGGCATCCAAACACCACTTACATCACCATCCATGGAAGAAATCATGTGCTCCTTGCCTACCTACCTCACGGGAGCCCGCAGACATGGTTTACGTGCAAAACGGCTCTACCCAGGCCACAAAGTGGGCCCACAACCCTTGGGTGACCCCATGTGGTGGGCACTGGTGCACCATGTCATCCCACCCACTCCTAGCCATGGGTTTAGGGTTGTGCATGTGTCAATGCCCATGTTCATGTGGTGTAGACCCCTGAAATATAGGGTTCTCGTCAGAACGAGGTGCCAAAACAGTGGATCGTCTGACGGCGCGTGTGCATGGTGGTCCCATCTTTTGGGATCTGCTTCACCATGGCATCCAAACACCACTTACATCACCATCCATGGAAGAAATCATGTGCTCCTTGCCTACCTACCTCACGGGAGCCCGCAGACATGGTTTACGTGCAAAACGGCTCTACCCAGGCCACAAAGTGGGCCCACAACCCTTGGGTGACCCCATGTGGTGGGCACTGGTGCACCATGTCATCCCACCCACTCCTAGCCATGGGTTTAGGGTTGTGCATGTGTCAATGCCCATGTTCATGTGGTGTAGACCCCTGAAATATAGGGTTCTCGTCAGAACGAGGTGTCAAAACAGTGGATCGTCTGACGGCGCGTGTGCATGGTGGTCCCATCTTTTGGGATCTGCTTCACCATGGCATCCAAACACCACTTACATCACCATCCATGGAAGAAATCATGTGCTCCTTGCCTACCTACCTCACGGGAGCCCGCAGACATGGTTTACGTGCAAAACGGCTCTACCCAGGCCACAAAGTGGGCCCACAACCCTTGGGTGACCCCATGTGGTGGGCACTGGTGCACCATGTCATCCCACCCACTCCTAGCCATGGGTTTAGGGTTGTGCATGTGTCAATGCCCATGTTCATGTGGTGTAGACCCCTGAAATATAGGGTTCTCGTCAGAACGAGGTGCCAAAACAGTGGATCGTCTGACGGCGCGTGTGCATGGTGGTCCCATCTTTTGGGATCTGCTTCACCATGGCATCCAAACACCACTTACATCACCATCCATGGAAGAAATCATGTGCTCCTTGCCTACCTACCTCACGGGAGCCCGCAGACATGGTTTACGTGCAAAACGGCTCTACCCAGGCCACAAAGTGGGCCCACAACCCTTGGGTGACCCCATGTGGTGGGCACTGGTGCACCATGTCATCCCACCCACTCCTAGCCATGGGTTTAGGGTTGTGCATGTGTCAATGCCCATGTTCATGTGGTGTAGACCCCTGAAATATAGGGTTCTCGTGTCAAAACAGTGGATCGTCTGACGGCGCGTGTGCATGGTGGTCCCATCTTTTGGGATCTGCTTGACCATGGCATCCAAACACCACTTACATCACCATCCATGGAAGAAATCATGTGCTCCTTGCCTACCTACCTCACGGGAGCCCGCAGACATGGTTTACGTGCAAAACGGCTCTACCCAGGCCACAAAGTGGGCCCACAACCCTTGGGTGACCCCATGTGGTGGGCACTGGTGCACCATGTCATCCCACCCACTCCTATCCATGGGTTTAGGGTTGTGCATGTGTCAATGCCCATGTTCATGTGGTGTAGACCCCTGAAATATAGGGTTCTCGTCAGAACGAGGTGCCAAAACAGTGGATCGTCTGACGGCGCGTGTGCATGGTGGTCCCATCTTTTGGGATCTGCTTCACCATGGCATCCAAACACCACTTACATCACCATCCATGGAAGAAATCATGTGCTCCTTGCCTACCTACCTCACGGGAGCCCGCAGACATGGTTTACGTGCAAAACGGCTCTACCCAGGCCACAAAGTGGGCCCACAACCCTTGGGTGACCCCATGTGGTGGGCACTGGTGCACCATGTCATCCCACCCACTCCTAGCCATGGGTTTAGGGTTGTGCATGTGTCAATGCCCATGTTCATGTGGTGTAGACCCCTGAAATATAGGGTTCTCGTCAGAACGAGGTGCCAAAACAGTGGATCGTCTGACGGCGCGTGTGCATGGTGGTCCCATCTTTTGGGATCTGCTTGACCATGGCATCCAAACACCACTTACATCACCATCCATGGAAGAAATCATGTGCTCCTTGCCTACCTACCTCACGGGAGCCCGCAGACATGGTTTACGTGCAAAACGGCTCTACCCAGGCCACAAAGTGGGCCCACAACCCTTGGGTGACCCCATGTGGTGGGCACTGGTGCACCATGTCATCCCACCCACTCCTAGCCATGGGTTTAGGGTTGTGCATGTGTCAATGCCCATGTTCATGTGGTGTAGACCCCTGAAATATAGGGTTCTCGTCAGAACGAGGTGCCAAAACAGTGGATCGTCTGACGGCGCGTGTGCATGGTGGTCCCATCTTTTGGGATCTGCTTCACCATGGCATCCAAACACCACTTACATCACCATCCATGGAAGAAATCATGTGCTCCTTGCCTACCTACCTCACGGGAGCCCGCAGACATGGTTTACGTGCAAAACGGCTCTACCCAGGCCACAAAGTGGGCCCACAACCCTTGGGTGACCCCATGTGGTGGGCACTGGTGCACCATGTCATCCCACCCACTCCTAGCCATGGGTTTAGGGTTGTGCATGTGTCAATGCCCATGTTCATGTGGTGTAGACCCCTGAAATATAGGGTTCTCGTCAGAACGAGGTGGCAAAACAGTGGATCGTCTGACGGCGCGTGTGCATGGTGGTCCCATCTTTTGGGATCTGCTTCACCATGGCATCCAAACACCACTTACATCACCATCCATGGAAGAAATCATGTGCTCCTTGCCTACCTACCTCACGGGAGCCCGCAGACATGGTTTACGTGCAAAACGGCTCTACCCAGGCCACAAAGTGGGCCCACAACCCTTGGGTGACCCCATGTGGTGGGCACTGGTGCACCATGTCATCCCACCCACTCCTAGCCATGGGTTTAGGGTTGTGCATGTGTCAATGCCCATGTTCATGTGGTGTAGACCCCTGAAATATAGGGTTCTCGTCAGAACGAGGTGTCAAAACAGTGGATCGTCTGACGGCGCGTGTGCATGGTGGTCCCATCTTTTGGGATCTGCTTCACCATGGCATCCAAACACCACTTACATCACCATCCATGGAAGAAATCATGTGCTCCTTGCCTACCTACCTCACGGGAGCCCGCAGACATGGTTTACGTGCAAAACGGCTCTACCCAGGCCACAAAGTGGGCCCACAACCCTTGGGTGACCCCATGTGGTGGGCACTGGTGCACCATGTCATCCCACCCACTCCTAGCCATGGGTTTAGGGTTGTGCATGTGTCAATGCCCATGTTCATGTGGTGTAGACCCCTGAAATATAGGGTTCTCGTCAGAACGAGGTGCCAAAACAGTGGATCGTCTGACGGCGCGTGTGCATGGTGGTCCCATCTTTTGGGATCTGCTTCACCATGGCATCCAAACACCACTTACATCACCATCCATGGAAGAAATCATGTGCTCCTTGCCTACCTACCTCACGGGAGCCCGCAGACATGGTTTACGTGCAAAACGGCTCTACCCAGGCCACAAAGTGGGCCCACAACCCTTGGGTGACCCCATGTGGTGGGCACTGGTGCACCATGTCATCCCACCCACTCCTAGCCATGGGTTTAGGGTTGTGCAAAATTCAGACTATTTTTAATTCAGACAATTGTTTGTAATTCAGACTATTTCTAATGTCACACGGTTTTTAGGGCGTAATAGGTTGTTTAATTTGAGAAAGGCAGAGACAGAGATATAACCGCTGGGCCGCTCGCGCGTCAAAGCTTTGCCAACTGGCCCGTCTAGGCCTGCCTCCGCCTGATGCAGCCCTCGATCAGGTCACCACCTTTACATGCATGCGCCATGCAGCACGCTATTAAATTACCCGCGCCACGCTCTCATGCATGCCAACCACCGTTTCAGCACCGTGACATCGTCTCAGAGGTTGCCCTCGTCTCAGCGTGCCATCGAGTTGGCTGGCATCAGTATTAAAGTGAAATTTGTGTGCATTATTTAAGTGAATTTTACAAACTCCCCCGTCTATATATAAGGGCACCTCTTCTTCCTCTTCTCTCACACATCTCACGCACTCTTCTGCTTCATCCATCTACCACCGCATCCGTGGACTAGCCACAGAAACACCAAACCCTAGCCGCGCACCATGGAGTTCTTTGGCCCAACTTACCGTCGCCCGGCCACCGTGCGCGAGAGGGAGTGGCCGGAGGGTGTCATCGTGGAGAACGAGCTGCGCATCTGGGCGATATCGAGGTGGAGGAGCGACAGGGCGCTAGCCGAGTTCTTTCTCTCGCAGGGCTACCGCCACCTCAACCTCCCTCTAGGCTCGCCGCCCATGTACACGATCGAGTCCCACTTCGACGGCAACAGCAACCATGAGATAGGCCTCTTCGTCCACTTCAGGAACCCCTTCGACGCGCACCACCTCCTCGGGCAGGTGTTCTGGTGTGGTTGTGAGTTTATCGCTTTCACTACCTACAATATCTTCACCAACTTCCACGTCATCTTTCCCGACCGTTTCAACATGCACTGCCTCCCATACCGCTACCACATTGACGGCCCCGTCGGTGATGAGGAGGAGTAAAACAGCGAAGGAGGAGCAAGGGGAATGAACATCCTAGGAGGGACGACGGCGTTGCCTCATATTTATCAAGTATCTAGTTTCATGAGTGTTTTTAGAGCTGTTTTATTATCTATGTCTTGTTGTCCTGTCTGTGGGCCCGGGGTTTGTTGTGTGCTTCGGTATCGTACGTGTGATGGAATTCCTATGTAAGGTGTTTGTACTATCTAGCTCTATCTATCAATGTTTTTACAGTCCGTGCTACAACAACACAGCTTAAAAATTCAAAAGCAAATTTTCATGCGCCAGGGATAGTGAGAAGAAAGTGCCACGGTGTGCGCCACGCGGGCGGAAATTACCACGCGCCTCGTTACTTGAAACCGCGCGCGCACGACCTGAGGCGTCGTGGCTCTTTAAACACTGGAATGGCAACGGCCGCCCTCTACCATTACCGCGTTGCCTTGCATACAAGTACGGTGCCAACGCTAGCGGTTCGCATATCTTCCAGACCCGCTCCCCACCGTCGTCAACCTCCCGCGGCGCGACCATGAGTGACGTTTCCTGGCCGTCCGACTCCGACAGCGAAGGAAAGCCGCCTGGGTGGCGCCACTGGTGGGAAAGGGAACCACCGCGGAGAGCCGATGAGTCGGACGAGGAGGAGGACGCCGCCGAGGACGCGGACGAGGAGGAGGGCGCCGCCGAGGACGCGGACGAGGAGGAGGGCGCCGCCGACGACGCGGTCGAGGAGGAGGGCGCCGCCGACGACGCGGACGAGGAGGAGGGCGCCGCCGACGACGCGGACGCGGAGGAACATGCCGTCGACGACGCGGACGACGAGGAACCCGCCGCCGACGATGCTGAAGAGGACGAGGACTCCGACGCGAAGTGGGCGCGGCTGGAGGAGGCCTTGGCCGCCGATGAGAAGGCGGCCGTGAAAAAGAAGGCTCGCGCGAAGAAGGCAGCCGTGGCGCGGGCGCGGGCCGAGGTGACGGACGAGGAGGAGGAGTACAACGGCTCTTCGGAGTACTCCTCGTCAGAAGATGACTCGTCGGTGTCCACCTCGTCGGACGACGACAGCTCCGCGTCGGAGAAGGCTTCTCGCAAACGGGGGCGCCCGGACGACGACGAGGCAGAGTCGTCGTACAAACGTTCCAAGTAGACGACGAGGCAGCTCCTCTATATTTTTATCTGCATTTTTTTCTGCATTTGTAGTATTGTGTGCGGACCATATATTTTCTGCATTTTAATTATTGTAAGAGATAATTATGCTATGTACTTCTCCTCTCCGCTTTTCACTGTCGAAAAAGAAATTTTTATTTCTGGACATGATCACATTACTGAATTCACTGTTGCCCAACCATAACATCTAGGCCGAGCATTTTAAAAGCCCTGACATCGCGATTATAACGGCTACTAGAATAATAATAGCACACAAGGCGTACTGAAGAAACAATTCCCGTTGGAGAGCATATTTTTTGACCTTATTTATCTTCAACCTTGTTGTCGCCCTTGTTTCGTTTTTACTAATGTTGTGTTCATCGATGATATCAGCCATCATCAACTCGATTCGGCCTTTCTCTTCCAGAAGTGTTTCTATTTTTTTGTTGGTAGTCATCAATGCTTGTTCCATCTTCCGAATTGTCTCATGAGCCACCCCGAGCTTCTCTTTGACAATCCTGAATTCTTCATCAATCTTCATTTTCTCCTCTCTTTTAAAATTTAGTTCTTCTAGGAGAACAATTTTTGCTTGTAGACAATGTTGAAACTGGGCACAGCCATCCCGAATACCGCACTCACATATTGATTCCTACAATAAAATGGAAAACATATTAAATTCGACATAACTTATGAACTGCACATACCGATGACTCTTCAAGATATTTAGAATCCCATGAGATGAAGACGTTAATCATACCTCATCCGATGAGTTGTGCATGGGTTCGACGCGGTCGATGTCGTCCATAGCCGAAATCACCATGGCGGCGGCGACCTGTAGGTGGAGGCAGGATGGAGATGCTGATGAGATAACGGGCCGAGGGATCCATCTTTTCGTTTGTGGTATGCTTCTTTATGCTCCTCGTGGGCCGCAATTGAGGCCCATCCTGGCCCAGCCTTTTATTTAGGTATTTAACTGCCGTACTAAGCCTCAAATCTAATTCCCAAACGATCTATCTCCTCAACGCCTCCTCTGATCTACGACTGGACGCCGACTGCGTCCTCGAAGACGTTGGTTACGAGCTGACTCGGATCTCATCGCCATGGATGTAAGTATAGTTCGCTGACCTCGTGCCATGCACCTAATTTTTTTATGAACTCTTGCCTGACAACATATGTATACGCGGTAGATCGTCTTTACTTTGATCTGCCCGCCAAGTTAGATCTGGTCGTCTAATCTTACTTCCCTTGGTTGGGTCGCTTGGGAAAAACATATCGGCCGACTTAATTAGATCTAGTGGTTAATTTGATCGTACGCGTATATGACATATGAGAACATTGACATTGATCAGCCATTCCTTGCTACGCCTGCCCAGCTTCGTGCTTTACCGAATTGGAGGAAAAGGCCTATTATAAGGGGTAAGTCTGTTTATGGCACTCAATGAGAACACAGTGTTATGAACAACTTAATTTAGAATTAATTGATGTCCCTTATGTTTTTTAATATTACATGTAGGTCCTGGAGAAGAGGAAGAGTATGATTTTGAAGCTTTCATAGAGTATGCAAATCGAGTTAAGATGAATTATGACGATTTTGATGCACTCGAACGACTAGTTGCGAAAACCCTACCAGTAATTCCATTGTACGTGTGCACCATCAAGAAATCACACATCGTGAAGAATAAAGCAAAGATGGTAATTAATTTTGATTTCCATCATTTCTTACTACTAACCAAGATATGCCGATAATTGACTGTCAAATTTATGTGCAGTACTTCTCAAGGAGGTTCACCCTCAAGCACATTCTGCCCAATATTCAGCTACCAGCAACAATAAAGCTCTACTCACCAGGTGCCAATGTTACAGAAGTTACGATGGTGATGAACATGTCAACGGTGAAAGGAGTACCAAAAGGAGGTGCCATGATAACATCACACTGGATGGATGTGGTGAGGCAGAATGGCATGAAGAAAAATCAGAAATACGTGTTCTGGTTCCGTAAGCAAGGAGAAGGTGGTCTGAAGATTATGCTTGACTGTGTGTGAGAGCAGCCCGGATCAGACTTCGCTCGTGAAGACTACTATAGCTATCTAATTTTTTTGTTTATGTCATGTCCGTTGGTACACTTTTAGTATGGTGCAAATTTATGTCATTTTTAATGGTTTCACACTTTTATGACAATGTGTGAAGAGTTCGATCGTGAATGCTTATTAATTATATCCAGCTTATTTCTCTACAAGTGTTGTATGAGGGTTGTAGCATTGTGAAATTTGTTGATGCCCCACTCGACAGTGGCACTATAGAATGTCAATTATGTACATTGCAGATCTAGTAATGTGCAAAAAAGACCATATTTTTTTTAAAATTCTTCGTTACAAACAATTGAAATCGTAATTAAAAAATATTTTGCACCGTCATACTAGCTACAAGCCATTGTTGTGTGGTGCCATGGTATGCTTGTAGGTGATCAGCACCTTTGAACATGTATTGTTGCTCCAAAAGGGAGAAGTAAGTTATCGATGCGTGTCTGCCGAATGCAAAGCAGTGTCTTATCACATGCATAGAGTGGCCTCCGTGTATGGGCTGGGTACTAACGGGCTGGCCCAGATATCCATCGAGAGCTTGCCTAATTATAGTATTAACAGCAGATGCCCTAGTTAGCGGCACGTCCGACGCACAACGTCTAACTACCCACGATTTCTTCTTCAAGTCAACGTCGCCTTCCATCGCCGTCTGGAGAAGATAGGAGTCCTTTCGTCGGCGGAGCCTACAGCTCAATCTAACGACGGCAACATCCGCGTTCCAGCCTTCCAGGTGCGCGCGTTTGCAATCTCGTTTATCATCGATCCTTTCGCCCACTTGATCTAGAGTGCGCTTGATCTAAACCTTCATTCTTTGCCGGACGTGTAAGTTTTAGGTTGACATTTACGCTGTAGATGGTTAGGAGATTTTCTATGTCGGCAATAATTGTTGTTTGTATATGTTATTTGCAGAATGGATGAATTAGATGGCAAGGTCTATTGTGACTACACATTGTGGACGGATCTCGTAGCCACTTTCTCAGGACCTCAACGTGCGAGGTTTAGCTCTACTAGTTTGCGGACGATGTTGCAACTGCCAGCCTTCGCCACGCGCACAAATATGATTAGATTTATGATAGAGCTATATGATCCTAAAACTGAGACATTCGTCGTACAAGACAAGGCAGGAGCGATAACTGCAACCTCTGTAGACATAGAATGCATTTATGGTCTACGTAATGAGGGTTATTCCGCTTTTGATATAATTGATCAAGAATGTCTAACAAGTAGAAGTAAAATACCGCCTAGTTATCTCAGCAAGTCTAGTGGAAATCTAGTTATTTCCGACTTGATTGCTGACATACAGAGAGAGAAACCTTCCGATGATGACTTTGTGCGGAAAGCAGTGCTTGTGCTAATTGGCACGGTTCTTGCGCCATCTGGCCCAAAAACAGTCGATAGAGATCACTACTGTTTAGTGGAGGATGTTCCTAGACTGTTTAACATTAACTGGAATCACTTCACACTGCGCTACCTCCTTGATAATTTGTCTGCTTACACAAGATCAGCAGCAAAAGGTAGGGGATGGCCGGTTGGAAATCTTTGTCTCACTCAGGTATGCAAACATGATTAGCACTATATTTGATGTATGTGACAATTTGAAACTTATATCATTTAAAATGTGTTGTTTGTAGCTACTATACTGGGAAAAGGTGGTAGTCGTCGATGATCCTACGTATATTCCACACAAGTCTATTCGGCCACTAATGAAAAACTGGACTGAAGCGGAAGCGGAAAGGAGGTCGCAGTACGACTATGCAAATGGTCGTGGGAGAGGCAAAGTGAAGGTTTTGTTTTTATCACTACTTGTAGCTACATTATATCATAGTCGACGTTGTGTTGTTATATTAATTTATGACATTTGTTTTCTAATTTGACATGCAGATTATTAATGATCTTACAACTCAAGCCAATGCCAGAGCGCAAACAAAGCAAAACACATCGCAGAATGGTGAACAGTCACGTTCGGCACGTTCGAGACAGAGGCTTAGTAACAAGGACATAATATTGGAAAGTTTGAAGAAGGAACTGACGGATCACATTGACAAACAATTAGCACTTGTACCAAAGAGATGTGCAGAGGTGAGGAGCCATACATTTTACAAACACGAAAGTATTACATTATCAGTAATGAATAATTATGGTACTACTTGTTTTGCAGGAAGTCCTAAAAATGCTAAATAAGAATGGTGTCATGTACAAACCGGTTGAAGGATCAGAGTCAGGGAAAGGAGGAGATGAGGAAGAAGAGACTTCTAATCACATCGATGATTCGTCTAAGAAAGAATTCATGTACAAGAACAGTTCTGACGAGTTAGATGCTTTAGTTAGCAATTTAGCAAAGAATTCTGGTAAGTTTGTCACACCTCCTAAGCATAATGGGGTGCCGGAGGCAGGAGGTAATGTGTACGTCACACCAGGAAACCTCGGTAACACGGAGGGTACACAAGATAATCCTTTTATCTTAAATGATACCACAAAACCGGCATCATCCTCGGATATACCGGATGACATTTTCGCAAGATCTACCACCAAGGTGAATGCTGGACAGAAGGATGACCTACATGACGGTGAACATGAAGTTATGAGTACTCATAGTGTTGAAACAATGGGACGAGAGGCTAGTAGGAAGAAGGGCAATACAGCAAAGTGTGCAAATAGTAATGGTAGAAGGAGAAACGCAGCGGCGGTACAAGTTGGAGGGAAAAGGAAACGGACGACGAATCAAAAATATGGATCACCATATGTGGTCGCGAAACCTAGAGCAAAACGTCAAAGCCGTGTAAAGAAAGGTAACACCATTTATTCGTTATTTCTTTGTTGGCAAATAAATGATGTCTGCAACCTGTAACACATATGTTATTACTATTATGTGCATCAGGGTTGTTTGCAGACCATGAAGTTGGGGTATCTTCGGCAGTGCCAACACAGCAGGAAATAGAAGCTGCCGCTTTATATGTTAAAACAATATCCAAGCTACCAAAACAAGCATCTAAAGCAGTGTACAAGAATGAATATGGCGCCAGCTTGTCTTCAGAAAAGCTTAACGTCGTTCTTGCGCACGAATGGCTATCTGATGATGTAAGTCTTCAAAACCAAAAGTTTGCGTTATACTCGTAATTAAACTATTTGAATTTGAAAATATTGTTGTTGCTATCAGATTATTGATGCTGCTATTGGGTATTTGTCTCTCCGTGTTGGGTCTGATCGAATGTTACTTCCTGCGTGGAGGTCAAACTATCTCATTGAACAAGCAGAAAAACAATACAGAAAAAATACAATATTAGAAATATAGATGAGGTAGTTACAAGACCAGGAGCCTTAGGTAGGGTTATGGATGAATATTTCAAGCGTGAGAAGGTAACAGCAGTTTCTTTCAATGTTTCATGCGAAATTAGAATAAAACAATATGATAATTGATAAAGTTTTTTCCTTCTCTTGTAGACATTTTTCGCACTGAACATACGGAAAACTCATTACATAACTGTTGTCATGCATACAAAGAAGAAGGAATTCCAGGTCCTTGATCCTCTGTTTGTTTTAGGGCTGTCAAAATCAGTTGTGGAAGACTTGGTATTACACTCTCTCTACATACATGTCTTTGTGTACTTTGTCATGTCTGTGCAGTAATATATTTGTTGTTTCGTAGATTGGGCAAATTTCACAGGACATACAAGAAGCAAACAATACTTGTGACACAGAATATCCTGATGTCGACGAATGGCCTATTAAAAGCTATGACATCCCTAAGCAAACCGATACGTAAGTACCTATATTGCATTACACATAAAGAAAGTCGGTTTTGTATATGCGGACACTTTTAAATTTTGTCACATTATATACCAGCAATTCATGCGGATTATGGGTATTGCAATGTATGGAGCACTGGGACGGAGATCAGATGACTTGCCCGGTTTCTCAGGTTGGCTATACTATGTTCCATGCACTCGGTTAATTTTAACAATGTTAACAAGCCATGTGTATAACACCTTATAATGTTTTGGCAGGCCACAGTCGATGAATCGAGAGAAAGTACAGTTGCAAACATTGTTTTATCACCACACAACATTCTTGACGGCGTGAAAAACAAAGTGAGATTCCTAGCAAAGACCAGGAAAATATAAATTTGATAGTGTGACTGTTCGGTTTGCTCCCGCAGAAGGTTTCCGGACACATGTAATATTGAATTTTTAATTGTCTTCGGTTGTAAACAATATTTATTCGGTTATGATTATGTACAATTTTGTTCACGAATGACATAGAGCACAGCTTATGTCTTGCACACATTGCGAATATGATTACAGACTGCACAGATCACTGTATGATACTTACAAAACAATATGGAGAATTTGTTCACAAATAACATAGAGCACAACTATGTCTTGGACACATCGCGAATATAATTACGGCCGCGCCTATAATTACAGACTGCACAAACACACTAGTACTTGCCCCGTTGATTCTTATCACTCCCAGGCTTGCTTCTAACGCTTGTTCATTGATGAAGATTCATCCTGATTTTTGCATTTGGGGCAGATGTGGCCTGATCTCTGGAGGTGAGCTTGTCCCTCGTTCACCGTGTAGATCTTGTTGTATATCTCATAACTGAGGTAGCCGTCAATAGCTGCGTATTCGAGGTTCATCCAGGACAGTGGCTTGTATTCCCAGAAAGAATGCCCTTCCTTCCTTCGCCGGTTGTACTTGAACTCCTTCTTCATGTTGGCAAACTTGGGATCAATGAGCTTTGCTGCAAGATCAGCCATTCCAGCCTGCGGTTGACCTTTAATCTTGAAAATGTCCTGGATGTCGATGTGTCTCTCTTCTGGAACAGGAAGACCGGCCGCACGAAGAACTTTTGTGTCATTTCTTTTATCAACACTTGTAAAAGTGTATTGCTTGTCCTTGAGAAAAGTCAGTAGGCGCGGACAATGATCCTTGCACCTTTGTCAAGAGCAGCACAAATAAATTCAACAAGTACTGTAATGAAAATGTAGGGACGCTTTAAATTCAATGTAGGGACATAAAAATCAATGATCCTTGTACCTAATGTAGTGGAATACAAGAACGTGCTCCCTCATGGCGATTTGCATTACCGCCAACTTGTGTCCGCTAGAGTCATACTCGAGATCCAGACCAACGAACTTGAACCTGTCCTCGTCCTCGTCGAGCCAACCCTCGTACATACGAAGAATTCTATCAACAGTCGCCGCCTCATTGGTGTAGACGACGTCGATATATGTACTCCCGTGCGCAAGGATGCGGTACTTCTCCGTCGTGGACTTCTCGTCTCCGGCCACGACGGAGGAAGAGGCAGATGCCATGGACAGCGTGGGAGGAAGGGAGCACTGGGATGCGGTAGACGAACGGCCGGGGTTGGGACAGAACGGTGGAACTGCCACAGTATTGGGCGGATATAGGGGCGGGAGGCGAACATGCAGTTAGAGGTCTGGCGGCCCACATTGGCCCGTTACATGTCTGACGGCCTAACTGAAAAGTTTTTAAATTTTTATTTAATAAATCTGCAACACATCAGCTGGTTAAATTCGAAAAATTCAAAAAAAGTTTTAACCAACGGATTATGTTCACAAAAACGTGTGACATATTGGGTAAAAAAACTGGATTTTTTTTCGAAGGTCGAAAAATCGACTAGCTTAGAAAAAGTGGTTTGATGTAACCCAAACGGTTCCGTTTCTAAGAATGTGGATTTTTCGACCTTCGAGAAACGCTCCAGAAATTTTTGCACACACTCTCGTATCCATTGTAAGACGAAGTGTGAAGGTTTTTTCATTTTTTGAATTTATGTGAAAATAAAGTATTAAATTTCTGTTGAATTCGAGTTGAGAAAATAACAAAAGAAAACTAGAGAACCCTGCTGGATGGGCCATGAGTATTCCTTCCCCGCGTCCATGCTCCACGTTAATGGGCTTAGTACAAACCGGCCTATTATTACCTGTCCGGAATGTTAACCGAATATATCAGCAGCACATGTGCATTTAGGGTTGAAACAGAATTAACCAACGTATTATGTCCTAAAAAACGTGTGACACTAAAAACGCACGAATTTTTTTGCTGAAATAAAAATAGTACAACGAAAGTACAAAGATGAATTACAATTTCTCCTTTCATTCTATGAGGATTCATCCATATGCATATCTTATAATGTGATATCTTCAATCTCAAGCCTGATGCACAAATCCCTGAACTCAATCTTCAGACATACTAATGAACCTATCACAAGATGAGCTGCTACACAGAACGCATTCCATCCATCTACAAACTCAATATGCTGCCCCTTGTAGATTGTATAAGCTCCAACCATTTGTCCATTAATAGATCTGCTATAAAAAATAGCAGCACCTTCTCTCGGCCTATAGTATCCACGTGCAACATCAAATGGAATGAGCTACAAAAAAGTAAAATATAAACAAAGAACACGTTAACACTGTTAGTATGTTATGAATGAAACTTAAAAACAAGTGAAAAAGTTACTAACCAAACGAGTAAGAGAAGATTCATTCAACCTCGTCACAAAGAACTGAGGTACTTCAAAGAAATCGAGGAATTCGTTTTCCTCCACTTTATTTAGCTCTTTGAATATAGCCCATGTAACTGCATTCATCTCTGCGGAGTTAATATCTAGCAAATTTGAGAAAATGGTTTTCTCAAAAGTAACTCTGCAGCACTCCAAAACCTCCCAACAATCTGAACAAACAAAAAAATAAAACAGAATGAACAATGAGAAATATGTGAAAACAATATCACAATAATAATTAGAAACAAAGAAACATGCCTGGTAACTGAACCCATGGTTTTTCGTCACGGTCAGCGTTGAATACAACAACTTCAAACTTGGAAGTAGTTTCATCATATGTGAACTCCACAATGTCATTTTCATCCATAACATAAGCGTCTACAAAAGAACTCCAGAATGGTCCACAAAGGTAAGTTCTTGCTTCAGTCTTCTCCACATGGAAATGATAAACAGAACCATGATTGCATTCAGCAACAACCCACTTATCTACTAAACTATGTAGCATCTCCCTAGCATGGCAAGGCACGGCCTGAAGAATTGAAAACAAAAAACAATTTATTTAGAAAAGATCAAACAAACAAATGCAAATAGTACTAACGGCGGGGAAATAATGTATATCTAGCTTGTACTATGCAAAACATACATACAATTAGTTCTTCAAACAAATGCACCATCGCTACATCAAATGAAAATGCACGACGCTTGGACCGGAAGCAGTTAGTGTCAGGCTGGCCGCAAATAAGACATCCTGCTTCTTCATCCATCTCTGACAAAAATAATATAACATATCAAACACATTCGAAACATTCCAATAACAGAAATCCAAAGAATTAAATCAATGTTCACAATGAACTACAAACTCCTGCTGATGTCCTAGATTTCTGGGTACTAACCCTAATAGATAGCTACCCTACATCAGCGGCGGCGCGCGGCAGCAAGTCGTGGAGGGGGGCGTGCAGGATGTACTGCAGGGGCTCAGAAAAGTACCACCGGGGCTACGACCAAAAGAAGAAGCGCCTCCGCTCTCGCTCTCGCCGTCGCCGTCGCCGTTCGCCGTCGCTCCTCGCCGCTCGGTGTCCCCGCTTCAACAATAACCGCAGACAATCTCCGCACAAAAGCCTCGGGCTATAAAAATGGGCCAACAAAAACCGGGCACAACAGAAACAAAAGGCCCAACATGTGACTAATTCCAACTGACTACACGGTTATTTCATGTGAGAACCCTACGAGACTTTGTGAAACCAATGCACCTTTAGTCAACAATATATAGGGCATATTTCATTTTGAACAAAAAAAAGAGGTCTATTTTTTACAGACTATTTGTTTTGGGTTCACAAGTCTACCAATATGTGAATATTTTTTACTCATTTTTTACCCTAGATCTTAACCAAGCTACGTCTTTTGAACTAATAAACTAGAAAATGCAAGAAAGTTAAGACACCTGGCATTAAAACATAGGGCCGACAGGGGATTTTCATTCCTTCTAAGTTTCTTACACAAGATTGAACAGCGAAGGGAAGAAAAAAACACTAAATCGGCGGCCTCTACATCTTGCTTGTCCCTCCAAGACATGCAACCCGGCTAATCCTCTTCGTCGGAGGACCACCATTTTCCGCCCTCCTCTTCGACCTTGGACTCCTGGAGCGCCTTGGACTGCTGGAGCGCCTGGGTGAGGCCCGGTGTATCGGCTGGGTCATCGTGAGCCCTCATCTGGGCCTGGTAACTCAGTTCCACATCTCCCAATATCACGTCCTCATCGTCGTCGGAGGACCACCATTTGTCGTCCTCCACTTCGGCCTTGGACTGCTGGAGCGCCTGGGTGAGGCCCGGTGTGTCGGCGGGGTCGTCGGGAGCCCGAATCTCCGACTGGTAATGGAGATACGCAGTCCACCTCGGCTGCGGCTCGGGCTCCGGATCCGGTTGCGGCTCCGGCTTGGGAACGCGCAGATGAGGTGCAGGGCCGCGAATGGAAATTTGGTCCCGCGGCTCGCTTGTCGCTGGAGGTGGAAGGACGATCCCTTCGTGGCGGCGCGGCGGAAGAGCTGGAGGTGCCCGTGGTTCGCCGTACGGTGGTGGTAGGCGGCGTGGCGCGCCGCGAGGAAGAGGGACATAGCCGTGCGCCGCGAGCACGGTGTCCACGTCCTTGCCGGCCCAGAAGGACTGCCGCCCTAGTTGATTGTACCTCCCGCCGGCGTACATACCGTACTGGTTGGCGAGCTCGTCGAGGCGCTCCATCTCGAACCGGGGCCTCCACAAGGCGCTGTCCTCCCCCCAGTCTGGGTTCGCCCGATCCCACGGCGTGAGGGCAGCTCGACGGCGGCGGATGTAGCCGCGCAGATCTTCGTCTTTTTCAGGCACCGGCGGGATGGCGTACCCGGCGGCGCTCACCCTCCAACCAGCTGGCAGGTGCCAGTACGGCGGAACGAGCAGCCGCGCCTCGGCCAAGATCGTCGCTTCGTCGGGGTTGAGGCTCTGAGGACGAGGGGCCGCACGGCGGATTTTAGCTCCGCGGGCGCTGCTCCCTCCGGCTTCGTGGTCGTTGAGGCCCATCGCTTGCTACGGCTGCTCGACGGCGGCGGGTTTAGGTTATGGGCTAGCTAGGGTTTGGTGCGGGATGGCCTGTTGTGCTCCACTGGATGGGATAAAATGGACTGTCGGTGAACCGATCGAGTGAGTGGTGCTGCGGCCTTGTACGCGTGTTCGCTGTTGACGACCTGTTGACTGGGAGGCCACGCGTGTTCGCTATTATGATGCCACCGAATCCGTTCCCCTCCTGTTTAATGGCTAGCTCGCCGGTTGTGAAGCGACATATGTAGTTGGGACGCCACCGGTAAACCACGCGCAGGAGCCACTGGTTATCCACGCGCAGGAGCCACGGTAAATGCGTCGCCTAGGCTGCCTGATACGTCTCCAACGTATCGATAATTTCTTATGTTCCATGCTACTTTATTGATGATACCTACATTTTTGCACACATTGTCATATTTATGCATTTCCCATTATTAAAAGATGCAATTTTTTTTCTTTGTTGTTGGTTTGAAATCCTAGTAAGGAAATATTCCAATTGGACGAAATCTTCGCCAAGGGTCCTTTTGCCGAAGCTTTTGAACCAAGTGGGGCCACGAGGAAGCCAGGGAT
Organism: Lolium multiflorum; assembly: GCA_030979885.1. NCBI lineage: Eukaryota > Viridiplantae > Streptophyta > Magnoliopsida > Poales > Poaceae > Lolium > Lolium multiflorum. The sequence goes on along the minus strand of CM061752.1, from coordinate 86,751,072 downwards.
AGGGCGGCGCGGCCCAAGCCCTGGCCGCGCCGGCCCCCGGGCCCTCGTGTGGCCCCGCGTTGCCCTTTCGCTTAAAGCCTCCGTCGCGAAACCCCCAGCGAGAGCCACGATACGGAAAACCTTCCAGAGACGCCGCCACCGCGAATCCCATCTCGGGGATTCAGGAGATCGCCTCCGGCACCCTGCGGAGAGGGGATTCATCTCCCGGAGGACTCTTCATCGCCATGATCGCCTCCGGAGTGATGAGTGAGTAGTTCACCCCTGGACCATGGGTCCATAGCAGTAGCTAGATGGTCGTCTTCTCCTTGTTGTGCTTCATTGTTGGATCTTGTGAGCTGCCTAACATGATCAAGATCATCTATCTGTAATACTATATGTTGTGTTTGTCGGGATCCGATGGATAGAGAATACTATGTTATGGTGATTGTCAATCTATTGTTTATGTGTTGTTTATGATCTTGCATGCTCTCCGTTATTAGTAGAGGCTCTGGCCAAGTTTTTGCTCTTAACTCCAAGAGGGAGTATTTATGCTCGATAGTGGGTTCATGCCTTCATTGACACCTGGGATCGTGACAGTAGGTTCTAAGGTTGTGATGTGCTGTTGCCACTAGGGATAAAACATTGATTCTATGTCTAAGGATGTAGTTGTCAATTACATTACGCACCATACTTAATGCAATTGTCTGTTGCTTAGCAACTTAATACTGAATGGGGTTCGGATGATAACCTGAAGGTGGACTTTTTAGGCATAGATGCGGTTGGATGGCGGTCTATGTACTTTTTCGTAATGCCCAATTAAATCTCACTATATTTATCATATCATGTATATGCATTGTTATGCTCTTCTCTATTTGTCAATTGCCCGACTGTAATTTGTTCACCCAACATGCTTTTATCTTATGGGAGAGACACCTCTAGTGAACTGTGGACCCCGGTCTTATTCTTTACATAGCATACAATCTACTGCAATTGTGTTTTACTATTTTCTTTGCAAACATCTTCCACTCGATACGTTTAATCCTTTGTTACAGCAAGCCGGTGAGATTGACAACCTCACTGTTTCGTTGGGGCAAAGTACTTGTGTGTTGTGCAGGTTCCGCGTTGGCGCCGGAATCCTGGTGTTGCGCCGCATCACATTTCGCGACCATCAACCTTCAACGTGCTTCTTGGCTCCTCCTGGTTCGATTCAACCTTGGTTTCTTTCTGAGGGAAAACTTGCCACTGTGCGCATCATACCTTCCTCTTGGGGTTCCCAACGGACGTGTACATTTACGCGCATCAAGCCTGTTTTCTGGCGCCGTTGCCGGGGAGATCAAGACACGCTGCAAGGGGAGTCTCCACTTCTCAATCTCTTTACTTTGTTTTTGTCTTGCTTTATTTTATTTACTACTTTGTTTGCTGCATTAAAACAAAATACAAAAAAATTAGTTGCTAGTTTTACTTTATTTATTGTCTTGCTCTCTCAAAAACACAAAAAAATTAGTTACTTGCATTTACTTTATCTAGTTTGTTTTATTTACCGTTGCTAAAATGAATACCCCTGAAAATACTAAGTTGTGTGACTTCACAAATGCAAATAATAATGATTTCCTATGCACACCTATTGCTCCACCTGCTACTACAGCAGAATTCTTTGAAATTAAACCTGCTTTACTAAATCTGGTTATGAGAGATCAATTTTCTGGTGTTAGTTCTGATGATGCTGCTGCCCATCTTAATAATTTTGTTGAAATTTGTGAAATGCAAAAGTATAAGGATGTAGATGGTGATATTATTAAATTGAAAGTGTTTCCTTTCTCATTAAGAGGAAGAGCTAAAGATTGGTTGCTATCTTTGCCTAAGAATAGTATTGATTCATGGACTAAATGTAAGGATGCTTTTATTGGTAGATATTATCCTCCCGCTAAAATTATATCTTTGAGAAGTAGCATAATGAATTTTAAGCAATTAGATACTGAACATGTTGCTCAAGCATGGGAGAGAATGAAAACTTTGGTAAAGAATTGCCCAACCCATGGACTGACTACTTGGATGATCATCCAAACCTTCTATGCAGGACTAAATTTTTCTTCGCGGAATTTATTGGATTCAGCTGCTGGAGGTACCTTTATGTCCATCACTTTGGGGGCGGCTACAAAACTTCTTGATGATATGATGATAAATTACTCTGAATGGCACACGGAAAGAGCTCCACAAGGTAAGAAGGTAAATTCTGTTGAAGGAACCTCTTCCTTGAGTGATAAGATTGATGTGATTATGTCTATGCTTGTGAATGGTAGATCTAATGTAGATCCAAATAATGTTCCTTTAGCTTCATTGGTTGCTCAAGAAGAAAATGTTGATGTGAATTTCATTAAAAATAATAATTTCAACAACAATGCGTATAGGAACAACTCTGGTAATAATTATAGGCCATATCCCTCTGCTAATGGTAATGGTTATGGTAATTCTTATGGGAATTCTTACAACAATAATAGGAGTGTACCCTCTGGTCTTGAAGCCATGCTTAAAGAATTTATTAGTACACAAACTGCTTTTAACAAATCTGTTGAGGAAAAGCTTGATAAAATTGATACTATCGCTTCTAGAGTTGATAGGCTTGCCTCCGATGTTAATCTTTTAAAATTGAAAGTTATGCCTAATAATGATATTGATAATAAGATTACTACTACAGCAAATGCCATCCAAGTTAGAATTAATGAGAATATAAGATTAATGGCTGAACTGCGTGCTAGGTGGGATAGAGAAGAAAATGAAAAACTAGCTAAAGAGAATAATGTAGCTAAAGTTTGGACTATTACCACCACTAGTAATGCTAATTCTTCACATGTTGCTGCACCTCCTACTATCAATGGTAAAATAATTGGTGTTGGCAATGTTTCTACTCCTAGTGCAAAGCGTACAAAACTGCCTGAAATTGCTAAAACTGCTGAAACTGCTTGTGATAAAACTGCTGAAATTTTTTCCAACCTTGGGAACAATGATCCAATTGTTGTAGCTCATAATGATTTAGATTTTGATGATTGCCACATCTCTGAAGTTATAAAGTTCTTACAAAAACTTGCTAAAAGTCCTAATGCTAGTGCTATAAATTTAGCCTTTACAAAACATATTACAAATGCTCTCATAAAAGCTAGAGAAGAGAAACTAAAACTTGAAACTTCTATTCCTAGAAAGTTAGAAGATGGTTGGGAGCCCATCATTAAAATGAAATTCAATGACTTTGAATGTAATGTTTTATGTGATCTTGGTGCAAGTATTTCTGTTATGCCTAAAAAGATTTATGATATGCTTGACTTGCCACCATTGAGAATTGTTATTTGGATGTTAATCTTGCCGATAATGTTAAAAAGAAACCTTTGGGGAGGATTGATAATGTGCATATTACGGTTAACAATAACCTTGTCCCCGTTGATTTTGTTGTCTTGGATATCGAATGCAATGCATCTTGTCCTATTGTGTTGGGAAGACCTTTTCTTCGAACCGTTGGTGCTGTTATTGATATGAGGGAAGGTAATATTAAATATCAATTTCCTCTCAAGAAAGGTATGGAACACTTCCCTAGAAAGAGAATGAAGTTGCCTTTTGATTCTATTATTAGAACAAGTTATGATGTTGATGCTTCTACTCTCGATGTTACTTGATTTGCACTTTCTGCGCCTAGCTGAAAGGCGTTAAAGAAAAGCGCTTATGGGAGACAACCCATGTTTTTACCTACAGCAATTTTTTGTTTTGTTGAGTCTTGGAAGTTGTTTACTACTGTAGCAACCTCTCCTTATCATGTTTTTGTGCCAAGTAAAGTTTCTATGTCAAAGTTGATGTTATATTTGGGATCGCTGCGCAGAAACAGCATTGCTGTCTGTCACGAATCTGGGCACAGTTCTCTGTAGAAAATTCGAAAAAATCTGCCAATTTACGAGCGTGATCCACAGATATGTACGCAACTTTCATTAGTTTTGAGTTTTTCCATTTGAGCAAGTCTGGTGCCAGCTTTAAATTCGTCTTTACGGACTGTTCTGTTTTTGACAGATTCTGCCTTTTATTTCGCATTGCCTCTTTTGCTATGTTGGATTTATTTCTTTGATCCATTAATGTCCAGTAGCTTTATGCAATGTCCAGAAGTGAAAAGAATGTTTGTGTCACCTCTGAATGTGTGAATTATTAATTGTGCACTAACCCTCTAATGAGTTTGCTTGAAGTTTGGTGTGAAGGAAGTTTTCAAGGGTCAAGAGAGGAGAATGATATACTATGATCAAGAGGAGTGAAAGCTCTAAGCTTGGGGATGCCCCCGTGGTTCAACCCTGCATATTCTAAGAAGACTCAAGCGTCTAAGCTTGGGGATGCCCAAGGCATCCCCTTCTTCATCGACAACATCATCAGGTTCCTCCCCTGAAACTATATTTTTATTCAATCACATCTTGTGTTCTTTACTTGGAGCGTCGGTTTGTTTTTGTTTTTGTTTTTGTTTGAATAAAATGGATCCTAGCATTCACTTTGTGGGAGAGAGACACGCTCCGCTGTTGCATATGGACACATGTGTCCTTAGGCTTTACTCATAATGTTCAAGGCGAAGTTTCTTCTTCGTTAAATTGTTATATGGTTGGAATTGGAAAATGCTACATGTAGTAATTCTAAAATGTCTTGGATAATGTGATACTTTGCAATTGTTGTGCTCATGTTTAAGCTCTTGCATCATATGCTTTGCACCCATTAATGAAGAAATACATAGAGCTTGCTAAAATTTGATTTGCATATTTGGTCTCTCTAAGGTCTAGATAATATCTAGTATTGAGTTTTGAACAACAAGGAAGACGGTGTAGAGTCTTATAATGTTTACAATATGTCTTTTATGTGAGTTTTGCTGCACCTGTTCATCCTTGAGTTTGCTTCAAATAACCTTGCTAGCCTAAACCTTGTATCGAGAGGGAATACTTCTCATGCATCCAAAATCCTTGAGCCAACTACTATGCCATTTGTGTCCACCATACCTACCTACTACATGGTATTTCTCCGCCATTCCAAAGTAAATTGCTTGAGTGCTACCTTTAAAATTCCATCATCCACCTTTGCAATATATAGCTCATGGGACAAAATAGCCTTAAAAACTATCGTAGTATTGAATATGTACTTATGCACTTTATATTTTATTAAGTTGCTTGTTGTGCGATAACCATGCTTCTGGGGAACGCCATCAACTATTGTTGAATATCATGTGAGTTGCTATGCATGTCCGTCTTGTCTGAAGGATCTCTCATTTTAGTGGTTGGAGCATGCAAAATTGTTAGAGAAGAACATTGGGCCGCTAACTAAAGCCATGAATCATGGTGGAAGTTTCAGTTTGGACATATATCCTCAATCTCATATGAGAATAATAATCATTGCTACATGCTTATGCATTTAAGAGGAGTCCATTATCTGTTGTCCATGTTGTCCCGGTATGGATGTCTAAGTTGAGAATAATCAAAAGCGAGAAATCCAAAATGCGAGCTTTCTCCTTAGACCTTTGTACAGGCGGCATGGAGGTACCCCTTTGTGACACTTGGTTGAAACATGGCATGCAAAGATCCGGTAGTCCAAGCTAAGTAGGACGAGGTGCGGGCACTATTAGTACACTATGCATGAGGCTTGCAACTTGTAAGATATAATTTTCATAACTCATATGCTTTATTACTACCGTTGACAAAATTGTTTCATGTTTTCAAAATAAAAGCTCTAGCACAAATACAGCAATCGATGCTTTCCTCTTTGAAGGACCATTCTTTTACTTTTATTGTTGAGTCAGTTTACCTATCTCCTTCCACCTTAAGAAGCAAACACTTGTGTGAACTGTGCATTGATTCCTACATACTTGCATATTGCACTTGTTATACTACTTTATGTTGACAATATCCATGAGATATACATGTTATAAGTTGAAAGCAACCGCTGAAAGTTAATCTTCCTTTGTGTTGCTTCAACACCTTTACTTTGATTTATTGCTTTATGAGTTAACTCTTATGCAAGACTTATTGATGCTTGTCTTGAAGTACTATTCATGAAAAGTCTTTGTCATATGATTCACTTGTTTACTCATGTCATTACCTTTGCTTTGATCGCTACATTCATTACATATGTTTACAAATAGTATGATCAAGATTATGATGGCATGTCACTTCAGAAATTATCTTTGTTATCTTTTCGGGACGAGCAGAACTAAGCTTGGGGATGCTGATACGTCTCCAACGTATCGATAATTTCTTATGTTCCATGCTACTTTATTGATGATACCTACATGTTTTATGCACATTATATGTCATATTTATGCATTTTCGGAACTAACCTATTAACAAGATGCCGAAGAGCCAGTTGCTGTTTTGCTTTTTGGTTTCAGAAATCCTAGTAAGGAAATATTCTCGGAATTGGACGAAATCTTCGCCAAGGGTCCTATTTTTGCACGAAGCTTCCAGACCGAAGAGATAACGAAGTGGGGCCACGAGGCAGCCAGGGGGGGCGGCGCGGCCTAAGCCCTGGCCGCGCCGGCCTGCCCCCGGGCCCTCGTGTGGCCCCCGCGTTGCCCTTTCGCCTACTTAAAGCCTCCATCGCGAAACCCCAGTACCGAGAGCCACGATACGGAAAACCTTCCAGAGACGCGCCGCCGCGAATCCCATCTCGGGGGATTCAGGAGATCGCCTCCCTGCCGGAGAGGGGATTCATCTCCCGGAGGACTCTTCATCGCCATGATCGCCTCCGGAGTGATGAGTGAGTAGTTCACCCCTGGACCATGGGTCCATAGCAGTAGCTAGATGGTCGTCTTCTCCTTGTTGTGCTTCATTGTTGGATCTTGTGAGCTGCCTAACATGATCAAGATCATCTATCTAATACTATATGTTGTGTTTGTCGGGATCCGATGGATAGAGAATACTATGTTATGGTGATTGTCAATCTATTGTTTATGTGTTGTTTATGATCTTGCATGCTCTCCGTTATTAGTAGAGGCTCTGGCCAAGTTTTTGCTCTTAACTCCAAGAGGGAGTATTTATGCTCGATAGTGGGTTCATGCCTTCATTGACACCTGGGATCGTGACAGTAGGTTCTAAGGTTGTGATGTGCTGTTGCCACTAGGGATAAAACATTGATTCTATGTCTAAGGATGTAGTTGTCGATTACATTACGCACCATACTTAATGCAATTGTCTGTTGCTTAGCAACTTAATACTGAATGGGGTTCGGATGATAACCTGAAGGTGGACTTTTTAGGCATAGATGCAGTTGGATGGCGGTCTATGTACTTTTTCGTAATGCCCAATTAAATCTCACTATATTTATCATATCATGTATATGCATTGTTATGCTCTTCTCTATTTGTCAATTGCCCGACTGTAATTTGTTCACCCAACATGCTTTTATCTTATGGGAGAGACACCTCTAGTGAACTGTGGACCCCGGTCTTATTCTTTACATAGCATATAACTGCAATTGTGTTTTACTATTTTCTTTGCAAACATCTTCCACTCGATACGTTTAATCCTTTGTTACAGCAAGCCGGTGAGATTGACAACCTCACTGTTTCGTTGGGGCAAAGTACTTGGGTTGTGTTGTGCAGGTTCCGCGTTGGAATCCCTGGTGTTGCGCCGCATCACATTTCGCGACCATCAACCTTCAACGTGCTTCTTGGCTCCTCCTGTTCGATTCAACCTTGGTTTCTTTCTGGGAAAACTTGCCACCGTGCGCATCATACCTTCGGTAAATGCGTCGCCTAGGCTGCCGTGCAGCAAATTGGGTCGTCAGTTGCCCCAATGGACGGTCAGTAAATGCTATACATACGGACGTTTTACTTACGAAAACACTTTACGGACTCACGATGGAGCAACACACACGGAAGTCCATGAACAGAAAATAAGATGAAGATAATAAATCGATGACACAATGGTTCTTGAAAAACATAACAAAATATTTGGAGTATGAACTAAGTGTTCATATTTCAGAGCCTATCTACTACCATCTTGAATTCACCATCGACGACGCTTCGACCAAAAGCGAAGATGAATATGTCACTAACTCTCATATCGTGCAGTAATATTGAATTTTTAATTGTCTTCGGTTGTAAACAATATTTATTCGGTTATGATTATGTACAAATTTTTGTAACATTGATTTTATTTCCCATTATCGAAAGTATGCAATTATTTTTATCTTTGTACATGCATGCTATGATGATTATAAGGAAATGCCTACTTCACAATATATAATGTCTTTTGCCATTTTTACAAAAGAACACCAGAGAATTAAGAACATCAGTACAAAATAAAAACATCAGTACGTTGCAAACATTAACAACTCCATCAAATACAAAGCTATAGTCGTCCCATTCATAATTAAGGAAATTTACTGCCCTTTAGATAACTATGAAATAACTACCCTTCCTGCTGCAGCACATTCCTGCACATGTTCACAGGCATAAAATTACACAACAACTCATATGAATCTTTTAAAATATATGAAACAAAATGGCAGAAAAACTTACTTCGGATGAAATATGCATATTGGGTTTCTTCTGTTATGCCCTTCTCCTTGGCATGCCCCGCACACCTGCACCCTGCGTTCCTTGTGTCCTAGTGGTCTTCCATTTTTTGTCATTGGAGATTTCTGCGCTTCTTGCCTAGGTGCACCCTTAGTGGACACTTTCAAAGGATCACCAACAACAATATCGCATGGTCCACTAGCATCTTCATTTTCATGCACCGACCTGAGGGGACCATATGCTTTACCTTTAGCATACCCCTCTCTTCTAGAAATTATGCCATCAATGGTACTGTTCAGCAGATCATATTCCTCTGAATTGTTTAATGCAATATGCATAGCCTGTGATACCTTAATATTCATCCTGCTGTATTTCATCCGCTCCTCTGCCCCAGACCAACCCCACCCAAACATGTCGCTGGTGCGTTTAGCTGGCAACCCTAACCTGGCATTTTTTGTGAATCGTCGTAGAGCACAACATTGTGGAATTTCAGTAAATTTCAAGAAATGCAGCACATGCAGTATGTGCTTGCAAGGTATCCCCTTTCTAATCATCCTTTGACAGCTGCACCTTATAATTTCTGCCTCCTTGGGTCTATATTCCACGTAGAACCTGGTCCTTACATGATTCCTCCATGCCACAATGAAGATGTTTGAGTCTCCTGCCTGCATTTTTTCTAAGATCTCTATGCCGCCAATCTTTGAAAGCTCACCTTGAATAATATAGAACACAGCAGGAGTGAAGATTTTTGCAGCAGCAACCTCTAGTTCTCTGAAATTAGTAATTGCCACTGGTGTAGTCTGTGAAGCCGTGCAGTCGTCGTGGGCTTCGTTCTCACGGAGACGGACAATTGCGTTGTCGTAGTGCATAATCATATCAACAATTGTCATTTCCCCATCTAGGTGCAGGTGCAGACAAGAGTTTAAACTTTCACTCCGCTGGTTACTTTTCATACCCAGCCAGAATCCTTGAGAGAGATACGCTGCAGCCCAAAGTTTCCTCTTGGTGTACATCCTCTTCATCCATGTTCTGGTTTTTGGGGATTGCCATTTTCTGTAAAATGCATGCCATCGCTCCTCAAATACTTGCTCTGAGGTGGTGTAATACAAAAGAGTCCTGAACTCGTTCAGTGACTTGTTAGGTAGATGCATCTCCATATTTTTTTCAATGTGGAAGCTGCAGATGCGATGCGACACACCAGAAAATACTTCGCCGATTGCGGCGATCATCGCGGCATCTGCATCCGTGATTACTGCCTTTGGCTTCTGTTGACACATCGCTTTGAGGAAAGTCTTTAGAAGCCAAACATATGTTTGTTCATTCTCACTTGAAAGGATGGCACACCCAAAAACCGTTGTCCTACGGTGGTTGTTCAAGCCCACAAAAGGAACAAATGGCATCTTATATTTATTCATCTTGTATGTGCTATCAAACACCAGCACATCTCCGTAGTCCTGGTAATCCCTACGTGACTGGGAATCACACCAGAACATGTGCTTCAGACGGCCTTTTTCATCAACGTCATATTCAAAGAAAAATTCAGGGTCCCTCTTTTTCCTCTTTGACATAATGCGGATGGCTGTGGTAGCGTCACCGTCGAAAAGCAGCCTCCTCCTCTCCCTAGAGCACATGTTGTACAAATCCTTTCTTGTGAATCCAACACCAGCAAATGAACCGGAGCCTGCAATGAATTTTCTCATAATGAGGTGCTTCCTGATCCCCATGGATCCCATTGATAATATCTCAGATCTCTGCGCGTCGTTGATCGTCCTATGGGACCGAAGAAACGGAGTCTGACATGGTTCAGCTGGGTCATGGTTATGTTTGTCACGAAAATCTTCAACAACCCAGAAACCAGTTCTTCCATCAAACTTGACCACCAAACGTGCCTTGCAGCCGCAGCGAGACTCAGGTCTGTGCCTATATACACGGCCTTCCGTGGTCAGTTGGTTTTTGGGACGTCTGCCCTGTCTGGAACACACAAAACGCCTTAACCGAATTACTCCATCATCAAACCGCTTAACCTGGTCAAGCCGGACGCTGAACCCATAATCAAAAGCATATCTGTTGTAGAAAGAATATGCTGCTGCTTCAGAAATAAAAGTCATCTGTTTTATCATCCAGTATAAATCCCGATCACTATCAGGATATTCATTGCCATTGCTACCTTTCTGTGGTTTCTCAGGCTGACTAGCGCTTGGCGTCGCCTGCAAGTAGAAAACGTAGGCATTAATTAAAACTATAAATTTATGTGTTCCAGCTATATAAGACTGATAAAAAAGAGATAACAACCTGGCTCATGTCAACAGAATCCTCAGGAACTGATGCACCTTCCACATCATCAGTGTGGCCCGTGTCCAAGTCAGATTCACCGTAATAGTCGTACTCAAGCTGCGTGTCAAATTGTGCCTGAAATTTATTAATGCATTGCGAAATTTATTAACCGTAAATTTTACAGTTGCCATCATTTCATGCATCATTTTATGTCATTGTATGAGTCACTACACATACCTCACTAGTATTTAGACTGTCTGTGTGTTCACCATGGTTCTCATCATTTTGATCGTCTGTGTGTTCACCATGGTTGTCATCATTATCAAATTCATCGTACGCAATCTGCATAAATTATGACATGAGGAACCATATATAATTTGATGATGCTGGACTGCTGGTAATCGAAATGAAAAATAGTGGCTCACATCAAACTCGTCTTCGCTCCAGCCGGCTTCGTGCTGCAAATTTTCCTCCATTTCAGAGTCATCGGAATTATAGCCGACGTACTCGTTTTGTTCCTCAATCATACCAGATATAGAGTTCTCCATATTCTGTAGTATTGGACCATAATTAGAATTGAAAAACCGGCAGAATTGCGTCCTCTTACTATGCTACAAGATGAAGTCATGGTACCTGTGATTTTAAACCCTAGCGGGGAAGATGCCGAGCCGGCGGCGCGCCTTTCCAAGGTCGTCGATCTGCGGGGGGGCTTCGCGCGCGGTCGGCGGCGTCGAGATGCGAAACAACCACCGGCGGCGACGGACGTGCCGGCAACAACCGCCGACGGCCGGGCCGGCAACAACCGCTTGCGTTTAACCTAGCGACGGCGTGGAACAGCTCGATCAGATCTCCAGTACGTGCCGATGAAAACGATGCATGCAATGGGAGCTAATCACGGTGATTAGCTTAGCACGTGGGACCCACCCACGTGGGGTCGTCCGTATAGATACGCCCAGGCCCTGTATACCCATACGAGTCTTGCACTGGGCTTGGATATGGGTTTCGGCGGGCACCAAAAAAAAAACAAAATCGGGACCACCGTACCCCTTGGGCGATAAGTCGCGAGTTTGGAGAGGGTGCGCACCGAAGCACACCTCATTACTTATTTGGCCCTAGTTAAAGTTTGGCTTCCTTTTTTGGCCTCGCAAACTTTTTCTATCCCTTTTTGACACTAAATTTTCACTTGGTTCCTTATATGGCCTTTTAGTGCAATCTGAGCACCAACGGTGTTAACTAGGTTTCTAAGATGACTCTTTTGTCCCCATGCAATATGTTAACTATGTGACACTAGAAAGAAAGAAGTATACATGCCCCCACAAGTTTCAGAAAAAGGACAAATAACCCCGTGAGGTTATTGTTGTTAGAGAGATATTTGTATTTTGTATTTTTTTCCAGTAATTAGAGGGTTTCCCTACATATTTTTCACCTGTACATGTACTATATATTGTGGCCTTTGACCCCCATAAAATACAAGTTTCTATTCCTCTAACAATTGTAAGCGATATGTGCACGTAGTATTGCTTACGTGACAAAAAGAAAAACCGGATTTATTTTATTTCCCATCTCGTTTTGATGTGGATTTCGACGACCACGCGCATGGCAGCAACCAAATCCCCATCCAGTCCCAGGCAATCCCCACCTATGCAATGTCGTGTTTTCATTTAAAAAATCATTATCTGATGAGATTAGTGCAATGGTTTGCCGCTATTGGTGGAATCAACAAGATGGAAAGAACAAGTGTCACTGGGTCAGCTGGGACAAGATGACAGTATCAAAACAAGACGGGGGAATGGTATTTAGGGATTTACATATTTTTAATATGGCAATGCTGGCTAGGCAGTGCTGGAGATTACTTCAAAACCCAGATTCTCTTTGTTGTGTCGTCTTGAAGGCGATGTATTTCCCTGACACCACTATCTTAGAGGCACATGCGAAGCCAGGGATGTCATATACTTGGTGAATTATTCTCAAGGGGCTCGAGTTGCTGAAACACAGCATAATTTGGCGAGTGGGAACAGGTGAGACTATAGATGTGTGGCATGACCCCTGGATTCCGAGGGGAGATACAGGCAGACCGCGAACACCAAATGGCCTGGATGAGACCATGAAAGTCAGTGATCTGATGAATCTGGAAACTGCACAATGGGATGAGGAACTAATCCATTTTGTTTTTGACCCCGATGATGCAAAAGAAATTTTATCAATTCCGGTCAGAACAGGAACCGTATGGTGTAGTCGCTTGGCACGACGATAAGAGGGGCCTCTTCTGTGTGAAATCAGCATATAGACTTGAGATTAGTTTGCGAGAAGGTGGGAGGAACAGGGATGTAAGTACAGCTGATGTACCCTGTCTACCCCACCATAAACCTGTGTGGCGCGAGCTATTGTTGGAAGATGTTCGTGTAGAACTTCTGTCAATGCCAAATCCAAAGACCATGTTTGAAAGGATCTGGACACTACCAAAGGAAAAGCAAGTCACCTCCATCGTGCTTTTGTGGGATTGGTGGACTGCTCGAAACGAGGTAAATGCAGGCAAGCGAGATAGGTGTGGGAGAAGTCTGCCACTTAATCCAGAAGCACGCACGGGAGTTTCAGACTGTGACTGCAGTAAACAACATTTTCAGACCAAACAAAAAACAGGATGTGGATGCGGTTCAGCTGCACCGGGAGAAACCAGTAGAGAATTGCGTCAAAGTTAATTTTGACGCCGCGTTTCAGGCCAATACCGGGCTGGGAGCATGGGGATTCATAGCCCGATCGGATACAGGGGATTTTACCACTGCCGCGGCTGGCAAGCTTCAGCATCTACGGTCTGCACTCCAGGCTGAGACGGAGGCATGTGTGGCAGCAACTGAAGGAGCGGCAGCCCTGGGACTCCATCGCATCATTTTTTAGTCTGATTCACAGACTTTAGTTAATGCCATGAAGTCAAGCCGCCACGACCTTGCTGATATTGGAGTTCTCCTACGTGAAGCTAGAAGCATTTGTATTGGCTCGTTCGAGTCATATGAGTATAGGTTCTGTCTCCGTGACTGTAATAAAGCTACACATGAACTAGCACAATTCGGCATGTATGCCGACACCGAGTGCATCAGATGGGCTGAATCTGCCCCTCTTTTTGTAACTGAACTGATTGCCAGCAAATCTGCTTTGCCCAAAGGTTAATTGAATTTCCGTCTACTTTTTTTAAAAAAAAATTCTCGCCCGCCGCAGGTATTTGGCCCACTCCAATAGTCAAATCACCGCCACCGACACCCATGAAATCCCAAGAAAATCATGCATGCGAACCAAAATTAGGGCCTGTTTGGTTCGTAGCCACATTTTGCCAAGCCTAATTTTGGCAAGTGTGGCAGCCATAAAACTGTGGCTAGAATTTTGGAAGCCACAAAGTGTAAAAGTTCAAAAAATTCACTCTATGACAAATGGACCATATGTATAAAGTGTGGCAGCTCTAAAGTGTGGCAAGAACCAAACACATGCCAAATTGCCAAACTTTGGCTTGGCAAAGTGTGGCTGGGAACCAAACAGACCTTTAGTCTTACGCCTCCCTTGCGACTTGGCCCCTCACTCCACAGGTCGAGCGACGCCGGCCCGCTTGTCCGGCCATGGAGGCCGGGCGTTCACGAAGAAACGTGGGTGGGACCTAAACCAAGCTAGAGGGGATTTGTTTTTTTTTTCTTTTTTCTGGTCCATGTATCGATCGAATCAGGGGTATACCAATCCAGAAAACAAACTTTTAACGGCAGGAACTAACGGAATTGACAGCAGTGTCATATAAGGAACCAACTAAAAATTCAGCGTCAAGGGACAGAAATTTTTTGCAGGGCTAAGAAAGGAAGCCAAATTTTAACTCAGGCCACATAAGGAATTATCTCTATTTTATACTGAAGTTTCAAAAAGAGGCCAGTTTTGTCTAAGTAGCCAAAAGGGTTGTATACCTTGCACGGTTTTTGTTGGACAGATGACTTTCAGTTGTATACGTGATGACTTTCAGTTGTATACGCAGTGATCAATCCAATGAATGTCATTTAAGATGAAAATAAATTATTCTCCAACTACCAAAACATCAAATGCATTACAGATGCATTCAGTAAAAAACCCTTGGCAGATCACTTCAATAAGTATTATTCATGTGACAATCAGTTGACCAAACCTTAGATGGTGGTCGGTGTATTTCCTTTCCCCTCTCCTTCCCATATAGGTGTATACGATCTAGCCACTATTCTTTTTTTCCCCGGAAGAACAGAAAAAATAATGTTACAAGCACTTAGAGTTCCATGAACCCAAAGTCGTGCTAAAACATTAGATAGGTCAACAAAGTCATTACCAACAAGGAAAACAAGGACTTGTGCCACTGAAATCTCCATCCAGAGGAAATATCATGTGCATCCACAGTGTATACCGATCCAGTCTTGTCATCCTTGATTTTAATGCTAGAGGAGCCTGAAACAAAAAGGGGCAGGTTGGAAATAGAACTATTATATTGTTGCCATATTAAGCAAGTATTTTTAAAGGAAAAGCACAAGAAACTTACAGTTGTAATTGTCCCATCCAATTACTTGATTTTCTATATCGTACAGGACCAGTTTATTTGAAAATGCTATATCTGGAAAGTAAGTTGGCAAACATCAGGTGCAGCAACTGGAGAAAACATAACACTTTAATAGTTGAAAGCAACGCATACCTCCCAAAAGCACCATATCTTTCCCATCCTTGGTTTGTAATCCACCGCTCTGGAACCCCATACAGTACAAATCGTTCTGGATAGCAGTATTGTATATTCAAGTTGTGTACTATGACAGTGACTTAATTAACTTGGCACTGAAAACTTAACACTGGTAATAATGGTAACCTCACAGGAAAGTAGCAACTATCAAAATAACAGAAACAAGGGTAAATTAGTTGCACAACTATTTGCACAGAATTCAGATAATACAAATTAAATGCCAAATTTTGCCAACCTACGTTACTACAAATGGTAACCAGGCCAAAAAAGGCACCACAGTCCCTTAGGAGACATGATGATTGATTAAAAATAGAAAGCAAGGGAGGGCTTCTGGAAATTAGGTTCAGGTCATCCCAGATACTGTAGTGTCACCACAGAGGGACTGAAATATAGATCGAATAAACTGTAGAACTGCTTCTACATCTTACTTGATTTCGCTGGATGAAGAATTGTTGTCACCAAAGCCCTTTGAGTGCTCTCCCTACTTTCTACCTAGGCGCCCTATGGCTTGTTGATGGGCTATTGAAATTGTAGGCACTGTTAGGAGAATTTGCCTACAGGGAAATCTAGTAACTCCAAAATACCTAAATCACTTGCTGCATGGGATCTTGTTTGTAGGCCGTAACTTAAGGGTTGGCTTGCAATTGTCAATCTTTCTATACAAAATAAACACTCCTGCTTAAATTTCTTCACAAGTTCTGTTACAAAATGGATACCCCTTGGGTTCAACTCATTTGGAGCCTAAATGACAACTCCACCTGTCAGGCCTCAACGATCTCTTGCTCTTTCCGGTGGAAAGACATTCTTAAGCTTTGCTCAGTGTTCAAAAGGCTTGATAGCTGCAAATCATGTCTTGCGGTTCAGCACTTTCTCGTAGTGATATTGGATGCCGGAGATTTGCTTCAACAAATTCTCCAGGCTCTGTCCTTTGCTATTGATAAACTGGCCAGTCAAGGAAATTCTCCTGCTAGCTTATCCCATCGAAGCCCTTCACCTATCTTCAATCTTTCATCTACACAAGCCCTTGAAGAATTTCATGAGTTCCGGAGATTAGTCCTTCAAGCCCAAGCTGGCCTAAACATGAATGAACATGATGTCTGAATGTACAGCTGAGGTCCTTCGTTGCTGTTTCAAGAATATACAACCTCCATTGTGAGCATATTGAAGCCCCTGCCATGGATATGGAGATAAAGGCCTTCTGGCTCCTAGGAAAAGTTTCTGGACTGGCAACATTGGTTTTGTGATCTGCGAAGATAGTTGTCATGGAAAACAAGAGACCGTCTTTTCTGGAACTGCTCTTTCACAGAACGTTGTTGGCTTTCGATCAAACTTAGACTGGATGCTAGTCAAGACCTTGCCAGTATGTTCTCCCCTGCTAGAACATCTTTTCGCGAACCATTTTTCTTCAAGGTTATCGCTACTGCTGCTCCCTCCATTTGGAAGCAGAGGACTGCTAATTTTTTTGACAATGTAAATCCTAGTTTTAGTTCTTGGTTCTTCTCCTCCAAAAGAGACATTTTCCTTCTTTCTTACAGAATGAAGGAGGACCTTAGGCTAGCTCTTATTGTCTGTCAAGACAATTTGTAGTCTTCAGGCTACACCCTCTGCCCTCTCTTATAAATTTTTGCCTTTTATCGATAATGGTTTTACTGTCAGGCCCCTACAGTTTTTTTGGTTTTAAAAAAGTGGAGTAACAGTTCTTTTGTCTCAATATTTGAACATAATATCCATCATGATTTTTAGATTCTTAAGCCTATCCTTCGTTTTCATGTCATGAGTAATGTTATCAATATCAATAAAAGGCTCATCAAATGTGCACATTTGGAAAATCAGTAGGACAAGATGATAAGAGTTACAGAAATGATGTATTGCTTGTTCAGATGTTCAGATGACAAGAATTTTTTTTCTGATAAATATTGTGTAGTGACTGTTCTTTGTGGAGACGTTAGACTTTACTAAACTGTACGTACAGTATTTATATGAACTATTATTTGTGTGGCAAAATCACTGGACCCTCCGACGTCTTACATAACACAAAATATAAAGTAAAGGACAATTGAGTTATGTGCCAAAACTATAGATGTGATGTTGCTAGTTATATGTTCACTAAAAACAAGACAAGAGATGAGGTTTATTACCCCATTTTGAAAAAGATAGTCATGTGGCTGAACATTGAGTGAAAGGCCTCCCTCAAAGTGAAAGGTGACAACGGGGAATCCATTATCTACACTGCAAAAGATTTGGGAGAATGAGTTAGAAACATTTGACAATAAAAACCAAAATAACAATCTTCATTTTGCTTATGATACCCCATTGGGCCTAGTCTACTCTTGTTTAGCAGAAAAAGAGACCACACAAGGACATAATCTCTGTGTTGAATGGAAGGCTAGTATCAATATCTACTCTCTAATGCAAGCTCATGCAAGCGAGTGTATAATTGGTCATTATTGTGCACCAGGCATACCTTCCAGAATACCTGAAGCAAAGGAAATCTTCAACATCATGAAAGGACATATCTACATACTGAGCAAATACCTACAAACCATCAAGACGATAAAACAATTAGAAAACCCAGCCCTCCACTGCGAGAATTGGTTAACAGAGAAGTTTGCGTACCTCAGACAGTATAGCCTTATGAACAACCTCTGGTAGATACGCCAATGTTGTTCCACTATCAATTATGGTGCCTTTACTTTCACGTGTATCAAAAATACTTTTTGGGAGCTGTAGCATAGCACCACCAACATCAATTGCTTTCAAGTTGACATTGTAATGCGGCCTACAAAGTAAGTTTTCATAAGGCGTCAAAAATAAAACATTGTGATGCGGATAATTACATAGCACCCTCCTTTTCAAAAATAAAAACTATGTCTGTGGCTGAATAATGATGATATAATTAAATAGCTACTGTGGGTGTTCTAGCTCTTTAATCCGAACTTCTGTTAATGTTCTAAAGGACTAGAACCTCTCAATAAAGATGGTTGCATGCATCAGTAGGTGCAGAGGTCAGAAAGTGACCATCATGTTCTACAAAAGTAGCTAAATACACAATTTATAGGACCTAATTACAATACCCTTCTAATCTAATTGCGGACACATGAACATGTAGGATTGTCTGAAATGGATATTCAACCAAGTATCTGATGTAGCGTGTTAGAAACTGGATCTCTAGGGTTTTATGACGGGACTCAGTATATGTGTTTATGATCCACCAATCAGGAGTTGAATCGTTTTTCGGAAATGTTGTGTGACCAACGGTCTAACAATCAGGAGTTAAAGGGAAGCACTGCTTGAAAGCTCTGAATGCTGAGTTGGAAAAGTCAAATCTAAATTAATACTATCAGCTAGATCTTGAAGCCTTCATTAGCTTGTAGCTAACTCTTGACCGGCTTTTCCTAATTAGGAAAGCGATGTGAAGACAAGCACCACACATGAACCAGATGGGAACACATGGTGTACCAATTCTGTCTCATAGCAAGGAGTAGGATGGTATGCTAGACTATCTAAAACTGAATGAATGAGATTAAACATACATGCCAGACACCAACGGCGTGGTCTTCACTTTGGGCTGCACGACATTGCCAATAGCGAAAATCCCTCCACCATTTACGGTGTCCAAGCAATGCGCGAAGATCTTGCTGACTTTTCCTGCATTGGCGAGCTGCGACAGCATGGAGGAATTAGCCTGGCCAAAGCCAAGAATGCCGTCAAGGGCCTGGTTTGAGGAGCCCAGATCCCCACCAATCTTAGCCCCGCACCTGCAAACGAAGGCAGGATCATGAGCTGGAGCTGTGAAAAGAAGAATACTACAAACTTGTCTGTAGAGAGAAACGCACCCAAACGTGATGCTTGTGTTGGCCAAGGCGGTCTGGGCATTGCCAGACACCTGGTTGTAGTGCAAGGTGTCGGTGACAAAGAATCCGGTGGTGGAGCTTCCGTCCCCGTATGCGATGCTGTAGCCGCAGGGCGAGGAGGCGGAGGGGCAGGTGGGGGGCAAGCCGCCGTTGGCAATCACGCAGAAGTCCTCGCCGCACGTTACCCCGCTGTGGCTCCCCGATCCCGCCGGGTCGTAGAGCGTGAGCTCAATCTGCAAGCCACCGCGCGCGGTCGGTGGTCGGGATTCAGGAACGGAACGGCCCGAAACGGAAAGAAGCATCGAATCAGCGCGCAGAGGGTGAGGTGGTGAGTTACCCCGAGGCCGCTCTTGCGGGGGCAGGTGTCGCAGGAGATGCAGTTGACCCAGAGTAGGTCGCTGCCGGTGTCCACCTGCACGTAGAAGCTCTTGGCCGGCGTGCCGATCCCAATCTCCGTGAAGTAGAGCCTGCGCTTTGCTCCAATCAGACCGTGGCAAAGAGCAGAGAGAAGAAGGAATCATACAGTAGTAACATACGTAGAGAGTAAGCAACGGAGAGACGAATTGATTATTACCCTGTCTCGGTGGGGAGCCCGTTGCCGCCGAGGGGCAAGTCGACGGCGCTGAGGAGGCGGCCGTGGCGGCGGCCGTCGTGCTCCCGGAGGGCCGCCAGGTGCTCGTCCCCGCCGCGACCTCTGCCCTGGTGGCGCGGGAACTTGCGGCGCACCTGGAAGACGCCGGTGGCGGCCGCCCGGCCGGGAGCGAGCGCCGACAGCGCGAGTAAGAGGAGGAGCAGCTTAGGAATAAGGGAAGGCTCCATTTCCCGGAGTTTGAGTAGATCCTCCGCCTCCGCTTCCTCCTGGCGACGGCGAGGAAGACGAGAGGGAAAGTTTCCGGCTTTGGGCAAGTCCTCCCAGCGGGAAAGGGGGGAGCCGACGAAAAAGAAGAGCGGTGAGAGCAGAGAGAATGCCGACGCACGACGGTCGTAGAGAGATCAGAAACGGCGTGAACTGTACTCTACTGTGGTGGGACGCCTCGGGGTAATCGCTCGCCTGTCTCGGTGTATTCTAACCAGTGGACTGTTTGATGCAAGCTAAAAAGTCTTCGGTCCTGGGAAAAAAACTCTAGTACAGTTTACGGGTGCGTTCGGTTTCTTTCCAAGGCTGCTTACCAAAATTCGTCAACATTGGCTGGGGAGTGAAAGACTACCAGAAAGTTGGAAAAAATTCGGCTACTATACATACAAAAACGGCATACTTCGGTGGCAATTCAAACAAACACTACTTACCGTTAGATAAATGCCATTGATCTTTTCAAGATTTCGTACTATGTCAAGTGCCTATAACATTCATTTCAGAAACTATGCTTGCTTCTTCGTTGATTACTACTATATTCTTTACATATCGTGTATCCCACTCGTAAAACGTGGTGTGTGGTGGATTATCGATTGTACATATAACTAATAAAGTGGGCCATTCATAGACTCATTATGTTTTTTATTTATATAGAGAAATCGGAACCAGTGTAATAGCAATTCCTTACCGTTCATCATTCTTCCAAGAAATGTTTGTTGGAAATATAAGCAATTTTCTCATGATTTAATCCATAAAAACAATAGATAAACCATGACTAAAATAGTGAAGATTAAACTAGTCATGCAATCTACTGAGGAATACATAAACAACAAGTCTAACTATATTGCTAAAAGCATTGTTTTGAGAAACAACGATTTTAAACACATTGCTACGAAAAGTGTTTAAAGCACAATCTCATAAGAATGAGGTAAGATCACATATGATCCCAAAGAGGAACCAGCTTTGATGGTGGTGTTGTTGAAGAGAAACATGTCGCGATGTTTGGGAAGAAGTCATCGTTGGGGAGGTAGTCGTCGGAAGAAGCTAGTTGTCGTTGCCTATTCGACGGTACTCCAGAGGAGTGATCCTCATGGAGGGAAGAAGAAGTAGGGGCCATTGGACGGAGAGTTCTAGGGACGGTGGTACGCGATTTACCCAGCTTCGGAACACCTGTCTGGAATTATATGGGCACTTTCGCGTTATTACAATGTGTTGTGGTTGTGGCTCTAGGGCTCCCGGGATCTGGCTTATAAAGGCACCAGGATCTAGGGTTTACACGGAGAGTCCTAGCCGAAATACAAGTTGTCTAACTACAGAATATTACATTGTCGTGCACGTCAAGGATCCGCCTTTCGTTATACGCCATATTGGATCCGGCTACCCCTAATGGGCCAGGCCAGATCCGACTTCCATGGTAGGTCGGTGGATCCGGCTCCTTGTACCTGGGCTGGACTTCCTCCATCTTGATCTACAGCAACTGGGCCGCCCGATGGGCCATACGCCACCATCACCGTCTATGGGTCACCCGGGATTGCCGGATCTAGCCACCGTCGATGGTACACCCATGAAATAAACCCACAACAGTAGCCCCCAGAGTTCTCCGAGGTTCACCCCTCTTCTTCGCCTTGTTCGAACCATCTTCATGTCTGGCAAGCTTCCCGGAAACATGGGGAAACTTGAAGAACTCCGACTTTATGAAACTTCCTTTTCCAGCTTGCATGCCGGAAAGATCATTCATCCCGCGGGACTTCATCCATCAACCTTATTGTTACAACAAGTCTCCGGGTTACTACCCTGCTGAGATAATAGCTTGTCATTTGAAACTCTTACCCGGAACCTTGAAAGGTTCAAACGGTTCCGCCAATCTTGGCGCCATTTTCGGGTAATTTGAACGGTAACTTGATCCTTAGCCATTTTTACCTAGGGTTTTCGACACGTGTCCATCATCCAACGGTGCGACGCTTGCGTTCCGACCACAGGATGCGGAGCACGAATCTCATCCCGCGCCTATAAATATCCCCACCGCTCACTTCATAATCACCATCCCCCAATTCACCTCTCCTCCAGCTCCGCCACCGAGCTCCTGCTTCCGCCGTGCCGGAGTTTCGCCGGAGTTCGCGTCGCCGCGAAGTGTTCTTCGTGTTCTTAACTTCGGCGAGCCACCGCAGCAAAAACCTCGCCACCGGCAACTCCGACCACCGCAACATCCATCTCCGGTAAGTATTCTAGCCTCGAGCTTTTCATCGGTGTTGGTAGGGATGACTAGTGTGTAGCAGTGGGTCCGACTAAGTTAATTTACTTTCAATGTAGATGTCTTCCTCTACTCCACCTCCATCGCAGTCGGAGCCGATTGCGGCTATGCCTATCTCTTCTGCCCCTCCGCCATTCATCTCTGTCCAGTTGGATCCTACCAAAGGATCTGACAAGTCCATTGAAGGAGCCAGCTCGAACCCGGCGAACCTAGCCGGAAAAGAACAAATGCAGAAGAAAGTGGAGGAGGTTGCCGCCACCAAGAAATCTAAGGCCCGATCTCGCGAAGGCGAGGTTAAGGGGCAATGGTGGCCCTGCACCACCACCGAAGATGAACTCCGCATCTTCGAGGCGGAAGGATTTCTCCAACCTGGATCATGGAGGGTGGTTCTGGGTGCCCTAAGCCCGGCGATCGAAGCCAGAGAATGGGTACTGACAAGGGCGTTGGTGGAGCGCGGATTCTCTCTGCCTCCGAGTGATTTCTTCTCAGAAATCCTTGAGCCCTACAAGCTTCAACCCCACAACATTTCTCCCAACAGCGTCCTTGCCATCGCCAACCATGTCATCCTCTGCGAGGGCCATCTCCGGGTAAGACCGGACTTGGCCCTTTTCCAATACTTTTTCTCCGTCAAGAAGGAGACGGTCCCGCAGACTTCCTCGCTCGCCACCTGCGGGAGCATTAATTTCAAGATCCCCCGGCCGCATCTACCCTCACACGGATCGTCACAAGTCTATGAGGTACTGGTCTGGGGGGTTTCTTCTATGTGAAGGATATCTCGGATCCGGCCAGCTCGAAGACTCTGCCGACGTTCAAGGACGGACCCGCCAGCGAGACCCCCGCCTGGACTAACTGCCCGCATATCTCCGAGTCACCAACGTTGACAAGGATGGTTAGGCGGATCTACAAACTGACGGAGTCCGGCTTGTCGGGGAAGGACCTAACGCTCTCCTGGTTCAACAAGAGGATCCAACCCCTCCAACATCGTAATCGTTTGATGTATGAGTATAGCGGCCGCGACGACACCATGCGCGCCACCAAGGACAACCTTTCTTCCGACGCCCTGGACAAGCGGCTCCGGGTTATGATCAAGATCCCGCGCGATGTTCACTCTCACGTGTGTCAGTTTGACATTTACACGGATGGTGCAGGCACTGCAGTAAGAATTCCGACTAATCATTGTTTCCCTTTTTATGCCTGCAAATTTGACTAAGGACTTTGTCTTGCGTATACAGATCGACTCCCTCGATGAGAAGGATCTTGGGACTTTGACCCGAGTCCTGCACGCCGGCATGTCTAACCTGGAAGCCGCATCCAACGCGGAAATTCCTGACTCCGCTCCTCCCGCTAAACGAAAAAGAGGCGCAGCTTCTGGGTCAGCGTCCAAACGCGCGTGTGAAACCCCCAGCGTCGCGGCCACCAAGAAGCTCGAGAAAGAAAAACAATGCCTCAAGGAGATTGACACCGGCAAGGGCTCGCAAGCCACCATCGAGAGGTTCTTCAATAAGCCTAGGTAATAACTCAATTTCCGACCGACTCTTTTCGCAATCTCATCTCAAAATCTGCTAAGTTTCATGCTCTTTTCATCATGCAGCGAAGTTGCCGGAAGTAAGCCCCAGAAGAAGAAACTCAAGCCCTCGCCCGCCTCTATGCCAATCACTCAAGAAGTGGAGGTTCCGCCAAAGCCTTCCTCCTCTGACGCCCAAGATCCCAAGAATGTCATCAACCTTGATGATATTCCGACACCTAACGCAGATTCTGGCAAAGACGCTTCCTCCTCCAAACCTCCGCTTGAAGAACCGGAATCAGCCTCGGCTGAAGCTCCGGCTAATGATGCCGCAAAGAAATTATCGCTAAGTGGTGCCACTGGTACGCTCCAAACACACCCACAGTTGTTTCCGTTCTTCGTAAAGCTCCCCTACACTAGCGCCATACAGAAATGACAAACTTGATGAATGAAGTGTGGGGGTCGGCGGAGACAGAGCAGCAGGACCTGGCAACCCTGGAGGACAATCTCCGTGTTTTCTTTGTGAAGCACAAAGCCGTGCGCCAGGTAACACTAGCCCCCAAGCATTGGTTTACATATTTCCGAGTAAAATTTGTGAGCCGATGCTTCAACTGTATTATCTTGGTTGGATCTTGGCGGAAACTTGAAATTTCCTAGCACAAAAAGAACTTTAACTTTGCATCCAGCCCCCCAGATTTTCAATTTCCAGCTAATCAATCCTACTTGCTTCACAGAACACTCGCCAGCTGCACGAAGACCTGCGCACGCTAGTTTTGGAGCAGAAGGCGGAGATTGAGCGGCTGAACAAGAAGGAGGCGGAAGACCGGCATGCGATCATATTCCTTGAGACTCGTTTGAAAAATAACGAGGGTATGTGTCCGCCCTACTAGAGGTTCCTCAACGTGCTCTTGCTATTTGAATATGTCTTTTACTTTGAACTTGCTTTTCGCCTTACAAAACTTCTTGCCAAGTGCCCCTCCATCGACGCAATCTCCGCCAAACTCGAAGTTCTGGAATCCGAGCATGAATCCCTCCAGCAATCCCTCAAGGAGTCTCACGAACGTGAGACTAAAACCAAAAAAGGAGCTAGAGGAGAAGCATGCTCAGGCGATGACAGAGATGGCCGAGAAGCTCAAGACCAGCAACAACAGAGTTAAGACTCTGTCGTCCAAGCTTAAGGTTGCTGAGGCGGAGGCGGCGGATGTCGACGAGCTGATCTTCCTTAAGGACTTCACGTTGCCGGCATATATATTGTACTATTCTCTTTCCAACTCGGAATCTGATCGCATGATACTTTGTCTATATCAGCTTGCCTGTGATGTGAGTGGAAGCAGGATACCGGAATCTCCAGGACTGAAGCCTATGAAGAAGCCAGAAATGCTATTGATGACCTCATTGAAGCTTGCCGATGATGACCCACAAGTATAGGGGGTGTATCGTAGTACTTTCGATAAATAAGAGTGTCGAACCCAACGAGGAGCAGAAGGTGTTGACAAGCAGTTTCGATGAAGGATTCACTGTAAATGCTCACAGACAAGTTTTCAGGGGGTTTTGATATAGCAGATAAATAAAGTACAAGTAAGTAAAATGCGAGAGTAATAATTGCAGCGAGTGGCCCAATCCTTTTTAGCACAAAGGACAAGCCGGTTTGTTTACTTATAATGACCAAACGTTGTTGAGGACACACGGGAATTTAGTCTAGTTCTTTCGCTTCATATAGTTGATTAATCTTCATTGTTTTGATAAGTGTTGTGTGGGTGAACCTATGCTAATGCACCGCCCTTCCAAGGAATAATACATACTTGTGATTAAACCCCTTGCAAGCATCCGCAAATACAAGAAAGTTATTAAGATAAATCTAACCACAGCCTTAAACTCTGAGATCCTGCTATCCCTCATGCATCGATATACCAACGGGGGTTCAGGTTGCTGTCACTCCGGCAACCCCACAATTAGCAAACGAATACAAGATGTACTCCCCTAGGCCCATAAAGGTGAAGTATCATGTAGTCAACGTTCACATGACACCACTAGAAGAATAACACCACAACTTAAATATCAAACCATTAAATATTACTCAACATAGTTCACTACTAACATTTGGACTTCACCCATGTCCTCAAGAACTAAACGAACTACTCACGAGACATCATATGGAACATAATCAGAGATGATATGATGATGGATAACAATCTGAACATAAACCTTGATCCAATGGTTTCACTCAATAGCATCAATAACAAGTAGTAACCGGGAGAGTTTCCCCTATGAAATACTCAAGATTCAACCCTACATGTTACAGCGGAGACGAGGTGCAGCGGTGGAGATGGCGGTGTCGATGGTGGAGATGATGATGATCCCAATGAAGTCCAGCTCGATGACGATGACGATGGCGACGATTTCCCTCCGGAAGGGAATTTCCCCGGCGGATTCCTGCCCGCCGGAGAGCTCTTTTCTCTCTGGTGTTTCTCCGCCCGCAGAGGCGGCTGTGTCTATTCTCGATTATCTCCTGCACCTTAGGTTTTCGGGTAGATGAAGTACGCGAAAGAGAGGCGGCCGAGGGGGACTGTGGGCCCCCTCCCCACAAGGCAGCGCGGCCAGGGTGGAGCCCGCGCCGATGGGTGGCCCATGGCGGCCCTCCTCGGCCCCTCCTTTTGGCTGGCTCCTTCCTCTCGAGAAATAAGACCTTCGGTGTAATTTCCGTCAGTTGTTGATCTTCAGAAATATGGTATCCTGATGGTGCTTTTTCTAGCAGAATTTTGACTCCGGTGAATAATTCTGCAATAATCATGAAACATGCAAAATAGGTGAAATAACATAAGTATCATCTCTAAATATGAAATATATCAATGAATAACAGTAAATTATGATATAAAATAGTGATGCAAAATGGACGTATCAACTCCCCCAAGCTTAGACCTCGCTTGTCCCCAAGCGAAACTGAGCTCGATAAACAAGACCACATGTTTATGGAGTGAAGAGTCGATAAATGAAATACAAGAAGCATCACATTAATTCACACAAGACATTCTAGTAAACATCTTCTTCATATAACTCAACTTGGAATAAGTAAAGAGAGATCACAAATAAAGGTGCATAGGAAATCATAATTGGTTATGGCAAACTTTGTTCTTGGCCAAAGAACTATTAACAGATTGTACTTATCTTTCGAGAAAAGCCTTTATATTAGAACTTATATGGCAGAGCTTACACCCTTAATCATAACAATATCCTCATAATCATTGATAGCCTTCAAAGTCATATTCATTCAGATAAAATTTGTACTAAACAAGGAAGAATAAAAGGCATGATTAAATAGATCATAATATAAATGGTTGGATCGCAACAACTCAATTGCTTGCTTGAGATGGAGGGAAATAGGTTTACTGACTCAACATAAAAGTAAAAGATAGGCCCTTCGCAGAGGGAAGCAAGGATTAAATCATGTGCTAGAGCTTTTCAAGTTTTGAAATCATATAAAGAGCATAAAAGTAAGATTTTGAGAGGTGTTTGTTGTTGTCAACGAATGGTAGCGGGCACTCTAACCCCCTTGCCAAACAGACCTTCCAAGAGCGGCTCCCATGAAGGACGTTATCTCTACCAGCAAGGTAGATCATCCCTCTTCTCTTTTGTTTACACATGTACTTTAGTTTTATTTATGGATGACACTCCCCCAACCTTTGCTTTCACAAGCCATGGCTAACCGAATCTCGGGTGCCTTCCAACATTTCACATACCATGGAGGAGTGTCTATTGCAAAATTAAGTTGCTTACTGATGAATCAGGGCAAAACATGTGAAGAGAATTATTAATGGAAGTTATTAATTGGGGTTGGGAACCCCGTTGCCAGCTCTTTTTGCAAAATTATTGGATATGCGGATGTGCCACTAATCCATTGGTGAAAGTCTGCCCAACAAGATTGAAAGATAAAACACCACATACTTCCTCATGAGCTATAAAACATTGACACAATTAAGGAGTAATATAGTTTGAATTGTTTAAAGGTAGCACATGAAGTATTTACTTGGAGTGGCGCAAAATACCACATAGTAGGTAGTTATGGTGGACACAAATGGCATGGGTTTGGTTTAAGGTTTTGGATGTATGAGAAGCATTCCCTCTCAGTACAAGTCTATGGCTAGCAAGGTTGATTAGCAAGCATAAGAGTTGAGGGAAACAAACAAACATACATGTGATAGAAACAATCATGCATCTTCCTTGTAAGCACAAGCAAAGTTTAACTTCAGAATACTAAACTCATTAGCTAGCAAGAAAGAAAGATAATGAAACAAAATATCTACATGTACTTCCTCTTTTCTACTTAAACTCAAAGTGTTGTTGCTATTGACCAATGCTAAGTTTGCCAAAACCAAATAGATTTACTTGATGCTCCCAAAGTGATATCAATACTAATGACAAGAGTAATCATATAACAGAAATTGCAAACTAAAATAAGGTGTGCAAAAGGTAAATGATAAGACTTCTCATTAATATTCCATAACGATAACTCACACCAAGGGATACATAGATAACCAACTAAGAGAGAGATACTTCCACACTGCAAACCATCTTATATAATAACTTCCCTACTCATGATATGACACTACTTGATAGTAAAAAGTAAAAGATAGTGATGATGTGATACCGCGGCACTCCCCCAAGCTTGGAACAAACCAAGGGGATGCCAATACCAATGATGAATTACTCCTTCGGTGGTGATGGGTTCTTCTCGATAAGCTTCTTAACGAGCTCCTTTAGCTCATCAATCTCGTAGGTGAGGTTGCGGATCAGCTCCGAGTTTTGCTCGACGCGGTTAAGAAGTATGTCAGACGGTGAGTCCCAACTCTTAGAGTTGTTTCCCCACTCCTCGGCTTCAGGTTTCATCCTTCCTGCAGTGTTAGAACGATCCATATCCCAACCACTAGGCAATACTGCCTTGGGAGTCCTTTCAATTTGACGACTATAAATTAGAGTGCGGAAAGGGTTGTCAATGCCTGGAGGAGATGTCCTTGGAGCTAGGAAGCGACGTGGGACTCCTCCTCCGGTGCTAATCCGTGCGCTTTTCTTGGTGTTGAACGGATTTGCTACCACGCCGATGCTTGCGACGGTGGCGCGCGGGTATACTCGCGGAACTTCCTCCACTTCTCCTTCATCCTCGCTCTCGACTTCTTCCTTCAAATCGGGGTCTTGAATATCTTCCTCCAAAGGCCCCTTGTCCTTGTTGTTGGAGACCATGGTGCTTCTAGATCAAAAACAGATCCTGGCAGAAAACAGCTCGAAACAAAACACGACGAGAAATCGATATACGGACCTCGGAGGGTCTGAGGGATTATATAGCAAAAATATTCACGACAGAAGGAAAGTACCAGGTCGAACCAGAGTTGGAGAGGGACTTCGAGGGGCCGTCACCATAGGGCGGCGCGACCAGACTGGGGCCCGCGCCCCCATGTGGGGACGTGCCCTCGCGCGTCTCCTCCACTCCGTTTCGATCTCGCAATTTTTCATATTTTCCAAAAATAGCAGAAATATTGTTCGAAAAGTTAAACGCAGACTTTTTATTGCTAAAACTGTTACCTATTCAAAATCGAACTCTGTAGAACTGTCAATTTGGTTTTTGATGAAATCTTCCGGAGTCACCACTTGAATAACATCAACATCTTCATTAAAAGAATCTCCAGAAATATAATGCTTGAGTCTTTGTCCATTCACCACTTGTGTGGCATCATCTTTCAGCGAGGCAATTTTTATTGCTCCTGAACGATACACCTCCTCAATGACATATGGTCCTTCCCATTTTGAAAGTAATTTTCCTGCAAAAAATCTGAGACGAGACCGATACAATAGGACTTTATCTCCAACATTAAATTCTCTTTTAATAATTCTTCTATCATGCCATTTCTTAACTTTCTCCTTAAAAAGTTTAGCATTTTCATAAGCTTCACTTCTCCATTCATCTAAAGAACTCAATTGTAGCAACCTTTTCTTACCGGCAAGTTTAAAATCTTTATTAAGTTCTCTTACAGCCCAATAAGATTTGTGCTCTAATTCTAAAGGTAAATGACAAGCTTTTCCATAAACCATTTTATAAGGAGACATTCCCATAGGATTTTTATAAGCAGTTCTATAAGCCCACAATGCTTCCTTTAACTTACTAGCCCAATTTTTTCTAGATTTATTAACAGTCTTTCCCAAGATAGATTTAATTTCTCTATTTGATAATTCTACTTGCCCACTAGTTTGAGGATGATAAGCTGAAGCAATTCTATGATTAATACCATATCTAGCAAGAGTTTTTCTAAAACCACCATGAATAAAGTGAGAACCTCCATCAGTCATAATATATCTAGGTACTCCAAATCTAGGAAAAATAACATCTAAAAGCATTTTTAAAGAGGTCTCACCATCAGCACTTTTTGTGGGTATGGCTTCCACCCATTTAGTAACATAATCAACAGCGACAAGTATATGAGTGTTACCTTCTGAAGAAGGGAAAGGACCCATGAAGTCAAATCCCCAACAATCAAATGGTTCAATAACAAGAGTATAATTCATAGGCATTTCATTGCGTCTAGAGATATTACCAACTCTTTGACATTCATCACAAGATAAGATAAACTTCCTTGCATCTTTAAAAAGCGTTGGCCAATAAAAACCTGATTGTAGAACCTTTTGTGCGGTTCTATCTCCGGCGTGATGTCCTCCATAAACACTACCATGACACTTACTCAATATCTCTTGTTGTTCATATTCGGGGACACATCTTCGCATAATACCATCCACTCCTTCTTTATATAAGTGTGGGTCATCCCAAAAATAATGCCTCAAATCATAAAAGAATTTCCTCCTTTGTTGAGCTGAAAAGGTTGGAGGCAAATACTTCGAAACAATAAAGTTAGCATAATCAGCATACCAAGGACTATCTCGCGAGCTCACCTTTATTACAGCCAATTGTTCATTTGGAAAACTATCATTAACAGGAACAGGATCATAAGCAATATTTTCCAATCTAGACAAATTATCAGCAACAGGATTATCAGCACCTTTCCTATCTACAATATGTAAATCAAATTCTTGCAAAAGAAGCACCCATCTAATAAGCCTTGGCTTAGCATCTTTCTTTTCCATAAGGTACCTAATTGCAGCATGATCAGTATGAACTGTGACTTTTGAATCAACAATATAAGGTCTAAACTTGTCACAAGCAAAAACTACGGCTAATAACTCTTTTTCAGTTGTAGCATAATTTCTTTGAGCAGCATCTAGAGTCTTACTAGCATAATGAATAACATTCAATTTTTTATCTACTCGCTGTCCAAGGACAGCACCTACAGCAAAATCACTAGCATCACACATAATTTCAAAAGGCAAATTCCAATCAGGAGGTTCAACTACAGGAGCAGTTGTTAAGGCTTTCTTTAGAGTTTCAAAAGCTTCCTTACAATCATCATCAAAAACAAAAGGTACATCTTTTTGAAGAAGATTAGTAAGAGGCTTTGAAATTTTAGATAAATCTTTAATAAATCTCCTATAAAACCCAGCATGACCAAGAACACTACGAATACCTTTAACATCCCTCGGATAGGGCATCTTCTCAATTGCTTCAACTTTAGCTCTATCAACTTCAATACCTCTCTCGAAATTTTATGTCCCAATACAATTCCTTCATTAACCATAAAGTGGCATTTCTCCCAATTAAGAACAAGGTTAGTTTCTTCACATCTCTGCAAAACTTTATCAAGGTTTCGCAAACAATTATCAAAAGAATTCCCATAGACAGAAAAATCATCCATGAATACCTCTACAATCTTTTCACAAAAGCCATGAAAAATAGCAGACATGCATCTTTGAAAAGTAGCAGGAGCATTACATAAACCAAAAGGCATACGCCTATAAGCATAAGTTCCATAGGGACAAGTGAAAGTGGTTTTCTCTTGATCTTTAGTTTTAACAGCAATTTGTGAAAACCCAGAATAACCATCAAGAAAGCAAAAATGAGTATTTTTAGACAACCTTTCTAACATTTGATCAATAAAAGGTAAAGGGTAATGATCTTTCTTAGTAACTTTATTAACCTTACGATAATCAATGCACATTCTATACCCTACAACTACTCTTTGAGGAATGAGCTCATCATTATCATTAGGTACAACAATTATTCCTCCTTTCTTAGGAACACAATGTACAGGACTAACCCATCTACTATCAGCAATAGGATATATAATACCAGCTTCAAGAAGTTTTAATACCTCATTCCTTACCACATCCTTCATCTTAGGAATTAGACGACGCTGATGTTCAACAACAGGTTTTGCATCATCTTCCATGTTGATGGCATGTTGGCAAATAGAGGGAGAAATCCCCTTCAAGTCATCAAGAGTGTAGCCAATAGCTCCTCGGTGTTTCTTCAATATTTCCAATAATCTTTCTTCTTCAAAATCTGAAAGCTTAGCACTAATAATAACAGGATATGTTTTATTATCATCAATATAAGCATACTTAAGATTATGAGGTAATGGTTTCAAATCAAATACAGGATCTTCCTTTGGTGGTGGTATTATTCCTAGATCTTCAACCGGTAAGTCATGTTTAAGAATGGGTTGACGAAGGAAAATTTCATCAAGCTCATCCCTTTCTTCCCTAAATACTTCACTCTCATGATCCTCCAAATGTTGCTGCAAAGGATTATTAGGAGCAAGAGCAATAGATGCACACTGTTCAACTCTAAAATCATTATTAGGCAAATCAGCTTTATAAGGAGTTTTGGCAAATTTAGAGAAATTAAACTCATAAGATTCACCAGCAAATTTAGTTACAATTTTCTCCTTCTTGCAATCTATAACAGCTCCACAAGTATTTAGAAAAGGTCTACCAAAAATAATAGGACAAGACTTACTAGCAGCAGAACCAAGTACCAAAAAGTCAGCAGGATATTTAATCTTACCACATAGAACTTCCACATCTCGAACAATACCAATAGGAGAGATAGTTTCTCTATTAGCTAGCCGAATAACCACATCAATATCTTCAAGTTCACAAGAACCAATTTCATGCATGATTTCCGTGTAAAGCTCATAAGGAATGGCACTAATACTTGCACCAATGTCGCATAAACCATAATAACAATGATCACCAATTCTAACAGAGAGCACAGGAACACTGGCTTTCCTAGACTTATTAGGATGCGAAACAATATTAGAAGCATCTTCACAGAAAATGATATGACTATCTTCTACATTTTCAGTCACAAGATCTTTAACTATTGCAATAGCAGGTTCAACCTTTATTTGCTCCTCAGGTTCTATAGGTTTCTTTGCACTTTTATTAACCACACTAGTTATAACAGAATACTCCTTCATTTTAGCAGGAAAAGGAGTTTTTTCAATATAAGCTTCAGGAAGAATATGATCAACAGTTTTAACTTCAATACATTTACCTATAGGTGAATCAGTTTTATCTTTATAAGGTTCATGATACTTATCAAAATTCTTCCTAGGCAATTCAAAATGAGAGGCAAAAGCTTTATAAAAATTTGCAACAACTTGAGAGTCAAGACCATATGTAGCACTCATATTACGAAATTTATCAGTATCCATAAAAGTTTCAATGCATTCATAATCATAATTTATACCTGACACTCTACCTTTGTTATTCTCCCATCCTTCAGTATTTTCTTGGATTCGATCAAGAAGGTCCCATTTAAACTCTTCTTTATTGCGTGTGAATGATCCAGAACAAGTAGTATCCAGCAAGGTTTTATCTTGAAAAGAAAGTCTTGCATAGAAATTATCAACGATGATATTACCAGGAAGCTCATGAATGGGGCATTTGAGCATTAAAGACTTCAATCTCCCCCATGCTTGGGCAATACTCTCTCCATCATGAGGCCAGAAATTATATATGCGGTTTCGGTCTTTGTGAATTTCACTTGGAGGATAGAATTTAGAATAAAATAGAGGCACAATATCCTTCCAATCAAGAGAATGCCCATCCTTCAGCAGTTTATACCAATGTGCCGCTTTACCAGACAGCGACATAGCGAATAATTTCTTCCTAACCTCATCCATTGAAATACCTGCACACTTGAGTAACCCGCATAATTCATGTAAAAATAGTAAATGATCTCCATGATGAACAGTTCCATCCCTTCATAGCGGTTATCCACAACACGTTCAATAATTTTCATAAGTATTTTATACGGAATTACTTCCTCACCTGGCGCCTCATCCACTACCTTTGCAGTAGTAGTAGATTTCCCAAATAGAAATTCAAGAGAGGATCTCTCCATAATGACTTATAGCAGCAGGCAGAAACAAAATCAGCACGTACAGTAAAAGTTTTCCTTACCAATTCCACTTACCAATAGCGCTTCACTCCCCGGCAACGGCGCCAGAAAATAGTCTTGATGACCCACAAGTATAGGGGTGTATCGTAGTACTTTCGATAAATAAGAGTGTCGAACCCAACGAGGAGCAGAAGGTGTTGACAAGCAGTTTCGATGAAGGATTCACTGTAAATGCTCACAGACAAGTTTTCAGGGGGTTTTGATATAGCAGATAAATAAAGTACAAGTAAGTAAAATGCGAGAGTAATAATTGCTGCGAGTGGCCCAATCCTTTTTAGCACAAAGGACAAGCCGGTTTGTTTACTTATAATGACCAAACGTTCTTGAGGACACACGAGAATTTAGTCTAGTGCTTTCGCTTCATATAGTTGATTAATCTTCATTGGTTTGATAAGTGTTGTGTGGGTGAACCTATGCTAATGCACCACCCTTCCTAGGACTAATACATACTTGTGATTAAACCCCTTGCAAGCATCCGCAAATACAAGGAAGTCATTAAGATAAATCTAACCACAGCCTTAAACTCTGAGATCCTGCTATCCCTCCTGCATCGATATACCAACGGGGGTTCAGGTTGTCACTCCGGCAACCCCACAATTAGCAAACGAATACAAGATGTACTCCCTAGGCCCATAAAGGTGAAGTATCATGTAGTCGACGTTCACATGACACCACTAGAAGAATAACACCACAACTTAAATATCAAACCATTAAATATTAGGGATTTCTATTTTCGTGCCCTCAGTCCTTAGTTGTACTCAGTTTTCCCCAGCTCCTTAGTTTTTCCTCAGTTTTCCCCAAGCCCTTGTTTGAAACCCGCAGAGCAGCTCAGACGGCAGGATTCCCGTTTAGTTGACCGTGTGGTCACGGGCCCGCTCGCGTGGGGCTGGTAGAAAGGGACCGCGTGGGACAGGACGAGAAGCGTTTGGTTGCACGTGAGCAGGAGCTGGGTTCTGTCTCTCTCGGCCCCAAATTGGCATTATTAAGTGCACCTTTTTCCCCTCTTTCTCTCTGTCATTTTCACCAAATTAGTATAAAATCTAGAGAAGCTTGCATTTCTGACTTTCTTCAATTATTTGTGCCTTTTGGCCCTCGTTGTTTGCCCAATATGGCAGCAAATCTAGTACTCCCTCTGGTCCATATGTATGTAGTTAAATCTAGAAGCAAATCTCCAGGGTAATGTACGATAAATTCACAGTCATAGTAAATCAAGAAAACTAAGTACGGCCAACAAAATATAGTAGAATAGGGATAGATAGATAATATGGATAGATAATAAGCTGCATACACAGCAGCCAACATAGTAACAGGTTCTTCACAGCACCATCATACTAACATAACAACAAGGGATCCCTAGCTAACAACAAAGGGATCCCAACAACAAAATAGGAGGCAGCAGCAGCACACGTCCAGGACTCCGCCTACCCCATCTGGCTCTGCCTCCACTTGTTGCTCTTGCTCCCCTTGGGAGCCTTGGGCTTGAGCGGAGGCATGCGCCCGGCGGAGATCTCCACCCGCTGCAAGCTGCGGAGGTGCATGCCGAGCGCCCTGTGCTTGGCGCGGAAGGAGTGGACGTTCACCGTCGTGCCGACCTTGGGGAAGGTGGTGCTGATGTTCTCAGCATGCGTGACGAGGCAGTTGAAGTCCGTGGCGCCGAGTCTCCTGGTGCAGAAGGGGCACCTGTAGACCTCCTTGGCGAAGTAGGAGATGTACTGGCCGACCTGCAGCCTCCGCAGCACCTGGCGAGTCTTGACGTCCTCCTCCTCTTCGTCGCTGCCGACGTCGCTGCCAGACATCTGATCCATATCAAACAGAAACTAGTGAATGAGTTGCAACGATGACTAACGTGCATGATAACAAAGTTAAGAAAAACAGAGTCAGCCTCAGTTAGAGTGGACATGATTATATATCTACAGGGAAGGTGTTAGCGAACTAAAGCTCATGCACAACAGATTTGTACACAGCAATGGTTCGCTGAACCCTCCCTGTAAAAATTTGTGCCCAACGATTCATCATAGGCAAAGAAACAGATTCTAGATCTGAACTAGATCTGAACTTGAACACATTCGAGATTATTTGCAAAATTAAATGGTTGATATCTTTTGATTAGTGCATAAAATAACTAATTGAGATCCCATGATTACTTGCATAAATTAACTGATTGAGATCCAATATTACTTGCATAAATTAACCGAACAGCCGAACCCCAAATCTTAAACGAAATCAAGAAGTGATCAAAACAAAATGGAATAAAATCGGCTCAAATATTAGCCCAATACTCATCCATCTACAGATCCATCTACACCAGCAAAAATAGGGTTCAAAAAGGAATGGGGAACAAAAAAGGAAGCAAACCGTAGTTACCTCGTTCCATGGGTCCTCCAGGGAGGTGTCGTAGGGGTTCGGGGGCGGGACGTACGGCACGGGGTCATAGGGGTCCCATCCCGCCGGGATCTGACTGCCACCGGCGGCAGCAGCCTCCGATGCACCGGCGGCGGCGACGTCCGTAGAGGGGACGGCGCCGAAGATGGAGGCGTCGCGCTTCGAGCCTACCTCGACGATGGGATTGGCATTCTCCTTGTCCATCTCGCCGGAGGAGGAAGAGGGAGAGGGAGAGGGTTTTTTGCTTTGGAGAAGATGATGGGACGTGAGAGAGTTGGCGATGCGTGAGCGAGTGAGAGTGACAGAGAGAGTGCGAGGAGGCGTCTATAAAGGCGAGGGGTGGTTAATGCGACCCGCGTCCTACGCGTGCACAGGTGCACGTCTGCACGTCTTGGACTTCTGCAACGCGACACGCGTCCACGATTGCACGTCTCGACTTCTCCACCGCGACCCGCGTCTACGCGTCAACAATTGCACGTGTCCTCGAGTCTAACCCTGGAAATTTAGATATACTCAGGTATACCCTCGAGTCTTATACTAGCATTTTTTGTGTGCTCAATTTTCCCCTCGAGTGCTAATACTGGCTAGTGCAATATACTCAGTTTTACCCTTGATGACCCACAAGTATAGGGGGTGTATCGTAGTATCTTTGATAAGTAAGAATGTCGATCCCAACGAGGAGCAGAAGGTGTTGACAGCAGTTTCGATGAAGGATTCACTGTAAATGCTCACAAACAAGTATTCAAGGGGTTTTGATGTAATAGATGAATAAAGTACGAGTAAGTAAAATGCGAGAGAAATAATTGCAGCGAGTGGCCCAATCCTTTTTAGCACAAAGGACAAGCCGGTTTGTTTACTTATAATGACCAAACGTTCTTGAGGACACACGGGGATTTTAGTCTAGTGCTTTCGCTTCATGTAGCTGATTAATCTTCATTGTTTTGATAAGTGTTGTGTGGGTGAACCTATGCTAATGCACCGACCTTCCTAGGACTAATACATACTTGTGATTATACCCCTTGCAAGCATCCGCAACTACAAGAAAGTAATTAAGATAATCTAACCACAGCCTTAAACTCTGAGATCATGCGATCCCTCTTGCATCGATATACTAACGGGGGCTCAGGTTTCTGTCACTCCGGCAACCCCGCAATTAGCAACCGAATACAAGATGCACTCCCCTAGGCCCATAAATGGTGAAGTATCGTGTAGTCGACGTTCACACGACACCACTAGAAGAATGACACCACAACTTAAATATCATAACATTGAATATTACTCAACCATAGTTCACTACTAACATTTAGACTTCACCCATGTCCTCAAGAACTAAACGAACTACTCACGAGACATCATATGGAATACAATCAGAGGTGATATGATGATGAATAACAATCTGAACATAAACCTTGGTTCTACTCAATAGCATCAATAACAAGTAGAAAGTAACACCGGGAGAGTTTCCCCTATCAAACAATCAAGATCCAACCCAAATCGTTACAACGGTGACGAGGTGCAGCGGTGGTGATGGCGG
This sequence comes from Lolium multiflorum, assembly GCA_030979885.1. Classification (NCBI taxonomy): domain Eukaryota; kingdom Viridiplantae; phylum Streptophyta; class Magnoliopsida; order Poales; family Poaceae; genus Lolium; species Lolium multiflorum. The sequence continues at coordinate 86,712,852 of CM061752.1, read as the reverse complement.
TGTAGATGGTGGAGATGATGATGATGATGATGGAGATGATGTCCAGCTCGATGACGATGGCGATGGCGTCGATTTCCCCCTCCGGGAGGGAATTTCCCCGGCAGATTCCTGCCCGCCGGAGAGCTCTTTTCTCTCTGGTGTTCTCCGCCCCGCAGAGGCGGCTGTAACTCTCCGTGAGGTACCCCTGTGGCTTAGGTTTTCGGGACGAAGGGTTTCGCGAAGAAAAGGAGGCGAAAGGGGCTGTGGGGCCCCCACACCACAAGGTGGCGCGGCCAGGCCATGGGCCGCGCCGCCCTATGGTCTGGGCCCACCTTGGGTCCCCTCTTCTCCCCCTTCTGGCTCCCTCCGTCATCTGGAAAAATAGGAATTTACGTGTAATTTCCTTCCACAGTTGATCTTCCGAAATATTGCGTTCTGACGATGCTTTTTCCAGCAGAATCCTGGCCCCGGTGCTTGATCCTCCAATAATGATGAAACATGCAAAATAGATGAAATAACATAAGTATTGTGTCCCAATATGAAATATATCAATGAATAACAGCAAATTATGATACAAAATAGTGATGCAAATTGGACGTATCAACTCCCCCCAAGCTTAGACCTCGCTTGTCCCCAAGCGAAACTGAGCTCAATAAACAAGACCACATGTTTATGGAGTGAGGAGTCGATAAATAAAATACGGACAAGAAGCATCATATTCATTCACACAAGACATTCTAGTAAACATTCTCTTCATATTACTCAACTTGAAATAAGTAAAGAGAAATCACAAGTAAAGGTGCATAGGAAATCATAAATGGTTATGGCAAACTTTGTTCTTGGTCAGAGAACTACTAACGGATTGTACTTATCTTCTAAACAAAGCTTTCATATTAGAATTTATATAGCAGGGCTTTCATTCTCAATCATAACAATCTCCTCATAATCATTGATAACTTTCAAAGTCATATTCATTCAGATAAAATTTGTACTAAACAAGAAAGTATAAAGGACATGATTAGCTCAATCATAGCATAAATGGTTGGTTCACAACAACTCAATTGCTTGCTTAAGACAGAGGGAAATAGGTTTACTGACTCAACATAAAAGTAAAAGATAGGCCCTTCGCAGAGGGAAGCAGGGATTAAATCATGTGCTAGAGCTTTTCAAGTTTTGAAATCATATAAAGAGCATAAAAGTAAGATTTTGAGCGGTGTTTGTTGTTGTCAACGAATGGTAGCGGGCACTCTAACCCCCTTGCCAAACGAACCTTCCAAGAGCGGCTCCCATGAGGGACGGCATCTCTACCAGCAAGGTAGATCATCCCCCTTCTCTTTTGTTTACACATGTATTTTAGTTTTATTATGGATGACACTCCCCCAACCTTGGCTTTCTCAATCCATGGCTAACCGAATCCTCGGGTGCCTTCCAACATTCACATACCATGGAGGAGTGTCTATTGCAAAATTAAGTTGCTTACTGATAAATCAGGGCAAAACATGTGAAGAGAATTATTAATGAAAGTTATTAATTGGGGCTGGGAACCCCGTTGCCAGCTCTTATTGCAAAATTATTGGATAAGCGGATGTGCCACTAGTCCATTGGTGAAAGTCCGCCCAACAAGATTGAAAGATAAAACACCACATACTTCCTCATGAGCTATAAAACATTGACACAAATAAAGAGTAGTATAGTTTGAATTATTTAAAGGTAGCACATGAAGTATTTACTTGGAATGGCAGAAAATACCATGTAGTAGGTAGGTATGGTGGACACAAATGGCATAGGTTTGGTCTAAGGTTATGGATGTATGAGAAGCATTCCCTCTCGATACAGGTCTTTGGCTAGCAAGGTTTGATAGCAAGCATAAAGGTTGAGGGAAACAAACAAATATACATATGATAGAACAATCATGCATCTTTCTCATAAGCACAAGCAATTTTACTTCAGAATACTAAACTCATTAGCATAGAGATAATAGAGTAATATATCTAAGTGTATTTCTCTCTTCTATTTAAACATCAGGGTGTTGTTGCTATTGACCAATGCTAAGTTTGCCAAAACCAAATAGATTTACTTGATGCTCCCAAAGTGATATCAATACTCATGTCAAGAGTAATCATATAATGGAGATTGCAAACTAAAATAAGGTGTGCAAAAAGTAAATGATAAGACTTCTCATTAATATTCCATAACGATAACTCACACCAACGGATACATAGATAACCAACTAAGAGAGATACTTCCACATTGCATACTATTCCATATGATAACTTCCCTACTCATGATATGACACTACTTGATAGTAAAAGATAAAGGTAGTGATGATGTGATACCGCGGCACTCCCCCAAGCTTGGAACAAACCAAGGGGATGCCAATACCGATGATGAATTACTCCTTCGGTGGTGATGGTGATGGATTCTTCTCGCGCTTCATAAGGATCTCCTTCAGCTTCAGCTTCTCAATTTTGCAATTCTGCACCAAAACTTGAAGAGACTCATTGTTATCCGAATATGGCGGTGACGGCCTTGTGCTGGGAATTGAGTAATATTCCAGCATTCTGCGAAGTCGCTGGTTCTCCTCCTGAAGTATCTCCACTTCCCTTTTGAGAGCACGATATTGATCACAAAACTCATCAGCAACCCGTATTGCTTCCTCCACACAAGGGAAAGAGTCGAGGTCCAGAGCAGGCGGAAGAGCTCCCTGCAAGTTATGAGAAAAAGAACGCCCAGTGTTAACCGATCCCACCAAGATTGGCTTACTCTTTGTAGTTTCCCACTCTCCTTTTGCTGATGCTATCTTCTTCTTCTCCTTATTGATCCTTTCATCCATCTCTTCCTTCCAAGGCCCCTTGTCCTTGTTGTTGGAGACCATGGTGCCTCTAGATCAAAACAAATCTGGCAGAAAACAGCTCGAAACAAAACACGACGAGAAAACGATATACGGACCTCCAGGGGTCCGGGGGATTATATAGCAAATATTTTTACAACAAAAGGAAGGTTCCAGGTCGAACAAGAGTCGGAGGGGGACAACGAGGCGGTGTCCTCATAGGTCGGCGCGGCCAGGCTGGGGCCCGCGCCGGCCTATGGGGGCACGCCCTCGTGCGTCTCCTCCACTCCGTTTCGATCCCGTAATTTTTCATATTTTCCAAAAACAGCAGAAATATTGTTCGGAAAGTAAATCGCGGACTTTTTATTACCTGTACTGTTACCTATTCAAAGTCGAGTTCTGGCGGACTGTCAATTTGTCCTTTGATGAAAGCCTCCGGTGTTTCCACTTGAATAATATCAACATCAACATTATAAGAATCACCTGAGATATAATGCTTGAGTCTTTGTCCATTCACCACTTGCGTAGCATTGCCTTGGAGAGAGCTAATTTTAATTGCTCCTGAACGATACACCTCCTCAACAACATATGGTCCTTCCCATTTCGAGAGTAATTTCCCTGCAAAGAATCTGAGACGAGACCGATACAATAGGACTTTATCCCCAATATTAAACTCTCTTTTGATGATCCTTCTATCATGCCATTTCTTAACTTTTTCTTTAAAGAGTTTAGCATTTTCATAAGCTTCACTTCTCCATTCATCTAGAGAACTTAATTGCAGCAACCTCTTATTACCGGCTAATTTAGGATCTTTATTTAATTCTCTAACAGCCCAATAAGCTTTGTGCTCTAGTTCTAGAGGTAAATGACAAGCTTTTCCATAAACCATTTTATAAGGTGACATTCCCATGGGATTTTTATAAGCAGTTCTATAAGCCCATAGTGCTTCCTTCAATTTGCTAGCCCAATTCTTTCTAGATTTATTAACGGTCTTTCCCAAAATGGATTTAATCTCTCTATTTGATAATTCTACTTGACCACTAGTTTGAGGGTGATAAGCGGAAGCAATTCTATGATTAATACCATACTTAGCAAGAGTTTTTCTAAAACCTCCATGAATAAAATGAGAACCTCCATCAGTCATAATATATCTAGGTACTCCAAATCTAGGAAATATAACATCTACAAGCATTTTTATAGAGGTCTCACCATCAGCACTCTTTGTAGGTATAGCTTCTACCCATTTAGTAACATAATCAACAGCGACAAGTATATGAGTGTTACCTTCTGAAGAAGGGAAAGGACCCATGAAGTCGAATCCCCAACAATCGAATGGTTCAATAACAAGAGTATAATTCATAGGCATTTCATTGCGTCTAGAGATATTACCAACTCTTTGACATTCATCACAAGATAAAATAAATTTCCTTGCATCTTTGAAAAGTGTTGGCCAATAAAAACCTGATTGTAGAACCTTTTGTGCGGTTCTATCTCCAGCGTGATGTCCTCCATAAACACTACCATGACATTTACTCAATATCTCCTGTTGTTCATATTCAGGAACACATCTTCGCATAATACCGTCTACTCCTTCTTTATATAAGTGTGGGTCATCCAAAAATAATGCCTCAAGTCATAAAAGAATTTCCTCCTTTGCTGAGCTGAAAAGGTTGGAGGCAAATACTTCGAAACAATAAAGTTAGCATAATCAGCATACCAAGGGCTCTCTCGCGAGCTCACCTTTATTACAGCCAATTGTTCATTTGGAAAACTATCATTAACAGGAACAGGATCATAAGCAATATTTTCCAATCTAGACAAATTATCAGCAACAGGATTATCAGCACCTTTCCTATCTATAATATGTAAATCAAATTCTTGCAAAAGAAGTACCCATCTAATAAGCCTTGGCTTAGCATCTTTCTTTGTCATAAGGTATCTAATTGCAGCATGATCAGTATGAATTGTGACTTTTGAATCAACAATATAGGGTCTAAACTTGTCACAAGCAAAGACTACAGCTAACAATTCCTTTTCAGTTGTAGCATAATTTCTTTGAGCAGCATCAAGAGTCTTACTAGCATAATGAATAACATTTAATTTTTTATCTACTCGCTGTCCAAGAACAGCGCCTACAGCAAAATCACTAGCATCACACATAATTTCAAAAGGCAAATTCCAATCAGGAGGTTCGACTACAGGAGCAGTTGTTAAGGCTTTCTTTAGAGTTTCAAAAGCTTCCTTACAATCATCATCAAAAACAAAAGGTACATCTTTTTGAAGAAGATTAGTAAGAGGCTTTGAAATTTTAGAGAAATCTTTAATAAATCTCCTATAAAACCCAGCATGACCAAGAACACTACGAATACCTTTAACATCCCTCGGATAGGGCATCTTCTCAATTGCTTCAACTTTAGCTCTATCAACTTCAATACCTCTCTCAGAAATTTTATGTCCCAATACAATTCCTTCATTAACCATAAAATGGCATTTCTCCCAATTAAGAACAAGGTTAGTTTCTTCACATCTCTGCAAAACTTTATCAAGGTTTCGCAAGCAATTATCAAAAGAATTCCCATAGACAGAAAAATCATCCATGAACACCTCTACAATACTTTCGCAAAAACCATGAAAAATAGCAGACATGCATCTTTGAAAAGTAGCAGGAGCATTACATAAACCAAAAGGCATACGCCTATAAGCATAAGTTCCATAAGGACAAGTAAACGTGGTTTTCTCTTGATCTTTAGCTTTAACAGCAATTTGTGAAAACCCAGAATAACCATCAAGAAAGCAAAAATGAGTATTTTTAGATAACCTTTCTAACATTTGATCAATAAAGGGTAAAGGGTAATGATCTTTCTTAGTAACTTTATTAACTTTTCGAAAATCAATGCACATTCTATACCCTACAACTACTCTTTGAGGAATAAGCTCATCATTATCATTAGGCACAACAGTCATTCCTCCTTTCTTAGGAACACAATGCACAGGACTAACCCATCTACTATCAGCAATAGGATATATAATACCAGCTTCAAGAAGTTTTAATACCTCGTTCCTTACCACCTCTTTCATCTTCGGAATTAGACGACGTTGATGTTCAACAACAGGCTTTGCATCATCTTCCATATTAATAGCATGTTGGCAAATAGAAGGAGAAATCCCTTTCAAATCATCAAGAGTATAGCCAATAGCTCCTCGGTGTTTCTTCAATATTTCCAATAACCTTTCTTCCTCAATCTCTGAAAGCTTAGAACTAATAATAACAGGATATATTTTCTTATCATCAATATGAGCATATTTAAGATTATCAGGTAAAGGCTTTAAATCGAAAACAGGATCTTCCTTTGGTGGCGGTGTTGTACCCAAATCTTCCACCGGTAAATCATGCTTGAGAATAGGTTGGCGAAGAAAAATTTCCTCAAGCTCATCTCTTTCTTTCCTAAAAGCTTCACTTTCACTATTCTCCAAATGTTGCTGCAAAGGATTATTAGGAACAAGAACAATAGATGCACACTGCTCCATTTTAAAATCATTACTAGGCAAGTCAGCTTTATAAGGAGTTTTAGTGAATTTAGAAAAGTTAAATTCATAAGGTTCACCAGCAAATCTAGTCAAAATTTTCTCTTTCTTACAATCTATAATAGCTCCACAAGTATTTAGAAAAGGTCTACCAAAAATGATAGGACAATAATCACTAGCAGCAGAACCAAGTACCAAAAAGTCAGCAGGATATTTAATCTTACCGCATAGAACTTCCACATCTCGAACAATACCAATTGGAGAAATAGTTTCTCTATTAGCCAGCTGAATAACCACATCAATATCTTCAAGTTCACAAGAATCAATTTCGTGCATAATCTCCGTGTAAAGCTCATAAGGAATAGCACTAACACTTGCACCAATATCACATAAACCATAATAGCAATGATCACCAATTCTAACAGATAGCATAGGAACACTAACTTGTTTGGGTTTATTAGGATGTGAAACAATATTAGAAGCATCTTCACAGAAAATAATATGACCATCCTCCACATTTTCAGTCACAAGATCTTTAACTATTGCAACAGCAGGTTCAATTTTAATTTGTTCTTCAGGTTCTTTAGGTTTCTTTTCACTTTTATTAACCGCACTAGATATGACAGAGTACTCCTTCATTTTAGCAGGGAAAGGAGTTTTTTCAATATAAACTTCAGGAATAACATTATCAACAGTTTCAATCACTACACATTTGTTTACAGATGAATCTACGTTATCTTTATATGGTTCATGATACTTATCAAAATTCTTCTTAGGCAATTCATAATGAGAGGCAAAAGCTTTATAAAGATTTGCAACAACTTGGGAATCAAGACCATATGTAGCACTCATATTACGAAATTTATCAGTATCCATAAAAGCTTCAATGCATTTATAATCATAAATTATACCTGACTCTCTATCCTTGTCGTTCTCCCATCCTTCAGTATTTTCTTGGATCCGATCAAGAAGGTCCCTTTTAAACTCTTCTTTATTGCGTGTAAATGATCCAGAACAAGAAGTATCCAGCAAGGTCTTGTCTTGAAAAGAAAGTCTTGCATATAAATTATCAATAATAACATTACCAGGAAGCTCATGAATGGGGCATTTGAGCATTAAAGACTTCAATCTCCCCCAAGCTTGGGCAATACTCTCTCCATCATGAGGCCAGAAATTATATATGCGGTTCCGATCCTTGTGAATTTCACTTGGAGGATAGAATTTGGAATAAAATAAAGGCACAATGTCCTCCCAATCAAGAGAATCACCATTCTTCAACAATTTATACCAATGCGCCGCTTTACCAGACAGCGATATAGTGAATAGTTTCTTTCTAACTTCATTCATAGCAATACCTGCACATTTGAATAACCCGCATAATTCATGCAAAAATAGTAAATGATCACCAGGATGGACAGTTCCATCCCCTTCATAGCGGTTATCCATAACACGTTCAATAATTTTCATAGGTATTTTATATGGTATCACTTCCTCACCTGGCGCTTCATCCACTACCGTTGCAGTAGATTTTCCCAAATAGAAATTGAAGAGAAGATCTCTCCATAATGACTTATAGCAGCAGGCAGAATTAAAATCAGCACAAACAGTAAAGGTTTTCCTTACCAATTCCACTTACCAATAGCGCTTCACTCCCCGGCAACGGCGCCAGAAAATAGTCTTGATGACCCACAAGTATAGGGGGTGTATCGTAGTATCTTCGATAAGTAAGAATGTCGATCCCAACGAGGAGCAGAAGGAGTGCAGTTTCGATGAAGGATTCACTGTAAATGCTCACAAACAAGTATTCAAGGGGTTTTGATGTAATAGATGAATAAAGTACGAGTAAGTAAAATGTGAGAGAAATAATTGCAGCGAGTGGCCCAATCCTTTTTAGCACAAAGGACAAGCCGGTTTGTTTACTTATAATGACCAAACGTTCTTGAGGACACACGGGGATTTTAGTCTAGTGCTTTCGCTTCATGTAGCTGATTAATCTTCATTGTTTTGATAAGTGTTGTGTGGGTGAACCTATGCTAATGCACCGCCCTTCCTAGGACTAATACATACTTGTGATTATACCCCTTGCAAGCATCCGCAACTACAAGAAAGTAATTAAGATAATCTAACCACAGCCTTAAACTCTGAGATCCTGCGATCCCTCTTGCATCGATATACTAACGGGGGCTCAGGTTTCTGTCACTCCGGCAACCCCGCAATTAGCAACCGAATACAAGATGCACTCCCCTAGGCCCATAAATGGTGAAGTATCGTGTAGTCGACGTTCACACGACACCACTAGAAGAATGACACCACAACTTAAATATCATAACATTGAATATTACTCAACCATAGTTCACTACTAACATTTAGACTTCACCCATGTCCTCAAGAACTAAACGAACTACTCACAAGACATCATATGGAATACAATCAGAGGTGATATGATGATGAATAACAATCTGAACATAAACCTTGGTTCTATGGTTTCACTCAATAGCATCAATAACAAGTAGAAAGTAACCGGGAGAGTTTCCCCTATCAAACAATCAAGATCCAACCCAAATCGTTACAGCGGTGACGAGGTGCAGCGGTGGTGATGGCGGTGTAGATGGTGGAGATGATGATGATGATGATGGAGATGATGTCCAGCTCGATGACGATGGCGATGGCGTCGATTTCCCCCTCCGGGAGGGAATTTCGGATTCCTGCCCGCCGGAGAGCTCTTTTCTCTCTGGTGTTCTCCGCCCCGCAGAGGCGGCTGTAACTCTCCGTGAGGTACCCCTGTGGCTTAGGTTTTCGGGACGAAGGGTTTCGCGAAGAAAAGGAGGCGAAAGGGGCTGTGGGGCCCCCACACCACAAGGTGGCGCGGCCAGGCCATGGGCCGCGCCGCCCTATGGTCTGGGCCCACCTTGGGTCCCTCTTCTCCCCCTTCTGGCTCCCTCCGTCATCTGGAAAAATAGGAATTTACGTGTAATTTCCTTCCACAGTTGATCTTCCGAAATATTGCGCTGACGATGCTTTTTCCAGCAGAATCCTGGGTGCTTGATCCTCCAATAATGATGAAACATGCAAAATAGATGAAATAACATAAGTATTGTGTCCCAATATGAAATATATCAATGAATAACAGCAAATTATGATACAAAATAGTGATGCAAATTGGACGTATCAACCCTCAAGTGGCTGGTCAACAGAGAGTCAACAAATGGGATTAACTAGTTAAATGAGTCATTTAATGTGCAAAAAAATCCGAAAAAGAGTGGCACTTACTCATGGAGTCTTTACCACAAATTGCCACTTCTCAAATCATAGATAAATCAAGTTTTACCACAAATTGCCACTTCTCAAATCACCTAGTAGCTATGAAGGTGCATGGTTTTCCACAATAAGCCCTTCCCAAAACAGCTTCCCCCAAATCATACTTTGTCTAAATGAGGCCACAATTCTCACACTGATGTATATTGGTATTGCAAATAGTTTGAGGTAGGCCAAGATGGGTTTCATTGTACAAAACACGCATTTTCCATTTTTTAAATCTCAAATTTGAATCCCTTAGTCTGTTTACTACTCAGGTGCCCTTGGTTTCTTGATAGTACTCAGTTTTGCCCTCTCTCTTCACAAATTCTCGCAGACGTGCAACATCGCCCTGATTGGTCTAGCCCATGTCACGCGGATCGTGCCCGCCGACCGTTGATCGTATGATCTAGGGAACGGGCAGGATAACCCCTCTCTCTGTTGGCAGTTAGCTTCCACCCTCTAAGTATGCTGAAGGGCGGTTTTCTGTATTATTTTTCACGCGCTAAAAATTATAAACTCTTTTAGGCGTTATTTTTCACGCAAAAAATGATAAACCATCACCGATTTGTTGTTGCCATTACTTTTCACGCAAAAAAAATGAAACCATCACCGATTTGTTGTAGCCATTACTTTTCACGCAAAAAAAATGATAAACCATCACCGATTTGTTGTTGCCATTACTTTTCACGCAAAAAAATGATAAACCATCAACAATTTGTTGTAGCCATTACTTTTCACGCAAAAAAATTGATAAACCATCACCGATTTGTTGTAGCCATTACTTTTCACGCAAAAAATGATAAACCATCACCGATTCCCTTTGTTGTAGCCATTACTTTTCACGCAAAAAATGATAAACCATCACCGATTTCTTGTAGCCATTACTTTTCACGCAAAAAATGATAAACCATCACCGATTTCTTGTAGCCATTACCTATCTTTGTATAGAATGATAAACCTATCACGTATGATTTTTGAGGTCATTTAGAGAAGGCAGAAAAAACCTAATTTGTTACAAAAGCTGGTTTCAGTGAGACCTAACCAAGTTTGGCATACATGATGGCATACCTATAACAACAAGGAATATCTAAAAGGGAAAGTTTCAGAAAATTTGAAATTTAGGGTGAAAATGATGCCATACATGATGCTGTTTTTCGAGGTTTTGACCTGAAAATCAATTGGGTATTATAAAGGGAAATAAAAAGTTCGAAAAATGTAAAAACGAAACAATCTATCTATCTATGTATAGAAGATCAGCTGTATGAAATTTGAGGTTATTTAGAGAAGGTAGAAAAAATCACCTTGTTAGAAAAGCTGGTTTCAGTGAGACGAAACGGCATGCGTTTAAGCAAAGTGATTTTTTCGAACATCTCCAAATGACCCCAAATTTTCCATACATGATGCCATACGTGTAACAACAAGGAACCCTATCTAAAAAGTGTCAAAAAAGTTTGCCCAACCGTATAGCTCTATCAAAAAGAACCTCACCATGGCGCTAGTATAATTTTGGGATAGTTACAAACTTTCGTTACCTAACCTTCAACATGAAACTTGTTTCAAATTCATTTTGGCCTACAAGAAACAAATCCCAACTTGATTCGAGCACCACAGCCTCCAAACGATGCCGATGCCGATATCGGCATGGTCAGAACGGCTATGCTCGCCGCCACTGCTAGGTCAACGTCGGGATGCACCCTCAATCCCGTCCCCTCATTCGATCACTGACACACCAGAGATACCGCCGAGGCCAATGCCGAACGTACATGCTGATGCCAATGCCGAACATGCATGCACGCCGCTGTGGGCACGGCCACGCCGACCCGCTATGCTGGACGCCACAGACCGCCGCGAGGTCTTTCCCTTCGCCACCACACTCTCCTAGCACCCACCTATACACGCCAGAAAGGAGAGACACTAGTTTTCTCTACATTGCTCGCGTTCGTGTCCGACACGGTCAGTCAAAGTTTTGAGGTGGTCGTCGATGTCGTCGACCATTTCTTCTCTTCTTTGCATGGTTAAACGCGTCTAGTTCATATCTATCTAATGCGTCTGGTCTCGCCTCATGCAGTTCTTTGTGGACGTCGATCTCATCTCGGCACCCCGCATGCCACCTCCTCCGTGCCATCGCTGTAGAGCTCCGTTTAAAAATCTAATCCTACCCGTGTATTGCCCCTTGTATCAGCGTCATGGCCCCACTTGTCATTCGATATACCGAAGCCCCACTCGTTCGCGTTTTGGTCAGGGATACAGCGATGCTTACGGTCAAACAAAGATGGATGGTCTGACGTGTCTTTGCGGGCTCTACGTGGCCCCACTAGTCAGAAGATAACGGTCAACCGTCGGGCAACCGGCCGTTACATCACGTGTGATGGTTTCAGACAAAGGCTTGGGTAAAACTGAGGAAAAACTAAGGAGCTGGGGAAAACTGAGCACAACTAAGGACCCGAGGGCACGAAAATAGAAATCCCTAAATATTACTCAACATAGTTCACTACTAACATGTAGACTTCACCCATGTCCTCAAGAACTAAACGAACTACTCACGAGACATCATATGGAACATAATCAGAGGTGATATGATGATGGATAACAATCTGAACATAAACCTTGATCCAATGGTTTCACTCAATAGCATCAATAACAAGTAGTAATCAATACCGGGAGAGTTTCCCCTATGAAATACTCAAGATTCAACCCTAGATGTTACAGCGGAGACGAGGTGCAGCGGTGGAGATGGCGGTGTCGATGGTGGAGATGATGATGATGATGATCCCAATGAAGTCCAGCTCGATGACGGTGACGATGGCGACGATTTCCCCCTCCGGGAGGGAATTTCCCCGGCGGATTCCTGCCCGCCGGAGAGCTCTCTTTCTCCGCCCCGGAGGCGCAGTCATTCTCGATTATCTCCTGCACCTTAGGTTTTCGGTAGATGAAGTATGAAGAGAGGCCGAGGCTGTGGGCCCCTCCCCGCAGGCGCGTGGGGAGCCGCGCCGGCCTATGGGGGGCCCATGGCAGCTCCTCCCTCCTCCTTTTTGGTCCTCTTCCTCTCGGAGAAATAGATTTTCTGTAATTTCCGTCAATTGTTGATCTTCAGAAATATGGTATCCTGACGGTGCTTTTTCCAGCAGAATCTGACTCCGGTGAATAATTCTCCAATAATCATGAAACATGCAAAATAGGTGAAATAACATAAGTATCATCTCTAAATATGAAATATATCAATGAATAACAGTAAATTATGATATAAAATAGTGATGCAAAATGGACGTATCACCAGACCATTGCTCAAAAGTTGTCCCTGAAGAAGGCACGCACCACAGTCATCACCACGATGACGAAGCTGATAAATGCCGGATCTGATCAGGACTGGCAAGAGTCCTCGGCTCGCAGAGCTGCTGCTTGTGCCTTGGCCATGTGCAAAGCACATTTTCCCGCCATGGACTTTGCGACGATCGCACGCAGAGTCCCCAAGGCCACCAACGTCAAGCAAGCCCTCGCGGAAACCCAAGGTTTTGACAAGAAGCATGACATTTCGGTTGGTTTCTCCGACGATATCAAGGGTACTCCCCGACAATGCCCTCCTTATGGGGCTTAGGGTAGATGGAATCTTGTAGGCTGACACGAGACATCGGTTATCAAACAAGCGGGGATAGCGATTTACCCAGGTTCGGGGCCCTCGGTGAGGTAAAACCCTTATGTCCTGCCTGTCTGATCTTGATTGCTGAAAATATCGGTTACAATGGGGTGCCGAAGGTTTCGACTATGATCTCGCCGAGAGACTAAGTTCTACGATGACCTAGCTCTAGACTTACGGTGGTTATGGCTGTTATGATTGTGTGTCCCTCGGCCCCTCTCTGGCCCTTATAGCCAGGTCTCGAGAGGTCTGTCCGGGTACGACTAGGATAAAGAGTCCTAGGTCTAAACTTTCCTTTCTCTTCCTTCTTGTCTTGTCCTTCAAAGAATCCTTCTTTGAAACCGACGTAGCGGCCCATCTGGTCATCAGTGCCTTTGGGCCCCTCCTGGCCGTAGAGGTAGTACAATACTAGTTACCCGAAGGGTAATGCCCACATCAGTAGCTCCCGAGTGACTGGCCGAAGATACTTCGGGCAGGGACTAAAACATGTCTTCTGTCGAATGTTCGTCTTAGCCGAAAAATCTTGATTTCCTTGTAATAGCAGCGTCTTCTTTATCGGGTGCGCGTTTAGCGCTTCCGATGGGAGTAGCCCCCGAGTCTAGGCACGGATGCTTGCAACCGTGTGTAGACTCAAGTTGTACTACTCGAATGTTTTCTTCTGCTGAAGCTTTCTACAAACTATCATGATCATCTGATATATTTTCCTATATCGGGACTTCAATACTTTCAAGCAAGGTTTAGTACGTAACGTGCCCAGCTTTACCGGTTAACTGCCAATGGCAAAACAACGTTACCCTACACAGAATCAAGTCCCCGGGCATGATTCTGGACTTGAAAAAGTCTTCAAGTCCAAATTTCATCGGGGCTCACGCCCGATGGGAGTAGCCCCCAGGCCCGGCGAGGCAACGCGCGTAGACTTAGACCAAACCACTCGAATGTTTCATTTTCCTTCGGATGCTCCATGTGGAGTCAATGCTTTTCATGACATAATCGATGACATAACCACTACCGCGGTCTGATTGACAGGACATGACCTGACGGGCCCACCCTACTTCTGCGCGGTCAGTTAGGAAATGACTAGTGCTTGTGCATTGACCGAGGCGCCTCCTCGATTTCCGCGCGTAGTGGGCGTAATGGGCCGCCGTTTCCATCTCTCTTGCTTAGACACGTGTATAATTGGATCCTCGTCCACCTCTCTACGATCATCAGCGTTACAGCCACGATTTCCCATCAATCCTTGCTATAAATAACGAGCCTTTTACCGTTTTCACTTTTTACGCCTCCATACTACTCGCCTTTCTTCTTAGTTCTTTCTCGCCATTGTTCCTGCTTTCAAGAGATTGAGCACCACGGGCAAGAAGAAGGGAACCACTGGTTCAAGCGCTTCCGCGGGCGCGACCAAGATCAGCCTTGACTGGTGCGCCTCCACCATTTCCAACCGCGAGGTGAACAGGCTGCGCACGCTCGGCTTCATCTCATCTGCTGATTCTGACATCCGCCTCCTAAAGGTTTTACTGTTATGTTCGCCGCCTTCTTGTTTCGTGGGCTTTCTCTCCCTGCCCACCAATTCCTTCGCTCTCTTCTTTTCTTTCTACGGGATCCAGCTCTGGAAGCAGACCCCCAATTCCATTCTTCATCTTTCCATCTTCATCACTCTATGCGAGGCCTTCCTTGGCATCGACCCCCACTGGGGCTTGTGGAGGAAGATCTTCTACGTCAAAATCCAGAACGGCAATGACGCCCCCCCCCCCCCGTTGTTGGCGGTGTCGGTTTTGTCGTCTGAAAGGAGGTCAACTATTTCGACTACCCGATGAAGGAATCAGTCTAGGGCTAGCGATAGAAATGGTTCTATCTACGAGACATCCCAGCATCTGGACGACGCTCCAACATGCCTCCGTTTGAAGATGTCTCCCTGGCTACGCCGAAGAAATCCTGGCGGAACACTTTGACTGCCGAAGAAAGTGCCATAGCCGACCAACTGTATGAAAAGGTCATGGACCTAAAGAATGCAGAAGGTCTAACGATGTGTGGCACTGAGGTGGTCTCAGTGTTTCTAAAGCGTCGGGAGCAACCACTAATGTCTCGGCCTCATCAGCTGTGGATGTACACCGGCGAAGACGATAAATCAAGGGTCAGCTTAACTGATCTATCTGATGAAGAACTTCGTGATGAGGTGCGGCTCGTGACTCGTCTTAGCCAGAAGGACAATATTATTCTGACTTCGGCTCGCCCTCCTCTTGATCTTAAGCATCTTCCAGCCAAGGTAATTTTCCTTGCATTTGCTTCAAGGGTCATTTCTATTTCTGCATCTGAACTCGATAATTTCTTTATTTGTCGATGATGGCGTGTAACTCACACGTTCGTTGGGAACCCCAAGAGAAACGTATGATGCGCACAGCAACAAGTTTTCCCTCAGAAAGAAACCAAGGTTTAATCGAACCAGGAGGAGCCAAGAAGCACGTTGAAGGTTGATGGTGGCGAAATGTGATGCGGCGCAACAACAGGGATTCCGGCGCCAACGTGGAACCTGCACAACACAACCCAAGTACTTTGCCCCAACGAAACAGTGAGGTTGTCAATCTCACCGGCTTGCCGTAACAAAGGATTAACCGTATTGTGTGGAAGATGATTGTTTGCAAGAAAACAGTAAAACAAGTATTGCAGTAGATTGTATGCTATGTAAAGAATAGGACCGGGGTCCACAGTTCACTAGAGGTGTCTCTCCCATAAGATAAAATCATGTTGGGTGAACAAATTACAGTCGGGCAATTAACAAATAGAGAAGGGCATAACAATGCATATACATGATATGATAAATATAGTGAGATTTAATTGGGCATTACGACAAAGTACATAGACCGCCATCCAACCGCATCTATGCCTAAAAAGTCCACCTTCAGGTTATCATCCGAACCCCATTCAGTATTAAGTTGCAAAGCAACAGACAATTGCATTAAGTATGGTGCGTAATGTAATCGACAACTACATCCTTAGACATAGAATCAATGTTTTATCCCTAGTGGCAACATCACATCACAACCTTAGAACTTTCTGTCACTGTCCCAGGTGTCAATGAAGGCATGAACCCACTATCGAGCATAAATACTCCCTCTTGGAGTTAAGAGCAAAAACTTGGCCAGAGCCTCTACTAATAACGGAGAGCATGCAAGATCATAAACAACACATAAACAATAGATTGATAATCACCATAACATAGTATTCTCTATCCATCGGATCCCGACAAACACAACATATAGTATTACAGATAGATGATCTTGATCATGTTAGGCAGCTCACAAGATCCAACAATGAAGCACAATTAGGAGAAGACGACCATCTAGCTACTGCTATGGACCCATAGTCCATGGGTGAACTACTCACTCATCACTCCGGAGGCGACCATGGCGGTGTAGAGTCCTCCGGGAGATGAATCCCCTCTCCGGCAGGGTGCCGAGGCGATCTCCTGAATCCCCGAGATGGGATCGCGGCGGCGGCGTCTCGGAAGGTTTTCCGTATCGTGGCTCTCGGTACTGGGGGTTTCGCGACGGAGGCTATAAGTAGGCGAAAGGGCAGGTCAAGAGGCGGCACGAGGGGCCCAGGGGACAGGCCGGCGCGGCCAGGGCCTGGGCCGCGCCGCCCTGTCACCTGGCCACCTCGTGGCCCCACTTCGACCCCTTCGGTCTTCTGGAAGCTTCGTGCAAAAATAGGACCCTGGGCGGTGATTTCGTCCAATTCCGAGAATATTTGCTTACTAGGATTTCTGAAACCAAAAACAGCAGAAAACAGCAACTGGCTCTTCGGCATCTTGTTAATAGGTTAGTTCCGAAAATGCGTAAATACGACATATAATGTGCATAAAACATGTAGGTATCATCAATAAAGTAGCATGGAACATAAGAAATTATCGATACGTTGGAGACGTATCAGCATCCCCAAGCTTAGTTCTGCTCGTCCCGAGCAGGTAAAACGATAACAAAGATAATTTCTAAAGTGACATGCCATCATAATCTTGATCATACTATTTGTAAACATATGTAATGAATGCAGCGATCAAAACAATGGTAATGACATGAGTAAACAACTGAATCATAAAGCAAAGACTTTTCATGAATAGTACTTCAAGACAAGCATCAATAAGTCTTGCATAAGAGTTAACTCATAAAGCAATAAATCAAAGTAAAGGTGTTGAAGCAACACAAAGAAGATTAAGTTTCAGCGGTTGCTTTCAACTTATAACATGTATATCTCATGGATATTGTCAACATAAAGTAATATAACAAGTGCAATATGCAAGTATGTAGGAATCAATGCACAGTTCACACAAGTGTTTGCTTCTTAAGGTGGAGGGAGATAGGTAAACTGACTCAACAATAAAAGTAAAAGAATGGTCCTTCAAAGAGGAAAGCATCGATTGCTGTATTTGTGCTAGAGCTTTTATTTTGAAAACATGAAACAATTTTGTCAACGGTAGTAATAAAGCATATGAGTTATGTAAATTATATCTTACAAGTTGCAAGCCTCATGCATAGTGTACTAATAGTGCCCGCACCTTGTCCTACTTAGCTTGGACTACCGGATCTTTGCAATGCCATGTTTCAACCAAGTGTCACAAAGGGGTACCTCCATGCCGCCTGTACAAAGGTCTAAGGAGAAAGCTCGCATTTTGGATTTCTCGCTTTTGATTATTCTCAACTTAGACATCCATACCGGGACAACATGGACAACAGATAATGGACTCCTCTTAAATGCATAAGCATGTAGCAATAATTATTATTCTCATATGAGATTGAGGATATATGTCCAAAACTGAAACTTCAACCATGATTCATGGCTTTAGTTAGCGGCCCAATGTTCTTCTCTAACAATTTGCATGCTCCAATCATTAAGGTGATAGATCCTTCAGACAAGACGGACATGCATAGCAACTCACATGATATTCAACAAAGAATAGTTGATGGCGTTCCCCAGAAGCATGGTTATCGCACAACAAGCAACTTAATAAAAGATAAAGTGCATAAGTACATATTCGATACCACAATAGTTTTTAAGGCTATTTTGTCCCATGAGCTATATATTGCAAAGGCGAATGATGGAATTTTAAAGGTAGCACTCAAGCAATTTACTTTGGAATGGCGGAGAAATACCATGTAGTAGGTAGGTATAGTGGACACAAATGGCATAGTAGTTGGCTCAAGGATTTTGGATGCATGAGAAGTAATCCCTCTCGATACAAGGTTTAGGCTAGCAAGGTTATTTGAAGCAAACTCAAGGATGAACCGGTGCAGCAAAACTCACATAAAAGACATATTGTAAACATTATAAGACTCTACACCGTCTTCCTTGTTGTTCAAAACTCAATACTAGATATTATCTAGACCTTAGAGAGACCAAATTATGCAAATCAAATTTTAGCAAGCTCTATGTATTTCTTCATTAATGGGTGCAAAGCATATGATGCAAGAGCTTAAACATGAGCACAACAATTGCAAAGTATCACATTATCCAAGACATTTTAGAATTACTACATGTAGCATTTTCCAATTCCAACCATATAACAATTTAACGAAGAAGAAACTTCGCCTTGAACATTATGAGTAAAGCCTAAGGACATATTTGTCCATATGCAACAAGCGGAGCGTGTCTCTCTCCCACAAAGTGAATGCTAGGATCCATTTTATTCAAACAAAAACAAAAACAAAAACAAACCGACGCTCCAAGTAAAGAACACAAGATGTGATTGAATAAAAATATAGTTTCAGGGGAGGAACCTGATGATGTTGTCGATGAAGAAGGGGATGCCTTGGGCATCCCCAAGCTTAGACGCTTGAGTCTTCTTAGAATATGCAGGGATGAACCACGGGGCATCCCCAAGCTTAGAGCTTTCACTCCTCTTGATCATAGTATATCATACTCCTCTCTTGACCCTTGAAAACTTCCTTCACACCAAACTTCAAGCAAACTCATTAGAGGGTTAGTGCACAATTAATAATTCACACATTCAGAGGTGACACAAACATTCTTTACACTTCTGGACATTGCATAAAGCTACTGGATATTAATGGATCAAAGAAATTCATCCAACATAGCAAAAGAGGCAATGCGAAATAAAAGGCAGAATCTGTCAAAAACAGAACAGTCCGTAAAGACGAATTTTAAAGTGGCACCAGACTTGCTCAAATGGAAAAACTCAAAACTAATGAAAGTTGCGTACATATCTGAGGATCACGCTCGTAAATTGGCAGATTTTTTCGAATTTTCTACAGAGACTTGTGCCCAGATTCGTGACAGACAACAATGCTGTTTCTGCGCAGCGATCCCAAATATAACATCAACTTTGACATAGAAACTTTACTTGGCACAAAAACATGATAAGGAGAGGTTGCTACAGTAGTAAACAACTTCCAAGACTCAAATATAAAACAAAGTACTGTAGTAAAAACATGGGTTGTCTCCCATAAGCGCTTTTTTTAACGCCTTTCAGCTAGGCGCAGAAAGTGCAAATCAAGTAACATCGAGAGTAGAAGCATCAACATCATAACTTGTTCTAATAATAGAATCAAAAGGCAACTTCATTCTCTTTCTAGGGAAGTGTTCCATACCTTTCTTGAGAGGAAATTGATATTTAATATTACCTTCCCATATCAATAACAGCACCAACGGTTCGAAGAAAAGGTCTTCCCAACACAATAGGACAAGATGCATTGCATTCGATATCCAAGACAACAAAATCAACGGGGACAAGGTTATTGTTAACCGTAATGCGCACATTATCAATCCTCCCCAAAGGTTTCTTTTTAACATTATCAGCAAGATTAACATCCAAATAACAATTCTTCAATGGTGGCAAGTCAAGCATATCATAAATCTTTTTAGGCATAACAGAAATACTTGCACCAAGATCACATAAAGCATTACATTCAAAGTCATTGAATTTCATTTTAATGATGGGCTCCCAACCATCTTCTAACTTTCTAGGAATAGAAGTTTCAAGTTTTAGTTTCTCTTCTCTAGCTTTTATGAGAGCATTTGTAATATGTTTTGTAAAGGCTAAATTTATAGCACTAGCATTAGGACTTTTAGCAAGTTTTTGCAAGAACTTTATAACTTCAGAGATGTGGCAATCATCAAAATCTAAATCATTATGAGCTACAGCAATGGGATCATTGTTCCCAAGGTTGGAAAAAATTTCAGCAGTTTTATCACAAGCAGTTTCAGCAGTTTTAGCAATTTCAGGCAGTTTTGTTCGCTTTGCACTAGGAGTAGAAACATTGCCAACACCAATTATCTTACCATTGATAGTAGGAGGTGCAGCAACATGTGAATCATTATCATTACTAATGGTGGTAATAGTCCAAACTTTAGCTACATTATTCTCTTTAGCTAGTTTTTCATTTTCTTCTCTATCCCACCTAGCACGCAATTCAGCCATTAATCTTATATTCTCATTAATTCTAACTTGGATGGCATTTGCTGTAGTAGTAATCTTATTATCAATATCATTATTAGGCATAACTTTCAATTTTAAAAGATTAACATCGGAGGCAAGTCTATCAACTCTAGAAGCAATAATATCAATTTTATCAAGCTTTTCCTCAACAGATTTGTTAAAAGCAGTTTGTGTACTAATAAATTCTTTAAGCATAGCTTCAAGACCAGAGGGTACACTCCTATTATTGTTGTAAGAATTCCCATAAGAATTACCATAACCATTACCATTAGCAGAAGGATATGGCCTATAGTTATTACCAGAGTTGTTCCTATAAGCATTGTTGTTGAAATTATTATTTTTAATGAAATTCACATCAACATTTTCTTCTTGAGCAACCAATGAAGCTAAAGGAACATTATTTGGATCAACATTAGATCTACCATTCACAAGCATAGACATAATCACATCAATCTTATCACTCAAGGAAGAGGTTTCTTCAACAGAATTTACCTTCTTACCTTGTGGAGCTCTTTCCGTGTGCCATTCAGAGTAATTTATCATCATATCATCAAGAAGTTTTGTAGCCGCCCAAAGTGATGGACATAAAGGTACCTCCAGCAGCTGAATCCAATAAATTCCGCGAAGAAAAATTTAGTCCTGCATAGAAGGTTTGGATAATCATCCAAGTAGTCAGTCCATGGGTTGGGCAATTCTTTACCAAAGTTTTCATTCTCTCCCATGCTTGAGCAACATGTTCAGTATCTAATTGCTTAAAATTCATTATGCTACTTCTCAAAGATATAATTTTAGCGGGAGGATAATATCTACCAATAAAAGCATCCTTACATTTAGTCCATGAATCAATACTATTCTTAGGCAAAGATAGCAACCAATCTTTAGCTCTTCCTCTTAATGAGAAAGGAAACACTTTCAATTTAATAATATCACCATCTACATCCTTATACTTTTGCATTTCACAAAGTTCAACAAAATTATTGAGATGGGCAGCAGCATCATCAGAACTAACACCAGAAAATTGATCTCTCATAACCAGGTTCAGTAAAGCAGGTTTAATTTCAAAGAATTCTGCTGTAGTAGCAGGTGGAGCAATAGGTGTGCATAGGAAATCATTATTATTTGCGTTTGTGAAGTCACACAACTTAGTATTTTCAGGGGTATTCATTTTAGCAACGGTAAATAAAACAAACTAGATAAAGTAAATGCAAGTAATTAATTTTTTTGTGTTTTTGATATAGAGAGCAAGACAGTAAATAAAGTAAAACTAGCAACTATTTTTTGTGTGTTTTGTTTAGGTGCAGCAAACAAAGTAGTAAATAAAATAAAGCAAGACAAAAACAAAGTAAAGAGATTGAGAAGTGGAGACTCCCCTTGCAGCGTGTCTTGATCTCCCCGGCAACGGCGCCAGAAAAAGAGCTTGATGGCGTGTAACTCACACGTTCGTTGGGAACCCCAAGAGGAAGGTATGATGCGCACAAAGAGCAAGTTTTTCGAACCAGGAGGAGCCAAGAAGCATGTTGAAGGTTGATGGTGGCGAAATGTGATGCGGCGCAACAACAGGGATTCCGGCGCCAACGTGGAACCTGCACAACACAACCCAAGTACTTTGCCCCAACGAAACAGTGAGGTTGTCAATCTCACCGGCTTGCTGTAACAAAGGATTAACCGTATTGTGTGGAAGATGATTGTTTGCAAGAAAACAGTAAAACAAGTATTGCAGTAGATTGTATGCTATGTAAAGAATAGGACCGGGGTCCACAGTTCACTAGAGGTGTCTCTCCCATAAGATAAAAGCATGTTGGGTGAACAAATTACAGTCGGGCAATTAACAAATAGAGAAGGGCATAACAATGCATATACATGATATGATAAATATAGTGAGATTTAATTGGGCATTACGACAAAGTACATAGACCGCCATCCAACTGCATCTATGCCTAAAAAGTCCACCTTCAGGTTATCATCCGAACCCCATTCAGTATTAAGTTGCAAAGCAACAGACAATTGCATTAATTATGGTGCGTAATGTAATCGACAACTACATCCTTAGACATAGAATCAATGTTTTATCCCTAGTGGCAACAACACATCACAACCTTAGAACTTTCTGTCACTGTCCCAGGTGTCAATGAAGGCATGAACCCACTATCGAGCATAAATACTCCCTCTTGGAGTTAAGAGCAAAAACTTGGCCAGAGCCTCTACTAATAACGGAGAGCATGCAAGATCATAAACAACACATAAACAATAGATTGATAATCACCATAACATAGTATTCTCTATCCATCGGATCCCGACAAACACAACATATATTACAGATAGATGATCTTGATCATGTTAGGCAGCTCACAAGATCCAACAATGAAGCACAATTAGGAGAAGACGACCATCTAGCTACCGCTATGGACCCATAGTCCAGGGGTGAACTACTCACTCATCACTCCGGAGGCGACCATGGCGGTTTAGAGTCCTCCGGGAGATGAATCCCCTCTCCGGCAGGGTGCCGGAGGCGATCTCCTGAATCCCCCAGATGGGATTCGCGGCGGCGGCGTCTCTGGAAGGTTTTCCGTATCGTGGCTCTCTCGGGGTTTCGCGACGGAGGCTATAAGTAGGCGAAAGGGCAGGTCAAGAGGCGGCACGAGGCCGGGGACAGGCCGGCGCGGCCAGGGCCTGGGCCGCGCCGCCCTGTCACCTGGCCTCGTGGCCCCACTTCGACTTCCCTTCGGTCTTCTGGAAGCTTCGTGCAAAAATAGGACCCTGGCGGTGATTTCGTCCAATTCCGAGAATATTTCCTTACTAGGATTTCTGAAACCAAAAACAGCAGAAAACAGCAACTGGCTCTTCGGCATCTTGTTAATAGGTTAGTTCCAGAAAATGCGTAAATACGACATATAATGTGCATAAAACATGTAGGTATCATCAATAAAGTAGCATGGAACATAAGAAATTATCGATACGTTGGAGACGTATCAGTCGACAGGCTTCCACCATTGCTCAATGATATCCTCCTACACCCGAAAGTGGAGTAGAGAGAGAGGATGACGATGATTCGGAGGAGACTGAAAATGAGCAGCATGCTCTCGAGGACAGCGACGTCCAAGGTGACGAAGCCCCGAGGACGATGCTCGCACTAAGGCTATGCGACGCAGGAAGATCAATGAAGACTTGATGAAAACTTCTGAATCGAGTACTAGCGGACAAGATGATGATGCTAATGTAACTGCGTCGCCTCCTCCAGCCGCAAAGAGCTCAGCAGGCCTCTTCGCTGCTGAAGATGACCTGGAGTTGTAAGTTTCCGCTTTTCCGTTGCATCTAACTTCCTTCAATTCATCTAATACGTCTTCTTGTTTTCAAGCAACTCTGATGACGATGATGAAGTCCCTCTCGCGAAGAGGGCAAAATTATTTTCTGAAAGAACTGAGCAGCAAAGGAGTCGAATCCTTCGACTGATGAGCTCACTCCTCCTCCAAGAGCAGTTGTGGCCAAGGTTCCTCTATCGAAGGTTAACCCTTATGCCGGCGCCTCCACCCCTTCGACTGCTCGTGATCATGTAAGTATAACATTCGGCTAAACACTCTTTTAGTCTTTGAACCGATGATTGATTTTTTTGGACTAAGCATTAACTGAAATTCATTTTCCATGCAACTTATCATAACTTTTCATCTTCTTCCTTGCAGCCGATTTTTTGCCACAGTTGACGCTGTGGCAGATTTTGCTGACCAATTCACCCGCCTGGAATCCGAGAACGTCCAACTTTGCAAGGCCATCAAGACTTCGGCTATTTTGGTGTTGGAAGCCAATAGGTTCACATCCGAAGCTTAGAACGAGAACACACTGTTGAAGGATGAGCTGAAGAAGCTGAAGAACAAGATGAGCAAGAAGCCAGACGCGAGGCTGCCTTCTAGCCGATGAAAAAGAAGGCTCTCTTCGAGAGTCCATCACGAACTTGCTAGGTAAATTTCTTTTCTCCCATTGCACGGTATTCTTCCAATACTATCTTCTGGATTGCTTAATCGTAATTTTCCCAGATGCTGCGATATGCCTATCGACTGTGCAGGCAAGCCTCGAGAGGATTCGATGTATGATGCCCTTTCACTTGCCACTGATTCCAATAACCAAGTCCAAGGTCTTTTGCAGAAAACCAAGGAGGCTTTGTCGAAGTTATTTTCGATGATGTTCCCAAAGTTGAGCCAAAACAAGACTCTTGGCGAGATGGCGGACGCCTTCTTCATCGAATCTTCTCTATAGAGGTACAAGCGGCGCTCCCATCTCTTCGGGGCGGTTCTTACTTTCCAATTGTTAATGAGGCACGGGCTAGGTTATGAGCTGGAAAAGTTGTCCAAGGCATTGTCAGTAGATGCCAACGAATGCCTAGTCAGCCTCGAACCTTTCAAGCAATCGGCAGTGATATGCTCCAACAAACTCCTCAAGTTAGTTGATGAAGAGAAGAACAAAGCTGCATCTAAGGCTGCTCCTGATTCATCATAGGCTCAACCTTGAAATAACCCTTGCTCCATTATTGTAATGTCAGATACAATTTAGTCTAGCCTTGTTTTGTACTAGCTGTTGCTAGTATTAACAATCATTTGGATGTAATATATGCTCCCGATGGGACTTTTTATCCATGCTTTCCTGAATTGAGAATTGTGCTGCAGATTCCTTCAACTTCTTCCCGTGCCGAACCTTCTCTGAATCCTTCGGCTAGTGATGAATCTGATCTTGTTCGTCGTTTACGCGATCAAATATCTCGGTTGAACAAAGACATATCCAATCTTCATGCTATGGCGGCATTGGTGAAAAGAAAAAGCAAAATTGCTAATGCAATTGAAAAGGTGCATTACTACTTTGACAAATACCACGCTCATCTCTCCATGGTATGGAAAACTATGTTTACATTGGATCAAGCACCCGAGACTCTGTCTGCTTTATTCAACCGGTTCAAGACTCCGGAGAGAATTCGATTACTGGTACGGAAGGAACTTCTTGCTGGAGCCGAACATGCGCTTGCTTCAGTCTTAGCGTGCCACCCGACCTTAGATTTGGAGGCCATAGCGAACGCCAATAGAAGATTAAACCAATATTACTCCATAGCCAGACATCCTGCGTATCTCTCGAATGGAAACAAGAATCGAAAGGGACTTGAAGGCTCGAGAAGACCAAGAGGCCTTGCCATGAAGTTTTGTGTAGATTTTGTTTTAAATAAAGACCTTGCGTTGCAAGAAATAACCCTGTATGTTCTTGATGTATTCCTTAAACATCATTTGTTTTTGAACTTGTTAGTTCAATTTGAAAAGCTTTGTCGATGGAAACTGAGTGATTAGGTTAGTTTACTCACTCGACGACTCTGTTGTAATTGCATTATCTGCAGAGCCGATTCGTAAGTTCTGTAAGAGCGACACCCTTTGAGTAAATGA
Source organism: Lolium multiflorum (assembly GCA_030979885.1). NCBI lineage: Eukaryota > Viridiplantae > Streptophyta > Magnoliopsida > Poales > Poaceae > Lolium > Lolium multiflorum. The sequence goes on along the minus strand of CM061752.1, from coordinate 86,686,726 downwards.
GGGATTTAAGCGCTTTATTTATTTGGTCTCGTAACACGGTGCACCGGTATGAGCCTTTTTTTCAAGTAATATCATTTCCATCGACTGCAGCACTCATGAATTTTCTTGAGGCTTGGATGGTTTAGTAATGTATCGATAATCATAGCTCCCGATGGGAGTATTAATTAATTATCGATACCATAGTAGTTTCTTACAGCCCCCGAGTATTATCAAGTTAGCTGCGCGATGTGCAACTTTAGCCGAAGGTCCCGATGGGAGTAGTAACAAATAAAAGGGGACCCGAACATTCATTCGAGTATTGGAATAATAATTATAATGACGAAGTAGTAACTTTTATTCATAATATGCGAAGGGCTGAGAAGCCTCTATGTAGCGAATAAGGAAAGGTCAAACTCTATGCATAGAATCGTCGCAAGTGTGCAACGTTCCATGGATTTCCAACATCTTTGCTTGAAGCAGGGTTCTTGAGACGATAAGCTCCTCCTGGTATTACTTCAGTGATGATAAACGGTCCTTTCCATGGAGATTCAAGTTTCAAAGTTCTTTCCTGCTTCAATCGTAATACCATGTCACCAACGCTGAAGCCTTCGGTTGCGAATTCATCGACTGTGGTAGTTTTGTATCGCCTGCTGATATACTGCCGTTCTGGATAAGGCAATGTCTCGAGCTTCATCAAGAAGATCCACATCATCTTGTAGTGCATGAACGGAAGCTGTCTCTGTGTACGCGGTCACCCGAGGAGCTTCGAAACGAACATCGGCTGGCAAAACTGCTTCGGCTCCGTGAACAAGGAAGAACGGAGTGTACTGGGTCGACCTATTTGGCGTAGTCCGCAGGCTCCATAGCACGGATGGTAATTCTTCGACCCAAGCTCTGGCTGCGCCTGTGAGGCGTTTTTTAATGCCGTCACATATTAAGCCATTGATCCTTTCTACTTGACCATTGGTTTGAGGATGTGCAACGGAAGCAAATTTGAGTTTGATACCATTGTCATCACAAAATTTATGGAATTCCTTGGACTCAAAATTGGTTCCGTTGTATGTAATGATGCTATGAGGCATACAAAAGCGACAAGTTATTCCCTTGAAGAATTGGACATCAGTTTTAGCTGTTTGATCTCTGACTGGTACGGCTTCAATCCATTTAGTGAACTTACCGACTACGACCAACAGATACGTGTGTCCTCCAGGTGATGATCTCGGCAGCGGACCAACTTGATCGAGTCCCCATTGCGCAAAGGGCCAGGCCAAAGGTATTGTCATTAGATCCGTTGCAGGCACGTGAGGCTTTGGTGCAAAATGTTGGCATGGGTCACACTTCCGCATCAGTTCTCGAGCGTCAGATGCTGCTGTTGGCCAATAGAACCCTGCTCTGAAAGTTTTGGCTACAAGAGCCCTACTACTTGCATGATGACCACAAGTTCCTTCGTGTATCTCACGCAATAGAGCTTTTCCATCGGCAATGGCAATACACCTTTGAAATATACCAGAGATACTATGCTTATAAAGTTCGCCATCTACTATGGTAAAGGCCTTAGACCGACGCACGATACGCTTGGCCTCCGTTGGATCGTCCGGCAATTTTTTCTCCATTAAATATGCTAGAAAAGGCTCAGTCCAAAGAGGTTCAAGGAGAAGGATTTGCTTTGTAGATTGCATCGTAGGACCTTCGACATCTTCCTGGAGCTCAGTTTCGACCAGTCGACACTTCTGGAGGTGCCGAAACCTTTTCTTTAATTGACCATTGAGAAATAACTTCATAGAAGAGTCCATCTGGAATAGGGGAGCATGTGGACCCTATATTGGCTAAAGCATCGGCTTCCTTGTTGCTAGCCCTGCCGATGTGTTTTAGCTCGCATACTTCAAATTTGGCTTCCATGGACTGGTATATTTGACAATAAGCAATCATGTTATCACTGACTGCGTCACATAAATTCATCGACTGCTGCACCACAAGATTTGAATATCCATAGATTTCCAAACAAGTTGCTCCGCATGCTTTGGCCATATGCATCCCGTGTAACAGCGCTTCATACTCCGCTTCATTATTTCTCGGCAGTGGAACGTTCATCCTTAGAATATACCTCATCTTGTCTTCTTGTGGTGAGATCAACACTACTCATGCTCCTACGCCTGTACTCCGCTTTGATCCATCAAAATACATCGTCCATGATCCATACATATCGGGTGCTGCCGGGATTTGCGACTTTATCCAATCAGCCAAAAAATCGGGAAAGACCTGAGATTTAATTGTTGTCCGATTGACGTAAGTTATATCATGTGGCGCTATCTCGATAGCCCATTGAGATACTCTTCCCGTAGCCTCTGGGTTGGTGAGTATGTTTTTCAATGGTGCTTCGGTTACCACGATGATCGGATGCTCTGCAAAGTAATGTCATAGCTTGCGCGCTGTCCTCCACACGACATATGCCAGGTTCTGATGATGAGGATATCTCTGCTTTGCTGGTGTAAGTACCTCGCTGAGATAGTAAACATGTCGTTGTACGCCATGAACTTTCCCTGCCTCTGCTTGCTCGACAACTAGTACTATGCTAAAAACCTGCACCGTTGCAGCTATATACATAAGCATTGGTTCTTTTTCCTGTGGAGTTACGAGTACTGGAGATGTCGACAAAATCTTTTTTAGATTATCAAAGGATTCTTGTGCCTCGGCTGTCCACTCAAACTTTTCTTACTTCTTCATCAACTGATAAAAGGGCAAGGCCTTTTCTCCCAATTTGGCGATAAATCTGCTAAGCGCTGCCAGCCGACCTGCCAACTATTGCACCTGATGCAAATTCTTTGGCGGTTCCATGTCGAGGGTAGCTTTGATTTTCAAAGGATTGGCCTCTATTCCTCTGGCTGAAATAAAGTAGCCGACCTCCTGGTACCCCGAAAAAGCATTTCTTTGGATTCAATTCTATTTTGTACCTGTCGAGATTGTGGAAAGTTTCACGCAGATCATCAATGAGGTTAACTGCATTTTTGGTTTTAACCACGATATCGTCGATGTAGACTTCGATATTCCAACCAATTTGCTCTCCAAGACAGGCTTGCATACACCGCTGATACGTCTCCAACATATCTATAATTTCTGATGTTCCATGCTAGTTTTATGACAATACCTACATGTTTTGTTCACACTTTATATCCTTTTTATGCATTTTCCGGAACTAACCTATTAACAAGATGCCGAAGTGCTAGTTCCTGTTTTCTGCTGTTTTTGGTTCCAGAAATCCTACACAGGAAATATTCTCGAATTGGACGAAACAAAAGCCCAAGACCTTATTTTCCACGAAGCTTCCAGAGAGCTAGAGAGGGACCAGAGGGGAGCCCTGGGGGCCCCACCCCACATGCGGCGCGGCCAAGGGGAGCGCGCCAGCTATGGGGGCCACCCCGGCTCCAGAAAATAGTCGATGACCCACAAGTATAGGGGATCGCAACAGTCTTCGAGGGAAGTATTACCCAATTTATTGATTCGACACAAGGGGAGACAAAGAATACTTGTAAGCCTTAACAGCGGAGTTGTCAATTCAGCTGCACCTGGAAACAGACTTGCTCGCAAGAGTTTATCAGTAGCAACAGTTTTATAGCAGTAGGAGTAGTAAAATAACAGCAGCAGTGAAATAAAGACAGCAGTAGTGATTATAGTAAACAACAGGATTAAAATACTGTAGGCACATGGATGGATGAACGGGCGTTGCATGGATGAGAGAATTCATATAACAATCATGGTAGGGCATTTGCAGATAATAATAAAGCGGTATCCAAGTACTAATCAATCCATAGGCATGTGTTCCGTATATAGTCGTACGTGCTCGCAATGAGAAACTTGCACAACATCTTTTGTCCTACCAGCCGGTGGCAGCCGGGCCTCTAGGGAAACTACTGGATATTAAGGTACTCCTTTTAATAGAGTACCGGAGCAAAGCATTAACACTCCGTGAACACATGTGATCCTCACATCACCGCCTTCCCCTCCGGTTGTCCCAATTTCTGTCACTTTGGGGCCTCGGGTTCCGGACAGCAACGTGTGTATACAACTTGCAGGTAAGATCATAAAACAACGCATATCATGATGAAACAATAACATGTTCAGATCTGAGATCATGACACTCGGGCCCTAGTGACAAGCATTAAGCATAACAAGTTGCAACAATATCATAAAAGTAACATCTACGGATACTAGGCACCATGCCCTAACAATCTTATGACTATTACATGACCAATCTCATCCAATCCCTACCATCCCCTTCAGCCTACAGCGGGGGAATTACTCACACATGGATGGGGGAAACATGGCTGGTCGATGGAGAGGCGTCGGTGGTGATGGCGGCGATGATCCCCTCCAATTCCCCGTCCCGGCGGAGTGCCAGAACGGAGTTTCTGGTCCCGAGACGGAGTTTCGCGACGGTGGCGGCGTACTGGATGGTTTCTGGCGACTTCGACTTCCCGTCTCGCGTTTTTAGATCAAAACCCTTAAGTAGTCCGGCGTCAGAGGCTGGCCGAGGCGCCCACACGCTAGGGCGGCGCGCCCCTACAGCCGCGCCGAGTGTCCGGGGGCCTGGGCCTCCCCAGGCCTGCCCTTCTGGCTCCGTGGTTCTTCTGGAAAAATAAGCCCTTCGACATAAATTCCGAGGATTTTCCTGAAAGTTGAATTTCTGCACAAAAACGAGACACCAGAGCAATTCTGCTGAAAACAGCGTTAGTCCGTGTTAGTTGTATCCAAAATACACAAATTAGAGGCAAAACAATAGCAAAAGTGTTCGGGAAAGTAGATACGTTTTGGACGTATCAACTCCCCCCAAGCTTAGCTTATTGCTTGTCCTCAAGCAATTCAGTTAACAACTGAGTGCGATAAAAGAACTTTCACGAACACATTTGTTCATATGATGTAAATATTCTCATGATATGGCAAGTGCTTAAGCAATTCATAATAAGATACATGCAAATAAAGTCATCTAATAGCTATGTCAATCATGAAAGAGATACCAACAAACTAATAACAAGCATCATGAAACACTTCCATAAGCAGGATTGCAATGTTCATAGAAAGATATGATAAAGTGGTATCTCGCTTGCCTGTATTTGTACAGCAAAACATAAATGCCCAGGCACCTCTGAAGTTCATAGAAAGACTAGAAGTAAAATTGTCAAAGATAAAAGCATCAAAGTTATACCACAGCTGATCATATTTTGGGACAAGCATATTATACTAAGAATGACAGTTATGCTCTCAAGAAGGTGCTCAAAGAAAGGATGGTGACTCAACATAAAAGTAAAAGATTGACCCTTCGCAGAGGGAAGCAGGGATTAACATGTGCTAGAGCTTTTCATTTTTCAAAGACAGAAGTAAAATTATTTTGAGAGGTGTTTGTTGTTGTCAACGAATGATAGTGGGTACTCTAACCACCTCGCCAACCAGACTCTCAAGAGCGGCTCCCATGAAGGACGTTATCTCTACCAGCAAGGTAGATCATCCCTCTTCTCTTTTGTTTACACATGCATTTTAGTTTCATTATGGATGACACTCCCCCCAACCTTTGCTTACACAAGCCATGGCTAACCGAATCCTCGGGTGCCTTCCAACATTCACATACCATGGGGGAGTATCTATTTGCAGGTTAAGTTGCTTACTGATGAATCAGAGCAAAACACGTGAAGAGAATTATTAATGAAGGTTAATTAATTGGGGCTGGGAACCCCGTTGCCAGCTCTTTTTGCAAAATTATTGGATAAGCGGATGTGCCACTAGTCCATTGGTGAAAGTCTGTCAGAAGTAAATGACAAGGTTGAAAGATAAAACACCACATACTTCCTCATGAGCTATAAAACATTAACACAAATTGAGAAGTAGTTTGAAGGTTTAAAGGTAGCACATGAGAATTTACTTGGAATGGTTTGAAATGCCATGCATAGGTATTTATGGTGGACACTTTGGAATAACTTGGTTTTCAGGTATTTGGAAGCACGAGCAGCGTTCCCGCTCAGTACAAGTGAAGGCTAGCAATAGACTGGGAAGCGACAATCAAGAGAGCAATAACTGTCATAATCATGCTTGCGACAAAATAAAATTAACGGAGGCATAAAAGTGATACAAGAACTCTGAAGCAAAGTAAATCATCGAGGCTTAATTGACTTTTGTTTTAGTCATATGCATGCGTGAGCATGTGCCAAGTCGATTCAAGTGAATTATTCAGAGGAGGATACCACAATGTCATACCTATCTATGAATAAAACAATGCAAGCAAATATTCATGACATGCTACTCATTATTAATAGATTGGAACTAATCATGAGAGATCATGAACTACTAGACTTTCATTAAATGACATATACCTCACATGAACCAACTAAGCATGCTCACATGGATGAGTATATGTACAAAAATGAAAACAAATAGAGTTCATACCAGCCTCTCACCACAGTCAAGTTGCCGTAGATTGATGACGCACAAGTATAGGGGGTGTATCGTAGTATCTTCTATAAGTAAGAATGTCGATCCCAACGAGGAGCAGAAGGTGTTGAAGTTTCGATGAAGGATTCACTGTAAATGCTCACAGACAAGTATTCAAGGGGTTTTGATGTAACAGATGAATAAAGTACGAGTAAGTAAAATGCGAGAGAAATAATTGCAGCGAGTGGCCCAATCCTTTTTAGCACAAAGGACAAGCCGGTTTGTTTACTTATAATGACCAAACGTTCTTGAGGACACACGGGGATTTTAGTCTAGTGCTTTCGCTTCATACAGCTAATTAATCTTCATTGTTTTGATAAGTGTTGTGTGGGTGAACCTATGCTAATGCACCGCCCTTCCTAGGACTAATACATACTTGTGATTATACCCCTTGCAAGCATCCGCAACTACAAGAAAGTAATTAAGATAAATCTAACCACAACCTTAAACTCTGAGATCCTGCGATCCCTCTTGCATCGATATACTAACGGGGGCTCAGGTTTCTGTCACTCCGGCAACCCCGCAATTAGCAACCGAATACAAGATGCACTCCCCTAGGCCCATAAATGGTGAAGTATCGTGTAGTCGACGTTCACACGACACCACTAGAAGAATGACACCACAACTTAAATATCATAACATTGAATATTACTCAACCATAGTTCACTACTAACATTTAGACTTCACCCATGTCCTCAAGAACTAAACGAACTACTCACGAGACATCATATGGAATACAATCAGAGGTGATATGATGATGAATAACAATCTGAACATAAACCTTGGTTCAATGGTTTCACTCAATAGCATCAATAACAAGTAGAAATCAACACCGGGAGAGTTTCCCCTATCAAACAATCAAGATCCAACCCAAATCGTTACAGCGGTGACGAGGTGCAGCGGTGGTGATGGCGGTGTAGATGGTGGAGATGATGATGATGATGATGGAGGTGATGTCCAGCTCGATGACGATGGCGATGGCGTCGATTTCCCCCTCCGGGAGGGGATTTCCCCGGTGGATTCCTGCCCGCCGGAGAAATCTTTTCTCTCTGGTGTTCTCCGCCCCGCAGAGGCGGCTGTAACTCTTCGAGGTACCCTCTGTGGCTTAGGTTTTTGGGACGAAGGAGTACGCGAAGAAAAGGAGGCGAGAGGGGCTGTGGGCCCCCTCCTCATAGGGCGCGCCAGGCCTTGGGCCGCGCCGGCCTATGGGGTGGGCCCACCTGGGTCCCCTCTTCTCCCCCTTCTGGCTCCCTCCGTCATCTGGAAAAATAGGATTTTTGGTATAATTTCCTTCCATAGTTGATCTTCCGAAATATTGCGTTCTGACGGTGCTTTTTCCAGCAGAATCCTGGCTCCGGCGCTTGATCCTCCAATAATGATGAAACATGCAAAATAGATGAAATAACATAAGTATTGTGTCCCAATATGAAATATATCAATGAATAACAGCAAATTATGATACAAAATAGTGATGCAAATTGGACGTATCAACTCCCCCAAGCTTAGACCTCGCTTGTCCCCAAGCGAAACTGAGCTCGATAAACAAGACCACATGTTTATGGAGTGAAGAGTCGATAAATAAAATACGGACAAGAAGCATCATATTCATTCACACAAGACATTCTAGTAAACAACTTCCTCATATAACTCAACTTGAAATAAGTAAAGAGAAATCACAAGTAAAGGTGCATAAGAAATCATAGTTGGTGATGGCAAACTTTGTTCTTGGTCAGAGAACTACTAAAGGATTGCTCTTATTTAATAAGCAAGGCTTTCATATTAGAACTTATATAGCAGGGCTTTCATATTCAATCATAACAATCTCCTCATAATCATTGATAACTTCAAAGTCATATTCATTCAGATAAAATTTGTACTAAACAAGAAAGTATAAAAGACATGATTAACTGAATCATAGCATAAATGGTTGGTTCACAACAACTCAATTGCTTGCTTGAGATAGAGGGAAATAGGTTTACTGACTCAACATAAAAGTAAAAGATAGGCCCTTCGCAGAGGGAAGCAGGGATTAAATCATGTGCTAGAGCTTTTCAAGTTTTGAAATCATATAAAGAGCATAAAAGTAAGATTTTGAGCGGTGTTTGTTGTTGTCAACGAATGGTAGCGGGCACTCTAACCCCCTTGCCAAACGAACCTTCCAAGAGCGGCTCCCATGAGGGACGGCATCTCTACCAGCAAGGTAGATCATCCCCCTTCTCTTTTGTTTACACATGTATTTTAGTTTTATTATGGATGACACTCCCCCCAACCTTGGCTTTCTCAATCCATGGCTAACCGAATCCTCGGGTGCCTTCCAACATTCACATACCATGGAGGAGTGTCTATTGCAAAATTAAGTTGCTTACTGATAAATCAGGGCAAAACATGTGAAGAGAATTATTAATGAAAGTTATTAATTGGGGCTGGGAACCCCGTTGCCAGCTCTTATTGCAAAATTATTGGATAAGCGGATGTGCCACTAGTCCATTGGTGAAAGTCCGCCCAACAAGATTGAAAGATAAAACACCACATACTTCCTCATGAGCTATAAAACATTGACACAAATAAGGAGTAGTATAGTTTGAATTATTTAAAGGTAGCACATGAAGTATTTACTTGGAATGGCAGAAAATACCATGTAGTAGGTAGGTATGGTGGACACAAATGGCATGGGTTTGGTCTAAGGTTATGGATGTATGAGAAGCATTCCCTCTCAATACAGGTCTTTGGCTAGCAAGGTTTGATAGCAAGCATAAAGGTTGAGGGAAACAAACAAATATACATATGATAGAAACAATCATGCATCTTTCTCATAAGCACAAGCAATTTTAACTTCAGAATACTAAACTCATTAGCATAGAGATAATAGAGTAATATATCTAAGTGTATTTCTCTCTTCTATTTAAACATCAGGGTGTTGTTGCTATTGACCAATGCTAAGTTTGCCAAAACCAAATAGATTTACTTGATGCTCCCAAAGTGATATCAATACTAATGTCAAGAGTAATCATATAATGGAGATTGCAAACTAAAATAAGGTGTGCAAAAAGTAAATGATAAGACTTCTCATTAATATTCCATAACGATAACTCACACCAACGGATACATAGATAACCAACTAAGAGAGATACTTCCACATTGCATACTATTCCATATGATAACTTCCCTACTCATGATATGACACTACTTGATAGTAAAAGATAAAGGTAGTGATGATGTGATACCGCGGCACTCCCCCAAGCTTGGAACAAACCAAGGGGATGCCAATACCGATGATGAATTACTCCTTCGGTGATGATGGCGAATCCTTGCCATCATCAGACTTCCATGGAAGAGGCTCTCCATCAACAAAAGACATCTTGGTCTCCGGAAACCTGAAACTAGCAGCATGACTTATGCGCTTAAACCTGTTTTCATACTCACAGTTTTGATTATGAACATCATAGAGTTGAGCTTGGAGTTTGTTGGTGGTGTCGTGAAGTGAGAAGATATCGTCCCACAACTTTGCAGTCTCCCTCTTGTGTCCATCAATGAGTTCAGACACAATCTTGTGAAAGATGTCCACTTCACGCTCAGCCATCTTCTTGTAGTTGAAGACCTCTTGTTCCAGTTTCTCCATCCTGTCTTCCAAACTCCCTTCTCCCTTAGGACCCTGGACATCTTTGATCTGCAACTCTCCATCTACGAGCAGCAATTCTTTGGGGTGCATCTTCAGCTCGTTCATGTACGGGTTGACGACGTCCTCAAAGAAGCTGTCCTTCTGAGTTCCCGACGAAGACATGGTGGATCTAGATCCGAAGCAGATCCTGGCAGAAAACAGCTCGAAACAAAACACGACGAGAAAACGATATACGGACCTCCAGGGGTCCGGGGGATTATATAGCAAATATTTTTACAACAAAAGGAAGGTTCCAGGTCGAACAAGAGTCGGAGGGGGACAACGAGGCGGTGTCCTCATAGGGCGGCGCGGCCAGGCTGGGGCCCGCGCCGGCCTATGGGGGCACGCCCTCGTGCGTCTCCTCCACTCCGTTTCGATCCCGTAATTTTTCATATTTTCCAAAAACAGCAGAAATATTGTTCGGAAAGCTAAACGCGGACTTTTATTACCTGTACTGTTACCTATTCAAAGTCGAGTTCTGGCGGACTGTCAATTTGTCCTTTGATGAAAGCCTCCGGTGTTTCCACTTGAATAATATCAACATCAACATTATAAGAATCACCCGAGATATAATGCTTGAGTCTTTGTCCATTCACCACTTGCGTAGCATTGCCTTGGAGAGAGCTAATTTTAATTGCTCCTGAACGATACACCTCCTCAACAACATATGGTCCTTCCCATTTCGAGAGTAATTTCCCTGCAAAGAATCTGAGACGAGACCGATACAATAGGACTTTATCCCCAATATTAAACTCTCTTTTGATGATCCTTCTATCATGCCATTTCTTAACTTTTTCTTTAAAGAGTTTAGCATTTTCATAAGCTTCACTTCTCCATTCATCTAGAGAACTTAATTGCAGCAACCTCTTATTACCGGCTAGTTTCGGATCTTTATTTAGTTCTCTAACAGCCCAATAAGCTTTGTGCTCTAGTTCTAAAGGTAAATGACAAGCTTTTCCAAAACAGAGGTTTGTAGAACAGCAGCAAGTTTCCCTTAAGTGGATTACCCAAGGTTTATCGAACTCAGGGAGGAAGAGGTCAAAGATATCCCTCTCATGCAACCCTGCAACCACAAAGCAAGAAGTCTCTTGTGTCCCCAACACACCTAATAGGTGTACTAGTTCGGCGAAGAGATAGTGAAATACAAGTGGTATGAATGAATATGAGCAGTAGTACGGCGCCAGAAAATAGCTCGCTGGCGTGCAGTTGATGGTAGTAATATTGCAGGAAGTAAACATGCAGTAGTAACGCAGCAGTAGTAATTCAGTAAAACAGTAAACAAGCAGTGATAGCAGTATTTAGGAACAAGGCCTAGGGATTAGACTTTCACTAGTGGACACTCTCAACATTGATCACATAACAGAATAGATAAATGCATACTCTACACTCTCTTGTTGGATGATGAACACATTGCGTAGGATTACACGAACCCTCAATGCCGGAGTTAACAAGCTCCACAATTAAATGTTCATATTTAAATAACCTTAGAGTGCATGAAAGATCGAAACGACTAAACCAAGTACTAACATAGCATGCACACTGTCACCTTCACGCTTATGTAGGAGGAATAATACACATCAATACTATCATAGCAATAGTTAACTTCGCAATCTACAAGAGATCATGATCATAGCATAAACCAAGTACTAACACGGATGCACACACTGTCACCATTACATCGTGCAGGAGGAATAAAACTACTTTAATAACATTGCTAGAGTAGCACATAGATAAATTGTGATACAAAACACATTGCAATCATAAAGAGATATAAATAAGCACTTCACTATGCCATTCATAACAGTGAATAAGTATTCTGTGAAATATAGCCTAAGAGACCCACACGGTGCACACACTGTCACCTTTACACACGTGGGACAAGGAGTCTCCGGAGATCACATAAGTAAAACTCACTTGACTAGCATAATGACATCTAGATTACAAGCATCATCATATGAATCTCAATCATGTAAGGCAGCTCATGAGATTATTGTATTGAAGCACATAGGAGAGAGATGAACCACATAGCTACCGGTACAGCCCCGAGCCTCGATGGAGAACTACTCCCTCTTCATGGGAGCAGCAGCGGTGATGAAGATGGCGGTGGAGATGGCAGCGGTGTCGATGGAGAAGCCTTCCGGGGGCACTTTCCGTCCGGCAGGGTGCCGGAACAGAGACTCCTGTCCCCCAGATCTTGGCGCGATGGCGGCGGCTCTGGAAGGTTTCGCGTACCGTGGCTTCCTCCGTCGGGGTTTTTAGGTCAGGGACCTTATATAGGCGAAAGGGCAGCCTCGGAGGGTCGAAGGGGCGACACCATAGGGCGGCGCGGCCAGGGCCGGCCGCGCCACCCTATCATCTGGGGCCCACAGGGCCCCTCTCTGGCGGCTCTCGGGTGTTCTGGATGCTTCCGGGCAAAATAGGAACCTGGGCGTTGATTTCGTCCAATTCCGAGAATATTTTGTTACTAGGATTTCTGAAACCAAAAACAGCAGAAAACAGGAACTGGCACTTCGGCATCTTGTTAATAGGTTAGTTCCAGAAAATGCACGAATATGACATAAAGTGTGCATAAAACATGTAGGTATCATCAATAAAGTAGCATGGAACATAAGAAATTATCGATACGTCGGAGACGTATCATCCCCAAGCTTAGTTCTGCTCGTCCCGAGCAGGTAAAACGATAACAAAGATAATTTCTGAAGTGACATGCCATCATAATCTTGATCATACTATTTGTAAACATATGTAATGAATGCAGCGATCAAAACAAAGGTAATGACATGAGTAAACAAATGAATCATAAAGCAAAGACTTTTCATGAATAGTACTTCAAGACAAGCATAAATAAGTCTTGCATAAGAGTTAACTCATAAAGCAATAAATCAAAGTAAAGGTATTGAAGCAACACAAAGGAAGATTAAGTTTCAGCGGTTGCTTTCAACTTATAACATGTATATCTCATGGATAATTGTCAACATAGAGTAATATAACAAATGCAATAAGCAAGTATGTAAGAATCAATGCACAGTTCACACAAGTGTTTGCTTCTTAAGGTGGAGAGAGATAGGTAAACTGACTCAACATAAAAGTAAAAGAAAGGTCCTTCAAAGAGGAAAGCATCGATTGCTATATTTGTGCTAGAGCTTTTATTTTGAAAACATAAAGAGAGCATAAAAATAAAGTTTTGAGAGGTGTTTGTTGTTGTCAACGAATGGTAGTGGGTACTCTAACTACCTTATCAACCAGACTTTCAAGAGCGGCTCCCATGAAGGACGTTATCTCTACCAGCAAGGTAGATCATCCCTCTTCTCTTTTGTTTACACATGTACTTTAGTTTTATTTATTAGATGACACTCCCCCAACCTTTTCTTTCACAAGCCATGGCTAACCGAATCCTCGGGTGCCTTCCAACATTCACATACCATGGAGGAGTGTCTATTTGCAAATTTAAGTTGCTTACTGATAAATCAGAGCAAAACATGTGAAGAGAATTATTAATGCAAGTTAATTAATTGAGGCTGGGAACCTCATTGCCAGCTCTTTTTGCAAAATTATTGGATAAGCGGATGAAGCCACTAGTCCATTGTGAAAGTCTGTCAAAAGTAAATGACAAGATCGAAAGATAAAACACCACATACTTCCTCATGAGCTATAAAACATTGACACAAATAAGAGGTAATAACTTTTGAATTGTTTAAAGGTAGCACTCAAGCAATTTACTTTGGAATGGCGGAGAAATACCATGTAGTAGGTAGGTATGGTGGACACAAATGGCATAGTGGTTGGCTCAAGGATTTTGGATGCATGAGAAGTATTCCCTCTCGATACAAGGCTTAGGCTAGCAAGGTTTATTTGAAACAAACACAAGGATGAACCGGTGCAGCAAAACTCACATAAAAGACATATTGTAAACATTATAAGACTCTACACCGTCTTCCTTGTTGTTCAAAACTCAATACTAGATATTATCTAGACCTTAGAGAGACCAAATATGCAAATCAAATTTTAGCAAGCTCTATGTATTTCTTCATTAATGGGTGCAAAGTATATGATGCAAGAGCTTAAACATGAGCACAACAATTTCCAAGTATCACATTATCCAAGACATTTTAGAATTACTACATGTAGCATTTTCCAATTCCAACCATATAACAATTTAACGAAGAGGAAACTTCGCCATGAATATTATGAGCTAAGAACACATGTGTTCATATGAACCAGCGGAGCGTGTCTCTCTCCCACACAAGGATGAACTTATTCAGAGAACTAAGATAACAAAACAAAAATAAAAGCACACACAGACGCTCCAAGTAAAGTACATAAGATGTGATGGAATAAAAATATAGTTTCACTAGAAGAAACCTGATAAGTTGTTGATGAAGAAGAGGATGCCTTGGGCATCCCCAAGCTTAGATGCTTGAGTCTTCTTGAAATATGCAGGGATGAACCACCGGGGCATCCCCAAGCTTAGACCTTTCACTCTTCTCGATCACATTATATCACCCTCTTCTATTGACCCTTGAAAACTTCTGCCACACCAAACTTCAAGCAAACTCATTAGAGGGTTAGTGCATAATCAAAATTCACATGTTCAGAGGTGACACAATCATTATTAACACTTCTGGACATTGCACAAAACTTCTGAAAGTTAATGGAACAAAGAAACCCATTCAACAAAGCAAAAGCGGCAATGCGAAATAAAAGGCAGAATCTGTCAAAAACAGAACAGTCCGTAAAGACGAATTTTAAAATGGCACCAGACTTGCTCAAATGGAAAAACTCAAAACTAATGAAAGTTGCGTACATATCTGAGGATCACGCTCGTAAATTGGCAGATTTTTTCGAATTTTCTACAGAGACTTGTGCCCAGATTCGTGACAGACAGCAATGCTGTTTCTGTGCAGCGATCCCAAATATAACATCAACTTTAACATAGAAACTTTACTTGGCACAAAAACATGATAAGGAGAGGTTGCTACAGTAGTAAACAACTTCCAAGACTCAACAAAACAAAAATTGCTGTAGTAAAATAAACACATGGGTTATCTCCCAAGAAGTTCTTTCTTTATAGCCATTAAGATGGGCTCAGCAGTTTTAATGATGCACTCGCAAGAAATAGTATTTGAAGCAAAAGAGAGCATCAAGAGGCAAATTCAAAACACATTTAAGTCTAACATGCTTCCTATGCATAGGAATCTTGTAAATAAACAAGTTCATGAAGAGAAAAGTAACAAGCATAGGAAGATAAAACAAGTGTAGCTTCAAAAATTTCAGCACATAGAGAGGTGTTTTAGTAACATGAAAATTTCTACAACCATATTTTCCTCTCTCATAATAACTTTCAGTAGCATCATGAGCAAACTCAACAATATAACTATCACATAAAGCATTCTTATCATGAGTCTCATGCATAAAATAATTACTACTCCCAACATAAGCATAGTCATTCTTATTAATTGTAGTGGGAGCAAATTCAACAAAGTAGCTATCAAATATAGGAGGTATATTGTAATCATAATCAAATTTATCCTCCATAACAGGTGGTAACAAAAGACTACTATCATTATAATCATCATAAATGGGAGGCAAAGTATCATCAAAGTAAATTTTCTCCTCAATGCTTGGGGGACTAAAAATATCATGCTCATCAAAGCCAGCTTCCCCAAGCTTAGAATTTTCCATAGCATTAGCAACAATAGTGTTCAAAGCATTCATATTAATATGTTCCATGGGTTTTTTAATTTTCGCATCAAACCATCCATGTCTTAAATCAGGAAATAGAATAAGAAGCTCTTTGTTGTCCATTATGCCTAACTAGTGTAAACAAGAAACCAAATGTCGCAATTGCAGAGTCTAAAGGAAATAGCTTCGAGTACTTACAACGGCGCCGGAGAATAGCTTAGTAGCCGAGATCCGGAGTGTGAGTACCTTTTACCTTTCCTCCCCGGCAACGGCGCCAGAAAAGTGCTTGATGTCTACGGGTGCTTCTATTCTTGTAGACAGTGTTGGGCCTCCAAGAGCAGAGGTTTGTAGAACAGCAGCAAGTTTCCCTTAAGTGGATTACCCAAGGTTTATCGAACTCAGGGAGGAAGAGGTCAAAGATATCCCTCTCATGCAACCCTGCAACCACAAAGCAAGAAGTCTCTTGTGTCCCCAACACACCTAATAGGTGTACTAGTTCGCGAAGAGATAGTGAAATACAAGTGGTATGAATGAATATGAGCAGTAGTACGGCGCCAGAATAGCTCTGGCGTGCAGTTGATGGTAGTAATATTGCAGGAAGTAAACATGCAGTAGTAACGCAGCAGTAGTAATTCAGTAAAACAGTAAACAAGCAGTGATAGCAGTATTTAGGAACAAGGCCTAGGGATTAGACTTTCACTAGTGGACACTCTCAACATTGATCACATAACAGAATAGATAAATGCATACTCTACACTCTCTTGTTGGATGATGAACACATTGCGTAGGATTACACGAACCCTCAATGCCGGAGTTAACAAGCTCCACAATTAAATGTTCATATTTAAATAACCTTAGAGTGCATGAAAGATCGAAACGACTAAACCAAGTACTAACATAGCATGCACACTGTCACCTTCACGCTTATGTAGGAGGAATAATACACATCAATACTATCATAGCAATAGTTAACTTCGCAATCTACAAGAGATCATGATCATAGCATAAACCAAGTACTAACACGGATGCACACACTGTCACCATTACATCGTGCAGGAGGAATAAAACTACTTTAATAACATTGCTAGAGTAGCACATAGATAAATTGTGATACAAAACACATTGCAATCATAAAGAGATATAAATAAGCACTTCACTATGCCATTCATAACAGTGAATAAGTATTCTGTGAAATATAGCCTAAGAGACCCACACGGTGCACACACTGTCACCTTTACACACGTGGGACAAGGAGTCTCCGGAGATCACATAAGTAAAACTCACTTGACTAGCATAATGACATCTAGATTACAAGCATCATCATATGAATCTCAATCATGTAAGGCAGCTCATGAGATTATTGTATTGAAGCACATAGGAGAGAGATGAACCACATAGCTACCGGTACAGCCCCGAGCCTCGATGGAGAACTACTCCCTCTTCATGGGAGCAGCAGCGGTGATGAAGATGGCGGTGGAGATGGCAGCGGTGTCGATGGAGAAGCCTTCCGGGGGCACTTCCCCGTCGGCAGGGTGCCGGAACAGACTCATGTCCCCCAGATCTTGGCTTCGCGATGGCTCGGAAGGTTTCGCGTCGTGGCTTCCTCCGTCGGGGTTTTTAGGTCAGGGACCTTATATAGGCGAAAGGGCAGCCTCGGAGGGTCGAAGGGGCGACGACACCATAGGCTAGCGGCCAGGCCGCCGCGCCACCCTATCATCTGGGGCCACAGGGCCCCTCTGCGCTCTCGGGTGTCTGGATGCTTCCGGGCAAAATAGGAACCTGGGCGTTCGTCCAATTCCGAGAATATTTTGTTACTAGGATTTGAAACCAAAAACAGCAGAAAACATGAACTGGCACTTCGGCATCTTGTTAATAGGTTAGTTCCAAAATGCAAGAATATGACATAAAGTGTGCATAAAACATGTAGGTATCATCAATAAAGTAGCATGGAACATAAGAAATTATCGATACGTTGTGCTCTAGTTCTAAAGGTAAATGACAAGCTTTTCCATAAACCATTTTATAAGGTGACATTCCCATAGGATTTTTATAAGCAGTTCTATAAGCCCATAGTGCTTCCTTCAATTTGCTAGCCCAATTCTTTCTAGATTTATTAACGGTCTTTCCCAAAATAGATTTAATCTCTCTATTTGATAATTCTACTTGACCACTACACTACAAGAAAAGTTCTGATAGACAACGTCTCAAAATCGTCCGCTAAGGGGTATTTTTTTATGGGCCTAACCCGACGATATGGGTTCCGTTGTGGAAACTGCGTCAGGCAAAGTCCAACGACGATTTTTTCGGTCCGTCGCGCTTGGGCGCCCTTCCGCCACGGAAAATCGGACCGTTGCGGAAGTGTTTTCGGGAGCCCGTTGACTGCTGACGTCATGCAAACTGACACGTGGCAGACGCCGTTAACTGCCAGTTAACGGCGTTAACCGGCTGAAACCCCGTGGTAGATGGTAGGCCCACACGAGGCCTGCCACGTCTTAAGCGGGCCGGGCCAGATGACATAGTTTGACCGGTCAACTATATAGCTGGGCTGGTCCATTAGTTACGTGGGCCGGGCCTAACCTCTAATGTTGACTGGTCAAAACTTAAATGGGCCGGCCCATTTAACATGTGGGGTCCACCTTACAGCAATCGGGCCGGCCCATTTAGTGTGGGGTCCACCGTATAGCAAGTGGCCCAACAAGCTAGTGGGCCGGCCAAAAACACAGTGGGTCCCACTTTCCAGTTAAAGGGTCGGCCCATTTAGTTTGTGGGGTCCACCATATAGCAAGTGGGCCGGCCCAACAAAATAGTGGGCCGGGCCAAAAACACAGGTGGGTCCCACTTTAAAGGGCCGGCCCATTTAGTTTGTGGGGTCCACCATATAGCAAGTGGGCCGGCCCAACAAAATAGTGGGCGCCAAAACACAGTGGGTCCAATTTCCTGTTAAAGGGCCGGCCCATTTAGTGCGTGGGGTCCACCATATAGCAAGTGGGCCGCCCCAAGATAGTGGGCCGGCCAAAAACACAGTGGGTCCCACTTTCTGTTAAAGGCCCAATTAGTATGTGGGGTCCACCATATAGCAAGTGGGCCCAACAAGATAGTGGGCCGGGCCAAAACACAGGTGGGTCCCACTTTCCTCTTAAAGGGCGGCCCATTTAGTATGTGGGGTCCACAAAGCAAATGGGCTGGCCCAACAAATTAGTGGGCCGGGCCAAAAGCACGGTGGGTCCCACTTTCCTGTTAAAGGGCCGGCCCAATTAGTATGTGGGGTCCACCATATAGCAAGTGGGCCGGCCCAATTAGTTTGTGGGGTCCACCATATAGCAGGTGGGCCGGCCCAACAAGATAGTGGGCCTGGCCAAAAACACAGGCGGGTCCCACTTTCCTCTTAAAGGGCCGGCCCATTTAGTATGTGGGGTCCACCACAAAAGCAATTGGGCTGGCCCAACTAAGTAGTGGGTGGGGTCCACCTTAAAGCAAGTGGGCCAGCCCAACTAGAGTGTGGGGTCCACCGTCAATCAAATGGGCTGGCCCAATAAGTAAGTGGGCCAGCCCAATAAGTAAGTGGGCCAGCCCGTTTAGTTGCTGTTTATATGCTGGCATAATATGGGCTTTAGGAATTTGCGGGCAGGCACATATGTGATTTCGCTTAAATGGGCCGTTTAAGGGATGGGAATTCGTGATTTAGATACTGAGAATATTTACGCAGCATTGATTTCTGTCGGATAGCCTCACTTACCACAAGCACCAAAGAAAAAATGCGCGAAAGAACTATAAAAACTAACTAAATATTACATCAGCTGCAAGGCATTGAAAAAATATTACAGAACCCAGAGAAATTGAATGGTAATTAAACCTAGCAATACAATGAAGCGATCCGGCAATCTTTTAAGTTGTCCATGCAGCACCTATATCTGAAACAAAGACATTACAAGTTAAGACAGCAACAATGGAAAGGCAAAGACACTACAATATTGTTTGCCAAAGAATTTGGAACTCATCATTTCGTCGTTATAACAAGATCATTGTAATGCGCACAATAAGCAAACAAAGAGTGCATGCCGCATACCAACAGCCAATATAACAGAGCATGTTAGAATGAAACAGCAGACTTACTACTGTCGAGTCCCATGCAAACCAACATGTTCAGGGAGTACAAAATTGGCATGAACAACAGAGTAGCAGGCTATAAATTTTGTAACAACGACTGAGCAAGATGAAGTTATGATGGCTACATCTACAGAGCAGGGAATGTAAACCAAAAAATAGAAGTTACGATGGCAAAAGCTAAAGAGGAGGGAATGTGAACCAACATGTGCCAAGTGCAATTACTTCATTTTGGCCGTGAACTAAATAATACTCCTGAACTTATAGTGAAGGGGATGCAAATCAAGATGTTTCGGGATATAAACTTGTAATGAGCAACACATAGAGGATAGTTGATGCTGGAGCTTAGGATGGACCAGATACAGAATATAGTGGGATCACCTGTGAACTTGTATAAGAGGGAATGCAAACCAATATGTTCAGCTTTCCATATGTGAGCGTCATGCCAAGTCAGAGAAACAAGTCAATAATGCAGCTTTTGAAGAACAAGATGGCACGCAAAATTATTATCTAGTAGTATGACAAGTTTATTTGTACTACAGGCTAGATAGCAGAGTGATAGCATGCCAAACTAAGTCCTTACTTTGTTAGCTTACAATGAACTAGATACAAAACAATGGCATCACCTGTAGTACAGGGAATGCAAGCCAACATGTTCATGGAGTAAAAAATTGGCACAAACAACATAGTAGCAGGCCATAATTTTTGTAACAACGACTGAGCAAGATAAAGTTATGATGGCTAGATCTACAGAGCAGGGAATGTAAACCAAATATAGAAGTTACGATGCCAAAAGCTATAGAGCAGGGAATGCGAACCAACATGTGCAATTACTTAAAATTGGCCATGAACTAAATAATAGCAGGATGTTACTATAATACCTACAGTATAATTTTTGTAACAACGACTGAGCAAGATAGAAGTTATGATGGCTACATCTACAGAGCAGGGAATGCAAACCAAAATGTTCAATCGCTTAAAGTTAGCAATGAAGTAGAAAATAGGAACGTGTTACGGTCATAGCTAGGAATGAACTAAAAGAGCTTCAGACAAACAAGCATCTGAACCCAGAACATGGCGCTAAAACAAGGGACTTACATTAGGAGAAGCACTCTGTGGGAGTCACAGCAGATCTTCCTGGGGTTGATAGATCCGGTGATGAAGTACGCTACATGTGCTACTTGGGGTTGGAGAGACGGCCATTACACTTCATGGTTACTCATCTCATCTGCAAAAACGTAACGGCGCGTCGTTAGCACAAACAGGTTCCCCCAAGATTAAACAAGAACTTGCAGGCAAGCAATAGAAAAGCGACAGTAGAAGAGTTTAGATCATGCACGGCGCCGGTGAAGCAGATCCGGTTCATGCACAGCGGTGTCGGTGAGCAAGATACGATGCGGTGGACGACGGATCCGGCGAAGCGGCTCCGGTGGGGTGGACGATACCGCAGCTGAAGCGACTGCGGTAGACTGCTGGATGAGCATATGGTTTCGAGGTTCGGCGGGGATGATCCGGTCCGGTTGATGACGGCGTCGATGAAGCGGCTCCGGCAGGCAGCCGGATGACGAGGATCGCGAGGGCTCGGGTAGGCCAGGGAAGTCCGGCGGGGATGTTCCGGTGCGGTGGTCGTGGAGGTGGTAGAGAGAGGGACTTGAGAAGTTCCGGTGGGTGGTCTCAGATGAGAGACTGAGGGAAATGAATTTTTTTGGGAGGGTATCCGGGGCTAGGGAGGTGGTGATCCAAAAAATGACGGCCAGACCCCCCCACCAACCGACTTTGCTGTCATCTCCACAGGGGTAGAATCGGAATTTGGAAGCGTGTGAAATTTTTGTATTTTGTGGGCGGGAAGTTTTGCCGCTATGAGATTTTGAATTTCGCTAAGGTACAAGTATAATGATAAAAAATTGTGAGACCGTACTAGTACCTCTGTTCAAGGCCGACTGTAAAATCAAATCATCATCAAGTTGAACATCGGTTACTACCATGATCATCATCGGACACAGATCTGGTGACATGCACCTGAAATTGGTGCATTCGTTGCAAAGTATAATGCTAAAAAAATTAGTGACCGTACTAGTACTTCTGTTCAAGCCCGAGTGCAACATCAAATCATCATCACGTTGAAAATTTGTTACCACGATCATGATCTATCTCTAAATTTGGCGCATCCGCTAAATCTGGCAAACTATAATGATAAAGAAATTGTGAGACAGTAGTAGTACTTCTGTTCATGGTCGAGTGCAACATCAAATCATCATCACGTTTAAAATTTGTTACCATGATCATGATCTACCTCTGAAAATGGGCGCATCCTCTAAAACTTGCAAAGTATAATGATACAAAATTGTGAGACCGTACTAGGACTTATGTTCAAGGTCGAGTGCAACATCAAATCATCATTACATTGAAAAGTGTGTTACCATGATCATGATCTATCTTCTAATTTGGCGCATCCGCTAAATCTCGCAAAGTATAATGATAAAAAATTGTGAGAATGTACTAGTACTTATGTTCAAGGCCGAGTGCAGGATCAAATCATCATCACGTTGAAATTCGTTACAACGATCATGACATATCTCTAAAATTGGTGCATCCGCTAAATCTCGCAAAGTATAATGATAAAAAAAATTGTGAGACTGTACTAGTACTTGTGTTCAAGGCCGAGTGCAGGATCAAATCATCATCACGGTGAAATTTATTACAACGATCATGACATATCTCTTAAATTGGCGCATCCGCTAAATCTTGCATGTGGCGCATCTCAGTGCGGAGCAACAGGCCGGTGCTATCAAGGTTGAGGCGTCAGTAGCGTCATCGGGCTCTCCTTTTTTGATAGATCTTCTACATGGCGTGGCGCACCGCCCGTCGAGAAGCAGTCACATGTGATACCGAGGTGGAGACGTCGCCGGCATCCTCGAGGCGCGGCCGCCCTTCTATGAGCCAGCGTCGACTCAAGGTATATATGAATCCATGCGTTGTCGCGCCCCTTCTTCCGATGAAGTGGGGTGCCTTAGATTTATTGTTCTTCTCTTACGATTATTTCGAGCCGAACATGTGTGCTCTTTCTCTGAATATATTGCTTGAAAAGCTAACCAAGTTAATTAAATTCACTTCATTCTTAATCTTGCGTGCTAATTCTGTTATTTTTGCTGGCAGTGGTGCGTGCAAGGAGATTTATTTGTGGGTGTGCTGAGCTGTTAGGCCTAAGTCATCCTCAGCTTAACGAGGCCTCAGCTTAACACATAAAAAAGGTGTTCAATCTCGCCCACAATGTCCTTTTCTTTCCTCTTCCTTTATTGGAACTTGTTTTGCACACAAGGAAAGTGGCACGTGTAATGTGAGTAAAACCCTCTTAGCCAAAATCAGCTACAAGCAAGATTTTCTGTATTGTAGATGCCCCAATTGACTCTAATCCCCAATGTAGTCTTTTTTTATGTCAGTATAGACTTCTTTACATGGCATGCATTTGCCTAATGAGCAGCATTGTATTGCCATTCTAGCCAACCTGATCGATATGTCAAGCTTCATGCACGAGATGCCATGTTTAATTTACTCCCTCACTCCGATCCATATTTCTTGGTGTAAAATGAATGTGAATCGAAGGGAGTACTTTTCTTAGATACTAGTAGTACTATACCATTTCAAAAAAAAATACTAGTACTACTACATCACAAATGCATCAAAAGAGTACTACCATCACAAGACCACCACGGTTGTACTAGTAGAGTTTAATACTGAACTTCCAAAGGGAATAAGATTACACATATGAACTTTAAACAGGACCAGGAGCATGAGGGCCAGCAGCAGGGGCGTTGACTGGGAACAAGCCAGGCAAGACGTAATTCTGGAGGAAGAGGCCATATGCTGCGTGCTTGGCCTTGGTTGCAGGGCGGTGCTTCCCCGATGTACTTAGGCCTACACCCGTCGCATGCTGGATCAGGCTGCGGATGTCCTTCTGGAGGATTTTGCCACAGAATGGGCAAAATAGCTCCCCGCGCTTGCGGAAACGAATTTCACCACCCTTCAGCCGCTTCAGAACGTAGCGGCTCTTCTGGTCCCTGCGCTCCTTGTTGTCGTCCATGTCGTCAGAATATTCCTGTGAATTATAAAGTACATAATAATCAGGTGCTTAATGACAGATCGAATAAATACTGCACTATCATAAGCAAACCTTAGAAACCCTAAAATTAAATGTGTAGAACAAGTAAATGGCAGAAGAAATCATACTAAATCACGAGAAAACCCTATGAACAGCAATGAACATAAGCCACAACAATTGCAAGTCCACTAAGTATGAACACATAAATTAATTATATGACAAATCAAGCCAACTACATGGCAGATTAGTCGAAATTAAACTAGAATCTGACCGTACGAACCGTAGAATCAAGTACGTCTACAAGAACAAGGTAGGAGATCAAATCAATCAAGAACCAGGTTCGTGCAAACCACGTGAACAGTAATATGACACAAAAAGGATCGGGACAGTTTCGGTAAAAGAGCAGTACCTCCTCGTCGTCACCCTCGACATCCTCCTGGAACTGAACGTTTGGGCCGAAATCGTCGAAGGGGTCGAGGTCCGCGTCCAGCACCGGGTCGAGGAAGACCTCGCCGTGGTGGCCTGCAACGCCTTGCAGATCTTCGGCGGGAGCAACGGCGTTGCTATCCACCTTCTCCTCGACGGCCAGGACGCCCGTTTCGACCGAGGTCGAAGAATCAGACAAGCAGAGGAGACGAGCGGCCTGGGTACCCGGTGAAGCCTCACCCGCCGCGACGGCCACTACCGCAGAGGCATCCTCTGCGCGAGCGGCCGCCGATTGCTCCGCCTCGTACGCAAGACCTGTCTTCATGCTGCTGCGGTTGGAAACGAGGAAGTCGATGCCTCGGAGGTGCGGTGAGTTGATGGGAGGGGAGAGGACGAGCTCGCGAGAGACGATGAGGCCGATTATTTTATAGCCTCTGACTCTCTGTATCAGAATGGCATTAGTTGTGGACGCGAGAGACGATGAGGCCGATTAGTTGTGGACGCGTGAAGTCGTGCATGTACTCGATTCTCACGTATACCAATACTTCCAAACGTCATAAGTAATTCACAATCATTCAGAATAATATGAGACCTTAACATTTTATTGTTTGTGTCAGATATTGTCCATGAAAAATAACATCCTTCAAAAAATAAATCCCCTATGCCAATCCGGTCATGCCCGTCTACTCCAACTAGCTTCCTCGAGTAATTTGTCACCTTACATTCTTAAAATGAACCAAAATTTGGCACAGGGGCATCACATGGAAAATGATGTTACCATTCTCTCTTCCCATTTTTGTTTGAATTTTTCAAAATTGTCATGCCCTAACGGAAAAAAATGTATGTTCCTTCTATGAAGCATGTATCAGAATGGCATTACCAAAACCTGGGGGTGGCGGGGCACATGGTGGTGTGATGATACATCACATTTGGACCACACAACACAATTTGGACCAACCAAAAAAATTCAACAACCCTACACAAACCCTGGTCAAAACTAATTTGACCAATATTACAAAAGTTGTACATAATTCAGAAACAGTCAGAAATATACGAAGCATTCAGGAGTCAATACTGAAGACAAAGCAATTATGCCAAAAGACAAAGGCAGAGGAGGAACAGGTCTTGCTATATTGCACAACAAAGCCAAATTCAACTTTTCATCGATTCCAAAATTCTGGCTGCAATTAGCACACCCTGGTCTCCTGATGTCGCAATAGTTGGCTGCTGGGAGCGGAGACACTCGACTTCCTTCTTCAACTTATCGCACTCTGTGCGAACTTTCAAGTACTTCGTCTCGAAATATTGCGCATGTTCAGCATGCAACTCCACTTCCTGTTGAAAACTTTCACAGTCACAGTTGCAATCACACTGACCAGCCTTGTCAGTGACCACACTCATCGGTGGCTGGGCGCGTAGTTCCTCGACTTCCTTCTTCAACTTCTCACACTCCACGAGAACGTCTGAGTACCGTTTATCAAAAGAAGATTGCATGGAACGGGCATTCTCCTTCGATATGGCACGATTTAAAATGCACCTGCCCACGAGGTGGCGGATTTTCTTATGAAGGATGATGTTGTGGCCCTTGATCTGGTCCAGTTTCGCGGAGAATCGTGTTATCACATCCTGCATTGCAAATTCAACAGCAATGAAGTATGCAGAGTGCAGATGAGGGGGGAGAAATAAACAAATGGAGTGCCAACCTCTTCAATATGCCTGAGAGCTGCAAAGTCCTTGTCCATAGGAACCTCTTCAACGATGGAACCGCCATCCCTGGAAGAAAGACATTTAAGTAGTTGGATCTGGCAGCCAGCAAGGAGGCGATGAAACTGCGGCACGGCAATGGAAACATACACGGCCGAAGATGCACACACGCGCACTGGCTGCTCCTCTCCCGGAGACTGGGCATTCGTCTCTGATTCTGCATTCATGATACCAAACCTATGCAAGAGTTTGAGGTTTCTGTTCTGAAGGGTGGTGTTGTGGCCCTTTAATCTCATAATCCCTTCCTGCATGGAAAAATTCACCAGGAACGAATCAGGGATCCTTTTTCATTCACAGGATATGAAAATCATAAGATTAGGAAAAGCATAGGATTTTGTATACATTACAGAGGGTGTATGCGCTATTTTATGGGCTATTTGGAATGTACAAAATGAAGTCGAGTTTAATAAACCCAAATCTCATCCCTTCTTGCAGGTTATCCCTATGATTATTCACTAGATCCGTATGTTTCTTATCTCCAGCCCGAGGATCAGCAGGATATCATGGAGTCTGGGTGCAACTGACTAGAGACAGCCGCACGGGATTTTTACAGCCAGGGTGGCTGGCAGTTTCCTCATAGAATTACTTACTGATGTGTTTTTGCCTTTTTGGCACCCGCTGTTTTCTATGTTTCGTTGGTGGATCTTTGTGTCGACTCTAGCTGATCCGTGAGAAGTTGTCATAATTTGTGTATGAACTGAAGAAAGCAATAAAGCAGCCATATACATCATTTTGATGCAGAGGCTGTGATATGTCCCCCATTTCGAAAAAAGGAACAAACATAGGATATATTTCTATAAATCAAACAACTAATGTAGGAAAAAAAACCATAGGATCTAAATGCTACACAATTCTTATAGAAGTCCTACGAATTAAAGAAGCCCTCATGCAGTACGGAGATGAAGAGGAAGAAAAAAAAAGCAATGGATATATATTATATAGTGCATACATTATTAATGCTCTTGAGAGCTAACAAGTGCTCATCAAACAACGGGTCCTCGATAGCTAAGTACGAAGTGGATCCTGCGGTAGAAAGCACGAGCCTGGAACCGTCGGCCCTGGAAGATGATAGCCGGTTTAGTTGGCACCGCCTGCCAGCAAGGACTCAACGAAAATCCGGCATGGCGATGGAAACATACCCAGGAGCTTCGTACCCACCAGGTTGGCGAGAAACGAGCGATTTCTCAACTTGGGTAGGAATGGCGCTGAAACCAGCCGCCATGGAAGAAAGACGGTTAAATTGTTTGATCCGCTAGCCAGCCAGAAGGCAGAGAAACTTCGGCATGGCGATGGAAACATACCGGGGAGCTTCGTACCCACCATCTTGGCGAAACACGGTCGATTTCTCGGCATCGGTAGGAAGGGCGACACTTGAACGGGCGGCCCTGGAAGAAAGACGGTCAAATAGCTGGTTCTCCCGGGTAAAAAAATAGTTGGATCTGTTTGCCTTGCTGTAATCTGCGTTCATGGGGGCAAAGAAAGCACATGGCGATAAAAACCTACCAGGACTCTTGCTGGATTACTCTGCCCTGACCCAACAAGCCCGAAGCAGACTGAGCTTGCGATGGAAGCGCAGACATGCCTGTCCGCCGGCGCCGCTGGTACACTTTCAAAGTCGGAGTTTGCAGGACTTTCAGCGGGATGGATTTCACCGCGGATTTAGTCTCAGACAACAACGCCTCCTTCCTCTTCTTACACTTCTTCATGTTCTTCTTAGACAACTTGTTGAACGATGGATGAATCGCTGGAGGAAGAAGGAAGGGACAAGCAGGTGGGGATAGAAGGGGTCGGTGTAGAGCTCTCCGGGGAGGGTTCCCCGGGGAGGAGGATGAAAACTGGAACGAACAGGACAGGGATGGGACTGGGCAATCTTGTCCGTCCATCCAAAATCAAAGGGCGGGAGCACATAAGACTTTGGGCCATTGACAGGCTGGTCCTGCCACAGGCGGACCCCAAGTTTCAGCGATTCAATGTCAGTGAAAAGATGGGCAATGTAAAAGAATCTTGTTCGGGGTCGGCCGCGGAAGCCAAATCTCTGTGTCCCAAAGTCTACTAGTAGTCTACTCCTATATAGGTATAGCTGCATAGCCATCATACCATTGCATTGATCGAGCTGTACGCCTTTACCACTCTGATTCAGGTACAAAATATTAGTGTTCTCTTGTCAAATCAAAGGCCATGTCAGTTTAACGAAATGGACGTTCTTTAACTCACAAACTACTCCAAGGACATCATTTACGGACTACTGAAGCCATGTACATAATTTCTGGATCGATTTAGTAATTTGCTACAACTGTAATATTATTTCCAATTTTCAGCAATTTATTTGAATTTTAGGATTTTACTTATAAATTTCGCTAATTGACATGTGTAGGAAAGATAGAAAACAACTAGTGTATGCATGACCAATTAATCTGACTAAATAAATCTTATAGTGGCCACTTTGCATCACTCAAACTGAGAGGGCATGTTAGATTCATATGATAGAATAATGGAGAATCGCTATGACATATGCCTCCTTGAATCCTACGGGAAAGAAATCTACATGAATTGGTAGAGCTAGGTGTGTGATGGTATCATCGGAAAGACAAAGGAAATTTCTATAGAGATTGAGAGTGCATAGCATAGTTGTCACAGATGCATATGAACTTTTCCAAGAGGTCTAACCTCTTATTAGAAATCCTATAGGGTTGTACTAGTATAAGAAAACAATACATAGAAATTTTGGAGGATTCAATTCTTCAAATCAAACAAGCTATATAGGGGGAAAATCATATCCTTTGATTCGTACAATTTGTATAGGAGTTATGTAGGATTTGACTATAGGAGTTATGTAGGATTTGACTATAGGATTTGAATATTTGTACGGTTGTGTAATATTTTTACCCAGATCAATTCACATACCACCGGTTATGTATTTTTTTGGGCTATAAAAATAGGAGGTGTGGTATATTTGATGTGTGTAGAGATAATCTCACCATCTTATAGCCACCCCTAACATTTCGAGCAAACAAAAAAAATCTATACCACTACCCACCTCTCGTCCTACACTCAATTCCTACACAACCAAACAACAAAAATTGGCTATCCTAGCCAGGTGGTTGGGGATACTCTCATCCCATAAACCTATCCCCTAAACCAAACAACCCCTAATATGGAGGGAAGGAAAACCTAGATCTGATACTGTACAAAAACACATAAAGCAATCTGGAACCGTCCACATAGAATCAACGGGCCAGAGCAGATGCCTTCTTTGGGAAGGGTCTTGCGCGGAAGCCAAGGAATCCTCTGCGTCGACAATCTGGTGTAGCAGTAAAATAGACCATCATAGCGGAACATTGATGGAGTCACTACAATGCGTCCGAATCCGGGTATAGTCTTGTCATATCAATGGCCATGTCAGTTTCTCCAGATATAATCTATCCGTTAGCTAGTACTACTACTCTAGAGGCTGACGCCACATGCAGAAGTTGTACAGTACTACGACTACTATCGAGTATCGACTAGTCCGATCACGTCCAGGTCGCAACTACTCAAAAATGGCCGTAAAGAAAATGCAGAAGTAGGATGGGGCCACGACAAAAGACATACATCTATTTATGGACAGAGGTAGTATCATATCAGCATGCATTAGCATCTCATTTGCAACTAGTTGCACTCGCATCCTATTATCGGATATCACACTTCTGCACTTTTAAAAAATATGAAGAAAAACAAAACTGGGACACATATTATGTTGTGTATTGCTCCACAGGTCACAGATGAGTATGTAAAAAAAATTCTAGCTTGCACAAAAAAGACAAATGATATGTGAATAGTTAAGGAATATTATTCACATTGGTCTTTTCTTTTTTCCACAGCTCACATATGGTCACCTTTTGAAACAAATGTTTAGATGTGCGAAAGATACAACATAACCCGTGACTATGATTTGAATTTACATTTTTTTACAAACTCGAAATGTGACATCCGACAATAAGATGAGGGATCAACTAGTTGCGAAATGTTTGCACTCCTGACCATGCATCTGAATCTATCTACTAGACTACTACAACAACATACAAAATGCACCAGTTTTGAACTAGAGATGTAACAGCAGTACTAACTGTTGGTTTCCAAAATCTAACGCTTGTGATTAGAGGGATTCGCGTCAAGAGATACCACAACAGCATACACTTCTTTCTAGAACCATCATGTAGCCATTATGTAGAAGAAGAAAAAAGCAGGGTCACACCAATATCACACGTCCCACTCGATAGTAAGAAAGGTTCCAAGTTATTGTTCCCATTTCTCAACTGGTCATACCTATTTCGATGGTGTAACCTACGTAGTATAAGTTATATATTAGTTGTATGGAAAGTTTGAGCAACATTTAGAACATAATTTTGTACTCCTAATTGGTCCAACATGCATGCTAAGATTGGGGTCTTCACCTTGAAACGGCGAGCGCCGAAAAGCGGGTCAAAATCGCCCAGATCCTCGAAGATATCTACAGGCGCAGCCGCTGTATGAGAGACGGAGTGGGAAACGAGTGGGGCGATGTATGAGAGACGGAGTGGGGGTGTAGTATGTACTATAGTAAGACGGCGAGACGGCGAGGTCAGAGTGATTAAGACTAGTCACAATGGGAAGTACGTAGTACGTAGTATCATACACTACTAGTTTGTGATACTACCTCCACAATGCATAGTATCATAATATGGTTCATACTTATGTCATATTTAAAGTTTTGTAGAATCTCAATGCAAATGTGTGTACATGATGTATTTGTCATGAAGTTTTCTAAGTTTTCTAGGTTTATGTGTTATAATACTACTCTCATATCTCACCTCATAATTGATGTGACACATTAGATTTTTGCCAACATGGCATGTATGATACTACTTACGAGCCTTAAAAGCACTTTTTTGTGATGTTGATCAAATTGTACTCTAAAATTGTCACTGGACAACAGGTCGGCCTATTGCAAACTTGTTTGAATGAGCTAAAATAGTTAGAAATCTAGAAAATTTGTCACTTCAATGAATTTTCATCCTATAACGTTTACTTAATTTGAAAAACGAATGGGGACGTTTGCCATAATGGGACGATCATTTCTACAAAAAAGAATAAGATGGAAAGTCTCGCAATGTTATTTATCATGACAACATTGACAATGTCACAACCGTGGGGTGATTAGGGAATCCACTCCGCTAGAAAAAACAAACTTATATAAGGCATGTGTGGCAATGCAGTTTGTCTACCTTATACACATATCTAGATGTGTAGCTATATATGGATTTTATTTTCCAACTTTAGATGATCAGTTTATAGTTCACCATTTAATTAGAATTCATAATTTTTGGGAATAAAATACTTGGAGGTACCCTGCAAGTGTGGTACCACAAACTAAGCCAAAACATGGGTCCCAATAGTACAACATAGCGCGCATAGGAAGTTTGAGCAAATTTGAAACCAACCAAATGAGGTAGAAACAAATCAGAAAAAAGTTGTGAAACATGTGCATGGAGCCATCACATGACATGTACTTACTACTAACAAGTAAAAAATATAAAACCCTATCATACATAGAGGTTTGGGGTGAAGAGTTATTATTCACACACATATAGAATAAATATGGACTGCTTTTGGCTTTCTACCCATTAATTTGAGCAAGCTTCATGCAGTGTCCACTTCAAACTTGACAACATTGGAACCATAGCTGCTTGAGTTCGCCTCGCTAGCCTCTTCCCATATGTAAGCTTAATTAATTGGTTACACTACGAAAACCACAATCAACTTCTGAATAATGCATGCATTGCCCCCCTTTTGCACATATGCAACTTTGCAAAGTAGGGATTTTTGGTTTACCACACATTAGTGTGTTGTTTTCTTTTTATTAGGACCCATGTTTGGTAGCCACATTTTTCCAAAGCCAAAGTGTGGTTAGCCAAAAAAAAAGCTAGTATGGCTAGCCACCAAATTGTGGCTTAAAATATTAAAGCCAAACTTTGTCAAAACTTTGTAAAAAAAAGTTGAGTCTATGACAAATGGACCATATATACATGCAATGAAGTGTGATAAGCCAAATTGTGGCAAAAACCAAACACATGCCAAATAAACTATATGCATGCATGGCTGCCAAATTTTGGCTTCTTGACAAATTGTGGCTAGGAACCAAACATGCCCTTGCTGGCCAAAGGGGTCCGAATATGTGTTTTGTTTATTCGCTATCATGTGCAGTACGTGTGTGCACAATACCGCAAATCAAAATTTCACGGGTAGGCCAAACATGCATGCATGGTAGGCGAATCGCCATTTCGAAGGCTAATTTGTCAAACTAGCTTACCATGAAACCATCATGTGTACTCCAATTAATTAAGTTCGGATATGAATGGTGGTCATCAACCAAACTAAAAAGAATTCAAAATTTGGGATGATATAGGGATGTGCCCTATTGTTGTGGAATCAGAAAACATTAGCCAACGAAAATGTGGGTTGCATCCAAGTATAGTAGCTCACAAAGTCGATTGCCAAGAAGTTTTTGCCTAAATTTGAAATAAAGCCAAAATGAGGTTCAAACTTATTGAAATCAGCAAGCAAGGCAATCACGAAGTCACCAATTACTACTTTTATCTAGGAAAAATAACAAACATGATGGCATGCAAATATTCTTGAGAAGCAGAATCATTCTGTAAATATATATTTTTGGAACCATGCATGTTGGACATTGATTCGCTTCTTGCCACATGGGTGAGCTAGCTTGGTTACCGCAAGAACCATGCATGGCGAACTTTCGAATCATGACCCCTTTTTTAAGAGATCAATGAAAAACTTCTTATTTTCGACTATACTTTGCCAAATAAAGTTTTTTTGGTTTTCCACATAAAGTCTTTTCATTTTTATTGGCCGAATTAAGGGGGGCAAAATTAAAAGGATGTATTTGTGAAGTGGCTACCGCGTGTATTGCGCACACTACCACCTATACAATTTTCACAAGAGGGTGACATGGTTGGATGGCCATGCATTTCCATGGTTTGTTGGATTATCTCATCATGTAGTATATAATAAATTAATTTTGTAAATATTTTTCAATTCAAGTATTAACGATGGTTATATTACAACTCAAATAAATTGGGAAAATACTGGGGTTCGCCTCCCTAGAATCAATCTTGCCCGTCCATTTCCTATCAACTGACTATAGGGAGTACTAGATTTAAATGGCGGTTGGAGTTAATTCCTCAACCTCATCGCAGTATTATTCCCATCTGTCCCCACTAAACAACCCCTGGCGGTTCGTTCTCCCCTGCATTTCGGCAAGTTCCAAAAAACCCCATTGTTTGCAGTTGCTCTCCCTCCCTCCCCCTCAATCCCTCCGATCAGTTCGACGTGCTTCAGCGCTGCCATGGCCGACGGCGGCCTGTTTACGCTAAAGAGGAGCGTCGTTCCCCATGGGACGACCAAGGTGAACGTGGTCTACACGAATGACCCTTCCGTTCTCGAGCACACCCTCAAGATGTACGAACAAAAGCTACTAGAGGACAGGTCCAGGTTCGTCGGCCTCGACCTAGAATACACTGCGGACCAAGTAAGTACCGCCGTCGTTCAGTTGGCCATGGACGACCACGTCCTGGTGTACCATTTCTGCAGGTATGTTCTTCACATGCCTTCCTTTATCCTTTTGTTTTTTAATATAGAAACTCTTCCTTTATCTTGGATCTGCTTTTTTATTTCGACATAGACTAGGTTCTAACTTGTATGAAAACACGAACAAACTAACTTGTATGAAAAATGTGGTCTGGAACGTAATATCCAACATATACTTGTATAATTTTTTTGGATTGACCACGATATCTAGTTTCATGATTTTGGTACTCAAAATTTGCACAAATTTCATGTACTCATACTCACCGATAATCGGCATGGATGTCAAGATATTAACATATAGTAACTGAATCTTAACTTGATGACACTTAAATAATTAGATCATATAGTCGCAACAATAATTCATGTTATTTTGATGTGTATCACTGATGCAAAATCATTGTTTCACTGCAACAAGTATACAGTTTACTGGAAGAAAAATATGTGTACTATTTCAGCATATACGATCTTACAAGATTGATTTGTGTTAACATGCAGGAGTCCTGATAATCTGGCACTGCAAGAATTCCTTCAACATAAAGGAATTTGTTTCACAACTGTTGACATCAGGGGTGACTCTAGCAGGTTTGCTAGAGATGGCATTAAAATTCCTAAACATAATTGGATTGACATTCAGGATATGATCAATTTCAATGGTCCTGGCAATAGGACTGGCATGGGTGATTTGGCAGCCGCCATCATTGACCCATCTTACAAAGACATGAAGACCAAGTTCCCTACTAGCAGCCACGATCAATGGGAGTGCATGCCATTGCCTGAAGTAAACTTGAGGTATGCTGCGATTGATGGGTATGTCAGTTTTGAGTTGTACAGGCGACTCAAAAAAATCAATGATGGGCAGCGTCAAGCACAACCAATTCCAAGGGAAGTGGTTTGCCCGGATTGCAAGGAAGCGGCTAGGTTGGCCGCTCTTCCCCCTGCCTGGCGCGACGAGAAGAAGCAGTGTGTCGGGACAACCTACTGGGAATTTGTATCTTATTGCTTTAGGCACAACATACCATTTGATCCGAAGAAAATGCCACCATGGATAAAGGACTCGTGCGAGCCTACTTCGGGGTCTCCGTGGGATGGCGGTTCACACGGTGAGCAAGCTAGGGCAACGGCTGGATGTGGTGAGCTAGCAAGGGCAGGGCCTGTATCTGGTTGGGAAGCTCCAACAAGGATTCCCGACACACGAAGTGCGAACGAGTGCAGAACTTGGACTGCCAACCCGTGGGAGGCAGGTACAAGCGGCACCGGCAAGCGCATCAAGAGGGATGATGATAATTGGTGAACTAGGCTGGCGTTATATGTTTCCAAGATTGTACATAAGTTTAGAATTATGAACTGGTAGTATTGTTTAGGTGATGTAATTACTTTTGCAACAATGTGTATGAGGTTTCAGAATCACGCATCCTTATTTAAACATGTTTAAAACATGGAAATGAAAAGGTAAGCCTGCATCCTTCTTAGTCACTCCAAAATTAAGCTTTTGGGAAGGTATTTGAAATTTCCATGTTTGAAACCCAAAACGACTTCTCTTCGTGATTGACTTCATAAGACAAAGTTCAGGCTTAGGGGTAGATACATGATTTTTCTGGTTTGAATATGACTAGACCTTGTTTATCAACTTGAGTGCTTACTACTACCTCCGTCCCAAGGAATAAGGCGCACGCGTATTCCAAGACGAACTTTGACCATAAAAATTGAGCAACACAATCTTGATTATATTATATGTAATTAGTATCGTTGGATTCGTATTGAAAAGCACTTTGTAATGATGCTAATTTCATACAAACAATCTTTATATATTTGAAGTAATTCTTGGTCAAACAAAAAACACGTAAAACGAGGGCGCCTTATTCCTTGAACCGGAGGTAGTATATGACATAAGAAGGCTATGTGCTTTGGTTTTTCATTTTTTTTTTGAATCTTGGTCAATTCCTAGGTACGGTTTGACCAAGATTTGAACAAGTTTAAAATATGAAAATAAAATGTAAGCCCGGTCTGGATCCTTCTTAGTCACTCTGAAATGAAGCTTTTGGGAGGTTTTTGAAATTTCCATGTGTTCGAAACCCAAAACCACTTCTCTTCATGCTTGACTTCGTAAGATAGATTTTAGGGTTAGGGGTAGATACGTACATGATTTTTCTAATTATTTTTATGCCCATTTGAATCTTGGTCAAATCATAGGTTTGACCAAGATTTAAACATGTTTAAAATATGAAAATGAAAAGCTAAGCCTGCATCCTTCTTAGTCACTCCAAAATGAAGTTTTTGGGAAGGTTTTTGAAATTTCCATGATTGAAACCCAAAAACGACTTCTCTTCGTGCTTGACTTCATAAGACAAAGTTTAGGGTTAGGGGTAGATACATGATTTTTCTGGTTTGAATATGTCTAGACCTTGTTTATCAACTTGAGTGCTTATTATATGACATAAGAAGGCTATGTGCTTTGATTTTTCATTTTTTTATACCCATTTGAATCTTGGTCAAATCCTAGGTTTGACCAAGATTTGAACAAGTTTAAAACATAAAAATAAAAGGTATAAGCTCGACCTGGATCCTTCTTAGTCACTCTAAATTGAAGCTTTTGGGGGGTTCTTGAAATTTCCATGTTTGAAACCCAAAACCACGTCTCTTCATGCTTGACTTCATAAGACGAGTTTCACTACAAGAAAAGTTCGATAGACAACGTCTCAAAATCGTCCGCTAAGGGGTATTTTTCGTCGCCTATGGGCCTAACCCGACGATATGGGT
This sequence comes from Lolium multiflorum, assembly GCA_030979885.1. NCBI lineage: Eukaryota > Viridiplantae > Streptophyta > Magnoliopsida > Poales > Poaceae > Lolium > Lolium multiflorum. Next base: position 86,650,154 of record CM061752.1, on the reverse strand, counting down.
TCCGTTGTGGAAACTGCGTCAGGCAAAGTCCAACGACGATTTTTTCGGTCCGTCGCGCTTGGGCGCCCTTCCGCCACGGAAAATCGGACCGTTGCGGAAGTGTTTCGGGAGCCCGTTGACTGCTGACGTCATGCAAACTGACACGTGGCAGACGCCGTTAACTGCCAGTTAACGGCGTTAACCGGCTGAAACCCCGTGGTAGATGGTAGGCCCACACGAGGCCTGCCACGTCTTAAGCGGGCCGGGCCAGATGACATAGTTTGACCGGTCAACTATATAGCTGGGCTGGTCCATTAGTTACGTGGGCCGGGCCTAACCTCTAAGGTTGACTGGTCAAAACTTAAATGGGCCGGCCCATTTAACATGTGGGGTCCACCTTACAGCAATGGGCCGGCCCAAGAAGCAAGTGGACCGGGCCAAAAACACAGGTGGGTCCCACTTTCCTGTTAAAAGGCCGGCCCATTTAGTGTGTGGGGTCCACCGTATAGCAAATGGGCCGGCCCAACAAGCTAGTGGGCCGGGCCAAAAACACAGTGGGTCCCACTTTCCAGTTAAAGGGTCGGCCCATTTCGTTTGTGGGGTCCACCATACAGCAAGTGGGCCGGCCCAACAAAATAGTGGGCCGGGCCAAAAACACGTGGGACCCATCTTCCTGTTAAAGGGCCGGCCCATTTAGTATGTGGGGCCCACCATATAGCAAGTGGGCTGGCCCAGAAGATAGTGGGCCGGGCCAAAAAACACAGTGGGTCCCACTTTCCTGTTAAAGGGCCGGCCCAATTAGTATGTGGGGTCCACAATATAGCAGGTGGGCCGGCCCAACAAGATAGTGGGCCGGGCCAAAACACAGGTGGGTCCCACTTTCCTCTTAAAGGGCCGGCCCATTTACCATGTGGGACCACCATATAGCATGGGCCGGCCCAACAAGATAGTGGGCCGGGCCAAAAACACGTGGGTCCACTTTCCTCTTAAAGGGCGGCCCATTTATTATGTGGGGTCCACAAAAAGCAAATGGGCTGGCCCAACTAATTAGTGGGCCGGCCCAGTAGTTGGTGGGGTCCACCTTAAAGCAAGTGGGCCAGCCCAATTAGTGTGTGGGGTCCACCGTAAATCAAATGGGCTGGCCCAAGAAGTAAGTGGGCCAGCCCGTTTAGTTGCTGTTTATATGCCGGCATAATATGCGCTTTAGGATTTTGCGGGCAGGCACATATGTGATTTCGCTTAATTGGGCCGTTTAAGGGATGGGAATTCGTGATTTTGATACTGAGAATATTTACGCAGCATTGATTTCTGTCGGATAGCCTCACTTACCACAAGCACCAAAGAAAAAATGCGCGAAAGAACTATAAAAACTAACTAAATATTACATCAGCTGCAAGGCATTGAAAAAAATATTACAGAACCCAGAGAAATTGAATGGTAATTAAACCTAGCAATACAATGAAGCGATCCGGCAATCTTTTAAGTTGTCCATGCAGCACCTATATCTGAAACAAAGACATTACAAGTTAAGACAGCAACAATGGAAAGGCAAAGACACTACAATATTGTTTGGCAAAGAATTTGGAACTCATCATTTCGTCGTTATAACAAGATCATTGTAATGCGCACAATAAGCAAACAAAGAGTGCATGCCGCATACCAACAGCCAATATAACAGAGCATGTTAGAATGAAACAGCAGACTTACTACTGTCGAGTCCCATGCAAACCAACATGTTCAGGGAGTACAAAATTGGCATGAACAACATAGTAGCAGGCTATAAATTTTGTAACAACGACTGAGCAAGATGAAGTTATGATGGCTACATCTACAGAGCAGGGAATGTAAACCAAAAATAGAAGTTACGATGGCAAAAGCTAAAGAGGAGGGAATGTGAACCAACATGTGCCAAGTGAACTAAATAATACTCCTGAACTTATAGTGAAGGGGATGCAAATCAAGATGTTTCGGGATATAAACTTGTAATGAGCAACACATGGAGGATAGTTAATGCTGGAGCTTAGGATGGACCAGATACAGAATATAGTGGGATCACCTGTGAACTTGTATAAGAGGGAATGCAAACCAATATGTTCAGCTTTCCATATGTGAGCGTCATGCCAAGTCAGAGAAACAAGTCAATAATGCAGCTTTTGAAGAACATGATGGCACGCAAAATTATTATCTAGTAGTATGACAAGTTTATTTGTACTACAGGCTAGATAGCAGAGTGATAGCATGCCAAACTAAGTCCTTACTTTGTTAGCTTACAATGAACTAGATACAAAACAATGGCATCACCTGTAGTACAGGGAATGCAAGCCAACATGTTCATGGAGTAAAAAATTGGCACAAACAACATAGTAGCAGGCCATAATTTTTGTAACAACGACTGAGCAAGATAAAGTTATGATGGCTAGATCTACAGAGCAGGGAATGTAAACCAAATATAGAAGTTACGATGCCAAAAGCTATAGAGCAGGGAATGCGAACCAACATGTGCAATTACTTAAAATTGGCCATGAACTAAATAATAGCAGGATGTTACTATAATACCTACAGTATAATTTTTGTAACAACGACTGAGCAAGATAGAAGTTATGATGGCTACATCTACAGAGCAGGGAATGCAAACCAAAATGTTCAATCGCTTAAAGTTAGCAATGAAGTAGAAAATAGCAACGTGTTACGGTCATAGCTAGGAATGAACTAAAAGAGCTTCAGACAAACAAGCATCTGAACCCAGAACATGGCGCTAAAACAAGGGACTTACATTAGGAGAAGCACTCTGTGGGAGTCACAGCAGATCTTCCTGGGGTTGATAGATCCGGTGATGAAGTACGCTACATGTGCTACTTGGGGTTGGAGAGACGGCCATTACACTTCATGGTTACTCATCTCATCTGCAAAAACGTAACGGCGCGTCGTTAGCACAAACAGGTTCCCCCAAGATTAAACAAGAACTTGCAGGCAAGCAATAGAAAAGCGACAGTAGAAGAGTTTAGATCATGCACGGCGCCGGTGAAGCAGATCCGGTTCATGCACAGCGGTGTCGGTGAGCAAGATCCGATGCGGTGGACGACGGATCCGGCGAAGCGGCTCCGGCGGGGTGGACGATACCGCAGCTGAAGCGACTGCGGTAGACTGCTGGATGAGCATATGGTTTCGAGGTTCGGCGGGGATGATCCGGTCCGGTTGATGACGGCGTCGATGAAGCGGCTCCGGCAGGCAGCCGGATGACGAGGATCGCGAGGGCTCGGGTAGGCCAGGGAAGTCCGGCGGGGATGTTCCGGTGCGGTGGTCGTGGAGGTGGTAGAGAGAGGGACTTGAGAAGTTCCGGTGGGTGGTCTCAGATGAGAGACTGAAGGAAATGTATTTTTTTGGGAGGGTTTCCGGGCTAGGGAGGTGGTGATCGAAAAAATGACGGGCAAACCCCTCACCAACCGACTTTGCTGTCATCTCCACAGGGGTAGAATGGGAATTTGGAAGCGTGTGAAATTTTTGTATTTTGTGGGCGGGAAGTTTTGCCGCTATGAGATTTTGAATTTCGCTAAGGTACAAGTATAATGATAAAAAATTGTGAGACCGTACTAGTACCTCTGTTCAAGGCCGACTGTAAAATCAAATCATCATCAAGTTGAACATCGGTTACTACCATGATCATCATCGGACACAGATCTGGTGACATGCACCTGAAATTGGTGCATTCGTTGCAAAGTATAATGCTAAAAAAATTAGTGACCGTACTAGTACTTCTGTTCAAGCCCGAGTGCAACATCAAATCATCATCACGTGGAAAATTTGTTACCATGATCATGATCTATCTCTAAATTTGGCGCATCCGCTAAATCTGGCAAAGTATAATGATAAAGAAATTGTGAGACAGTAGTAGTACTTCTGTTCATGGTCGAGTGCAACATCAAATCATCATCACGTTTAAAATTTGTTACCATGATCATGATCTACCTCTGAAAATGGGCGCATCCGCTAAAACTTGCAAATTATAATGATACAAAATTGTGATACCGTACTAGGACTTATGTTCAAGGTCGAGTGCAACATCAAATCATCATTACATTGAAAAGTGTGTTACCATGATCATGATCTATCTCTGAATTTGGCGCATCCGCTAAATCTCGCAAAGTATAATGATAAAGAATTTGTGAGACAGTATAGTAGTACTTCTGTTCAAGCCCGAGTGCAACATCAAATCATCATCACGTTGAAAATTTGTTACCATGATCATGATCTATCTCTGAATTTGGCGCATCCGCGCTAAATGTTGCAAAGTATAATGATTAAAAAAATTGTGAGACCGTACTAGTACCTATGTTCAAGGTCGAGTGCAACATCAAATCATCATCACGTTGACAATTTCTGTTACCATGATCCTCTATTTGGGGATGCTGCTCCCACACCACACCAGCGGCCCCAAACGGCAGCCATTTTAAAATTAAAATTGACATTTAAAAACCCAAAATCATACGAAATTTATACCAAAGTAGCTCGACTTTAAACATAACTAAACTTAAACTTAATCCTGGTCAACGGGCCGTCGGTTGGGGCGCTCGACGGCACTGCCTCGTCGTTGTTCTTAGCCATTGCCGCCTGCTTTCGTGCCCGCTTCTCCTTCGTTGCTTCGCGCATCTGGCGGTGGAGCATGGCGGCCGGCGGCGCTGTCCCCGCGCTTCCAGCCTTTCCCGAGAAGCTTCGATCTCGGCGCGCCTCGCCTGCTGGCGAGCGAACTCGTCCTGGTGGCGATGAGCGTTGAGCTCTGCGAGCTTCTGTCGCTCCGCCTCCTTGAGGCGGCGTCCCGCCTCCTCCGTGACCGCTCGCTGGCGCGATATCTCGAGGACGTGCTCGAGGTTCGCGTCGTTGACGAACTCGCGCTCCTCCTCCCTCAACCGCTGGTATCGTTGTGCGTTCAGCGACGCGAGGATCGCCGCCTGCTCCGGGTCGGTGGGGGCCTGCGGCGGCTCGCCCGACTGCGCTGACTCCTCGATCCGCCGCCTCTGCTTCCGCTTCTGCTACGTAGACATCGTGCCAGGACTCGAACCGTGGGTCCTCGTCCTCGTCGGAGCTGTGCTCGTCGTCGGCCTGCAGCTCCGGCTCCGGCTCCGGCTGCGGCTGCCGTGGTGGTGGAGGCAGCGCGCGGCCGTTGAGGCCAAGCATCGAGTAGGTGGTCTTCAGACGGCGCGGCATCTTGATGTGGAGAGTAGAGAATGGAGCGGCGGTGGTGGACGGCGTACGTCCTATATATCTAGCGGTGGCAACTGCCCACATTTACGGCGACTGGACGCCGCGTGGCCAGTCGCTGCCTCGGTTTCCGCGCGGGAGGCCATTTAAACGCCGACGACCAACCTTCCCGCGTCGTGGCCAGTCGATGCGAACCGTCGCGTCCTCTCGGGGATGCCGGAGATTCTACTGGGCTCGAAAAATGGCCGGCGCCGTTTGGAGCGCACCGGTGCGAGCCATAAAACGACGCCGGCCCCCAAATCGCTATCAGGCCGGGCCGCCGGTGGAGATGCTCTGAATTTGGGGCAACCGCTAAATCTTGCATAGTATAATGATAAAAAAATTGTGAGACCATACTAGTAGTTCTGTTTAAGGCCGAGTGCAAGATAAAATAATCATTACATTGAAAATTTGTTACAATGATTGCAAACTATAGCAATAACAGGAAAAAATGCTCAAGGATTACAATAACAGCAAAAATTCTCAAATACAACAAGTCGAAATAACTCAAATGATACAAGCCATACAAATGGCATCATCGGCAAAACTGCATTTCTGTTAGGTAGAATTCATCGGAGTGCAAGTAACAGCTGGCTTTCCATTAGATCTGCAGAGTAGATTATTAAGGATCTGCTCAATCCAAGCTTGCCTATTTTTCAATTCATGTATCTCATTGACTGTTATGATGATATTTGAATCTATTTCATCTCTTTGCTGCTGAATTATATCAAGTGATTCGTGTGCAAAGGCAGCGATTGTTTGCGCTGGAATGGCTGGGACAGTAGCTATCATCTGACAATCAGATGAATTGGCATTGTCACGGCTGTGCTGTGGAAAGACCTGGACACTTGATGTACATGCCCTGCCATCTGCCTTCCTTGCTCTATTCAGGGGCTGAAAACAAGACAGTGCAAGTTACAGAACCATACAATTTGAGAAAACAACCATACTATTAGTTGTCACAGATTTTTGCAAAGCATCAAAACAGATGGCAGATTTTCACAAAGCACAAGGCATAATATAACAAAGCAAGCTATCAACCCCAATGCAACAGGCAGAGCAACCGGATGGCAAATATGAACAAAATAAATCAAGTAACTAGACAGTCTGTGCCTAATAAAATAAGCCAGGAAACTGCATAACAGCTGTCTATTAAAATTGACACTTGGAAGGGGTGCTTCAGATCCCTTAAGTTCCACAAAAGTGGTAGCCAGACATTCCCTAAATTTCATTATTTTAATCATCAGCCAGCCATGGGAATGCCTCAGATAAAAGAGAAATATATCCATTTGGTGCCAAATATAAACGAGCAGGACCAATTAAGACAGATTAGACAGCAACCATTCTGGGATTCATATAAACTGACATATTATTTCAATGTTTAACCCATGAGCGCAATATAAGGGAAGGAGAAACAAACAAATGAACCATTTTGTGCCTAAAAATAAAAGATGGGTCAGCCAAAAAGTAACAACAAATCTTATTTATGATACCTACTGAAGGTGGATTTCCTACTACAGAAGGTGGCATTGGATTAATCAACAGTGAAATCCGAAAAAAGTCTTACAAAAAACAAATATGCTCATTATATCCCACAACAAGCATGCCAGATAGTCGCAAGGTTTATATGTTTTAATCATCAGTCAACTCAATGAATCAAGGACTAATAACCAATTGAATCATCATCTGACTCATATTCACCAAGCAAAACATTCTTATCATTATGGAAGAAATCCAGAAGACATAACAGTATGAGGAAGTGCATGAGCAATCAAACATTATGTGGCTAGAATAAAATGCCAGATCATTTAAGTTAAGCAGAACAATTAAATTGGTTTAATCACGATCAAACAAAAAAAGATTAGACAGGCAATAGAACAAGTTTGAGAAGCTAGCAGGAAAATGAACGAAGACGTGCAGTCATACAAATAGCATGATTTATTTCAAACCAGTTATCCTATCTATATGGAGAGTAAATGTGTTAAACACAAACTGGTTCCAGCACGATAAGCATATCAATACAAAAATGAAAGGTACTTACTGGATTATAGGGGTGATTCACTCCACGATTTGCTGTGTTCCATGTGATAGTGCAACATGAAATTACAGCAAAGAGTTAGGGTTGCAGCTCTTGAAGAAAAAAAACAATGAAGAATTTAAATGTACCAGAGCAATGAGTTCACACATGTACTACAGGATGGCAAAAGGATAGCAGAAAGGAAATAGTAATTGGCATTTACCGTCATTGTTTACAACAAAACAGATGGAAATTATAATGTAAAACCTTGTGAACACAGAAGAGCACAGAATGGCGGAATATAAAACAACATTTTGCAACGAACAAAACAGACGGCGGCTATGGTCCCAGCACACAACCTGTCACCTGAGAATAAGAAAAGCAAACAAACATGTAGGTTTCCTAACAAAAATAGATGAATTACATAGCATGCAATTACTGTTCTAACATTAGGACGAACTAGATGGATACTATAGGGGTGTTTCTTGAGAGTTTATAGAGCAGGGAACGCTTTGCTAGTCTTAGTATGAACAAGACAAAATTAATACTATTTTTTGCAACACACAGTACAATCATAGACGCTCACACGTACATACATACACTCATCACTCAGGCACACACACTACCCCTTCAAGCACCTTCAGGAAACTGCATCCAAGAAACTGTTCCGACGGGTATTGAGATTGACGAAGTCACCACTAGCACCACAATGTCATCGGGAACGCCGCGTCCCACAGAAGAATATTCCTCCATTTTTGAGACACCAAAGCGTTAAATCTGGGGGTGCCACTGCCCTCCTAACCATCCAACCACAGGTTGGTTCTCAGTGATTTGGTACTTGACATGTACTACATGATATCTAAAATGAAGTCGGTGTCAGGCTAACAAGCAAGGTGCGGCGTCGTTGCTTGACGTGAGTCGGTGTGATGCCATCACAAGATGAAGTGCATGGTCCATGTGATCTGGATTAGGGGATACTAGCATAATACCCGTGTGTTGCAACGGGTTAATAACGAAAGATGGCTCCCTCCAAATATAGAATAAATGGAATATAATCGCAATGTCTATGTCCAGGATGTGTGGCCACATGGTCCTCATTTTTCTTTAGAATCTGTGGTACGTCAGTATCATACAATGTGCTTATTTTTTGTCATCACTGAGACAACTCTGATGCTCGATCGACCGATCCGAGTTGATCAATCGACCGATCTAATTAACATGTTTGAACAGACGATCGAATAATTCATAGTATTTATTGAATGATACTCCCTCCGTGCCAAAAATAAGGCGTCTAAGGATTAGTTAAAAGTCAATGTTTTTAAAGTTTGACCAAGTTTACACACAAAAAATATAAATATTTACAATACTAAATCATTATCAATAGAGTCACCCTAAAGTATAATTTCTTAATATGTCAATTTGATATTGAAAATGTAAATATTTTTTAAAATATTTGGTCAAAGTTCGTAAGGTTTGACTTTTGAGTTTTGACCAATCCTTAGACGCCTTACATTTTGGGACGGAGAGAGTATATCGTAAAAGGTGCCCATTTTACACCATCTTTTTTAACAAAACACGGTACAATATAAATGCTCACTAAATGCATACTCGCTCCTACGAACGCACAAATGCACATGCAATCTCTATGAACACCTTCAAGATACTTTGTCTGAGAAACTGATTTGTCGAGAACACACGTCGATACGTGGCCCCAACTGAACAGATATTTCTCTTTATTAATGAAACACCCACGCATGAAACATGTTTTTTTAGGGAGAATGTCACTGCGCTCCAAAACATGTGGTTGATTCTTGTGACTAACCTCTTAAAAGCTGCAGGGTATGAAAGCTTTGTTTTTTTAAGGATTTTTAGTTGCATAAGTGTTGAGATTTGTATGTCCTACGAATTTTAAAGGGAAAATGCATGCACGTGCAAAAATTAGGAAAAGAAACCTAGAGTCATATAGATTGTCACTGTATGTTTGCGAATGAAAGAAAAGTTAGAAAATTTAAAGTAGCACGGCAAGAGGAGCCTAATCAATGGGTCTCTTTTGGCCTTTTTCTTTTTTGCCGATTGTGTCGATCTAACCGGGATTGCCGAACACGCGTTGATGAACTACGGCAGAGGAGAAAGGACGGATCACCTGCCGATCTTTTACAGAACTATGCCAGAAAGGATATAAAGATTGACCGGTACAAAAACCATCTCCATCAATCTACGCTCGTTAAGGAGAGGGTTCCTTAGAGAATTAAAAGGGGAGCGAACAAAAAAGATGTGTGGCTGGACCGATCTATGCTTGTCTTACCGATTAGAATTAGGAAAGGGATGCTGATTTTGCTACCTAGTGCTACGGATTGGATTTTGGTCGTGACCTAACTAATCCTGATAAGAACTCCTCATGGAGCCGGTCACGCTGACCTTACTTTTTATGTTCGGGGTGAGTTGTATACACGTTTGACGTACCATCACCAACCACCGCGGCCTATTTTAAATTTAATAGTAAAGATAGTTTATATGACAAGATTATGGGGGGATTGTTAGTAGTAATCTTATCAATGTGGTTGGCTAGTAAAGGAGCTAGCTTAGTCATGAAGTATCCAAGGTATGTAGAGAGAACTGTAGAATGGGGAATGTTCTAGAGTAAGATATTTACGAGTAGTATGAAATATCTAGAGTTTGTAGAGTATTCTAGAAGTATGGTATAGGGTTTGGATTCTGGCACATGGCAACAATCTATAGGGTCATGTACAAAAATTTAAATAGAGTATCACCCGTCCCATGTAAGTAAGCTTTGTACCACTGAGATATCCAATAAAGCTTCCTAGTAGTAGTAGCCCTGTGTGTAAGTGTATGTGAGGCACAAGCTTCCTAGTATTATAAGCCCTGTGTGTGAAGCACATCAAGACAGAGAGCTCGAGGAGTGGCATGGGCAAATGCGCAGGATCCTGCCATCTGCCACGCGCATTGAGAGCGGGGCGGAGCTGGATCTATGGGACACATTCTAGTTGACCAAGACATGCTTGAACCTTCTATGGTAACAGACCAAAACGTGTAGGGGGGAGGGGGTCTGGTTACCTCGACGGCGGCTTCGTGTAGTCATACTCGGCATCCTTGCGGGTCACGTCGACGACGGCGGGGGTGCTGCGGTTGCGGTGGGCGTCGGCGTCGAGGAAGCAGATCTGGGGCGGTCGATGATGGGTTCGGGGAAGCAGATCTGAAACGAGGGAGTCGGTGAAGCAGATCCGGTGCAGTGCACGGCGTCGTTGGTGAAGCGGATCAGGTACGGCAGACGAGGGAGTCGGTGAACTCAGATAGTGCAGTGCACGGCGGCGTTGGTGAAGCGGATCTGGTGCTGCGGATGAAGCAGTCGGTGAAGCAGATCCGATGCAGTACACGGCGGCGTTGGTGAAGCGGATCTGGTGCTGCGGACGAGGGAGTCGGTGGCCTCAGGTAGGTGAGGTGGTATGCCGGCTAAGTACGGCTGGGATATTCCGGTGCGGTGGTCCGGCAGGTGAGAGATGATGGGCCTGGAGTATTGCGACAGATTTTTTGCGGAAATGGGGAAGACGAATGGAAGGCGGTAGACTATATATATCAGAGGGGGTGTGTAAATTACGAACGAGACCCCAACCAACGCCGGCTTCACTTGTCTGCCTTTGCGTCATTGCTAATAGGGTCGAAAGGGAATCCGAAATATGTGTATGGAGGCGGGAGTTTTGGCGCTCAACTCGTATTTTGAATCTCCCTGGTGTATAAGCAGTACAGTATACTAGATATTGAATCATAGACCAGGGAAGACAAGTACAGTAGTACAAAAATACTGTAATGTCTACATTGCATGATGCTGATCTACCTTGCGTTAGTGTTTGTACTTTGTAGTGGTAGCTAAGTGGTGCAAAGAAGACATATTTGTAATTTCTACAACTTAGATATGTCTTTATACATCCGTATTAGACAAAACTAAGACACCTCCTTTTAGACGAAGGTAATATTAATTTTGAATCTCTTTGTACTAATGTTGATGATTTTTAATAGATCTTCAGAGTTTCGTAGAAAAAAACTAGGCTCCTCTCGAGAAACAAATAAGCATACAATTAATTAAGTACGTGGGCGGTTATTATTATTTTAACAGGGAAACTGCATTCGTGCCCTATGGCCCGTCATCTTCAAAACCGTCCAAATGCATGCATCTAGCGACGGGCGGTTTCCAGGCCCTGGCGTGGCGGTTAACATTCGTCTTCCTCATTTCGTCTTCTCCCTGACACTCTCGCCTGTGCCCCTCTCTCGCTACCCTCCATGGAAGCGTTCTACCAAGGACACACTTTCCTCGCTCATGGAACAACCACCATTACGGCGAACTATACCAATATGGCGTCTAAGGTGGAGGAACACATCAACAAAATCGAGTTGATACTGGAGAAAGAAGACTCGTACAAAATTGTTGGCCTAGACGTAGAGTACACCTATGGGCCTGAACAGAAGGCTGCCCTCATACAGTTGTGCATGGGCACAGACTGCCTCCTGTACCAGATTTCCTCGGCCGACCAGCCCTGCCCCAAACTCGCTGACTTTCTTGGCAGGCCTGACATAACATTTGCAGGTGTTGACATCGGCAACGACATTACCAGGCTTGGGCGTTGCAACCTCTCAGTGGCGAACTTCGTGGACATCCAGAAAAGGTGGAAGCCTGCCGATTCCACTAGTAACAATAAGGATTCGTTGGCTGACTATGCTGCGGCCATTATAGACAGCCAGTACAAATCTATCATGAAAAAACTTACGAAAGAGGAACACAAGCTGTGGAAGCAGGTGCCCTTGTCCATGAAGCATATCCTGTATGCAAGCATCGACGCATACGCAACATATGAGGTATACAGGCGAATAGTGAACTTTGAGAAGGGTCAACAAAAATTGGCGGAATTCCAGGACAGCGGGAGTAAGAAGAAGAAGAAGAAGAAGAAGAAGAAGAAGAAGAAGAAGAGCAACATGGTACAGGCTGTGGAAGCTGAAGAGGAAGACCACTGAAAAGGATAGCCTAGTGTTAAAAGTAGTACAGGACTAGTATGTATACGATCGTGTGTGTATGCACCCAGTGATAAGTAGTACAGTATATTTTATCTTGCAAGTAGTTTTAAAAGTAGTACAGTACTACTGTAGTATGTACGATCGTGTGTGTATGCTCCCAGTGTCATGAGTACATAACTGATGATAATAATACTAATATGTATGGTAGATCTTTTTTTATCTTGCATACTCCCTACGATCCATAATAAGTGTGCCGTTTCACTCTAACAGCATCCACTGTGTTGTCCACAACAGCTATCCTCGTCCACAAGCAATAAGTGTAGTCCATGCCCATATATAGAGTGGACACGTACAAGCTTTTGGTTGCCCATAAGTAAATAGTAATTATTTTACTCTGTGCTCTGTCTTGCATGTGTGTACTTCTAACAAATATGTGCGTCCCAGCGTGTGCCAAAGTTAACCTTATACTGAGTATATTGTACTATAGTATTACTCCCTCCGATCCACATTACTTGATGCTAAAATGGAAGTATCTATAGTTACAATATGTCTAGATACATCTACATTAGAGTCATCTAAACCATGATTAAGCCGAACCTCTGCCCCAAGACATGACATCTCTTCTACGTAGTAGAATGCTCTCCGTCCATAATAAAATATAATCAATGGATGGGACTGGATACCTTTGTTGGGAAGGTATCGTCACCTGCCGAGTAGGGTGTATGTAGGCATCCTATCACGATCCAGTAGTAATATCCATCTCCCAGTGACCCAGTCTATGTATGTGTCTTGTCTTGTCGATCCATGGACATGGCACCTACGAGGTACTCCACTGCTGATGATTTTGTAGAGTACGTATATTTATATGAGCACGATGCTTTGTACAAAGTTGTCCCGGTCACCTCAAGGTTGCATTAGCAGGACGAAAAACAGTTAGTCCCTTTCTATATAAGGAGTACTTATTTTGAGGATTAATTGTTCTCCTTCTCGATGCGAATGTAGAAACGCAGCAGCTTGGAAGGTCCACCAAGCACCTGGTACAGCGGCGGTACCGAGAGGAACGACGTGAGTTCATCAAACGCGACGTCGCCCGGCAAGGCGCAGCTCGACGCCTCCAATGACACATTCACGGTGTCCGCCCTGCTCCTCGAGTGCGCCAACGAGCACGACGCCGGCCCATTCGCCCACATCTTTGCCGTGTACAGAGGCCACACGCACGCGGCCGCCCTAACGCACACGGTAGACACGATGGTGGTCGAAGTCGAACCGAGCACGCCGATGATCAGGACGAACACGGCGCCGTCCTCCCCTTCGGCGATGATCCGCAGGCACGGCGAACCCGGCACCGGCACCAGCACCTCGAACACTTTGGTCGTGTTGTACGGCGGGAGCTTGTGCACTTGGATCGAGTGGGCCGCTGCAAAGTGGGCGACGAGCGCTGTTGGCGGGGCGGCGAAGTCGCAGCCGGGCTCCGTGCAAGCGCAAGGGGCGTGCGGGCATGCAATCTTGTGGTCGTGGACCTGGTGGTAGGCCACCAAGCTCCCGCAGCTGCTGTGGGGGCACTCAACCGTCGCCGCTGATACGACGGCGTCCATTGCCGGGTCGTGCTCGAATCCGCCGCGGGGTTCCACGCACCTATGGCACCGGTTCCCGGGAAGCTCGCTGAGGCAGCGGCCGCAGGCCAAATGATTACCCTTGCACTGCACAAATCAAAGTTCGTGGATTGCCATTTTTGCAGTAGTGAACCCACAAAAGAAACATCAATGGAGTGTGGGAGGGAAAGGGATCGACCTTGAAGACGGGGGGCTTGAGGGGCTGGGAGCAGAAAATGCAGTGAAGCACGGTGGAGTCCATCTTCAGGGTAACGGTGACAGTTTCCAGCATTGCGAGCGCGCGAGGAGTATGTGGCCTATCGATGGCCTCTCTTATCTCCTAGCCTCGAGGCTGGAGTACTCTATTTAAGGGGATGGGAAGGGATTTTGCTTAAGACGAGGAAAACCTACCTCCATCTCAAAGCTTAGCTTATATTATTTTTAGAAAGTCAAATTATGTCAAAATTGACTAAGCATTTACCGAAAATCATGGTAGTTAAAAAATGTGTATCTCCACCATCATACTATTTGAGACTATATTTGTGATGGTAATAGGCACAACTACATACACAAAAATTGACATCATCTGATTATTAGTTATTTGGACTGCGGGATGAACTTTTTGGAACTGTGCATTAAGCACCGGTAACCACTTAGGGCTTCTTTGATTCATAGGATTGACATAGGAATTATGTTGGATTTGATTCCTATGGGAAAATTTCAATCCTACACCTTTCCTATTTCTACACTCTCCACATTCCTTTGAATCAAAGCAGCAGTGCTTCTTTGTTTTTTATAGTAAGTGAAAGGACATCTAAAAAACAGGAGAAATGATCTGGAAGTGCACATAGTTTTATATAAATCAGATGGAGGGGTTACAATTACATATAGTTGGAGTATTCACTTCCGATTCACAAAAAAAAGGAGTATTCACTTCCACGCTGCATTATTATTAAGTACAGTATAAGTACTACTACAAACAGTTCAGCACAAATATGAAACGAAGAATCCATAAAAAAATAGCAGCCGTACGAACAATCAAGTACTTTTCATCGAAATTTATCATTCCTCATGACAAATTGACAGTTTTTTCAACTACGCAAAGTAGCAGTAGCTACATCTGCTTGCATATGCGAATGTAGAAACGCAGCTCCTTGGACGATCCAGCACCAACGAGGTATGGCCCCGGCACAACGAGGAACGACGTGAGCTCCTCAAACACGACAGCGCCCGGCGACGCGCTGCCAGAAGCATCGGCAGACATCTTCACGACATCCCGCCTGCAGTCCGATTTCGAGGACGGCGGCGGGCCGTGCGCCCAGATCTTCACCCTGTAGAGCGGCCACACGGATGTGGCCGAACTGACGCATACCAAAGACAAGACAATGGCCGGGCCGAGCGCGTCGATGTACAGGACGAACACGGAGCCGTCATCCCCTTCGACGACGAGCAGCCTGCACGGCGAGCACGGGTGCGTCATGGTCACCCGGAACTCTATGGACTTGCCATACTCTAACCTGTGCACCTGAATCGAGTGGGCCTCTGCGAGGTGAACGAGGAGCGCTGACGGTGGGGCGGCGAAGTCGCAGCCCTGCTCCGTGCAGTTGCACCGGCCGTGCGGGCACGCGATCTGGTGGCTTAGGGACTCGTGGTAGCTGACGATGACCCCGCAGCCGTCGTGGGAGCACATGACCTGCGCCGTTCCAGCGATGTTGTACGCGATGGCCTCCAAATTCGTAGCGTTTATTTCCATAGTGCCGTCCATCGCCGCCAGTTGGTTGAATCCGGAGCCGCGCTACTCTTCTTCTGGCGCCGTTTACTTGGAACCTCGCCGACGGTGGCAGGCGGCAGGCCTCATACCACGCTGCAACTCCGATCAATATTAATTGATGGTAAAATGGATGTATCTACAACTATAATGTGTATAGATGCATCTATATTACCATCAAATAATATGAATCGGAGGGAGTACAAGGAATGACAGTTTAGCACAAGTGACACCAGCAAATAAAAATCAATGGACTCTCAGAGGAAAAGGGGGCGACCTTGTTGAACTTGGGGCAAATCAATGGAGTCTGACAGACAAATGATGCGATAGAGAGAGAGAGAGAGAGAGAGAGAGAGAGAGAGAGAGAGAGAGAGAGAGAGAGAGACAGAAGTGTGTGGGGGGCGTTTGTTCACTTCTTTGTTTAAAACGAGGATTCGTACAAGGTAATAGAGCCCGCATGCTCGGCTGGGTAGACAGCCAGGAGTGACCCCAACATGGTCGTGCCACAAGGATTCATGTCAAATGAAAAGGGAAGCATGTATCTTTGAATCTTGTCAAATCCTAGGTTTGACCAAGATAATTTAAACAAGTTTAAAACAAGAAAATGAAAAGGGAAGCATGTATCCTTCTTAGTCACTCTAAAATGAAGTTTTTGGGAGGTTTTTGAAATTTCCATGTTTGAAACCCAAAACCACTTCTCTTCATGCTTGACTTCATAAGACGGAGATTAGGGGTTAGGGGGTAGATACATGATTTGTATGGTTTGATATGTCTAGACCTTGTTTATCAATTTTAATGCTTACTATATGACATAAGAAGACTATGTGATTTTGTTTTTCATTTTTCTGTTTTTTTATTTTTCTGCCCATTTGAATCTTGGTCAAATCCTAGGTTTGACCAAGATTTAGACAAGTTTAACACGTAAATGATTTAACTTGGATTTCCTACCCTTGAATCCATATGAAACTTTGTTCTAATGCACTATTATAATCAACCGAGTTTTTACACCAACAGGTCTGTCACTTACGTGTGGTGCCCACGCGTGAGGTCCCACACTTCAGTGAGCACAAGTCACGTGCAGTAGGTACGCAAAGTCCCAGCCATCTTCTTTGTCAAGAGAAGACGCATCAGATGCGTATTGGAAGTCTGTGGGTCCTTCTGGATCCTTCGGTTGTCCCTCTCACAAAAAAACAAATCTCTCTCATTCTCGGCCTCGCTCGACTCGCTCGCTCGCTCGCTCGCTCGCACCTCCTGCTCACTGACAAACCCTGCACAAAAGTCAACATCATCACCCGAAAAAGGGGAGACACCCCCTTCTTCTCTCCTTCCGAGTGATCCCTCTTCCTCCGTGTTTCACTCGACGGGCAAACACCCATGTGATGCATAGTAATAATAAAAAGGTAGTAGAAAAATCGATATACGAATCTATAATTAAATAGGTTAAACTCGGGTTTTGCCCAGTTCTACAGATCAAGGGTTCAAAAAAATCCAACTACGGGGTTCGAACAACACGATTCTAATCCAAGAATTTTTTCGACCTCATCCAAATGGCCTCAAATTATAGGGTTAGCATCTAGTGCAGTTTGTGTGAAAATGTATGCACTATGTGTGCTATAACTTGTATGTCTTTCAAATTTGAACCAAATTTGAATAAGTTTGAAATATTTGCAAAGGGGCTTTTGGGAGGTTTTTCAAATTTCCATGTTTGAAACCCAAAACCACTTCTCTTCATGCTTGACTTCATAAGACAGAGTTTAGGGGTTAGGGGGTATAGATACATGATTTGTCTGGTTTGAATATGTCTAGACCTTGTTTATCAACTTTAATGCTTACTATATAACATAAGAAAACTATTTGCTTTGGTTTTTATTTTTGCTGATTTTTTTTCAATTTTGATGCCCATTTGAATCTTGGTCAAATCCTAGGTTTGACCATGGTTTAAACAAGTTTAAATCATGAATATGAAAAAATAAGCATCTTTCCTTCTTAGTCACCCCAAAATGTAGCTCTTGGGAGGGTTTTTGAAATTTCCATGTTTGGAACAAAAAAAACCACTTCTCTTCATGCATGCTTGACTTCATAAGACAGAGTTTAGGGTTAGGGGTGTAGATATATACATGATTTTCTAGTTTGAATATGTCTAGACCTGTTTATCAACTTTAATGCTAACTATAGACATAAGAAGACTATGTGCTTTGGTTTTTCATTTTTCTGTTTTTTTCTGAATTTTATTCCCATATATTTGAATCTTGGTCAAATCCTAGGTTCAACCAAGATTTAAACAAGTTTAAAACATGAAAATTAAAAGGTAAGCATGTATCCTTCTTAGTCACTCTAAAATGAAGCTTTTGGGATGTTCTTGAAATTTCCATGTTTGAAACCCAAAACGACTTCTCTTCATGCTAGACTTCATAAGATCGACGGGGGTAGATACATGATTTGTCTGGTTTGGATATACCTAGACCTCGTTTATCAACTCGAATGCTTACGATATGACATATATAAGAAGACTATGTGCTTTTGTTTTTCATTTTTCTGATTTTTTTGAATTTTGTGCCCACCCATTTGTATCTTGGTCAAATCCTAGGTTTGATAATGATTTAAACAAGTTTAAAATATGAAAATGCAAATGTAAGCATGGATCCTTCTTAGTCTGTCTAAAATGAAGCTTTTGGGAGGTTTTTGAAATTTCCATGTTTGAAACCCAAAACCACTTCTCTTCACATGCTTGACTTCATAAGACATAGTTAATTAATTTAGGGCTTAGGGGGTATAGATACATGATTTGTGTGGTTTGAATATGTATGGACCTTGTTTATCAAATTCAATGCTTACTATATGACATAAGAAAACTATTTGCTTTGGTTTTTCTTTTTTCTGATTTTTTTTCAAATTTGATGCCCATTTGAATCTGCTTGTCAAATCCTAGGTTTGACGACCAAGATAATTTAAACAAGTTTAAAACATGAAAATGAAAAGGGAAGCATGGATCCTTCTTAGTCACTCTAAAATGAAGCTTTTGGGAGGTTTTTGAAATTTCCATGTTTGAAACCCAAAACCACTTCTCTTCACATGCTTGACTTCATAAGATAGAGTTTAGGGGTTAGGGGGTATAGCTACATGATTTGTCTGGTTTGAATATGTCTAGACCTTGTTTATCAACTTTAATGCTTACTATATGACATAAGAAAACTATTTGCTTTGGTTTTCCTTTTTGCTGATTTTTTTTCAATTTTGATGCCCATTTGAATCTTGTCTAATCCTAGGTTTGACCAAGATAATTTAAACAAGTTTAAAACATGAAAATGAAAAGGGAAGCATGTATCCTTCTTAGTCACTCTAAACTCGGGTTTTGCCCAGTTCTACAGATCAAGGGTTCAAAAAATCCAACTACGGGGTTCGAACAACACGATTCTAATCCAAGAATTTTTTCGACCTCATCCAAATGGCCTCAAGCTATAGGGTTAGCATCTAGTGCAGTTTTTGTGAAAATGTATGCACTATGTGTGCTATAACTTGTATGTCTTTCAAATTTGAACCAAATTTGAATAAGTTTGAAATATTTGAAAAGGGGCTTTTGGGAGGATTTTGAAATTTCCATGTTTGAAACCCAAAACCACTTCTCTTCATGCTTGACTTCATAAGACGGAGTTTAGGGGTTAGGGGTAGATACATGATTTGTATGGTTTGATATGTCTAGACCTTGTTTATCAACTTTAATGCTTACTATATGACATAAGAAAACTATTTGCTTTGGTTTTCCTTTTTGCTGATTTTTTTTTCAATTTTGATGCCCATTTGAATCTTGTCTAATCCTAGGTTTGACCAAGATAATTTAAACAAGTTTAAAACATGAAAATGAAAAGGGAAGCATGTATCCTTCTTAGTCACTCTAAACTCGGGTTTTGCCCAGTTCTACAGATCAAGGGTTCAAAAAAATCCAACTACGGGGTTCGAACAACACGATTCTAATCCAAGAATTTTTTCGACCTCATCCAAATGGCCTCAAGCTATAGGGTTAGCATCTAGTGCAGTTTTTGTGAAAATGTATGCACTATGTGTGCTATAACTTGTATGTCTTTCAAATTTGAACCAAATTTGAATAAGTTTGAAATATTTGAAAAGGGGCTTTTGGGAGGATTTTGAAATTTCCATGTTTGAAACCCAAAACCACTTCTCTTCATGCTTGACTTCATAAGACGGAGTTTAGGGGTTAGGGGTAGATACATGATTTGTATGGTTTGATATGTCTAGACCTTGTTTATCAACTTTAATGCTTACTATATGACATAAGAAGACTATGTGATTTTGTTTTTCATTTTTCTGTTTTTTTATTTTTCTGCCCATTTGAATCTTGGTCAAATCCTAGGTTTGACCAAGATTTAGACAAGTTTAACACGTAAATGAGTTAACTTGGATTTCCTACCCTTGAATCCATAGGAAACTTTGTTCTAATGCACTATTATAATCAACCGAGTTTTTACACCAACAGGTCTGTCACTTACGTGTGGTGCCCACCCTTCAGGTCCCACACTTCAGTGAGCACAAGTCACGTGCAGTAGGTACGCAAACTCCCAGCCATCTTCTTTGTCAAGAGAAGACGCATCAGATGCGTATTGGAAGTCTGTGGGTCCTTCTGGATCCTTCGGTTGTCCCTCTCACAAAAAAACAAATCTCTCTCATTCTCGGCCTCGCTCGACTCGCTCGCTCGCTCGCTCGCACCTCCTGCTCACTGACAAACCCTGCACAAAAGTCAACATCATCACCCGAAAAAGGGGAGACACCCCCTTCTTCTCTCCTTCCGAGTGATCCCTCTTCCTCCGTGTTTCACTCGACGGGCAAACACCCATGTGCTGCATAGTAATAATAAAAAGGTAGTAGAAAAATCGATATACGAATCTATAATTAAATAGGTTAAACTCGGGTTTTGCCCAGTTCTACAGATCAAGGGTTCAAAAAAAAATCCAACTACGGGGTTCGAACAACACGATTCTAATCCAAGAATTTTTTCGACCTCATCCAAATGGCCTCAAATTATAGGGTTAGCATCTAGTGCAGTTTGTGTGAAAATGTATGCACTATGTGTGCTATAACTTGTATGTCTTTCAAATTTGAACCAAATTTGAATAAGTTTGAAATATTTGCAAAGGGGCTTTTGGGAGGTTTTTCAAATTTCCATGTTTGAAACCCAAAACCACTTCTCTTCATGCTTGACTTCATAAGACAGAGTTTAGGGGTTAGGGGGTATAGATACATGATTTGTCTGGTTTGAATATGTCTAGACCTTGTTTATCAACTTTAATGCTTACTATATAACATAAGAAAACTATTTGCTTTGGTTTTTATTTTTGCTGATTTTTTTTCAATTTTGATGCCCATTTGAATCTTGGTCAAATCCTAGGTTTGACCATGGTTTAAACAAGTTTAAATCATGAATATGAAAAAATAAGCATCTTTCCTTCTTAGTCACCCCAAAATGTAGCTCTTGGGAGGGTTTTTGAAATTTCCATGTTTGGAACAAAAAAACCACTTCTCTTCATGCATGCTTGACTTCATAAGACAGAGTTTAGGGTTAGGGGTGTAGATATATACATGATTTTCTAGTTTGAATATGTCTAGACCTGTTTATCAACTTTAATGCTAACTATAGACATAAGAAGACTATGTGCTTTGGTTTTTCATTTTTCTGTTTTTTTCTGAATTTTATTCCCATATATTTGAATCTTGGTCAAATCCTAGGTTCAACCAAGATTTAAACAAGTTTAAAACATGAAAATTAAAAGGTAAGCATGTATCCTTCTTAGTCACTCTAAAATGAAGCTTTTGGGATGTTCTTGAAATTTCCATGTTTGAAACCCAAAACGACTTCTCTTCATGCTAGACTTCATAAGATCGATGGGGGGTAGATACATGATTTGTCTGGTTTGGATATATATACCTAGACCTCGTTTATCAACTCGAATGCTTACGATATGACATATATAAGAAGACTATGTGCTTTTGTTTTTCATTTTTCTGATTTTTTTGAATTTTGTGCCCACCCATTTGTATCTTGGTCAAATCCTAGGTTTGATAATGATTTAAACAAGTTTAAAATATGAAAATGCAAATGTAAGCATGGATCCTTCTTAGTCACTCTAAAATGAAGCTTTTGGGAGGTTTTTGAAATTTCCATGTTTGAAACCCAAAACCACTTCTCTTCACATGCTTGACTTCATAAGACATAGTTAATCAATTTAGGGGTTAGGGGTATAGATACATGATTTGTGTTGTTTGAATATGTATGGACCTTGTTTATCAACTTCAATGCTTACTATATATATGACATAAGAAAACTATTTGCTTTGGTTTTTCTTTTTTCTGATTTTTTTTTCAATTTTGATGCCCATTTGAATCTTGGTCAAATCCTAGGTTTGACCATGGTTTAAACAAGTTTAAATCATGAATATGAAAAAATAAGCATCTTTCCTTCTTAGTCACCCCAAAATGTAGCTCTTGGGAGGGTTTTTGAAATTTCCATGTTTGGAACAAAAAAACCACTTCTCTTCATGCATGCTTGACTTCATAAGACAGAGTTTAGGGTTAGGGGTGTAGATATATACATGATTTTCTAGTTTGAATATGTCTAGACCTGTTTATCAACTTTAATGCTAACTATAGACATAAGAAGACTATGTGCTTTGGTTTTTCATTTTTCTGTTTTTTTCTGAATTTTATTCCCATATATTTGAATCTTGGTCAAATCCTAGGTTCAACCAAGATTTAAACAAGTTTAAAACATGAAAATTAAAAGGTAAGCATGTATCCTTCTTAGTCACTCTAAAATGAAGCTTTTGGGATGTTCTTGAAATTTCCATGTTTGAAACCCAAAACGACTTCTCTTCATGCTAGACTTCATAAGATCGACGGGGGGTAGATACATGATTTGTCTGGTTTGGATATACCTAGACCTCGTTTATCAACTCGAATGCTTACGATATGACATATATAAGAAGACTATGTGCTTTTGTTTTTCATTTTTCTGATTTTTTTGAATTTTGTGCCCACCCATTTGTATCTTGGTCAAATCCTAGGTTTGATAATGATTTAAACAAGTTTAAAATATGAAAATGCAAATGTAAGCATGGATCCTTCTTAGTCTGTCTAAAATGAAGCTTTTGGGAGGTTTTTGAAATTTCCATGTTTGAAACCCAAAACCACTTCTCTTCACATGCTTGACTTCATAAGACATAGTTAATTAATTTAGGGCTTAGGGGGTATAGATACATGATTTGTGTGGTTTGAATATGTATGGACCTTGTTTATCAAATTCAATGCTTACTATATGACATAAGAAAACTATTTGCTTTGGTTTTTCTTTTTTCTGTTTTTTTTTCAAATTTGATGCCCATTTGAATCTGCTTGTCAAATCCTAGGTTTGACGACCAAGATAATTTAAACAAGTTTAAAACATGAAAATGAAAAGGGAAGCATGGATCCTTCTTAGTCACTCTAAAATGAAGCTTTTGGGAGGTTTTTGAAATTTCCATGTTTGAAACCCAAAACCACTTCTCTTCACATGCTTGACTTCATAAGATAGAGTTTAGGGGTTAGGGGGTATAGCTACATGATTTGTCTGGTTTGAATATGTCTAGACCTTGTTTATCAACTTTAATGCTTAATTACTATATGACATAAGAAAACTATTTGCTTTGGTTTTCCTTTTTGCTGATTTTTTTTCAATTTTGATGCCCATTTGAATCTTGTCTAATCCTAGGTTTGACCAAGATAATTTAAACAAGTTTAAAACATGAAAATGAAAAGGGAAGCATGTATCCTTCTTAGTCACTCTAAACTCGGGTTTTGCCCAGTTCTACAGATCAAGGGTTCAAAAAAATCCAACTACGGGGTTCGAACAACACGATTCTAATCCAAGAATTTTTTCGACCTCATCCAAATGGCCTCAAGCTATAGGGTTAGCATCTAGTGCAGTTTTTGTGAAAATGTATGCACTATGTGTGCTATAACTTGTATGTCTTTCAAATTTGAACCAAATTTGAATAAGTTTGAAATATTTGCAAAGGGGCTTTTGGGAGGTTTTTCAAATTTCCATGTTTGAAACCCAAAACCACTTCTCTTCATGCTTGACTTCATAAGACGGAGTTTAGGGGTTAGGGGTAGATACATGATTTGTATGGTTTGATATGTCTAGACCTTGTTTATCAACTTTAATGCTTACTATATGACATAAGAAGACTATGTGAATTTGTTTTTTATTTTTCTGCCCATTTGAATCTTGGTCAAATCCTAGGTTTGACCAAGATTTAGACAAGTTTAACACGTAAATGAGTTAACTTGGATTTCCTACCCTTGAATCCATAGGAAACTTTGTTCTAATGCACTATTATAATCAACCGAGTTTTTACACCAACAGGTCTGTCACTTACGTGTGGTGCCCACCCTTGAGGTCCCACACTTCAGTGAGCACAAGTCACGTGCAGTAGGTACGCAAACTCCCAGCCATCTTCTTTGTCAAGAGAAGACGCATCAGATGCGTATTGGAAGTCTGTGGGTCCTTCTGGATCCTTCGGTTGTCCCTCTCACAAAAAAACAAATCTCTCTCATTCTCGGCCTCGCTCGACTCGCTCGCTCGCTCGCTCGCACCTCCTGCTCACTGACAAACCCTGCACAAAAGTCAACATCATCACCCGAAAAAGGGGAGACACCCCCTTCTTCTCTCCTTCCGAGTGATCCCTCTTCCTCCGTGTTTCACTCGACGGGCAAACACCCATGTGCTGCATAGTAATAATAAAAAGGTAGTAGAAAAATCGATATACGAATCTATAATTAAATAGGTTAAACTCGGGTTTTGCCCAGTTCTGCAGATCAAGGGTTCAAAAAAAAAAATCCAACTACGGGGTTCGAACAACACGATTCTAATCCAAGAATTTTTTCGACCTCATCCAAATGGCCTCAAATTATAGGGTTAGCATCTAGTGCAGTTTGTGTGAAAATGTATGCACTATGTGTGCTATAACTTGTATGTCTTTCAAATTTGAACCAAATTTGAATAAGTTTGAAATATTTGCAAAGGGGCTTTTGGGAGGTTTTTCAAATTTCCATGTTTGAAACCCAAAACCACTTCTCTTCATGCTTGACTTCATAAGACAGAGTTTAGGGGTTAGGGGTATAGATACATGATTTGTCTGGTTTGAATATGTCTAGACCTTGTTTATCAACTTTAATGCTTACTATATAACATAAGAAAACTATTTGCTTTGGTTTTTATTTTTGCTGATTTTTTTTCAATTTTGATGCCCATTTGAATCTTGGTCAAATCCTAGGTTTGACCATGGTTTAAACAAGTTTAAATCATGAATATGAAAAAATAAGCATCTTTCCTTCTTAGTCACCCCAAAATGTAGCTCTTGGGAGGGTTTTTGAAATTTCCATGTTTGGAACAAAAAAAACCACTTCTCTTCATGCATGCTTGACTTCATAAGACAGAGTTTAGGGTTAGGGGTGTAGATATATACATGATTTTCTAGTTTGAATATGTCTAGACCTGTTTATCAACTTTAATGCTAACTATAGACATAAGAAGACTATGTGCTTTGGTTTTTCATTTTTCTGTTTTTTTCTGAATTTTATTCCCATATATTTGAATCTTGGTCAAATCCTAGGTTCAACCAAGATTTAAACAAGTTTAAAACATGAAAATTAAAAGGTAAGCATGTATCCTTCTTAGTCACTCTAAAATGAAGCTTTTGGGATGTTCTTGAAATTTCCATGTCTGAAACCCAAAACGACTTCTCTTCATGCTAGACTTCATAAGATCGACGGGGGGTAGATACATGATTTGTCTGGTTTGGATATACCTAGACCTCGTTTATCAACTCGAATGCTTACGATATGACATATATAAGAAGACTATGTGCTTTTGTTTTTCATTTTTCTGATTTTTTTGAATTTTGTGCCCACCCATTTGTATCTTGGTCAAATCCTAGGTTTGATAATGATTTAAACAAGTTTAAAATATGAAAATGCAAATGTAAGCATGGATCCTTCTTAGTCTGTCTAAAATGAAGCTTTTGGGAGGTTTTTGAAATTTCCATGTTTGAAACCCAAAACCACTTCTCTTCACATGCTTGACTTCATAAGACATAGTTAATTAATTTAGGGCTTAGGGGGTATAGATACATGATTTGTGTGGTTTGAATATGTATGGACCTTGTTTATCAAATTCAATGCTTACTATATGACATAAGAAAACTATTTGCTTTGGTTTTTCTTTTTTCTGTTTTTTTTTCAAATTTGATGCCCATTTGAATCTGCTTGTCAAATCCTAGGTTTGACGACCAAGATAATTTAAACAAGTTTAAAACATGAAAATGAAAAGGGAAGCATGGATCCTTCTTAGTCACTCTAAAATGAAGCTTTTTGGGAGGTTTTTGAAATTTCCATGTTTGAAACCCAAAACCACTTCTCTTCACATGCTTGACTTCATAAGATAGAGTTTAGGGGTTAGGGGGTATAGCTACATGATTTGTCTGGTTTGAATATGTCTAGACCTTGTTTATCAACTTTAATGCTTAATTACTATATGACATAAGAAAACTATTTGCTTTGGTTTTCCTTTTTGCTGATTTTTTTTCAATTTTGATGCCCATTTGAATCTTGTCTAATCCTAGGTTTGACCAAGATAATTTAAACAAGTTTAAAACATGAAAATGAAAAGGGAAGCATGTATCCTTCTTAGTCACTCTAAACTCGGGTTTTGCCCAGTTCTACAGATCAAGGGTTCAAAAAAATCCAACTACGGGGTTCGAACAACACGATTCTAATCCAAGAATTTTTTCGACCTCATCCAAATGGCCTCAAGCTATAGGGTTAGCATCTAGTGCAGTTTTTGTGAAAATGTATGCACTATGTGTGCTATAACTTGTATGTCTTTCAAATTTGAACCAAATTTGAATAAGTTTGAAATATTTGCAAAGGGGCTTTTGGGAGGTTTTTCAAATTTCCATGTTTGAAACCCAAAACCACTTCTCTTCATGCTTGACTTCATAAGACGGAGTTTAGGGGTTAGGGGTAGATACATGATTTGTATGGTTTGATATGTCTAGACCTTGTTTATCAACTTTAATGCTTACTATATGACATAAGAAGACTATGTGAATTTGTTTTTTATTTTTCTGCCCATTTGAATCTTGGTAAAATCCTAGGTTTGACCAAGATTTAGACAAGTTTAACACGTAAATGAGTTAACTTGGATTTCCTACCCTTGAATCCATAGGAAACTTTGTTCTAATGCACTATTATAATCAACCGAGTTTTTACACCAACAGGTCTGTCACTTACGTGTGGTGCCCACCCTTGAGGTCCCACACTTCAGTGAGCACAAGTCACGTGCAGTAGGTACGCAAACTCCCAGCCATCTTCTTTGTCAAGAGAAGACGCATCAGATGCGTATTGGAAGTCTGTGGGTCCTTCTGGATCCTTCGGTTGTCCCTCTCACAAAAAAACAAATCTCTCTCATTCTCGGCCTCGCTCGACTCGCTCGCGCTCGCTCGCACCTCCTGCTCACTGACAAACCCTGCACAAAAGTCAACATCATCACCCGAAAAAGGGGAGACACCCCCTTCTTCTCTCCTTCCGAGTGATCCCTCTTCCTCCGTGTTTCACTCGACGGGCAAACACCCATGTGCTGCATAGTAATAATAAAAAGGTAGTAGAAAAATCGATATACGAATCTATAATTAAATAGGTTAAACTCGGGTTTTGCCCAGTTCTGCAGATCAAGGGTTCAAAAAAAAAATCCAACTACGGGGTTCGAACAACACGATTCTAATCCAAGAATTTTTTCGACCTCATCCAAATGGCCTCAAATTATAGGGTTAGCATCTAGTGCAGTTTGTGTGAAAATGTATGCACTATGTGTGCTATAACTTGTATGTCTTTCAAATTTGAACCAAATTTGAATAAGTTTGAAATATTTGCAAAGGGGCTTTTGGGAGGTTTTTCAAATTTCCATGTTTGAAACCCAAAACCACTTCTCTTCATGCTTGACTTCATAAGACAGAGTTTAGGGGTTAGGGGGTATAGATACATGATTTGTCTGGTTTGAATATGTCTAGACCTTGTTTATCAACTTTAATGCTTACTATATAACATAAGAAAACTATTTGCTTTGGTTTTTATTTTTGCTGATTTTTTTTCAATTTTGATGCCCATTTGAATCTTGGTCAAATCCTAGGTTTGACCATGGTTTAAACAAGTTTAAATCATGAATATGAAAAAATAAGCATCTTTCCTTCTTAGTCACCCCAAAATGTAGCTCTTGGGAGGGTTTTTGAAATTTCCATGTTTGGAACAAAAAAACCACTTCTCTTCATGCATGCTTGACTTCATAAGACAGAGTTTAGGGTTAGGGGTGTAGATATATACATGATTTTCTAGTTTGAATATGTCTAGACCTGTTTATCAACTTTAATGCTAACTATAGACATAAGAAGACTATGTGCTTTGGTTTTTCATTTTTCTGTTTTTTTCTGAATTTTATTCCCATATATTTGAATCTTGGTCAAATCCTAGGTTCAACCAAGATTTAAACAAGTTTAAAACATGAAAATTAAAAGGTAAGCATGTATCCTTCTTAGTCACTCTAAAATGAAGCTTTTGGGATGTTCTTGAAATTTCCATGTTTGAAACCCAAAACGACTTCTCTTCATGCTAGACTTCATAAGATCGACGGGGGGTAGATACATGATTTGTCTGGTTTGGATATACCTAGACCTCGTTTATCAACTCGAATGCTTACGATATGACATATATAAGAAGACTATGTGCTTTTGTTTTTCATTTTTCTGATTTTTTTGAATTTTGTGCCCACCCATTTGTATCTTGGTCAAATCCTAGGTTTGATAATGATTTAAACAAGTTTAAAATATGAAAATGCAAATGTAAGCATGGATCCTTCTTAGTCTGTCTAAAATGAAGCTTTTGGGAGGTTTTTGAAATTTCCATGTTTGAAACCCAAAACCACTTCTCTTCACATGCTTGACTTCATAAGACATAGTTAATTAATTTAGGGCTTAGGGGGTATAGATACATGATTTGTGTGGTTTGAATATGTATGGACCTTGTTTATCAAATTCAATGCTTACTATATGACATAAGAAAACTATTTGCTTTGGTTTTTCTTTTTTCTGTTTTTTTTTCAAATTTGATGCCCATTTGAATCTGCTTGTCAAATCCTAGGTTTGACGACCAAGATAATTTAAACAAGTTTAAAACATGAAAATGAAAAGGGAAGCATGGATCCTTCTTAGTCACTCTAAAATGAAGCTTTTTGGGAGGTTTTTGAAATTTCCATGTTTGAAACCCAAAACCACTTCTCTTCACATGCTTGACTTCATAAGATAGAGTTTAGGGGTTAGGGGGTATAGCTACATGATTTGTCTGGTTTGAATATGTCTAGACCTTGTTTATCAACTTTAATGCTTACTATATGACATAAGAAAACTATTTGCTTTGGTTTTCCTTTTTGCTGATTTTTTTTCAATTTTGATGCCCATTTGAATCTTGTCTAATCCTAGGTTTGACCAAGATAATTTAAACAAGTTTAAAACATGAAAATGAAAAGGGAAGCATGTATCCTTCTTAGTCACTCTAAACTCGGGTTTTGCCCAGTTCTACAGATCAAGGGTTCAAAAAAATCCAACTACGGGGTTCGAACAACACGATTCTAATCCAAGAATTTTTTCGACCTCATCCAAATGGCCTCAAGCTATAGGGTTAGCATCTAGTGCAGTTTTTGTGAAAATGTATGCACTATGTGTGCTATAACTTGTATGTCTTTCAAATTTGAACCAAATTTGAATAAGTTTGAAATATTTGCAAAGGGGCTTTTGGGAGGTTTTTCAAATTTCCATGTTTGAAACCCAAAACCACTTCTCTTCATGCTTGACTTCATAAGACGGAGTTTAGGGGTTAGGGGTAGATACATGATTTGTATGGTTTGATATGTCTAGACCTTGTTTATCAACTTTAATGCTTACTATATGACATAAGAAGACTATGTGAATTTGTTTTTTATTTTTCTGCCCATTTGAATCTTGGTCAAATCCTAGGTTTGACCAAGATTTAGACAAGTTTAACACGTAAATGAGTTAACTTGGATTTCCTACCCTTGAATCCATAGGAAACTTTGTTCTAATGCACTATTATAATCAACCGAGTTTTTACACCAACAGGTCTGTCACTTACGTGTGGTGCCCACCCTTGAGGTCCCACACTTCAGTGAGCACAAGTCACGTGCAGTAGGTACGCAAACTCCCAGCCATCTTCTTTGTCAAGAGAAGACGCATCAGATGCGTATTGGAAGTCTGTGGGTCCTTCTGGATCCTTCGGTTGTCCCTCTCACAAAAAAACAAATCTCTCTCATTCTCGGCCTCGCTCGACTCGCTCGCTCGCTCGCTCGCACCTCCTGCTCACTGACAAACCCTGCACAAAAGTCAACATCATCACCCGAAAAAGGGGAGACACCCCCTTCTTCTCTCCTTCCGAGTGATCCCTCTTCCTCCGTGTTTCACTCGACGGGCAAACACCCATGTGCTGCATAGTAATAATAAAAAGGTAGTAGAAAAATCGATATACGAATCTATAATTAAATAGGTTAAACTCGGGTTTTGCCCAGTTCTGCAGATCAAGGGTTCAAAAAAAAAATCCAACTACGGGGTTCGAACAACACGATTCTAATCCAAGAATTTTTTCGACCTCATCCAAATGGCCTCAAATTATAGGGTTAGCATCTAGTGCAGTTTGTGTGAAAATGTATGCACTATGTGTGCTATAACTTGTATGTCTTTCAAATTTGAACCAAATTTGAATAAGTTTGAAATATTTGCAAAGGGGCTTTTGGGAGGTTTTTCAAATTTCCATGTTTGAAACCCAAAACCACTTCTCTTCATGCTTGACTTCATAAGACAGAGTTTAGGGGTTAGGGGTATAGATACATGATTTGTCTGGTTTGAATATGTCTAGACCTTGTTTATCAACTTTAATGCTTACTATATAACATAAGAAAACTATTTGCTTTGGTTTTTATTTTTGCTGATTTTTTTTCAATTTTGATGCCCATTTGAATCTTGGTCAAATCCTAGGTTTGACCATGGTTTAAACAAGTTTAAATCATGAATATGAAAAAATAAGCATCTTTCCTTCTTAGTCACCCCAAAATGTAGCTCTTGGGAGGGTTTTTGAAATTTCCATGTTTGGAACAAAAAAAACCACTTCTCTTCATGCATGCTTGACTTCATAAGACAGAGTTTAGGGTTAGGGGTGTAGATATATACATGATTTTCTAGTTTGAATATGTCTAGACCTGTTTATCAACTTTAATGCTAACTATAGACATAAGAAGACTATGTGCTTTGGTTTTTCATTTTTCTGTTTTTTTCTGAATTTTATTCCCATATATTTGAATCTTGGTCAAATCCTAGGTTCAACCAAGATTTAAACAAGTTTAAAACATGAAAATTAAAAGGTAAGCATGTATCCTTCTTAGTCACTCTAAAATGAAGCTTTTGGGATGTTCTTGAAATTTCCATGTTTGAAACCCAAAACGACTTCTCTTCATGCTAGACTTCATAAGATCGACGGGGGGTAGATACATGATTTGTCTGGTTTGGATATACCTAGACCTCGTTTATCAACTCGAATGCTTACGATATGACATATATAAGAAGACTATGTGCTTTTGTTTTTCATTTTTCTGATTTTTTTGAATTTTGTGCCCACCCATTTGTATCTTGGTCAAATCCTAGGTTTGATAATGATTTAAACAAGTTTAAAATATGAAAATGCAAATGTAAGCATGGATCCTTCTTAGTCTGTCTAAAATGAAGCTTTTGGGAGGTTTTTGAAATTTCCATGTTTGAAACCCAAAACCACTTCTCTTCACATGCTTGACTTCATAAGACATAGTTAATTAATTTAGGGCTTAGGGGGTATAGATACATGATTTGTGTGGTTTGAATATGTATGGACCTTGTTTATCAAATTCAATGCTTACTATATGACATAAGAAAACTATTTGCTTTGGTTTTTCTTTTTTCTGATTTTTTTTCAAATTTGATGCCCATTTGAATCTGCTTGTCAAATCCTAGGTTTGACGACCAAGATAATTTAAACAAGTTTAAAACATGAAAATGAAAAGGGAAGCATGGATCCTTCTTAGTCACTCTAAAATGAAGCTTTTGGGAGGTTTTTGAAATTTCCATATTTGAAACCCAAAACCACTTCTCTTCACATGCTTGACTTCATAAGATAGAGTTTAGGGGTTAGGGGGTATAGCTACATGATTTGTCTGGTTTGAATATGTCTAGACCTTGTTTATCAACTTTAATGCTTACTATATGACATAAGAAAACTATTTGCTTTGGTTTTCCTTTTTGCTGATTTTTTTTCAATTTTGATGCCCATTTGAATCTTGTCTAATCCTAGGTTTGACCAAGATAATTTAAACAAGTTTAAAACATGAAAATGAAAAGGGAAGCATGTATCCTTCTTAGTCACTCTAAACTCGGGTTTTGCCCAGTTCTACAGATCAAGGGTTCAAAAAATCCAACTACGGGGTTCGAACAACACGATTCTAATCCAAGAATTTTTTCGACCTCATCCAAATGGCCTCAAGCTATAGGGTTAGCATCTAGTGCAGTTTTTGTGAAAATGTATGCACTATGTGTGCTATAACTTGTATGTCTTTCAAATTTGAACCAAATTTGAATAAGTTTGAAATATTTGAAAAGGGGCTTTTGGGAGGATTTTGAAATTTCCATGTTTGAAACCCAAAACCACTTCTCTTCATGCTTGACTTCATAAGACGGAGTTTAGGGGTTAGGGGTAGATACATGATTTGTATGGTTTGATATGTCTAGACCTTGTTTATCAACTTTAATGCTTACTATATGACATAAGAAAACTATTTGCTTTGGTTTTCCTTTTTGCTGATTTTTTTTCAATTTTGATGCCCATTTGAATCTTGTCTAATCCTAGGTTTGACCAAGATAATTTAAACAAGTTTAAAACATGAAAATGAAAAGGGAAGCATGTATCCTTCTTAGTCACTCTAAACTCGGGTTTTGCCCAGTTCTACAGATCAAGGGTTCAAAAAAATCCAACTACGGGGTTCGAACAACACGATTCTAATCCAAGAATTTTTTCGACCTCATCCAAATGGCCTCAAGCTATAGGGTTAGCATCTAGTGCAGTTTTTGTGAAAATGTATGCACTATGTGTGCTATAACTTGTATGTCTTTCAAATTTGAACCAAATTTGAATAAGTTTGAAATATTTGAAAAGGGGCTTTTGGGAGGATTTTGAAATTTCCATGTTTGAAACCCAAAACCACTTCTCTTCATGCTTGACTTCATAAGACGGAGTTTAGGGGTTAGGGGTAGATACATGATTTGTATGGTTTGATATGTCTAGACCTTGTTTATCAACTTTAATGCTTACTATATGACATAAGAAGACTATGTGATTTTGTTTTTCATTTTTCTGTTTTTTTATTTTTCTGCCCATTTGAATCTTGGTCAAATCCTAGGTTTGACCAAGATTTAGACAAGTTTAACACGTAAATGAGTTAACTTGGATTTCCTACCCTTGAATCCATAGGAAACTTTGTTCTAATGCACTATTATAATCAACCGAGTTTTTACACCAACAGGTCTGTCACTTACGTGTGGTGCCCACCCTTCAGGTCCCACACTTCAGTGAGCACAAGTCACGTGCAGTAGGTACGCAAACTCCCAGCCATCTTCTTTGTCAAGAGAAGACGCATCGATGCGTATTGGAAGTCTGTGGGTCCTTCTGGATCCTTCGGTTGTCCCTCTCACAAAAAAACAAATCTCTCTCATTCTCGCCTCGCTCGACTCGCTCGCTCGCTCGCTCGCTCGCACCTCCTGCTCACTGACAAACCTGCACAAAAGTCAACATCATCACCCGAAAAAGGGGAGACACCCCCTTCTTCTCTCCTTCCGAGTGATCCCTCTTCCTCCGTGTTTCACTCGACGGGCAAACACCCATGTGCTGCATAGTAATAATAAAAAGGTAGTAGAAAAATCGATATACGAATCTATAATTAAATAGGTTAAACTCGGGTTTTGCCCAGTTCTGCAGATCAAGGGTTCAAAAAAAAATCCAACTACGGGGTTCGAACAACACGATTCTAATCCAAGAATTTTTTCGACCTCATCCAAATGGCCTCAAATTATAGGGTTAGCATCTAGTGCAGTTTGTGTGAAAATGTATGCACTATGTGTGCTATAACTTGTATGTCTTTCAAATTTGAACCAAATTTGAATAAGTTTGAAATATTTGCAAAGGGGCTTTTGGGAGGTTTTTGAAATTTCCATGTTTGAAACCCAAAACCACTTCTCTTCATGCTTGACTTCATAAGACAGAGTTTAGGGGTTAGGGGGTATAGATACATGATTTGTCTGGTTTGAATATGTCTAGACCTTGTTTATCAACTTTAATGCTTACTATATAACATAAGAAAACTATTTGCTTTGGTTTTTCTTTTTGCTGATTTTTTTCAATTTTGATGCCCATTTGAATCTTGGTCAAATCCTAGGTTTGACCATGGTTTAAACAAGTTTAAATCATGAATATGAAAAAATAAGCATCTTTCCTTCTTAGTCACCCCAAAATGTAGCTCTTGGGAGGGTTTTTGAAATTTCCATGTTTGGAACAAAAAAAACCACTTCTCTTCATGCATGCTTGACTTCATAAGACAGAGTTTAGGGTTAGGGGTGTAGATATATACATGATTTTCTAGTTTGAATATGTCTAGACCTGTTTATCAACTTTAATGCTAACTATAGACATAAGAAGACTATGTGCTTTGGTTTTTCATTTTTCTGTTTTTTTCTGAATTTTATTCCCATATATTTGAATCTTGGTCAAATCCTAGGTTCAACCAAGATTTAAACAAGTTTAAAACATGAAAATTAAAAGGTAAGCATGTATCCTTCTTAGTCACTCTAAAATGAAGCTTTTGGGATGTTCTTGAAATTTCCATGTTTGAAACCCAAAACGACTTCTCTTCATGCTAGACTTCATAAGATCGATGGGGGGTAGATACATGATTTGTCTGGTTTGGATATATATACCTAGACCTCGTTTATCAACTCGAATGCTTACGATATGACATATATAAGAAGACTATGTGCTTTTGTTTTTCATTTTTCTGATTTTTTTGAATTTTGTGCCCACCCATTTGTATCTTGGTCAAATCCTAGGTTTGATAATGATTTAAACAAGTTTAAAATATGAAAATGCAAATGTAAGCATGGATCCTTCTTAGTCACTCTAAAATGAAGCTTTTGGGAGGTTTTTGAAATTTCCATGTTTGAAACCCAAAACCACTTCTCTTCACATGCTTGACTTCATAAGACATAGTTAATCAATTTAGGGGTTAGGGGTATAGATACATGATTTGTGTTGTTTGAATATGTATGGACCTTGTTTATCAACTTCAATGCTTACTATATATATGACATAAGAAAACTATTTGCTTTGGTTTTTCTTTTTTCTGATTTTTTTTTCAATTTTGATGCCCATTTGGATCTTGTCAAATCCTAGGTTTGACGACCAAGATAATTTAAACAAGTTTAAAACATGAAAATGAAAAGGTAAGCATGGATCCTTCTTAGTCACTCTAAAATGAAGCTTTTGGGAGGTTTTTGAAATTTCCATGTTTGAAACCCAAAACCACTTCTCTTCACATGCTTGACTTCAATTCATAAGACAGAGTTTAGGGGTTAGGGGGTATAGCTACATGATTTGTCTGGTTTGATTATGTCTAGACCTTGTTTATCAACTTTAATGCTTACTATATGACATAAGAAAACTATTTGCTTTGGTTTTTTTTTGCTGAATTTTTTTCAATTTTGATGCCCATTTGAATCTTGTCTAATCCTAGGTTTGACCAAGATAATTTAAACAAGTTTAAAACATGAAAATGAAAAGGGAAGCATGTATCCTTCTTAGTCACCCCAAAATGTAGCTCTTAGGATGGTTTTTGAAATTTCCATGTTTGACTTCATAAGACGGAGTTTAGGGGTTAGGGGGTATATATAGATACATGATTTGTGTGGTTTGAATATGTATGGACCTTTTTTTTATCAACTTTACTGCTTACTACATGACATAAGAAGACTATGTGATTTGGTTTTTCATTTTTCTGTTTTTTTATTTTTCTGCCCATTTGAATCTTGGTCAAATCCTATGTTTGACCAAGATTTAGATAAGTTTAACACGTAAATGAGTTAACTTGGATTTCCTACCCTTGAATCCATATGAAACTTTGTTCTAATGCACTATTATAATCAACCGAGTTTTTACACCAACAGGTCTGTCACTTACGTGTGGTGCCCACCCTTGAGGTCCCACACTTCAGTGAGAACAAGTCACGTGCAGTAGGTACGCAAACTCCCAGCCATCTTCTTTGTCAAGAGAAGACGCATGGAAGTCTGTGGGTCCTTCTGGATCCTTCGGTTGTCCCTCTCACAAAAAAAAACAAATCTCTCTCATTCTCGGCCTCGCTCGACTCGCTCGCTCGCTCGCTCGCACCTCCTGCTCACTGACAAACCCTGCACAAAAGTCAACATCATCACCCGAAAAAGGGGAGACACCCCTTCTTCTCTCCTTCCGAGTGATCCCTCTTCCTCCGTGTTTCACTCGACGGGCAAACACCCATGTGCTGCATAGTAATAATAAAAAGGTAGTAGAAAAATCGATATACGAATCTATAATTAAATAGGTTAAACTCGGGTTTTGCCCAGTTCTACAGATCAAGGGTTCAAAAAAAAAATCCAACTACGGGGTTCGAACAACACGATTCTAATCCAAGAATTTTTTCGACCTCGTCCAAATGGTCTCAAATTATAGGGTTAGCATCTAGTGCAGTTTGTGTGAAAATGTATGCAATATGTGTGATATAACTTGTATGTCTTTCAAATTTGAACCAAATTTGAATAAGTTTGAAATATTTGAAAACGGGCTTAATTTTGGGAGGTTTTTGAACCAAAGAGAAGTGGTATTGGGTTTCAAACATGGAAATTCCAAAAACCTCCCGGCCACGAGCTCCATTTTGGAGTGACTAAGAATGGATCGATTTTACTTAGGTATGTAGTATTGTACATCACAAATGTGAAATGAAACAGATGATGTGAATCTCTATAAACCCTAAACCCTAATTATATTAAACCCCTAGACCCTAACACTAAACCTTATATATATAAACCATAAACCTATATATCACTACCAAAAAATGAGTCATGCGATTCAAATGTTTGGCATTGTTTTCTCGTAGCATGCAAAATGCTCTCACACACACTTCTGGGGAAGCGAGGCCTCAAACACATGGTGCAAAAAAATATGCAGGGTTCTTGTCTAAACATAGAAGTGTATATATGCCATGTTTATTTGGTACTGTTCATAGAGGTATTATGTAAACCACAAATGATATGACTATGCATGCTTTGTTTCGATCTTTTCTATCAATCCCCACACAATAACTTATTAATTCGGCTTGTTTTAAAATTTAGCTAGGTCGAGCAATCTCACGATGCTCTCACCCTGCTTGTTTTAATTTGCTCTAGTACGAGGGTGCGGTGCATGTGTTTGGCCATTATTATATAAAATGTACTTGGCTCGATCCACACATTCAGGCCACACACCCATGTATTTTTTAAATTATTTGTTTGATCTGTACTTCATCTACACACTGTGTCAAATTTGCATTTTATCGGATTTAGCCCAAGAAATTGTATATATATAGATGCACATTGAGATAATTCATGAAACCTTGGAAATGGTCATCCTGTCATGCATGTTTCCCCGCGAATGAAAACTTGATTGGTGGCAGACAAGCAAAAACACATTTATGGGCGACAACCCAAAATGCACATATTTTGCAAAGTATTCATGCTTGCATGATGAAAAGTTGCAAATATATACATAAAATTGGGCCATGATTCAAAAGTTTGGCATGGTTCTTGTGTAGTGGTACCAAGCTCACATGCATGTGGGAGGAAATTTAGCTAGACGAACTCCAACATGGTGCCAATCTACTTGAGGGTTCTTCTCTAAAACACTGGTATGGCATGTTTGGTATTTTCCCTAGATATATGTACTACAAAATGATGAATACTCCATGTTTTTAGATTGCCTTTTTTGAATCACGTGTGCCTTGATTTCAAATCTAGGTCAAATCACTGGGGGAGGGGGATACACTTGGCTTCATGGAAAAAATAATGTCTTGTAAATGAGATAACTTGGCTTTCCTACCCTTGGATCTATAGGAAACTATGGAGTACTTATACATTATAATAATCACCCGAGTACACCAACTGGTCTGTCACTTACGTGTGGTTCCCATGCGTGAGGTCCCACACTTCAGTGAGCACAGGTTATGTGTCCACCAGTCTAGAGGCTCCCGTTAAAAGAAGAGCCCTCTATATTATTATAAAGAAACATCAATCTCCATAAACATCAATCTCCCTTCTCAGTTCTCAGCTTCTCACTGCTCCCCCCTCGCTCGCGCCGCCGCCGCCACAACCCCCCGCGCCCCTTTCCGATCCCTCATCAGACCTTAGACTATGGAGTTGCCTGTGCCGAAGAAGCAGCCTCTGAAGCCGACGATCCAGTGTATCAACGACTGGTGCGGGAGGGAGATCCCTTACAACGAGGAAGACAAGCACATGATGGCGTGCCCGCACGGCTCTTGCTTCTGCACGCACCCCGGCTGCGAATTCGCCGATTCGAAGGTACCGTTCATCCTACACCTCAGAGAAGCCCACTTGACCGCTGTGGATAGGTTCCCGTACGACGAGGACTTCGGATTTGTTCATCTGAAGGTGCCGGCACCGGGCTCGCCAAAACTACAGCTCATCGGCTACGGGACGGATGGCGCAGTGTTCGCCTTGCACATCCACCCTTGCGGCATGGACACCGCGGTATCCTTCGTGTGCGTCAGGCCGGCGGCGTGCAACTTGCCCCGGTATAGGGTGACAATGTGGGCGAACGGCCCGCCGATGCCGGGGCCGCGTAAGCTTACCGGGGAACACTTGTTTGACGTGGTGAAGGCGGTATTAGAGCCGACGAGCAGCCCGACTCCGGGCACAGTTTCTTTGGGAGATGTCACTTCCTTCCTCTCGGTGCCGCCGCGGTACCTGTGCGGCAATGAATCATCGAAGCAGCTGACTATCTATTTGCGCATCGATAAGGAGTGAGTGAACATAACACTACCCTCAATCTTATTGGGACGATGCTAATGCGGATTTAAGTAATGCTGAATTAATTTGTTTTTCTTGTGACAGGGCGATTAGCAAGGAGAAGAGGATCTCGGTGCACAGGTAGCGACCTATATCTCGGCGTCCACCAAGTGTCCCTGAGTAGGAGATCTTGTTCTGCCTCTTCTTTTGATGTTTAATATTGCTTCATCACCGTAAAAGGAAGGGTGTGTCTGGGGCTTCCTGCTTCAAAGTACTCAGTACAAGGACTAAAAGAGACGTTTTGCTGATGGTTCTTGTCAGGACGGCCGTAGTGTTGGAGGTGGTCATCTACTTCGGTGGGGAAGGACTACTTAGACCTTTATCTAAAAATATTGACGGATTGGATGTATTTTATGTTTACCATGAATTATTCTATGTAATATGTAACCCAATTCGCCGATTAATGCAACTCTGGATCCTTCACTGTCATACGACTACTAAAACAATATAAATAAATAGGCATTTTAAGTTTAATGCACATTTAATCAAGCCACATAATGTTGGCGTACTTGTAAGCAACCAGGTTTACTATTGTTGGCATGTGTGGTACAATTTCATGGGGCAATACCCAATCTAGCTTGTTCAATTACATTACATGAAGTAATTAAAATATGGATGCCTAGAATTATTCACTTCCGTACATTGCGATGGCTTATAGCGGTTTCTATGACCAATCTACATCACAAATCTAGTTCAAATTTGATCTATTTTTATGAACAAAATTGGAAACTCTACTTGGCATTTTCGTTTACTATGACCAGATTCACATATGTAGTGATTCATTTTCTTTTCAAATCGCCATACCATTTCCTCGTGAACTCTTCATCTTTTTTTTAGTTTTAATGAATTTCCTTTGGTTGCATTCAATTTGCTTCAAATTCACCGGCTTCACCATTCGTACAAATTGTTCATCTTTTCTTTGTAGATTTTTCATGCATGAAGCATAACACCTTACCATGGTAAAATCTGCAGATTTTCTACCAAAACTCGTGCCGAACTTTAAAGAACATGCAATTTTAAATTGACTAAAATTGGTTAAAACTCAACATAAGTCCACATATATTACAAACTCGAGAAATAATCAACATATATATCACCTAAATGGTCATCTTATGAAGTATGCCATGTTTCAAAATTGTTACCTTGAAAATTTGGCCCTTCTCTCAGGCAGCCACTTCACAATAAAGCTCACATAAAGCTCTTATTTTACACTAATAAAGTAGAATGTATTTATGTGTGAAATGAAGTTGAATAAAATATATGTGAACGGTAAGATGCACATTGCTGCCAATATTTGGGATAATTATTATTAAGTTCATACTAATATACAATGCAATCAACATGACCACACATGTGCAAGCAAGATAATAAATCTTTCTTAAATTACCTTAAGGTTGTAAGTTTGTTATTTGTATAGCGATTTTATCTCATACGATGACTCAAGCTAGCACATTTTTTTTGAATTTGCTTCAATATTCTAGGACCCACCACATTCGTAAAATGGTAGTGCCAATTTTACGTATCGTAGTGCACAAAAGACACACACACACACACGCACACACGCACACATATGCTCACTTATTTCAATATTTAAACTATATTTTCTTCATTCAAATTTTCCGACCTGGCATTTGAACATGTAGTTGAATTTTGAGTAAAACCGCTCATACGTCAAACATGAATCCAAATAAGGTACAATTCGAGAAAATCTACACATCACATTTTGGCCAATATACATTGTATAATGCTTGTGAAAATGTAGACTATGAAATAGTCAACGTCACCTTTTTAGGTCATGAATGTGTTGGGCATCGACCAAAGTCTGGTAGGATGGTGAGGCATGAGTTACGAACATCCTTCTTCTCCTCTCACCCCCATTTGAGAGAGAGAGAGAGTGTGTTTGTGTGTTTGTGTGTGTGTGTGTGGGGGGGGTAGAAAGCCATGTTAATAAATTAACTCATACATGAAAGCAAGAAATCAAACTTGATTTATATAAATCACTCTTAGTATTGTAGTTTGTTATTTTTATACCATCTATATCTCATATGACGACACAAGCTAGTCCACATTTTTAGGGCTCCTTTGATTCAAAGGATTTGCATAGGAAGTGTGAAGGATTTGGTTCCTATGGGAAAATTTCCTATACATGTTGTTTGATTCATAGGAACATATCCTATAGGAAAAATTCCTATAGGAATCTTGTAGTGTAATTCCTATAGGAAATAAGCATTAGCTCATAGCTCATGAAAAAATTCCTTTGCTACAATCAAACACACTTCATCTTCCTATAGGATTCAAGTAGACATGCCATTCCAATCCTATACATTTCCTATTCCTATGCTTTTCCTATCCTTTAAATCAAAGGAGCCCTTAATTTCATTGAAGTTCTTTTTGTTGCACTCAAATTACTTCAACTTTTAGGACCCACCATCCGTACAAGGGTAATGGAAATTTCTATGATCTTAGTGCAAGGCTTCACACAGAGACACTCAAAGTATTTCAATATTTTAAAATTCATTTTCTTCCCTAAAAATTGCCGACCGTCCATTCGTAACATGTAGTTCAATTTTGAGTAACATCACACATATGTCAAACATCAATCTTTTTTTTTGATATTTCGAGAAAATCTTCATATCCCATTTTTGGCCATCATATAAGGTGTACTGCGTGTGAAAACATAGACAGTGAAACTTTCAGCGTCACCTTAATTAGCCAAATGGTGGGATGGGACCATTGAAGCTACATAGCTCACCTCCACAATGTACCATAGCAATATCTTATTAGATCAATGAGTGGGATATTTCGGTGGAACTATCATAAAGGTGAACTAGTGTGAAAACATAGACTGAAACTTTCAGCGTCACCTTAATTAGCCAAACTGGTGGGACGGTGAGGCCCGAATTAATAGCCACCACCTTCCTTCTTCTCCACTCGCCCCTCCCCTCCCCTCCCCATCAATATCTTCTTCAAAGCAGATTAAAGAGGATGGAGTGCCCCCACGACGGGTGCGGGAGCGTGGTCGCCTACAACGAGCTCCACGACCACGAGCTCGCGTGCCCGCACAGCCCGTGCGACTGCACAGAGGCCGGCTGCGACTTCTCCGCCTCGCCAGCAGCGCTCATCGCCCACCTCAGAGAAATCCATTCGATTTGTGTGGACATGATCCCGTACGGCACCGCGATGGCGTTCATCATCCCGGTGCTGGCACCGCCAGAGCCAAGACGTCCGGTCATCTTCTACGGGAACGATGGTACCGTGTTCGTCTGGCACACATATACGCAAGTCCAGCCGAAAAATGGATGCGTGCTGGCCTGCCTATCCGTTGAGTGCGTTAGGTCGGCGGCGTGCGTGTGGCCGGAGTACAATGTGAGTATGTCGTCGCACGGCAAGCCATTACTTAATCGCTCTGAGATTGGTTTAATGCTCCCCAACTATACGGCCACTATTCTGGCGAACAGCACGACCACGCCGGGCGCCGCCAAATGGTCGGAACTAGAGCGGTCGTTGCAATGGTATCAACCGTGCACGGAGCTGACTATCTGGGTTCGCATCGACAGGTGATACATGCGCCTATCTTAATCTTCGTGGTTATCTAATTGAAATTGCGGTTTATGCAGTACTGAATTAATTATTTTTTGTTGTCAGAAAGTTATCGTCGGACGGAAGTTCCTATTCGGAGCGGCGGGTTTAGGTTGCCAACTATGGGCTTTTTTCATTCAGAGGATTCACCAGGGCGGCCCTAACGACGATATATGATCTTATTTGGCGGAGAGGGTCCAACACTTGATTGTATTCTGTGTTTATGTTCACATACTCTATGGTGTATACTGTACTATGGAATCCCATGTCCGATTAAATGCACCTCTGGACCCTGCCAGGCATTTCCCTTGTTATCTTTTCTTTTACAGTATGCCACACATACTGTAACCATTGTTCAACGCGCAGTCCATTGGCTTGGGTGCTAGATGCTTCCTCGGGAAGGTACCCTATCTTGCCCATTTGAGAACAGACGTCCCTATAATTGCTCAGAAGCCCCGCGAGGGCACGATGGTCTTTTCTGGGTGTATGTAAGATTTATCCTTGACCAGCCCTCCGCCCTTCTTCTCTTTCTGTTCTGCTGGTAGCTAGTAACTAGCCTTCACCAGCCCTCCACCCTAACTACTGAGTAGTAAAGTACTACGTACCTCGCAAGCCATGGCTCCATTGAGCCGGGCGGCCCGGCGGCAGGATATCCTAGGGAAGACGATGAGGACTAGGACCGCCGAGAAAAACTCATCTAGCCAGCTAGCGCGTCGTTGTATGGCCACTTATGATCGCCTGAGCATTCTCGCAGAGCAGTCTATCCTCTATTCGATGGAGAGCGAGCCAGTGGGCGAGGGTTCGTCCGGGTAGGTTTCTAGTGGCGTGTCCTCCAGTTCATTCTTATTTTCTAACTGTTTTTTCCATTTATTTACATCTCACAGGGCCGGCGGTTCAAACGTCTACCCGGTAACCCCCACGACGGTGGCGCCCCAAGTCCGGTCGTCGGAAGCTGAGTTCGGCCCCGTTTCACGGCCAAGCCAGGTAGGCTGTATGCCTCTATCCACTTTTTTTTAATACTCCCTCCAATCCATTTTAATAGACTCTGATTTAGTACTCCCTCCGATCCATTTTATTTGAAATTTGAGTCAAATAAAATTTGTACAACTTTGTACTAAATCCGAGTCAACTAAAAGGGATCATAGGGAGAATACAACTTTACTAAATCCGTGTTTACTACTACTACTACTAAAAGGGATAGGATGGAGTAGTTTATGTAATCACGGCTTTCCTTTTAATTATGTGTTGATGAACACTGTGATATTTGTGGAGCGTCCATGTGATGTCCATTCCTGTATCAAGATCTGTGCTAGAAATTAGTAGTACTCCTATTTTTTTGCGTGTAATTACTC
This sequence comes from Lolium multiflorum, assembly GCA_030979885.1. Classification (NCBI taxonomy): domain Eukaryota; kingdom Viridiplantae; phylum Streptophyta; class Magnoliopsida; order Poales; family Poaceae; genus Lolium; species Lolium multiflorum. Next base: position 86,606,283 of record CM061752.1, on the reverse strand, counting down.
ATATATGAATTGGTTGGATTCTTTTTTGTTCCATACAATGATCGTGCCAGCAAATGGAGGTGAACATGGCCCACATAGGCAGCCAGCTGGGGAATGAACTCTCCCTTACCCCAGAGTTTGAGCCTGTTCACGTAGATTTGGCGTCCGAGAACAAGATCTGCCATAATCTTCAGCAAGGCATCAATACCTTTACTGCCGAGCTCGACAGGCTTAATGAGCAGAACCGCGTTTGTGTGGAACTGCATAACCAGAGCGTCACATTGATGAATGATGATGATGCAAACACCACCATCAAGGGCGAGGGTTCGTCCGGGTAAGTTTCTAGCGGGGTGTCCTTCAGTTGATTCTTATTTTCTAGGGTGTGTCTATGTCCAAGTTGACTGAGATTTTCTTAAGTCTCAGTCAGCTCAAAAAAGTGCAACTGCAGTTCAAAGAAAAGTGCAACTCGGTCCAGTTGCACATTTTCTGGTAGAAAAGTGCAATTGCACTTTTTTAACAGAAAAGTGCAACTCAAGCACTTTTTTGTAATTAACTTAGACTTAAAAAAATCTCAGTTGACTGAGACATAGCAAAACCGTATTTTCTAACCGTTTTTACATTTATTTACATCTCAAAGGGCCGGCGGTTCAAATGTCTCCCCGGTAACCACAACGACGGTGGCGCCCCAAGTCCGGCCGTCCGAAGCTAAGTTCGGCCCCGTTTCCCGGCCAAGCCAGGTAGGCTGTATGCCTCTGTCCACTTGTTTTTTTATAGTTTATGTAATCACTGCTTTCCGATTAATTATGTGTTGATGAACCCTGTGGTATTTGTGGAGCGTCCGAGTGTTGTCCATTCCTTTATCAATATCCATGCTAGAAATTAGTAGTCCTATTGTTTGCGGGTAACTAATACTCATATATGAATGGGTTGATTTCTTTTTTTTTCATACAATTATTGTTGTAGCAAAAGGAAGAGAACAAGGCCCACATAGGCAGCCAGCTGGAGAATGAACACTCCCTCACCCTGGAGTGTGATCGTCTTCACAGAGTTTTGGCGTCTGAGAAGGAGATCTCCTTTCATCTTGCGCAATGCGTCGACATGCTTAAGCAGCAGAACGCCTACTGGGTGGAACTGAACAACAAGAGCGTCACATGGATGGATACTGGAAGCAACCTCATCAAGTATCTCATGGAACAGAAGTTGAAATTAAAGCTCAAGAGGCAGATCTCGAGGGTGCTAATGCGCGGACAAACCGCCGTCCTTAATGCGATTATCAAGGAGAAGGAGGATCTCCGTGCACAGCTAGCGACCTATATCTCGGCGTCCACCAAGAGTGTCCCTGAGTAGGAGATCTTGTTCTGCTAGTTAACTGCTTCATCACCTTAGTATCGCCATGTGCTCGTAAAACTGCTAGTTAACTATCTGTTGGTATGTTGCACATTTGATCTGAACTTTGTGTTTTGCAATGCACAATTGATCAACTACTAGTAAGTGTATATTAAAATGGCGGGATACTCTTTTTAGCGGCGAAAATTTTCCATTTTTTGCTATTGTAGCGAATCTAAGCCCTTCAGAATCTTCCCTATCGTCAAGAAAACTTTCCAAAAACATAAGCATTTTGGAGGGAAACCTTGATGATATAGGCTATGAGGATGATCCTGGGTTGTGGTTCTTAGCGTGATCTGTAGATGGCAGTATGCTTCTTGTTCATACCTGAGGCTTTACTGAGGCTGCAAGATGTTCTCTAAGGACACTGTCAGTTATGTTCAGATAAGCTAGGGAAGAGATTACTGGTCTTGGAGCATATTGTCTTTTCGTGGGATTGAATTATCCGCTCACATTGCAGTAAATCATGCATATTTCGATTTATATTTTGGTGGTGTTTCATTCGATTTGAATAATTGGTTTGTGAGCAAATAATATTTAGTTTAAACTAGTGCTCGAATACGTAAGAAGCTATTTAATCACAAGCTAGTCATCCGAATGGGATGAAATATTCATAGATTTTAAAACAAGGCATCTACATATTACTGGATTTTTTTCAAAATTTTCTGAATAGTTTTTTCTTTTTTAGCTTCGAAATAACAGATAGTTTGGAACGTTGGATCTCGAAAGATGGTAGATGGTGGCACCTAGTCACAATGAGACTTGGAAGCATCAAGTCACTGAAGCTCCTCCAAACCAAGCTAGGAAAGGCATTGAAAATGAAGTTCTGCTCTAAAACATCTCTCATTTCATTTTGGTGCTCGCGCGGTTGCATGCTGCCCACGTGTTAAGGTACGTGTCTCTGGCATAGAGTACTACGATTATCGGCGAAAAATATATCGTAATGGAAACTGTAAAAAAAGCCCTCTCTGCTCAAGCTGATGTGACGAGACATCACTGCACCAAACGTCGTCGCAAATTTATAGATGGGTGGCGTGCTAGTCTACCATCTACCAACAGTCAAATCGGCGCCCAGTCGCAGCAGCAGCAGCCTAGAGTACTGCCTAGGTTTTGCCCCTTGCATGTCTATCGTCTTTTTCTTCACCCTCGCAGAATCACGCGCACGCGCAGGATCTCGATCCCCACCACGCCGCATCACTAGTACTATACCGGCCTTTCTCTCCTCACCCCACCCGGCCGCGGCGCGCATCGTTTCTTCCATAGCGCTCGCCCTCTCCTCCGAAAACCCCAAGCGAAGTTGCATCCGCCATCCATCTAAATCCATCTTCACCTGATGGAATATTCAAGGCTTTGCCGGTGCGGCGGGGACGGCCACTTGGAGGCTCTCACCGGCGACAACATCGACCTCATCGCTGCGCATCTGGACGTTACCGACACCGTCCGACTTGCCGCATGTTCCAGGGAGCTCTACGACCAGATCAGCAATGATGAAGGTAAGATGCACCATTGGGATGAACCCTGCCTGCTGATGCCTCCGCCTGCTTATTGGTTCGATGATCCCTGGTTCGTGGCGACAGCATCTCGTCTGCATGTTACCGTGTACGACCTGGTGCCCCTTGACCATCCTCGCCGTTCTGTCACCCTGCCGTTCATGCACGACAGAAAATGGCTTGGCGCGAACGGCGACTGGATCGCCGCCGCCGATCATCGTGGGTGCCAGTGGTGCCTTGTGAACGTCTACACCGAGCGACATATCCCCCTTCCATCCCCACCTGATCCGAAGATTGGTCATGGTGTTACATATCAACCTGCTACTAAAGATTGGTTATACTATCTTTGCTGGAGTCGAGCAATTAATTTGTTGAAGATTGTAATCTGCCAAGTGCCCACAAAAGGTGGGAGGTACGCAGATTACAAGCTCATCGCCTTGTTCGACAAAAGGATTTTCTACCTTGAAGGGGGTGGCGACTGGAGAATGCTGAAGAACCCTACACCTGAACAAATTGTGCCGGCGTTCTGTGATGCCATTGAACTCGGTGGCCAAGTTTTTGCGGTGGACGAAATTAGGGGCTGGACGTACTGCTGGGACACCCCAAATGGTATTTTTTCAGTCCTTATGTTGCATTGCATGATACACTGCCTTAATCAATGAAGTTATTCATGAACTACCTTGTTTATATTTTACCTTTCATAAATGACTTAATGATCACACCGCCTTTTGCTGAATATGAATGAACCGTTGCTTGCAATGAATTAGTACTAATTAGTCACCAACAAACATAGTATGCTCAGTATGTGATTGCATTCCTGAATTAGTAATTCTACGCCACTGCAGAATATGGATGTAATTACCCAGTATCTCAAAAGATAAGGTAGCACTATGAAGGCACCCTTTTTGATAACCTTTTACACCCATTGTTTCATATATAACTAATTGATTTTTGCTCCAAAAGGAGGACGAGAGACCCCCGCCATCTGCATTAGAGAGATGCATAAGGACTTTCATAAGTATATGACTTAACGATCACATCCTTTATCTGAATATGAATGAACCGTTGCTTGCAACGAATTAGTACTAATCAGTCATCAGCATACATAGTATACTCCGTATGTGAATGCAATCCTGAATTACTAACTCTATCCACTGCAGAATATGGATGTAATTAACAAGTATCTCAAATGTTAACGTAGCACAATGAAGGCACCCTTCTTGATTAACTTTTACACCCATTGTTTCATATAACTAGTTGATTTTTGCTCGAAATAGAGGGCGAGGTACCCCGGCCTCTGCATCGAAGAGATGCATATGGCCGTTATTTAGTACTCCATCTCATGAAACATGTTATAACTTTTTCTTACTTTTGATTTACTCCCTCCGTCCCACCAAAAGTGTCTTGAATATCTGCCTTCTCCTTTTTTCCCTTAGAAAAGTAACTCAATCAAAATCCAATTATTTACTAAACAAGAATGAAATACTTGTTATGCCTAATTTACTTAGTTTAACCTGTACCTTTTTTAATTATGTTCTTTATCCGGCTAGATTTTTCTTTGCCAAATTGCCCGAAGCTTATGCATATTTCAACCCCATCGTGGATGTTATGCCTGTCATACCTCTATTTTTTTCTTCTATTAGCCTTTGTTTGGCAAGCTGCTTTAAGTTTCCCATGAAATGTTTAGTACTCTATCTACCAAATTGAATGTTGTATTCATTCCAAAAAATCAACAAAATGTGTACAAGGCGAGAACTTTTATATTTTTATATTACTAGTATGTATGCACGTCAAACCATTAAAGATTCTGTTTGATAATCAAAAGAATATTTATAGCATGCCTTTTGCAAGTTTTGAAAGAATATATAAAAAATCTAAAAAAATAGATGTAGAGAATGTATTATTCTACCAGAGTGTAAAATCTGAAATTGAGATACCCTATATTCGGGCCGCACAAAAATGACAGAATCTGATAGATTTTGAAGTTACAAAATGTTGGAAAATATATGTCAGATTTTTTTGTTGTTGCAAAACCTTAAATATAAGATATTTTGATTTGGACATTTGAATGTTGGTAGAACACAACATTGTTGACACCCGTATTTAATCTCCGTTTTCTTTGGAACTTCAAAATGCAGCTCTCAAAATTTTCAAAAACCATGCTACATGTAGCTCGAGCTATATTCATGGTTTTCGAAAGAAAATATTGCCAGCAATGCATATATAAAATACGAAAACAAGAGTGGTCCTACAAAAAATGATGTTTCTTCCCATCAGTCGGCAAACGAAGGGAACAAATAAAAAATTAAAAATATGTGTACATCTAACACTCACTCATTTCTTATCTACCTTTTCCTTTGATGTTTCCTTGAGAGTTGAGACCGTAAGAACCTTCCATTGATCCATGTAGCAGTGCTGAATAGCGATTTCTTTGATGGGGTTATTCATATGCTTCAGGGGTTTCAGATATTTGGTCATTTTTTGGGGTAGACCCAAGGCTCACGTGATGGTTCTAAAATATTGTAGAGTTAGCTATGTGCACTCTTCACAGAGAATCCTGCTGTTGTGCACCGTTAGATTTAGCACTCCAAGGGTCATGATTGAAGCTCTATACTCAGTTTAAAACTGGACCAACTGGTAGATTGTCTGTACTCCTATATTGTATACAAATATCTAATCATATACACCGTTGGATCACTTAAGACAAAGGGAATTAACTACAACACAGGACTTAAACTTAAGATGATATATTTGTCAAAATTTGAATGTATCTATATGCTTTCACTGTCTAGATACATCTGAATTTGGACAAATCTCAGACACTTTCGGTGGGACAGAGGTAGTATATAACTGTGTATACACTAACTAGTGTCTAGTTTTGGCGAAGTTAAGACTTGTTTCGTGGGATGCATGCAGTATAACTGATATATTGGACACTCGATTTGAACACATGAATGACCAATGTCCTTAGCTTACATAGTCGTATTTATACTGTGAGCATGAACGATGAACAATGCTGCTGTTTGAATATGGTTGCCAGTAACACCCTATTCGTCTCCATTTCTAATATTGCAGAAAACCCGATGTCCATGTTCGTAATCCCGCCACCGGTGGTGGATGATCAGCAGTACGCGTGGTTCCTCGCTCCATCTGCTGATGGCAAGCGATTGATGATCATCCTTACAGTAAACAACATTGGGATTGCCAATGCTGAAGTACCTCATGACATTCCCTATGCTGCTAATGGGCTTCAGCTACGGCAGTATCCTCCTGTTGCCACCTACGTCTTTGAGCAGGATCCCATATCTCTGTTCATTGCAGCACGTGCAGGGGACTTTCATTGGAGGCAGGTTAACAGCCTCGGCGACCACTCTCTGTTCCTCGGACTCAATTACCCGATCATTGCCAACCTGAAGAAGCGTGAATCCAAAGCTCCTGATGGCACATTGGTTCCATTCATGAGGAAAAACTGCGTCTACACAGCATACCGGAAGTATCTTCATAATCAATACCCTAAAATTTTGCGCTGCAACCTCCAGCCAGATGAAGGTGAGACTGTGGGAGTTATCAGCCTTCCCAGAGTTAGTTGGGGTAGTGTCCGACAAGCGGCTATGTGGTTTAAGCCTGCTTTAAACATTGCCCGTTCGGTGTTACCTTTAAAAAAACACTGACACACTTTTTTATTATGCTTGAAGTGTTGAGAAGTAGTACACTGCTTTTAGTATGTACTAGTTTGAATCAGTTTATTTGAACACTGCCCTGCTTTTGTATTTCGTGTTGCCTTCATATTATAACCCATGCATGGCTGTTTTAGGATTGACTTTATTTCAGCACTATAATATAGCCACCTCTTGTTGATCATAGTCATGAGAGGACCATTCCTATTTTTTCGCCGCTAAAGGGTAAAGTACATCCCTGGGGGCAGCGATTCTTGCTGCAGGCCACTAAACATGCATCAACTATGAGCAAAGAAGTTGATATGCGACCTAGGTGACTGTGCGGACCCCACATGTTAACCAAAGAAACAAACATGTCAATACGGAACTAATGTACATACGACAACTCCTATATGATATGTGTACGATTGAGCATCTGGAGGTGTGCTGCCACCTGCTTCCTCACACGTTGGGTTTGATCTTGTGTTGCGTACACGGATCGGACTGAAATTGTCGTGTGCATAGCAAGGTTCATGTCAAGTCTAGCTAACAAATACTTTTGGGTTTCAACGGCCATCTACATGGTATTTGCTATAGGCCTACTTGCTCAGGCTGTTGAAGCCCAATAACTAGAAATGGGCTTTTCTGCTCATGCAATTTCGGCCCTTTTCTAATGAACCATAGATCCTATGATGGCAAAAAACAAAAACACGGAGATTCTGCATAAAAGTTGTTTTTATTTATTTAGAATTATCCGGTTGCAATTTTTGAAACTGCTCATGGCCAATATGAAAATCCTTGATCGCTCCATACCCACACGGATCACGGTATTTTTAAAAATTCATAAAGTGGATTTGAAATTTAAAACATATCCTAATAATTCCATGATTTATTCTATTAACTTGCAAGATCTTGGAGCGAAAGAGCTTGTATTAGCAGCGTCGTCAACGTTTTTAAAGACGGCAGAGGATCGGAAAAAAATCAGTTGGTAAAAAAATCCAAAAAAAAAGAAACATTTATCGTTTTGAGAGGATGACATGCGGGACCCATGAGGCAGCAGCATTCTCAACGTTTCCAAGGCGACACAGGATTTTAAAAAAGGCGAAATAGCCAGAAATTAGAGGTCAAAATAACTCCAAGAAAGGAAAGGTTTATTGTTCATAGAGGCTGACATGTGGGACCCATGAGCCAGCAGAATCCTCTAAGGCTGCAGGTGATCAAAAGAAAAAAGGAAGTAGCCAAAAATTAGGGGTAAAAATAATTCGAAGATAGGAAACTTTTATTGTTCGTAGATGATGACATGCGGGACCCATGAGCCAGCAGCTTACTCAACGTTTCAAAGGCGGCATGAGATCGAAAGCAAAAGGCAAGTGACAAAATATCAGGAGCCAAAGATAATCCAAGAAAAGAAACTTTATTGTGCATAGAGGATGACATGCGGGTCCCATTTAGCAGCAGCGGTCTCAACGTTTCAAATGCGGCTTGAGATCAAAAGAAAAAAAAGTTGATTGTACATAGAGGATGACATGCGGGTCCCACGAGTCAGCAGCTTACTCAACGTTTCCAAGGCGGTAGGGGATCAAAAGAAAAAGGCAAGTGACCAAAAATGAGGGTCAAAAATAATCCAAGAAAAGAAACTTTTATTGTACATGGAGAATTGCATGCGGGTCCCATTTTGCAGCAGCGGTCCCAACGTTTCAAATGCGGCTTGAGATCAAAAGAAAAAGAAAGTAGCCAGAAATTAGGGGGTAAAAAAACTCCAAGAAAGGAAAGCTTTATCGTTCATACAGGCTGACATGTGGGACCTATGAGGCAGCAGAGTCCTCAACTTTCAAAGGCCGCAGGGGATCAAAAGAAATAGGAAATAGCCAAAAATCAGAGGGTGAAAAAAACCCAAGAAAATGAACTTTTGTAGTACATAGAGGATGACATGCGGGTCCCATGAGCCAGCAGGTTCCTCAACGTTTCAAACGTGGCATGAGATCGAAAGAAATAGGCAAGTGACCAAATATCAGGATCCAAAGATAATCCAAGAAAAGAAACTTTATTGTACATAGAGGATGACATGCGGGTCCCATTTAGCAGCAGCGGTCTTAACGTTTCAAATGCGTCTTGAGATCAAAAGAAAAAGAAAGTTGATTGTACATAGAGGATGACATGCGGATCCCATGAGTCAGCAGCTTACCCAACGTTTCCAAGGCGGCAGGGGATCAAAAGAAAAAGGAAATAGCCAAAAATCAGAGGGTGAAAAAAAACAAAGAAAATAAACTTTTATAGCACATAGAGGATGACATGCGGGTCCCATGAGCCAGCAGGTTCCTCAACGTTTCAAACGTGGCATGAGATCGAAACAAAAAGGCAAGTGACCAAATATCAGGATCCAAAAGTAATTCAAGAAAAGAAACTTGATTGTACATAGAGGATGACATGCGGGTCCATTGAGTCAGCAGCTTACTCAACGTTTCCAAGGCGGCAGGGGATCAAAAGAAAAAGGAAATAGCCAAAAATCAGAAGGTGAAAAAAAATCCAAGAAAATAAACTTTTATAGCACATAGAGGATGACATGCGGATCCCATGAGCCAGCAGGTTCCTCAACGTTTCAAACGTGGCATGAGATCGAAACAAAAAGGCAAGTGACCAAATATCAGGAGCCAAAAATAATTCAAGAAAAGAAACTTGATTGTACATAGAGGATGACATGCGGGTCCCATGAGTCAGCAGCTTACTCAACGTTTCCAAGGTGGCAGGGGATCAAAAGAAAAAGGAAATAGCCAAAAATCAGAGGGTGAAAAAAAATCCAAGAAAATAAACTTTTATAGCACATAGAGGATGACATGCGGGTCCCATGAGCCAGCAGGTTCCTCAACGTTTCAAACGTGGCATGAGATCGAAAGAAAAAGGTAAGTGACCAAATATCAGGAGCCAAAAATAATTCAAGAAAAGAAACTTGATTGTACATAGAGGATGACATGCGGGTCCCATTTAGCAGCAGCGGTATCACCGTTTGAGAGGCTGCATGGGATCGAAAGAGAAAGGCAATTGACCAAATATCAGGAGCCAAAAATAATTCAAGAAAAGAAACTTGATTGTACATAGAGGATGATATGCGGGTCCCATTTTGCAGCAGCGGTCTCAATGTTTCCAAGGCGGCACAGGACCAAAAGAAAAATGTAGTAGCCAGAAATCAGGGGGTGAAAAAAATTCCAAGAAGAAAGATTTCAATTGGGCTGCATCTGGACATCTGGGCCTTCGAACTATCGTGCTTGGCCTTTTGACTCGTACAATTTCAGCCCACTCCAAAACAGGAAAGTTCGGAATTTTCTAAACAAAACAGGAAAGTCCTATGCTTCGCAAAAACAAAAAAACAAGGAGATTCAACATATAAGTTTGTTTATGTAAAAATAAAGATTTAATTTATCCGTTTGAAATAGCTCAGAGCGCAATACACTGTTTATTGTCTGCAAAATAATCAAGATATCACATGTTTGTTCTACGGGGAGGCTGACATCGGGGACCCATGAGCCAGCAGCGTCGTCAACGTTTTAAAGGCGGCAGGGGATGGAAAGAAAAAATAAACCAAAAAATCTGTTGGTAAAAAATCCAAGAAAAGAAACATTTTCGTTCTAAGAGGATGACATGCGGGACCCATGAGGCAGCAGCATCCTCAGCGTTTATTGTTCATAGAGGCTGACATGTGGGACCCGTGAGCCAGCAGCGTCCTCAACGTTTTAAAGGCTGCAGGAGATCGAAAGAAAAAATAAGCCAAAAATCATTTGGTAAACAAAATCCAAGAAAAGAAACATTTACCGTTCTGAGAGGATGACATGCGGGACCCATGAGGCAGCAGCATCCTCAGCGATTTCAAGGCGGCAGGGGATCAAAAGAAAAAAAGGAAATATCCAGAAATTGATTAGGGGTTCAAAATAAATCAATCAAAGGAAACTTTTATTGTTCATAGAGGATGACATGTGGGACCGACCTCCCAACAGCGTCCTCATCGTTTCAGAGGGGGCAGGAGATCAAAAGAAAAAGGCAAATAGCCAGAAATTAGGGGTCAAAAATAACTCCAAGAAAGAAAACTTTTATTGTCGTAGAGGATGACATGCGAGACCCATGAGCCAGCAGCTTGGTCAACGTTTCAAAGGCGGCATGAGATCGAAAGAAAAAGGCAAGTGCCAAAATATCAGGAGCCAAAGATAATCCAAGAAAAAACTTTATTGTACATAGAGGATGACATGCGGGTCCCATTTAGCAGCAGCGGTCTCAACGTTTCAAATGCGGCTTGAGATCAAAAGAAAAAGAAAGTTGATTGTACATAGAGGATGACATGCGGGTCCCATGAGTCAGCAGCTTACCCAACGTTTCCAAGGCGGCAGGGGATCAAAAGAAAAAGGAAATAGCCAAAAATCAGAGGGTGGAAAAAAATAAAGAAAATAAACTTTTATAGTACATAGAGGATGACATGCGGGTCCCATGAGCCAGCAGGTTCCTCAACGTTTCAAACTTGGCATGAGATCGATAGAAAAAGGCAAGTGACCAAATATGAGGAGCCAAAAATAATTCAAGAAAAGAAAGTTTTATAGTACATAGAGGATGACATGAGGGTCCCAGTTAGCAGCAGCGGTATCAGCGTTTGAGAGGCGGGGATCGAAAGAAAAAAGAAATTGCCAAAAATCAGAGGGTGAAAAAAAACCAAGAAAATGAACTTTTATAGTACATAGAGGATGACATGCGGGTCCCATGAGCCAGCAGGTTCCTCAACGTTTCAAACGTGGCATGAGATCGAAAGAAAAAGGCAAGTGACCAAATATCAGGAGCCAAAAATAATTCAAGAAAAGAAACGTGATTTACATAGAGGATGACATGCGGGTCCCATTTAGCAGCAGCGGTATCACTGTTTGAGAGGCAGCAGGGGATCGAAAGAAAAAGTCAAGTGACCAAATATGAGGTGCCAAAAAAAATCCAAGAAAAGAAAGTTTTATAGTACATAGAGGATGACATGCGGGTCCCATTTAGCAGCAGCGGTATCACGTTTGAGAGGCAGCAGGTGATCGAAAGAAAAAGTCAAGTGACCAAATATGAGGTGCCAAAAAATACAAGAAAAGAAAGTTTTATAGTACATAGAGGATGACATGCGGGTCCCATTTAGCAGCAGCGGTATTTGAGAGGCAGCAGGTGATCGAAAGAAAAAGTCAAGTGACCAAATATGAGGTGCCAAAAAATACAAGAAAAGAAAGTTTTATAGTACATAGAGGATGACATGCGGGTCCCATTTAGCAGCGGTATCACCGTTTGAGAGGCAGCAGGTGATCGAAAGAAAAAGTCAAGTGACCAAATATGAGGTGAAAGTTTTATAGTACATAGAGGATGACATGCGGGTCCCATTTAGCGGTATCACCGTTTGAGAGGCGGCAGGTGATCGAAAGAAAAAGGCAAGTGAAAAAATATCAGGAGCCAAAATAATTCAAGAAAAGAAAGTTTTATAGTACATAGAGGATGACATGCGGGTCAGTTAGCAGCAGCGGTATCACCGTTTGAGAGGCGCGGGGGATCGAAAGAAAAAGGTAAGTGACCAAATATGAGGTGCCAAAAATAATTCAAGAAAAGAAAGTTTTATAGTACATAGAGGATGACATGCGGGTCCCAGTTAGCAGCAGCGGTATCACCGTTTGCGGCGGGGATCGAAAGAAAAAGGCAAGTGACCAAATTTGAGGTGCCAAAAATAATCCAGGAAAAGAAAGTTTTATAGTACATAGAGGATGACATGCGGGTCCCAGTTAGCAGCAGCGGTATCACCGTTTGAGAGGCGGCAGGGGATCGAAAGAAAAAGGCAAGTGACCAAATTTGAGGTGCCAAAAATAATCCATGAAAAGAAAGTTTTATAGTACATAGAGGATGACATGCGGGTCCCATTAGCAGCAGCGGTATCACCGTTTGAGAGGCGGCAGGGGATCGAAAGAAAAAGGCAAGTGACCAAATTTGAGGTGCCAAAAAAACTCCAAGAAAAGAAAGTTGATTGCACATAGAGGATGACATGCGGGTCCCATTTAGCAGCAGCGGTCTCAACGTTTCCAAGGCGGCAAGGGATCAAAAGAAAAAGGAAGTAGCCAGAAATCAGGGGGTCAAAAAATCCAAGAATAGAAAGAATTTTGGTTCATAGAGGATGACATGCGGGACCCATGATCCTGCATCGTAAACGGCTCGTTGAACGAGATGGCGCGATGTAGAAAAAAAACAATGCCAGAGAGGCTGCCATCTGGGCCCTACATCCCTCGGCGGTGCGGATTTGCGTTGACTCGGCCGGCGAACCCGAGATTTCGAGATGCACCACGTCCCGGGCCACCATACGCCACGTTTTGGCCGCTTTCGTCGGGCTAGGTGGCCTCAAAAACGAGAAAAAAAGTTTTGACATGCACCACGGAGGGACCAAAATCGTCGGCCATGGTACACCAGCAACCACGGCGCGACTTCAACTTCGTCGGCCATGGCAACTTTTCTTTTAGGGTTAGGGTAGATACATGATTTGTCTGGTTTGAATATGTCTTGACCTTGTTTATCAACTTGAATGCTTAATATATGACATAAGAATACTATGTGCTTTGGTTTTCATTTTTTGATTTTTTCTGAATTTTTATGCCCATTTGATCTTGGTCAAATCCTAGGTTTAACCAAGGTTTAAACAAGTTTAAAACATGAAAATGAAAAGGTAAGCCTGCATCCTTCTTAGTCACTCCAAAATGAGGCTTTTGGGAAGGTTTTTGAAATTTCCATGTTTGAAATCCAAAACGACTTCTCTTCGTGCTTGACTTCATAAGACAAAGTTTAGGGTTAGGGGTAGATACAAGATTTTTCTGGTTTGAATATCTCTAGACCTTGTTTACCAACTTGAGTGCTTACTATATATGACATAAGAAGGCTATGTGCTTTGGTTTTTCAGTTTTTTTGAATTTTTATACCCATTTGAATCTTGGTCAAATCCTAGGTACGGTTTGACCAAGATTTGAACATGTTTAAAACATGAAAATAAAAGGTAAGCATGGATCCTTCTTAGTAACTCTAAAATGAAGCTTTTGGGAGGTTTTTGAAATTTCCATGTTTGAAACCCAAAACCACTTCTCTTCATGCTTGATCGACTTCATAAGACAGAATTTAGGGTTAGTGGGTAGATACATGATTTGTCTGGTTTGAATATGTTTAGACCTTGTTTATCAACTTGAATGCTTACTATATGACATAAGAATACTATGTGCTTTAGTTTTCATTTTTTTGATTTTTTCTGATTTTTTTGCACATTTGATCTTGGTCAAATCCTAGGTTTAACCAAGATTTAAACATGTTTAAGACATGAAAATGAAAAGGTAAGTCTGCATCCTTCTTAGTCACTCCAAAATGAAGCTTTTGGGAAGGTTTTTGAAATTTCCATGTTTGAAACCCAAAACCAGTTCTCTTCATGCTTTACTTCATAAGACAGAGTTTAGGGTTAGGGGTAGATATACGTGATTTGTCTAGTTTGAATATGTCTAGACCTTGTTTTATCAACTTGAATTCTTACTATATGACATAAAAAAAACTATGTGGTTTGGTTTGATAGTTCATTGTTCATAATTCATAGTTGATCATACATACGGATCATACATACAGAATTGCGCGATCCTTATCGCGACTTCTAACCTATCTAGTCGTCGAGGAAGATGATGGTCGCGTTCTCCTCCGCATCCCGCGCCTCCTTCTCCTTCACGGCGGCGATGGCCGCCGCCTTGTCTTCTTCCTCCGCCCTCTTCTTGTCGGCATCGTCCTTGAGGGACGCGGCCAGCGCCTTCAAGAAGAGGGGGTCTTCCCCTTCCTCCGCCTCCTCCGCCTCCTCGCCGGCTGGCGGCGCGAATCCGCCGCTGGTGCTCGCCTCCCACGCCGCCTTCGACCGGCGGTTCCTCTCCCGGTCGGCGCGCCATTTGTTGAAGACGGGGCCGCTCATCGGTTTGAGCGGCGGATCCGCCTTGTACCAGAGCCCGCCCGGGGCGAACTCGCGGAGCGACGACGGCATGTACAGGGAGCCTCTGTACCTGCACGCCGCGCGCCGACTCCCGGCGGCGGACTGCTTGCACTGGAGCCGCCACGCCTCCTCGAGCGTGTCCGGCGCGCGGGATCGCTTCGATCCGCTCGCGGGCGACGCGGAACTGGTACGGCGTGAATACATGGCGAGCGGCGAAGAATCACCACCCTGCAATCAAGGCCAAGCACGCAGCATATGGCCTCTTCCTTACGTCTTTTGCCTGGTTTGTTGCCGGTCAACGCCCCTGCTGCTGGCCCTGATGCTCCTGGTCCTGTTTAAAGTTCAGCATTAAACTCTATATACTATACAACTGTCGTGGTCTTGTGATGTACAGTAGTACTCTTTTGATGCATTTGTGATGTAGTAGTACACTGTACTTTTTTTTTGAACTGATATACTAGTACTATCTAAGAACAGTACTCCCTCCGATTCACATTCTTTTTAGCACCAAGAAATATGGATCGGATCACCGGAGCGAGGGAGTAAATTACCCTTTTGTTGTGGCTTATTTTGACTTTGGCAAAAGCCAAAAAAAAAGCACCTAAATAGGTGCTTTTTGGGCTTTTGGATTTTGGAAGCCAAAAGAATAGAATCTTTGTTCTTGGCTTCCAAAATCCAAAAGCCCAAAAAAGCACCTATTTACGTGCTTTTTTTGGCTTTTGCCAAAGCCAAAAGCCAAAAAAAGCCACAACAAAAGGGCCATAAACATGGCATCTCGTGCATGAAGCTTGACAGATTGATCGGGTTGGCTAGAACGGCTAAACAATGCTGCTCATTAGGCAAATGCATGCCATGTACGATAGTATACATCTAGTAAAGAAGTCTATACTGACATAAAAAAGACTACATTGGGGATGAGAGTCAATTGGGGCATCTACAATACAGAAAATCTTGCTCGTAGTTGATTTTGGCTAAGAGGGTTTTGTGCCCATATTTGTATCTTGGTATAATCCTAGGTTTGACAATGATTTAAACAAGTTTAAAATATGAAAATGAAAAGGTAAGCATGGATACTTCTTAGTCACTCTAAAATGAAGCTTTTGGGAGGTTTTTGATATTTCCATGTTTGAAACCAAGAACCACTTCTCTTCATGCTTGGCTTCATAAGATAAAGTTTAGGGGTTAGGGGGTAGATACATGATTTGTTTGGTTTGAATATGTCTAGACCTTGTTTATCAGCTTGAATGCTTACTATATGACATAAGAAGACTATGTACTTTGGTTTTTCATTTTTTTTTAAATTTTATGCCCATTTGAATCTTGGTCAAATACACTAGCTATGACCAAGATGTAAACAAGTTTAAAACATGAAAATGAAAAGGTAAGCATGGATCCTTCTTAGTCACTATAAAATGAAGCTTTTGGGGGTTCTTGAAATTTCCAAGTTTGAAACCCAAAACCACTTCTCTTCATGCTTGACTTCATAAGACAGAGTTTAGGGTTAGGGGGTAAATACATGATTTGTCTAGTTTGTTGTTTAGACCTTGTTTACCAACTACTAGTTCGATTTTGGGCTACTAATATAAAATTAAAATAAGTTGAACTAGTATTCCTCTAAAAAATCATTTTGGTATGCATTGTTTGATACTTTTCATAGCTATAGTGCATCACAAATTTATGATTTCATGCTTTGCTTTGCCAATTTCGATTTTTTCTAACCACCTTCTCTTTGATTTCAAATTTAGGTCAAACTATCGATGCCTACTATGTGTTCTACTTGAATTGGATGCAGCGTGCGCACATGTTTTGCCATTGTTCTGGGCTTCCACACATCTTTGGGGCATCCAAGTATTTAAGTTACCTTGTTTTTTTGAATTGTAATTCATACCCTTCCTCCCAATTTTTATGCACATTTGAATCTTGGTCAAATCCTAAGTTTGACCAAGATTTGAACAAGTTTAAAACATGAAAATGAAAAGGTAAGCCTGAATCCTTCTTAGTCACTCAAAAATGAGAAGCTTTTGGGAGTTTTTTGAAATTTCCATGTTTGAAACCCAAAACCACTTCTCTTCATGCTTGACTTCATAAGACAGAGTTTAGGGTTAGGGGTAGATACATGATTTGTCTAGTTTGTTGTTTAGACCTTGTTTATCAACTTGAATGCTTACTATATGACATAATAATACTATGTGCTTTGGTTTTCATTTTTTTTGATTTTTTCTGAATTTTTATGCCCATTTGATCTTGGTCAAATCCTAGGCT
The DNA here is from genome assembly GCA_030979885.1 of Lolium multiflorum. Lineage (NCBI taxonomy): Eukaryota > Viridiplantae > Streptophyta > Magnoliopsida > Poales > Poaceae > Lolium > Lolium multiflorum. The sequence goes on along the minus strand of CM061752.1, from coordinate 86,589,520 downwards.
TAACCAATATTTAAACAAGTTTAAAACATGAAAATGAAAAGGTAAGCCTGTATCCTTCTTAGTCACTCCAAAATGAAGCTTTTGGGAAGGATTTTGAAATTTCCATGTTTGAAATCCAAAACGACTTCGATCTCTTCGTGCTTGACTTCATAAGACAAAGTTTAGGGATAGGGGTAGAAACATGATTTTTCTGGTTTGAATATGTCTAGACCTTGTTTACCAACTTGATCGAGTGCTTACTATATGACATAAGAAGGCTATATGCTTTGGTTTTTCATTTTTTTTGAAATTTTATGCCCATTTGAATCTTGATCAAATCCTAGGTACAGTTTGACCAAGATTTGAACAATTTTAAAACATGAAAATAAAAGGTAAGCCCGACCTGGATCCTTTAGTCACTCTAAAATGAAGCTTTTGGGGGGTTCTTGAAATTTCCAAGTTTGAAACCCAAAACCACTTCTCTTCATGCTTGACTACATAAGACAGAGTTTAGGGTTAGGGGTAGATACATGATTTTTCTTGTTTGAATATATCTAGACCTTGTTTATATCAACTTTAATGCTAACTATATATGACATAAGAAAACTATGTGCTTTGGTTTTTAATTTTTCTGATTTTTTTATTTTGATAGATGCACATTTGAATCTTTGTCAAATCCTAGGTTTGGCCAAGATTTAAACAAGTATAAAACATGAAAATGAAAAGGGGAAGCCTGTATCCTTTCTTAGTCACTCTAAAATGAAGTTTTTGGGATGTTCTTGAAATTTTCATGTTTGAAACCCAAAACCACTTCTCTTCATGCTTGACTTCATAAGATAGAGTTTAGGGGCTAGCTAGGGGATAGATACATGATTTGCCTAGGTTTGAATATGCATGTCCAAACCTAGCTTGTTTATCAACTTGAATGCTTACTATATGACATAAGAAGACTATATGCTTTTGTTTTTCATTTTTCTGATTTTTTTTAAAATTTTATGCCCATTTGAATCTTTTGGTCAAATCCTTGGTTTAATTTGACACGGATTTAAACAAGTTTAAAATATGAAAATGAAAAGGTGGTAAGCAGGCATGTATCCTTCTTATATATATTAGTCACTCTAAAATGAAGCTTTTGGGAGGTTTTTGAAATTTCCATGTTTGAAACCCAAAACCACTTCTCTTCATGTTGTTGACTTCATAAGATAGAGTTTAGGGGTTAGGGGTATATATACATGACTTGTCTTGTTTGAATATGTGTCTAGACCTTGTTTATCAACTTTAATGCTTACTATATGACATAAGAACACTATGCGCTTTAATTTGGTTTTTAATTTTTTTAAATTTTGATGCACATTTTGAATCTTGGTCAAATCCTAGGTTTGACCGAGATTTGAACAAGTTTAAAACAAGAAAATAAAAGGTAAGCCCGCCAGACTGGATCCTTTCTTAGTCACTCTATAATGAAGCTTTTAGGGGGGTTGTTGAAAATGTAAGCATGTATCCTTCTTAGTACGTCACACCACAATGAAGCTTTTGGGAGGGTTTTTGAAATGTCCATGTTTGAAACCCAAAACGACTTCTCTTCGTGCTTGACTTCATAATTAAGACAAAGTTTAGGGTTAGGGGTATATAGATACATGATTTTTCTGGTTTGAATATGTCTAGACTTTGTTTATCAACTAGCTTGAGTGCTTACTATATGGCATATATAAGAAGCTAGGCTATGTGCTTTGGTTTTTCATTTTTTTTTGAATTTTTATGCCCATTTGAATCTTGGTCAAATCCTAGGTACGTACGGTTTGACCAAGATTTGAACATGTTTAAAACATGAAAATAAAAGGTAAGCATGGATCCTTCTTAGTCACTCTAAAATGAAGCTTTTGGGAGGTTTTTGAAATTTCCATGTTTGAAACCCAAAACCACTTCTCTTCATGCTTGGCTTCGTAAGATAGAGTTTAGGGTTTGGGGTAGATACGTACATGATTTTTCTAAGTATTTTTACACCCATTTGAATCTTCGTCAAATCCTAAGTTTGACCAAGATTTGAACAAGTTTAAAAACATGAAAATGAAAAGGGTAAGCCTGGATCCTTGTTTACGGTTAGGGGGTAGATACGTACATGATTTTTCTAAGTATTTTTACGCCCATTTGAATCTTCGTCAAATCCTAAGTTTGACCAAGATTTGAACAAGTTTAAAAACATGAAAATGAAAAGGGTGTAAGCCTGGATCCTTGTTTAGGGTTAGGGGGTAGATACAAGATTTTTGTGGTTTGAATATGGCAGACCTTGTTTATCACCTTGATATATGACATAGGAAGACGGTGTGCTTTTGTTTTTCTTTTTTTTGAATTTTTATGCCCATTTGAATCTTGGTCAAGTCATAGGTTTGACCAAGATTTAAACAGGTTTAAAACATGAAAATGAAAAAGTAAGCCTGGATCCTTCTTAGTCACTCCAAAATGTACCAATTGATAAATGAGTTAACTTGGCTTCATGGAAAAAATAATGTCATGTAAATGATTTAACTTGGCTTTCGTACCCTTGAATCCATAGGAAACTTTGTATAAATGTAGTAGTATAATAATCAACCGAGTTTTTACATCAACAGGTCTGTCACTTACGTGTGGTGCCCATGCGTGAGGTCCCACACTTCAGTGAGCACAAGTCACGTGCAATAGGTACGCAAACTCCCAGCCATTTTCTTTGTCAAGAGAAGACGCATCAGGATGCGTATTGGAAGTATGTGGGTCCTTCTGGATCCTTCGGTTGTCCCTCTCACAAAAAAAAAAAACAAATCTCTCTCATTCTCGGCCTCGCTCGACTCGCTCGCTCGCTCGCTCGCGCACCTCCTGCTCACTGACAAACCCTGCACAAAAGTCAACATCATCACCCGAAAAAGGGGAGACACCATAATTCTCTCCCTTCTTCTCTCCTTCCGAGTGATCCCTTCTTCCTCCGAGTTTCACTCGACGGGCAAACACACATGTGCTGCATAGTAATAATAAAAAAGTAGAAAAATCGACCTACGAATCTATGATTAAATAGGTTAAACTAGGGTTTTGCCCACTACTACAGATCAAGTTCAGAAATATCCAACTACTAGTTCGATTTTGGGCTACTAATATAAAATTAAAATAAGTTGAACTAGTATTCCTCTAAAAAATCATTTTGGTATGCATTGTTTGATACTTTTCATAGCTATAGTGCATCACAAATTTATGATTTCATGCTTTGCTTTGCCAATTTCGATTTTTTCTAACCACCTTCTCTTTGATTTCAAATTTAGGTCAAACTATCGATGCCTACTATGTGTTCTACTTGAATTGGATGCAGCGTGCGCACATGTTTTGCCATTGTTCTGGGCTTCCACACATCTTTGGGGCATCCAAGTATTTAAGTTACCTTGTTTTTTTGAATTGTAATTCATACCCTTCCTCCCAATTTTTATGCACATTTGAATCTTGGTCAAATCCTAAGTTTGACCAAGATTTGAACAAGTTTAAAACATGAAAATGAAAAGGTAAGCCTGAATCCTTCTTAGTCACTCAAAAATGAGAAGCTTTTGGGAGTTTTTTGAAATTTCCATGTTTGAAACCCAAAACCACTTCTCTTCATGCTTGACTTCATAAGACGAGTTTAGGGTTAGGGGGTAGATACATGATTTGTCTAGTTTGTTGTTTAGACCTTGTTTATCAACTTGAATGCTTACTATATGACATAATAATACTATGTGCTTTGGTTTTCATTTTTTTGACTTTTTCTGAATTTTTATGCCCATTTGATCTTGGTCAAATCCTAGGCTTAACCAATATTTAAACAAGTTTAAAACATGAAAATGAAAAGGTAAGCCTGTATCCTTCTTAGTCACTCCAAAATGAAGCTTTTGGGAAGGTTTTTGAAATTTCCATGTTTGAAATCCAAAACGACTTCTCTTCGTGCTTGACTTCATAAGACAAAGTTTAGGGCTAGGGGTAGAAACATGATTTTTCTGGTTTGAATATGTCTAGACCTTGTTTACCAACTTGAGTGCTTACTATATGACATAAGAAGGCTATATGCTTTGGTTTTTCATTTTTTTGAAATTTTATGCCCATTTGATCTTGGTCAAATCCTAGGCTTAACCAATATTTAAACAAGTTTAAAACATGAAAATGAAAAGGTAAGCCTGTATCCTTCTTAGTCACTCCAAAATGAAGCTTTTGGGAAGGTTTTTGAAATTTCTATGTTTGAAATCCAAAACGACTTCTCTTCGTGCTTGACTTCATAAGACAAAGTTTAGGGCTAGGGGTAGAAACATGATTTTTCTGGTTTGAATATGTCTAGACCTTGTTTACCAACTTGATCGAGTGCTTACTATATGACATAAGAAGGCTATATGCTTTGGTTTTTCATTTTTTTTGAAATTTTATGCCCATTTGAATCTTGATCAAATCCTAGGTACAGTTTGACCAAGATTTGAACAATTTTAAAACATGTAAATAAAAGGTAAGCCCGACCTGGATCCTTTAGTCACTCTAAAATGAAGCTTTTGGGGGTTCTTGAAATTTCCAAGTTTGAAACCCAAAACCACTTCTCTTCATGCTTGACTACATAAGACAGAGTTTAGGGTTAGGGGTAGATACATGATTTTTCTTGTTTGAATATATCTAGACCTTGTTTATATCAACTTTAATGCTAACTATATATGACATAAGAAAACTATGTGCTTTGGTTTTTAATTTTTCTGATTTTTTTATTTTGATAGATGCACATCTGAATCTTTGTCAAATCCTAGGTTTGGCCAAGATTTAAACAAGTATAAAACATGAAAATGAAAAGGGGAAGCCTGTATCCTTTCTTAGTCACTCTAAAATGAAGTTTTTGGGATGTTCTTGAAATTTTCATGTTTGAAACCCAAAACCACTTCTCTTCATGCTTGACTTCATAAGATAGAGTTTAGGGGCTAGGGGATAGATACATGATTTGCCTAGGTTTGAATATGCATGTCCAAACCTTGTTTATCAACTTGAATGCTTACTATATGACATTAGAAGACTATATGCTTTTGTTTTTCATTTTTCTGATTTTTTTTAAAATTTTATGCCCATTTGAATCTTTTGGTCAAATCCTTGGTTTAATTTGACACGGATTTAAACAAGTTTAAAATATGAAAATGAAAAGGTGGTAAGCAGGCATGTATGGATCCTTCTTATATATATTAGTCACTCTAAAATGAAGCTTTTGGGAGGTTTTTGAAATTTCCATGTTTGAAACCCAAAACCACTTCTCTTCATGTTGTTGACTTCATAAGATAGAGTTTAGGGGTTAGGGGTATAGATACATGATTTGTCTTGTTTGAATATGTGTCTAGACCTTGTTTATCAACTTTAATGCTTACTATATGACATAAGAACACTATGCGCTTTAATTTGGTTTTTAATTTTTTTAAAATTTGATGCACATTTTGAATCTTGGTCAAATCCTAGGTTTGACCGAGATTTGAACAAGTTTAAACCAAGAAAATAAAAGGTAAGCCCGCCAGACTGGATCCTTTCTTAGTCACTCTATAATGAAGCTTTTAGGGGGGTTGTTGAAAATGTAAGCATGTATCCTTCTTAGTACGTCACACCACAATGAAGCTTTTGGGAGGGTTTTTGAAATGTCCATGTTTGAAACCCAAAACGACTTCTCTTCGTGCTTGACTTCATAATTAAGACAAAGTTTAGGGTTAGGGGTATATAGATACATGATTTTTCTGGTTTGAATATGTCTAGACCTTGTTTATCAACTAGCTTGAGTGCTTACTATATGGCATATATAAGAAGCTAGGCTATGTGCTTTGGTTTTTCATTTTTTTTTGAATTTTTATGCCCATTTGAATATTGGTCAAATCCTAGGTACGTACGGTTTGACCAAGATTTGAACATGTTTAAAACATGAAAATAAAAGGTAAGCATGGATCCTTCTTAGTCACTCTAAAATGAAGCTTTTGGGAGGTTTTTGAAATTTCCATGTTTGAAACCCAAAACCACTTCTCTTCATGCTTGGCTTCGTAAGATAGAGTTTAGGGTTTGGGGTAGATACGTACATGATTTTTCTAAGTATTTTTACGCCCATTTGAATCTTCGTCAAATCCTAAGTTTGACCAAGATTTGAACAAGTTTAAAAACATGAAAATGAAAAGGGTAAGCCTGGATCCTTGTTTAGGGTTAGGGGGTAGATACAAGATTTTTGTGGTTTGAATATGGCAGACCTTGTTTATCACCTTGATATATGACATAGGAAGACGGTGTGCTTTTGTTTTTCTTTTTTTTGAATTTTTATGCCCATTTGAATCTTGGTCAAGTCATAGGTTTGACCAAGATTTAAACATGTTTAAAACATGAAAATGAAAAAGTAAGCCTGGATCCTTCTTAGTCACTCCAAAATGTACCAATTGATAAATGAGTTAACTTGGCTTCATGGAAAAAATAATGTCATGTAAATGATTTAACTTGGCTTTCGTACCCTTGAATCCATAGGAAACTTTGTATAAATGTAGTAGTATAATAATCAACCGAGTTTTTACATCAACAGGTCTGTCACTTACGTGTGGTGCCCATGCGTGAGGTCCCACACTTCAGTGAGCACAAGTCACGTGCAATAGGTACGCAAACTCCCAGCCATTTTCTTTGTCAAGAGAAGACGCATCAGGATGCGTATTGGAAGTATGTGGGTCCTTCTGGATCCTTCGGTTGTCCCTCTCACAAAAAAAAAAACAAATCTCTCTCATTCTCGGCCTCGCTCGACTCGCTCGCTCGCTACCTCCTGCTCACTGACAAACCCTGCACAAAAGTCAACATCATCACCCGAAAAAGGGGAGACACCATAATTCTCTCCCTTCTTCTCTCCTTCCGAGTGATCCCTCTTCCTCCGAGTTTCACTCGACGGGCAAACACACATGTGCTGCATAGTAATAATAAAAAAGTAGAAAAATCGACCTACGAATCTATGATTAAATAGGTTAAACTAGGGTTTTGCCCACTACTACAGATCAAGTTCAGAAATATCCAACTACTAGTTCGATTTTGGGCTACTAATATAAAATTAAAATAAGTTGAACTAGTATTCCTCTAAAAAATCATTTTGGTATGCATTGTTTGATACTTTTCATAGCTATAGTGCATCACAAATTTATGATTTCATGCTTTGCTTTGCCAATTTCGATTTTTTCTAACCACCTTCTCTTTGATTTCAAATTTAGGTCAAACTATCGATGCCTACTATGTGTTCTACTTGAATTGGATGCAGCGTGCGCACATGTTTTGCCATCGTTCTGGGCTTCCACACATCTTTGGGGCATCCAAGTATTTAAGTTACCTTGTTTTTTTGAATTGTAATTCATACCCTTCCTCCCAATTTTTATGCACATTTGAATCTTGGTCAAATCCTAAGTTTGACCAAGATTTGAACAAGTTTAAAACATGAAAATGAAAAGGTAAGCCTGAATCCTTCTTAGTCACTCAAAAATGAGAAGCTTTTGGGAGTTTTTTGAAATTTCCATGTTTGAAACCCAAAACCACTTCTCTTCATGCTTGACTTCATAAGACAGAGTTTAGGGTTAGGGGGTAGATACATGATTTGTCTAGTTTGTTGTTTAGACCTTGTTTATCAACTTGAATGCTTACTATATGACATAATAATACTATGTGCTATGGTTTTCATTTTTTTTGACTTTTTCTGAATTTTTATGCCCATTTGATCTTGGTCAAATCCTAGGCTTAACCAATATTTAAACAAGTTTAAAACATGAAAATGAAAAGGTAAGCCTGTATCCTTCTTAGTCACTCCAAAATGAAGCTTTTGGGAAGGATTTTGAAATTTCCATGTTTGAAATCCAAAACGACTTCGATCTCTTCGTGCTTGACTTCATAAGACAAAGTTTAGGGCTAGGGGTAGAAACATGATTTTTCTGGTTTGAATATGTCTAGACCTTGTTTACCAACTTGATCGAGTGCTTACTATATGACATAAGAAGGCTATATGCTTTGGTTTTTCATTTTTTTTGAAATTTTATGCCCATTTGAATCTTGATCAAATCCTAGGTACAGTTTGACCAAGATTTGAACAATTTTAAAACATGAAAATAAAAGGTAAGCCCGACCTGGATCCTTTAGTCACTCTAAAATGAAGCTTTTGGGGGTTCTTGAAATTTCCAAGTTTGAAACCCAAAACCACTTCTCTTCATGCTTGACTACATAAGACAGAGTTTAGGGTTAGGGGTAGATACATGATTTTTCTTGTTTGAATATATCTAGACCTTGTTTATATCAACTTTAATGCTAACTATATATGACATAAGAAAACTATGTGCTTTGGTTTTTAATTTTTCTGTTTTTTTATTTTGATAGATGCACATTTGAATCTTTGTCAAATCCTAGGTTTGGCCAAGATTTAAACAAGTATAAAACATGAAAATGAAAAGGGGAAGCCTGTATCCTTTCTTAGTCACTCTAAAATGAAGTTTTTGGGATGTTCTTGAAATTTTCATGTTTGAAACCCAAAACCACTTCTCTTCATGCTTGACTTCATAAGATAGAGTTTAGGGGCTAGCTAGGGGATAGATACATGATTTGCCTAGGTTTGAATATGCATGTCCAAACCTAGCTTGTTTATCAACTTGAATGCTTACTATATGACATAAGAAGACTATATGCTTTTGTTTTTCATTTTTCTGATTTTTTTTAAAATTTTATGCCCATTTGAATCTTTTGGTCAAATCCTTGGTTTAATTTGACACGGATTTAAACAAGTTTAAAATATGAAAATGAAAAGGTGGTAAGCAGGCATGTATCCTTCTTATATATATTAGTCACTCTAAAATGAAGCTTTTGGGAGGTTTTTGAAATTTCCATGTTTGAAACCCAAAACCACTTCTCTTCATGTTGTTGACTTCATAAGATAGAGTTTAGGGGTTAGGGGTATATATACATGACTTGTCTTGTTTGAATATGTGTCTAGACCTTGTTTATCAACTTTAATGCTTACTATATGACATAAGAACACTATGCGCTTTAATTTGGTTTTTAATTTTTTTAAATTTTGATGCACATTTTGAATCTTGGTCAAATCCTAGGTTTGACCGAGATTTGAACAAGTTTAAAACAAGAAAATAAAAGGTAAGCCCGCCAGACTGGATCCTTTCTTAGTCACTCTATAATGAAGCTTTTAGGGGGGTTGTTGAAAATGTAAGCATGTATCCTTCTTAGTACGTCACACCACAATGAAGCTTTTGGGAGGGTTTTTGAAATGTCCATGTTTGAAACCCAAAACGACTTCTCTTCGTGCTTGACTTCATAATTAAGACAAAGTTTAGGGTTAGGGGTATATAGATACATGATTTTTCTGGTTTGAATATGTCTAGACTTTGTTTATCAACTAGCTTGAGTGCTTACTATATGGCATATATAAGAAGCTAGGCTATGTGCTTTGGTTTTTCATTTTTTTTGAATTTTTATGCCCATTTGAATCTTGGTCAAATCCTAGGTACGTACGGTTTGACCAAGATTTGAACATGTTTAAAACATGAAAATAAAAGGTAAGCATGGATCCTTCTTAGTCACTCTAAAATGAAGCTTTTGGGAGGTTTTTGAAATTTCCATGTTTGAAACCCAAAACCACTTCTCTTCATGCTTGGCTTCGTAAGATAGAGTTTAGGGTTTGGGGTAGATACGTACATGATTTTTCTAAGTATTTTTACACCCATTTGAATCTTCGTCAAATCCTAAGTTTGACCAAGATTTGAACAAGTTTAAAAACATGAAAATGAAAAGGGTAAGCCTGGATCCTTGTTTACGGTTAGGGGGTAGATACGTACATGATTTTTCTAAGTATTTTTACGCCCATTTGAATCTTCGTCAAATCCTAAGTTTGACCAAGATTTGAACAAGTTTAAAAACATGAAAATGAAAAGGGTGTAAGCCTGGATCCTTGTTTAGGGTTAGGGGGTAGATACAAGATTTTTGTGGTTTGAATATGGCAGACCTTGTTTATCACCTTGATATATGACATAGGAAGACGGTGTGCTTTTGTTTTTCTTTTTTTTTTTGAATTTTTATGCCCATTTGAATCTTGGTCAAGTCATAGGTTTGACCAAGATTTAAACAGGTTTAAAACATGAAAATGAAAAAGTAAGCCTGGATCCTTCTTAGTCACTCCAAAATGTACCAATTGATAAATGAGTTAACTTGGCTTCATGGAAAAAATAATGTCATGTAAATGATTTAACTTGGCTTTCGTACCCTTGAATCCATAGGAAACTTTGTATAAATGTAGTAGTATAATAATCAACCGAGTTTTTACATCAACAGGTCTGTCACTTACGTGTGGTGCCCATGCGTGAGGTCCCACACTTCAGTGAGCACAAGTCACGTGCAATAGGTACGCAAACTCCCAGCCATTTTCTTTGTCAAGAGAAGACGCATCAGGATGCGTATTGGAAGTATGTGGGTCCTTCTGGATCCTTCGGTTGTCCCTCTCACAAAAAAAAAAAACAAATCTCTCTCATTCTCGGCCTCGCTCGACTCGCTCGCTCGCTCGCTCGCTCGCACCTCCTGCTCACTGACAAACCCTGCACAAAAGTCAACATCATCACCCGAAAAAGGGGAGACACCATAATTCTCTCCCTTCTTCTCTCCTTCCGAGTGATCCCTCTTCCTCCGAGTTTCACTCGACGGGCAAACACACATGTGCTGCATAGAATAATAAAAAAGTAGAAAAATCGACCTACGAATCTATGATTAAATAGGTTAAACTAGGGTTTTGCCCACTACTATACAGATCAAGTTCAGAAATATCCAACTACTAGTTCGATTTTGGGCTACTAATATAAAATTAAAATAAGTTGAACTAGTATTCCTCTAAAAAATCATTTTGGTATGCATTGTTTGATACTTTTCATAGCTATAGTGCATCACAAATTTATGATTTCATGCTTTGCTTTGCCAAATTCGATTTTTTCTAACCACCTTCTCTTTGATTTCAAATTTAGGTCAAACTATCGATGCCTACTATGTGTTCTACTTGAATTGGATGCAGCGTGCGCACATGTTTTGCCATCGTTCTGGGCTTCCACACATCTTTGGGGCATCCAAGTATTTAAGTTACCTTGTTTTTTTGAATTGTAATTCATACCCTTCCTCCCAATTTTTATGCACATTTGAATCTTGGTCAAATCCTAAGTTTGACCAAGATTTGAACAAGTTTAAAACATGAAAATGAAAAGGTAAGCCTGAATCCTTCTTAGTCACTCAAAAATGAGAAGCTTTTGGGAGTTTTTTGAAATTTCCATGTTTGAAACCCAAAACCACTTCTCTTCATGCTTGACTTCATAAGACAGAGTTTAGGGTTAGGGGTAGATACATGATTTGTCTAGTTTGTTGTTTAGACCTTGTTTATCAACTTGAATGCTTACTATATGACATAATAATACTATGTGCTATGGTTTTCATTTTTTTTGACTTTTTCTGAATTTTTATGCCCATTTGATCTTGGTCAAATCCTAGGCTTAACCAATATTTAAACAAGTTTAAAACATGAAAATGAAAAGGTAAGCCTGTATCCTTCTTAGTCACTCCAAAATGAAGCTTTTGGGAAGGATTTTGAAATTTCCATGTTTGAAATCCAAAACGACTTCGATCTCTTCGTGCTTGACTTCATAAGACAAAGTTTAGGGATAGGGGTAGAAACATGATTTTTCTGGTTTGAATATGTCTAGACCTTGTTTACCAACTTGATCGAGTGCTTACTATATGACATAAGAAGGCTATATGCTTTGGTTTTTCATTTTTTTGAAATTTTATGCCCATTTGAATCTTGATCAAATCCTAGGTACAGTTTGACCAAGATTTGAACAATTTTAAAACATGAAAATAAAAGGTAAGCCCGACCTGGATCCTTTAGTCACTCTAAAATGAAGCTTTTGGGGGTTCTTGAAATTTCCAAGTTTGAAACCCAAAACCACTTCTCTTCATGCTTGACTACACATAAGACAGAGTTTAGGGTTAGGGGTAGATACATGATTTTTCTTGTTTGAATATATCTAGACCTTGTTTATATCAACTTTAATGCTAACTATATATGACATAAGAAAACTATGTGCTTTGGTTTTTAATTTTTCTGTTTTTTTATTTTGATAGATGCACATTTGAATCTTTGTCAAATCCTAGGTTTGGCCAAGATTTAAACAAGTATAAAACATGAAAATGAAAAGGGGAAGCCTGTATCCTTTCTTAGTCACTCTAAAATGAAGTTTTTGGGATGTTCTTGAAATTTTCATGTTTGAAACCCAAAACCACTTCTCTTCATGCTTGACTTCATAAGATAGAGTTTAGGGGCTAGCTAGGGGATAGATACATGATTTGCCTAGGTTTGAATATGCATGTCCAAACCTAGCTTGTTTATCAACTTGAATGCTTACTATATGACATAAGAAGACTATATGCTTTTGTTTTTCATTTTTCTGATTTTTTTTAAAATTTTATGCCCATTTGAATCTTTTGGTCAAATCCTTGGTTTAATTTGACACGGATTTAAACAAGTTTAAAATATGAAAATGAAAAGGTGGTAAGCAGGCATGTATCCTTCTTATATATATTAGTCACTCTAAAATGAAGCTTTTGGGAGGTTTTTGAAATTTCCATGTTTGAAACCCAAAACCACTTCTCTTCATGTTGTTGACTTCATAAGATAGAGTTTAGGGGTTAGGGGTATATATACATGACTTGTCTTGTTTGAATATGTGTCTAGACCTTGTTTATCAACTTTAATGCTTACTATATGACATAAGAACACTATGCGCTTTAATTTGGTTTTTAATTTTTTTAAATTTTGATGCACATTTTGAATCTTGGTCAAATCCTAGGTTTGACCGAGATTTGAACAAGTTTAAAACAAGAAAATAAAAGGTAAGCCCGCCAGACTGGATCCTTTCTTAGTCACTCTATAATGAAGCTTTTAGGGGGGTTGTTGAAAATGTAAGCATGTATCCTTCTTAGTACGTCACACCACAATGAAGCTTTTGGGAGGGTTTTTGAAATGTCCATGTTTGAAACCCAAAACGACTTCTCTTCGTGCTTGACTTCATAATTAAGACAAAGTTTAGGGTTAGGGGTATATAGATACATGATTTTTCTGGTTTGAATATGTCTAGACTTTGTTTATCAACTAGCTTGAGTGCTTACTATATGGCATATATAAGAAGCTAGGCTATGTGCTTTGGTTTTTCATTTTTTTTGAATTTTTATGCCCATTTGAATCTTGGTCAAATCCTAGGTACGTACGGTTTGACCAAGATTTGAACATGTTTAAAACATGAAAATAAAAGGTAAGCATGGATCCTTCTTAGTCACTCTAAAATGAAGCTTTTGGGAGGTTTTTGAAATTTCCATGTTTGAAACCCAAAACCACTTCTCTTCATGCTTGGCTTCGTAAGATAGAGTTTAGGGTTTGGGGTAGATACGTACATGATTTTTCTAAGTATTTTTACACCCATTTGAATCTTCGTCAAATCCTAAGTTTGACCAAGATTTGAACAAGTTTAAAAACATGAAAATGAAAAGGGTAAGCCTGGATCCTTGTTTACGGTTAGGGGGTAGATACGTACATGATTTTTCTAAGTATTTTTACGCCCATTTGAATCTTCGTCAAATCCTAAGTTTGACCAAGATTTGAACAAGTTTAAAAACATGAAAATGAAAAGGGTGTAAGCCTGGATCCTTGTTTAGGGTTAGGGGGTAGATACAAGATTTTTGTGGTTTGAATATGGCAGACCTTGTTTATCACCTTGATATATGACATATGAAGACGGTGTGCTTTTTTTTTTTTTTTGAATTTTTATGCCCATTTGAATCTTGGTCAAGTCATAGGTTTGACCAAGATTTAAACAGGTTTAAAACATGAAAATGAAAAAGTAAGCCTGGATCCTTCTTAGTCACTCCAAAATGTACCAATTGATAAATGAGTTAACTTGGCTTCATGGAAAAAATAATGTCATGTAAATGATTTAACTTGGCTTTCGTACCCTTGAATCCATAGGAAACTTTGTATAAATGTAGTAGTATAATAATCAACCGAGTTTTTACATCAACAGGTCTGTCACTTACGTGTGGTGCCCATGCGTGAGGTCCCACACTTCAGTGAGCACAAGTCACGTGCAATAGGTACGCAAACTCCCAGCCATTTTCTTTGTCAAGAGAAGACGCATTTTATGCCCATTTGAATCTAGATCAAATCCTAGATACTGTTTTGGGTGATTTGTCATTCAAAAATTTGGTATCATTCGGATCGGAGGAAGTATAGTTGGAGATGAATGGCCCACCAAGTCTCTGCCTTGAAGTTTGCTCTTTGACTAGTATTACTACTCGCGAGGTGCCGAGGAGACGGGGAGGCCAAATTTAAGAACTAACCTTTGCTCTTGCCGTCTTCCTCAGTTCACCACTTTGTTTACCTCTTGGAATACTACTTCGCCACCATGACCGGGAGCAAGTCTCGCCACAGAAGGGCTCGTGCGGCTGCGGCGAAGCTGAGGGAATCCCAGCAATGGCGTCCCTGTGCTGCTGTCGAGGTGCCTTCTGCGCAAGAGTCTTCAAGGGCGTCGCAGCCCGCGACTGCTACCTTCAGGCGATCCTCCGTTCTTGCGCATCTTTCTATGTCTTTCACAACTTATCATCCCCTCCTTTTCTTACCTTCTCTCAATCGTATATTCAGGTCGGGCGGCCTTAGTTTTCCCGCAGCCCTCCTGCCTGCGGAAACATCTTCCACGGAGCCAAGTTCTCAAAGCAGCGAGGTATAGACATTCGTGCAAATTGGGATTCCCATTTTCTCTTTCTTGGTACTTCTCTGGGTACACTTCTGATTTTGTGCTCCATCCCCATCTGATAGAAGCCCCGCTACGAGATCGGTCCCATTTTAGAAATGGTTATGGGCGATTTCTGCGTCGAGACGGCGGACAGAAGCGCCCTCGCCGATGAGTGCATGAGACTTTATTCTGAGCTCGCCACTGAGAAGATCCGGATTCGCATTCTCGACGATATCGCCATGAAATCGTTCACTGCGAGTAATGAGATCCAGCGGCGGAGCCTCGGCCAGGCGGAGACCATGGACAAACTCGCCGGACTGATCCTGAACCTCACGGTTAGGACGGACAAACTAGAGGCCGAGCTGTCACAGGAGAAGGCTCTCAACTCCGAGCTGAAGCGTCAAGCAGGCTCAAGGTAGATCTTGACCAGGTCACTGTGTACCACTAGCTGCAATCCTTGATGACTGTTGTGTCACCTGGCTTCCGAGTTTCTGAAGGTTAATTTTCGAAATTTTGTTCGTAAAATTGGCCTGTGGAAATGTAAACTAACTAGTACTCTTACTTTATTATATTAGTACTTGTGTCAATGTAGTAGTTGTGTCTGAGTCGAGTCAATGTTGAGTCGTTCTCGTTGAGTCACCTAGTCTTCTATTATATACTAAAAGCAAAATAAGATGTTTTAATTTTAAATAGAGACACAAGGTTAATCCACATCATCTTAATTATTATTAATCGTTGGATCTGTAATTTGTGACTAGGATTTACTAATAGATGAATATAACGTAAACGTACACATGTGTAACACGAACTCAAACTTGACACGATCTATTTTTTTTATTTGGTGCGGGAAAGTCTAAGGTTGCACGTAAAAGTGTAGTTTTGGGAAAAACATGGAAACAGAGTCTGTTGCCCATACGAGTTAAACGTACACATGTGTAACACGAACTCAAACTTGACACGATCTATTTTTTTTATTTGGCGCGGGAAAGTCTAAGGTTGCACGTAAAAGTGTAGTTTGGGGAAAAACATGGAAACAGAGTCTGTTGCCCATACGAGTTTAACATATGTTGTTTTCTTTCTTTGACCGTAAGAATCCTATCAGATTCTGTCAAAAAGAAAAGAATCCTATCAGATCACGTTTAAATGGGATCTAGATTGAGCCATATATTTACGTGCATGTGACCTATCCCGTCACGTTTAGACCAGTTTTTTTGAAAGTTTAGATGAGTTATCTGTGTATTATCCTAGCGTCGGACTGTGTCGTGTGCATACATATTCTGAACCACACGTGCATGACAAGGTTTTTAAACTAGGACGTGTAATATTTTAAAATTAGAATTCATTTTTTTAGTAACCACATGAGCTGAGCGAGAGTGCCGGCGAGGAGGACGTGTTATGCGTCGAGCTACTACGGTCGTCCTGCCGTCGAGCCGGGTAGCCTGGAAGATGAGGATGTACGCTAAATAGTGTGAAGTGGTTTATACTACATGAATTGAGTGTACTTAAACAAATCGAAAGAAAAAAGGTTACCCTCACTCTCGAGAAGGATATAGCAGATTTTTAAAATTGGGACGTTTCTTTACACCTACACTAAATAGTGTATAGATTCATCAAAATTTAAAAAGAATTGCGACATCTTTTTCTGAACAAGGTAGTACAAAGTAGAGCACATGTATGTACTCCCTCCGTTTGTTAATGTATGACATTTAAACAAGCTAGATTGGCTAGCTAAAACGTCTAATATTTATAAACAGAGGAAGTATGATATAAAAAAATATTATCTAAAAATATTGAGCACGCATCTTGCTCCACAATTATCTTGCTCGATAGTTAGATACGAAGTTTTTCCCCAAACTTCATTTGTAGGTAATACGGTTGGTCATTGCCATAATCATATACACTCATGGTAACCACATGCTATCCTGTGTTCGTCACACACAAACATTCCATCTGGTCTATCCCAAATCATTCTAAATCAGTTATTATGAGAGAAGGGTGTAATTGGTTCTGAAGAGTGAATAAGTTCCAATTAGACCAATTATTTTCGATAGAGTGCTGTGTTTCGAAGAAACATGTTAGAAAAATCTCTATAGATGATTATAAATACATTATTATATGATTTTGGATTTAAAGCTCACCGCCATGTTTAGCTACGTTTATTTATGAAAATTTTACAAAGTGTAATATCTAGATAGTCATGTCCCACTTCTAAGTCGGCTACACAAGTTTATGGTTATACTAATTGGGACTCCGGGTCAGAGGGTACGACGCGGTAAATAAAAAACAATTATATCCGGGTGAGAGTACTATTTTGCGTGGATTTAAGTGGTTTTATCAAAATTTCCACAGGCGTATGGATATAGAATCAGGACAAGATTGCTCCATTGTACCTTAAGTGTTAGTTTTAGAAAGATCATGTCAACAATATTGGAGTTCTTATTTGGAATCAAACTCATAGGCACATAAGTAATCCACTAGCATAGTTGGATTAAATAGAAGAGAGAGTAAGGACAATATGTATATGGAGGTAGTTCGTCGGTCTATTATTAGAGAGAATAATGATGTAAGTGTAAGAGTAGCAATAACAATAGGTTGTTTTGTCACGATAAAAATCCACTAATGCAAGGCTACACCTTCAATATTTAGTCATCAAACCAGTGGAATTTTAAATACCAAAAACTCAAATATAAATTGTAGAATATGTGACATGGTATTCTTGGAAATGTCATAGTAACTATTCATGGTAAATCAAAATTGCGAGGGCCATCTTGCTAGTATCTATAATATCTAAATAGGAACAAGAAATCCAAAATTTTCAAATTCTGGCAAAAATTAGAACTTCTCAGGAAAATCTATTTTTTTATAGGAAATCAAAAACACTGAAACGAGTATACTATTTTAATTTGAGCCATTTATGTGCAGATTTGCATAAAAAGACTGACATTTTCCCTAAACTTTGTATATTGTGAAGTCAAGCATGGAGAGAAGTGGTTTTGGGTTTCAAACATCCTTTTCATTTTCTTGTCTTAAACTTGTTTAAATCTTGATCAAACCTAAGATTTGACCAAAAGATTCAAACATGCATAAATTCAAAAAAATCAGAAAAATGAAAAAACAAAAGCATATAGTCTTCTTATGTCATATAGTAAGCATTCAAGTTGATAAACAAGGTCTAGACATATTCAAACCAGAAAAATCATGTATATATCTACCCCTAACCCTAAACTCTGTCTTATGAAGAGAAGTGGTTTTGGGTTTCAAACATGGAAATTTGAAGAACCTCCCAAAAGCTTCATTTTAGATTGTGACTAAGAAGGATCCAGGCTTACCTTTTCACTTTCATGTTCTAAACTTGTTTAAATCCTAGTCAAACCTAGGATTTCACAAAGATTCAAATATATGGGTATAAAATACAAAAAAATAGAAAAATGAAAAACGAAAGCACATAGTCTTCTTATGTCATATAGTAAGCATTAAAGTTGATAAACAAGGTCTAGACATATTCAAACTAGACAAATCATGTATCTCCCCCTAACCCCTAAACTTTGTATTATGAAGTCAAGCATGAAGAGAAGTGGTTTTGGGTTTCAAACATGGAAATTTCAAAAACCTCTTAAAAATTCATTTTAGAGTGACTAAGAAGGATGCAAGCTTCCCTTTTCACTTGCATGTCTTAAACTTGTTTAAATCTGGGTCAAACCTAAGATTTGACCAAAAGATTCAAACGGGCATAAAATTCAAAAAAAATCAGAAAAATGAAAAACAAAAGCATATAGTCTTCTTGTGTCATATAGTAAGCATTCAAGTTGATAAACAAGGTCTAGACATATTCAAACCAGAAAATCATGTATATATCTACCCCTAACCCTAAACTCTGTATTATGAAGTCAATCATGAAGAGAAGTGGTTTTGGGTTTCAAACATGGATATTTCAAGAACCTCCCAAAAGCTTCATTTTAGAGTGTGACTAAGAAGGATCCAGGCTTACCTTTTTCATTTTCATGTACTAAACTTGTTTAAATCCTGGTCAAACCTAGGATTTCACAAAGATTCAAATATATGTGTATAAAATATAAAAAATAGAAAAATGAAAACCAAAGCACATAGTCTACTTATGTCACATAGTAAGCATTCAAGTTGATAAACAAGGTCTAGACATATTCAAACCAGAAAAATCATGTATATATCTACCCCTAACCCTAAACTCCGTCTTATGAAGTTAATCATGAAGAGAAGTGGTTTTGGGTTTCAAACATTGGAATTCCAAGAACCTCCCAAAAGCTTCATTTTAGAGTGTGACTAAGAAGGATCCAAGCTTACCTTTTCATTTTCATGTTCTAAACTTGTTTAAATCCTGGTCAAAACTAGGATTTCACAAAGATTCAAATATATGGGTATAAAATTCAAAAAAATAGAAAAATGAAAAACCAAAGCACATAGTCTTCTTATGTCATATAGTAAGCATTAAAGTTGATAAACAAGGTCTAGACATATTCAACCTAGACAAATCATGTATCTACCCCCTAACCCCTAAACTCTGTCTTATGAAGTCCAACATGAAGAGAAGTGGTTTTGGGTTTCAAACATGGAAATTTCAAAAACCTCTTACAAAATTCAGTTTAGAGTGACTAATTAAGAAGGATGCATTCTCCCCTTTTCATTTTCATGTCTTAAACTTGTTTAAATCTTGGTCAAACCTAAGATTTGACCAAAAGATTCAAACGGGCATAAAAAAATCAGAAAAATGAAAACCAAAGCACATAATTTTCTTATGTCATATAGTAAGCATTCAAGTTGATAAACAAGGTCTAGACATATTCAAACCAGAAAATCATGTATATATCTACCCCTAACCCTAAACTCTGTCTTATGAAGTCAATCATGAAGAGAAGTGGTTTTGGGTTTCAAACATGGAAATTTCAAGAACCTCCCAAAAGCTTCATTTTAGAGTGACTAAGAAGGATCCAGGCCTACCTTTTCATTTTCATGTTTTAAACTTGTTTAAATCCTGGTCAAACCTAGGATTTGACAAAGATTCGAATATATGGGCAAAAAATTCAAAAAAAATAGAAAAATGAAAAACCAAAGCACATAGTCTCCTTGTGTCATATAGTAAGCATTAAAGTTGACAAAAAAGGTCTAGATATATGCAAACTAGACAAATCATGTATCTACCCCCTAACCCCTAAACTCTGTCTTATGAAGTCAAGCATGAAGAGAAGTCGTTTTGGGTTTCAAACATGGAATTTTCAAGAACATCCCAAAAGCTTCATTTTAGAGTGACTAAGAAGGATCCATGATTACCTTTTCATTTTCATGTTTTAAACTTGTTTAATCTTGGTCAAACCTAGGATTTGACCAAGATTCAAATGGGCACAAAATTTAAAAAATCAGAAAAATGAAAAACCAAAGTACATAGTCTTCTTATGTCATGTAGTAAGCATTCAAGTTGATAAAATGGTTCATGCCGGCGTCTTAGCTGCTAAAAAAAATTATACACCAATTGATTTGACGAATTGATGATTTACTCTAGTCTGCTTCTAGACCATGCAGCTAGCGAGTATTCATATGTACTGCATGGAGCCCCCAACTTTTGACTTCCCGTGTCGGAAAAGGCCTGTCTAATAATGTGGGGCAGTGAGGTATCCCGAAGTATCTAGAGGGTTCCAGTGTTTCAGGCTTTCAGCATCGCCAGTCCAAGGGAAGGATGGGTGACGAATCCGTGCATTCACAGCCGTTTAGATCTGAAGAGTCCTTGTATGATGAGCGGTAGATAGCACCTCTAAGCTGCAAATCAACAGCTTCAATTACTTCAAATGAGCATTGGCCGGAACGCTGACAGAGTGAAAAAATTCAATTTCAAAAACTCATGTATAGAATAGAAAAAAATAAAAAACATGTAGATAGAATAGAGGTATAGATAGATTAGCCCAAAAAAGAAGAGGACGGGGAAATTTCGAACGCTCGCCTTTAACTCAGCACAGCAGACACCTCCCTCGCGCTCCTAAACTTTCGAACGCGCGCCCAATATTTCGAACGCTCGCCTTTAACTCAGCACCCAGCCCACCTTGTTCTTCTCTAGACACCTCCTTCGGCGCCCTGTTCTTCTCTAGACACACCCTCGGTGAACCAGGCCGCGCACCAAAACTTCCCCACGCTGTCTATCAGCCGCGTCAGCCGGCGACTGCTGGTGGCGCCGTTCTTCTCCAGCCGCACCGGCAGGCGCGGTCAGCTGGTAGATCCTCACGGTATGCATGCTATCTTCAGGCCTGGGCAAGTACGATTCATTATAGCTCAATCGAAGTCAGTCGCCGTCGCCCAGCCCTTATAAGTTCGTTAGTTCGTTCGAATCGATCGGTTGATATTGTTTTCCTCTCGATGTGTTTGTTTGACATTGTTTTCCGCTTTACCTATTTGCTCGAATTCGTTCGTACTGTACACTGTACTGCTCACCATTGCCCAATGTTTGTAGTCGTCGCTTGGTGCCAGTCCTCTATGGACCTGTTTGTAATCTTATTACTTCTGGGTTCTTTGCACTGCTAATACATCGGTGGATTTACGGCCAAAAAGAAGAAAGAATTTGTTGGTATTATATTGCTTTCGATTGATCTGTTCGCCCCCAAGCTTTTACAGAAGCCGCAAGAGATTCAAGGATGAAATGGCTCTCCTTGTTTGCGGTGGCGGATCTACAGGGTATGCCGTATATGCCACGGCATACCCTGCGTCCAAGCCGTGCAAGATCTTTGATAGTTTAATGAGCTGAGCAATTAATCAAGATGAGTGATGTATATGTATACATGCGGTGCTAATACATGTGGCGTGCAGCCATGCGAACACTGAGCTAGTGCATGTAACCGATTGATTAGACATCCGATTGATTAATGCATTGGCTTTAGCCAACAGTCTACTTGCATGTTTTTCAAGATGTGCGATTTTGTCTCGCGTGTAAGCCTACAAGGCCAGCTATGGCCATGCACCATGACCTGATTAGATATCATGATTAATCAAAGGAAATATCTTGCTACTGTATATACGATTAATCAACTGATAATTAATCTTTGGTAGTCAAGTATATGATTAATTATATATATTTAGTGAGAATTCAGTTCAAAATTAGAGCACCCCGTCAACGGTGCATTTTTCAACAATTTACATTTTGATTATATGCAAAATCTGTTTTATTTAATCATTTTGACATACTCCCTTCAATCCAAATTAATTGACTCAACTTTGTCTAGATACTGATGTATCTTAGACAAGTTTGTTGAGTAGATACATTTATATCTAGACAAATTTGAGTTAATTAGTATGAATCCGAGAAAGTATTTTATTTAATTATTTTTATTAGGACAAAAGAAATTCAATAGAAACTCCAAAATTTTGTTGTGTCATACCCTTTCCTAAAATCCTAGGTCCGCCACTGCTTGTTTGTAAGGCAAAGAGGAAATCATATCATGGCTTATCATCATGGGTATAACCTTTTTAGCTAGATTTTGCTGTTTGGGATCTATGATCCTTTTAGTTGCTGCTCTCCAGTAACATTTTCCCTCTTTTTTATTACAGTGAAAAATACACAGCGAGGAAACCACTGTCCAGCCTAAAAAAATAGACCTCAGTTGGTTTGCTGAAATCGGCTCAAATAACGTGGCATTTAGTTATATAGTTTTATATTCGACCTGTTTGCTCAGATATGTTGGTTTACGTTCATACGCAACCTGTTGGGCAAGTATGGACACAGCTTCAGTGACTTTCAGGTCAAAATTCCAGCGGTTGAGTGATTTTTGGTTGGATCCATTCCTGTGCGTTCGATCGGCTTTTGATGGCTGTTATTGAGACAAAGTCATGGCTGGACTTTTGACGCAGCTCCAGTGACGTTCAGCTAGGTCAAAAGCCCAGCGTTGACTTTGGTTCAATATCAGCCATCCAAAGCCAATCGAACACACATGAATGTATCCAACCAAAAATCACTCTACAATAAGTCGTTTCCAGACAAAAACAATGTTTATTCCCAAACTATTTTTTTTGAATCCGACCAATCTTTCCCGGAATGCAGAAGAAATATATAAGATTTACTGGAATGTTGTTCTTTTTACTGGACAGTTTGAATTTTAAGTTTAAAGTTGGTTGTAAAACATAAAATGAGGTTTATTGATAAACAATATGGCTGAATCTGATGAAACTCCCCCAGAATGCATAACCCGACATATAAGATTTACTGGATTTTTGTTTCAAAAACTTCTAGGCAGTACGAATTTTAAGTTTAAAATTTTCTCGTGAAACTTAAAATGGGTAAATTTTGGATCCATTCTCGTGCGTTCGATTGGCTTTTGATGGCTGTTATTGAAACAAGTGTTAATTGGTTCTATGCCACTCCTCAATTCACAAGTTGTGTTTATGCCATTACAAAAACTGAAGTTGTGTTTATGCCACTCTCAATTCTCAATATCCCCTTCTATATATGCCATTTTCAATACTCCACTATAATAAATATAGCATATCTATGATAGTACTCTATGATACCACCCACTATGCACCCATGTTCCAAACACCACTCCCGCTGACTGTACCTTATTGTATCGAGCGATAAGCTTGATGAGCAACCCAAACAAACAAACAAAAAGACTGTACCTTATTGTACTTGCTCTTACCCGTATCTTCTCTTTCTTTTTCATCGCGAGTGCAGCTAATTCAGTTAGTCTTCCAATGAATATTAATATTTTGTCTCAATGATGTCATGTTTCGACTAACAATTAGCACTTTTGAATTCTTAGATTGCTTTTTCACACGATGCACTTCTTTTAATTTATTTTACCACATTTCAATGTGAACCTTGACCAAATAAATAGGACAACAATATCACGATCATATAATACATAAGCAGCATTGTTAGAATCGTGTTGGAAAATACTTTCTAATGATACCAGTTTTATATCAATTTTTTTATATACTTCATCCTGAAAAATATGTTTCAACTTCATCAAAACTTGCATGTATCTGCAAACTAAACTCATCTAAATACATGTATATCTACATAAAATTGAAACATCATTTTTAAATAGAGAGATATAGATTAATATTTTTTCGAAGATAAAATACGAAAAACAAGGGTGCATTGTTTATTGAAATGGAGTGAGTAGTATATATAAAATCATTTTAGTTGCCAATGATCATGTTGAGGGCCTCTATTTCTTGTTTTGCTCAGGCCCTCCGTATTCTCAGGTACGGCCCTGGTGGTCTATGAACCTGTATGTAATCTTATTACTTTTGGCTTCTTTGCACTGCTAATAGATCGGCGGAATTACGGCAAAAAAGAAGAAAGAATGTGTTGGTATTGTATTGCTTTCGATAGATCTGTTCGCCCCTCCCCCCAAGCATTTATAGATGGCACAAGAGATTCAAGGATGAAATTGCTCTCCTTGTTCATAAGGCAAAGAGGAAATCATATCATGGGTAGAACATTATATATATATTTTGCTGCTTGGGATCTATGATCCTTTTAGTTGCTGCTCTCCAGCAACTTTTGTACATATTTCCCTCTTTTTATTAATAAAAAAATACAAAGTGGGGAAACCCAGTGGTCAGCCTAAAAAAATCTGTTCGCTAGGTAGCCGTAGTTTTGCACTCAGTTTGTTTGCTGAAATCGGCTCAAATAATGTAGCATTTATAGTTTTATATTCGACCTGTTTGCTCAGGTATGCTTGCTTACATTCGTAGGTGACCTGTTTGTTGAAATAGCTTATCGCTTCTCTGACCATCTATCTCCTCAACAGATGGACAGAACTTGGATATTATTTGACTCATTAACCACACCAACATATTTGAGTGGTATTGAAGACTTCATGAAGCACGTTAGTGATTTTACTGACGGCGACAAGACAAAGGAAGTGATTTGTCCATGCCGCGTATGTTTGAATATTGGGTCCAAGCCTCAACATGTAGTCTCAGATCATTTATTCGTTTATGGGATGGACCAGACATATATCAGGTGGATTAACCATGGTGAACACTATGATCAGCCTGACATTATTGATCCTCTTTATTCTGATGGTTATCAGCCTGAAGATCTCGTCCAGGATGAGGCTACTGCTAATTTGTTACGGGATCTGTATCCATATGCAAGCCAACAGCCCCATGCTTATCACAAAAAGCCTCTTTTCCATGACCTGATAGAAGATGCTAAGCGCTTAGTGGCCCCTGGTTCTGTTGTGTCAAGATTCGAATTAATTGTGAAATTACTTCATGACAAGTCATACCAGGGGATTACCAATAAAGCGTTCAATGCAGTTGCGAAGACATACAGCGATGCACTCCCTGGGGCTGGACTGCCAAAATCCTTTTATGAGGTGAAGCAGTACATCAAGGTACTGGGACTTGGATATGAGAAGATTGATTTTTGCAAAAATAACTGTGCACTGTTTTGGATGGAGTATAATGACCTCGATGAATGTCCAGTATGTAAGGAATCAAGATGGAAACATGATGGAGCTGGTGGTAAGAAAAAGATTCCTTGGAAGGTTCTGAGATACTTTCCACTTGTACAAAGATTGCAGAGGTTGTTTGCTTCAGAACAAACATCTCGGGAAACAAGATGGCACAAAGAGATTCTCACGCCCGACCCTGATTTACTGAGGCATCCTGCTGATGGCGATGAATGGAAGCAATTCGACCTGGATCATCCAGATTTTGCTGCAGATCCAAGGAACCTGAGACTTGGCCTTGCTACAGATGGATTCAACCCATTTGGCAACATGAGCAACTCGTATAGCATGTGGCCAGTACTAGTTACACCTTACAACCAGGCTCCCTGGACATGCACCGATCAGTCGAACTGTATGATGGCCTTACTCATCCCAGGTCCCAAATCTCCTGGGAAGGATTTTGATGTGTTCATGCAGCCTCTTATTAGAGACTTGCAAACATTATGGGAGGGTGTCCCTACATGGGATGTGTGTCAACCTAAAGAACAAAATTTTCTATTACGTGCTGCTGTACTGTATTGCACCCATGATTATCCAGCTTTGGGCACTATGTCAGGCAGAGTAACATCAGGTTATAATGCATGTGTTCACTGTGATACTGATCAGCTGGCAGTGAGGATAATAAACAAGATATGCTATATGGGCCATCGCCGTTTCCTTCCATTAGATCACAGTTTCCGAAAAAATAGAAAAAAATTGCAATTTATTGGTGATCAGGCCTGTAAAAAGACTAAACCGCAGCACTTTAAGAGTCACGAGTTGGAGGCGCACCTAGAAGCGGTCAGAAATGTTAAACCAGGAAAACCACCAGCCGCCACAGCAGGTACAGGCGTACAGCAGAGAGCATAGAGCAACATCTCTAGTTATATTCCTTTATTTTTCATGTCTAAATTGTTGTATTTGTGTTTGCTTGTAGATGATGACAATGGACAAGAAGCTAGCTTCTGGAGTGTTCTTGAAGATATTGAGGAAGGCCTCGAGGTTAGCATCTATCTCTAATACTGTAGCATTTTCACTATACTACTATGATAGATGAATGGATCATCAGTTATTCACTTGCTTGTTTCGGACAAGATGATGATACTACTATGATAGATGAATGGATCATCAGTTATTCACTTGTTTCGGACAGGATGATGATACTTGTATAGAACAAGCTTTCAGTCTAATCTTTTCACCTTATGCAGGGCCTGAAGCTGTAATGTTTAGTGAGTCGCAGCCTGCACTTCAGTGCTTCTACAAGTCTGAAATGATGAAGCAAAGCTTGGAGTAAAGACTGCAATTTATCTTCATTTTCGGTTCATTCGAATTCTGTATTGTCATGAGTCATGACTCTTGTCATGTAATGGCTGAAGTTAAACTGCCAATTGATTTGTGTCATGTAATGGCTGAACTTAAACTGCTACTCCTACCATTTGTGTCATGTAATGGCTGAAACTTAAACTGCTATGTGTCCCTGTGCGGCTATGTGCCCAGTTTTCTCCTATTGATTTGCTGTCAATATTTTTAGCTAAGGTACTAGAGAAGTGCTGCTCAATTTTTTTTAGCCTATTGTCAGGGATGGGTAACCGCTGGTTAGCCGTTAACCCGATGGTGGTGGTTATGGTATGCAGTATGTCCCCGTGGCAGTTATCAGGGATGGGGACGGGAAGAACTTTGCCTCACGGGGACGGTTTTGGTTTAGTAATAACCAGCGGTTTCTCTCCCCGTTGCCAAATGGAGGTACAGCAGAGAAGAATACAGAAGATGCAGCAGCAGTAGTAGCAGATAGAAAAAGGAAGAAGAGACGAGATGAACTGAGTCTAGCAGCTACCAAAAGGAAGATGGGAGGTGAAATAGCAGCACGTACCAAGAGGAAGGAAATGGAAAATGATAGACCGAGAATATTTTATAAGCGCAGGACCACTCTTTGGGACTTGCCGTATTGGGCTGGTAAGAAGCTTCGGCATAATATTGATATCATGCACATGGAGAAGAATATATGTGACAGCATTGTCGGCACATTACTCAACATTCCATCCAAGACAAAAGATAGCTCAAATGCTAGGATTGATTGTGCAACATTGAATGTTAACAGGCACTTGCAACTGGATCGTAATGACAAAGTGAACAAAGGCAAGGAAAAACATTATAAATTTCGAGGCGCGGAATTCACATTGCCGATGCCTAAAAGGAGATTATTTTGTGAGTACCTCCGAGGTGTGATGTTCCCGTTCGGATTTGCTTCCAACATTGCAAATTGTCTCAATGCTGAAGGAAACAAGCTCCAAGGGTTGAAAACTCACGATTGTCACATCCTGCTGCAAAGGCTTTTAGCTATTGGCATTAAAGATTTAGTGAAGCCAAATATGTACAACGTGATTGCAGAGTTGGGAAGGTTCTTTAGGGAAATATGTAGTAAAACTCTAAGCAGAGCTGTTGTAGAACGTCTTAAGGTGGACATAGCAGTAATCCTGTGCAAGCTGGAGCTGATATATCCTCCAGCCTTCTTTGATGTGATGGTGCATTTGGCTGTTCATCTACCTGATGAGGCACTTTTAAGAGGTCCGGTACAGTATGGATGGATGTACCCTATAGAACGTCGACTGTGCACTTTCAAGAATACAGTTAGGAACAAAGCTAGACCGGAGGCTTGCATTGCAGTGGCGTATATTGCTGCTGAAGCATATACATTTGCCTCAAGATATATTCCTGATATTGAGACCAGATTCAATCGGGGTCGCAGAATTTTGGAAGTTGGAGGATCTGTTTTTAAACATGGTGTTGAGCTAATAGGAAAGAGGACCGAAAAAACATTAGAGCAGTCTGAATTTGAACAGCTGTCTTGGTATGTGCTGAATAATGCTACAGAGGCTGATGAATATGTTAAGTGAGTACTATGCACACGAACTACTCAGTTCCTCGCATATACTATGAACTTGTATCAAAATGAAATATATTCAGCTGACTTGGCTATGTTTTGCAGGTTGTACATGGAAACGAATGGAAAGCTATCGGCACGTGGGAGTGGGTTTCAGGACTGGTTTGAGAAATATGTAAGATGTTCAATTGCACTCTGACTTGTCTATGTGTTTTCACATGAGATGACCTCTTGTCTATTTTGTAATCGTAGATCTCGAAACTCCATGCGGAGAATCCAGGCGCTGTTAGTGCTGATCTCCTTGTCCTATCACGTGGTCCAGATAAGAGGGTGTTGGTAGCTGCAGCTTGCAATGCCAATGGTGTCCATTACAGCTCCTATGAGCGTGAACAACATTTGAAGACACGAAATAGTGGCATCACAATCCATAAGAATGGTCATGTTGACAAATTTGATCCAGTGTTGAACAGAGCCAGAAACATTTCAAAAACTTGAGCATGGAAGAGGCTAGGGGTAAATGCCCCAAGGCCAGCCGAGCCTATCGTAGGTGCCGTCCCGAGGAGGAAGTACCTTAATTTGGGGCGCGCGCGGACGCTGCGGTACCCCGAGCTCGAGACGCCGCCGTACCGGTAGCTCGACCCGCGACGAGGCATGGCGGCGGCGGCGGAAGCGGAGCGGCGGCGGCGGAAGGTAAAGCTCCTGCTGACAAACATATTAGGCACAAATGGGCAACCTTCAGTAACCCATGTTCCATTTTTTTTGTCAGGATAACCCCATGTACCACCTTCCCAATAGAAAAAGTACTGTTCAACCTTCCCCTGTTGGGCCCAATATTTCACTTTTGGGTTGCCAAGGAACATCTACATGGTAATTGTTATCGGTCTACTTGCTCCGGCCGTCGAAGCCCAATAACTTCAAATGGGCCTTTCTGCTCATGCAATTTCGGCCCTTTTCTAATGAAACACAGATCCTATGATTGGCAAAAAAAAAATACACGGAGATTCTACATAAAAGTTGTTTTTATTTATTTTGAATTATAGGGTTCCAATTTTTGAAACTGCTCATGCCCAATATGAAAATCCTTGATCGCTCCATACCCACATGGATAACGGTATTTTTAAAAATTCATAAAGTGGATTTGAAATTTAAAACATATCCTAATAATTCCTTGATTTAATCTATCAACTTGCAAGATCTTGGAGCCAAAGAGCTTGTATTAGTCTGCGAAAATAATACTGATAAACCTGTCGTTAACAAGAAATGAAGGTTTATCGTTCAGAGAGGATGCCATGTGGGACCCATGAGACAGTAGCGTCCTCAACGTTTCAAAGAAAAAGGCAAGTAGCCCGAAAATAGGGGTAAAAAATAAATCCTACAAAGGAAACATTTATTGTTCATAGAGGCTGACATGTGGGACCGATCTGCCAGCTGCATCCTCATCATTTCGAAGTCGGCAGGGATCAGAAGAAAAAGGCAAATAGCCAGAAATTAGGGGTCAAAAATAAATCCAAAAAGGAAACTTATATTCTTCATAGAGGATGACATGTGGGACCGACCTGCCAGCAGCGTCCTCATCGTTTCAAAGGCCGCAGGGGATCAAAAGAAAAAGGCAAATAGCCAGAAATTAGGGGTAAAAAAAATACAACAAAGGAAAGGTTTATTGTTCATAGAGGCTGACTTGTGGGACTCATGAGCCAGCGGCGACCTCAATTTCAAAGGCGGCATATGATCGAAAAGAAAAAGGCAAGTTAGCAAAAATCAGTGGGTAAAAAAATCTAAGAAATGAAACTTTATTGTACAGTCCCATGAGCCAGCACCTTACTCAACGTTTCAGTGGCGGCATGAGATAGAAAGAAAAAGGAAAGTGACCAAATATCAGGAGCAAAAAATAATCCAAGAAAAGAAACTTTTATTGTACATAGATGATGACATATGGGTCCCACTTATACAAGCTCTTTCGCTCCAAGATCTTGCAAGTTGATTGTACATAGAGGATGACATGCGGGCCCCTTGTGTCAGCATCTTACTCAACGTTTCCAAGGCGGCAGGGGATCAAAAGAAAAAAGGAAGTAGCCAGAAATTAGCGGTAAACAATAACTCCAAGGAAGGAAACTTTTATTGTTCATAGAGTATGACATGCGGGACCCATGCGCTAGCAGCTTCCTCAACGTTTCAAAGGGGGCATGAGATCGAAAGAAAAAGACAAGTGACCAAATATCAGGAGCCAAAAATAATCCAAGAAAAGAAACTTTATTGTACATAAAAGATGACATGCGGGTCCCATTTTGCAGCAGCGGTGTCAACGTTTCAAATGCGGCTTGAGATCAAAAGAAAAAGAGTAGCCAGAAATTAGGGGTAAAAAAACTCCCAGAAAAGAAAGTTGATTGTACATAGAGGATGGCATGCGGGTCCCATGACCCAGCACCTTACTCAACGTTTCAGAGGCGGCATGAGATCGAAAGAAAAAGGAAAGAGACCAAATACCAGGAGCAAAAAATAATCCAAGAAAAAGAAACTTTTATTGTACATAGAGGATGACATATGGGTCCCACTTATACAAGCTCTTCCGCCCCAAGATCTTGCAAGTTGATTGTACATAGAGGATGACATGCGGGCCCCTTGTGTCAGCAGCTTAATCAATGTTTCCAAGGCGGCAGGGGATCAAAAGAAAAAGGAAACAGCCAAAAATAAGAGGGTGAAAAAATCCAAGAAAAGAAACTTTTATAGTATCGAGGATGACATGTGGGTCCCATGAGCCAGCAGCTTCTCAACGTTTCAGAGGCTGCATGAGATCGAAAGAAAAAGGCAAGTGACCAAAAATAAGGGGGTAAAAAAATCCAAGAAAAGAGACTTGATTGTACATAGAGGATGACATGCGGGTCCCACCAGTCAGCAGCTTACTAACGTTTCCAAGGCGGCAGGGGATGAAAAGAAAAAGGAAATAGCCAAAGATCAGAGGGTGAAAAAAATCAAAGAAAAGAAACTTTTATAGTACATAGAGGATGACATGTGGGTCCCATGGGCCAGCAGGTTCCTCAACGTTTTCAAGGGCGGCATGAGATCGAAAGAAAAAGGCAAGTGACCAAAAATCAGAGGGTGAAAAATAATCCAAAAAAGAAACATTTATTGTACATAGAGGATGACATGCTGTCCCAACGTTTCAAATGCGGTTTGAGATCAAAAGAAAAAGAAAGTAGCCAGAAATTAGGGGTAAAAAAACTCCAAGAAAAGAAAATTGATTGTACATAGAGGATGACATGCGGGTCCCACGAGTTTAGCTTACTCAACGTTTCCAAGGCGGCGGGGATCAAAAGAAAAAGGAAATAGCCAAAAATCAGAGAGT
Organism: Lolium multiflorum; assembly: GCA_030979885.1. Classification (NCBI taxonomy): domain Eukaryota; kingdom Viridiplantae; phylum Streptophyta; class Magnoliopsida; order Poales; family Poaceae; genus Lolium; species Lolium multiflorum. The sequence continues at coordinate 86,558,044 of CM061752.1, read as the reverse complement.
GAAAAAAAACCCAAGAAAATAAACTTTTGTAGTACATAGAGGATGACATGCGGGTCCCATGAGCCAGCAGGTTCCTCAACGTTTCAAACGTGGCATGGGATCGAAGGAAAAGGCAAGTGACCAAATATCGGGAGCCAAAAATAATCCAAGAAAAGAAACTTTATTGTACATAGAGGATGACATGCGGGTCCCATTTTGCAGCAGCGGTCCCAACGTTTCAAATGCGGCTTGAGATCAAAAGAAAAAGAAAGTAGCCAGAAATTAGGGGGTCAAAAAAAACTCCAAGAAAGGAAAGCTTTATCGTTCATACAGGCTGACATGTGGGACCTATGAGCCAGCAGCTTATGAACGTTTCAAAAGGGGATCAAAAGAAAAAGGAAATAGCCAAAAATCAGAGGGTGAAAAAAAATCCAAGAAATCAAACTTTTATTGTACATAGAGGATGACATGCGGGTCCCATGAGCAGCAGATTCCTCAACGTTTCAAACGTGGCATGAGATCGAAAGAAAAAGGCAAGTGACCAAATATCAGGAGCCAAAAATAATCCAAGAAAAGAAACTTTATTGTACATAGAGGATGACATGCGGGTCCCATTTTGCAGCAGCGGTCTCAACGTTTCCAAGGCGGCACAGGACCAAAAGAAAAATGAAGTAGCCAGAAATCAGGGGGTGAAAAAAATCCAAGAAAAGAAAGATTTCAATTGGGCTGCATCTAGACATCTGGGCCTTCGAACTATCCTTCTGGGCCTTTTGACACGTACAATTTCAGCCCACTCCAGAACATGATAGTTCGGATTTTTCTCAAAAAAAAAAAGGAAAGTCCTATGCTTCGCCAAAACAAAAAACAAGGAGATTCAAGATATATGTTGTAAAAATAAAGATTTAATTTATCCGTTTGCAATAGCTCAGAGCGCAATACACTGTTTATTGTCTGCAAAATAATCAAGATATCACATGTTTCTTGTACGGGGAGGCTGACATCGTGGACCCATGAGCCAGCAGCGTCGTTTTAAAGGCGGCAGGGGATGGAAAGAAAAAATAAACCAAAAATCTGTTGGTAAAAAATCCAAGAAAAGAAACATTTTCGTTCTGAGAGGATGACATGCGGGACCCATGAGGCAGCAGCGTCCTCAGCGCTTATTGTTCATAGAGGCTGACATGTGGGACCCGTGAGCCAGCAGCGTCCTCAACGTTTTAAAGGCGGCAGGATATCGAAAGAAAAAATAAGCCAAAAATATTTGGTAAACAATATCCAAGAAAAGAAACATTTACCGTTCTGAGAGGATGACATGCGGGACCCATGAGGCAGCAGCATCCTCAACGATTCCAAGGCGGCAGGGGATCAAAGAAAAAAAAGGAAATATCCAGAAATTAATTAGGGGTTCAAAAAAATCCATCAAAGGAAACTTTTATTGTTCATAGAGGATGACTTGTGGGACCGACCTGCCAACAGCGTCCTCATCGTTTCAAAGGGGCAGGAGATCCAAAGAAAAAGGCAAATAGCCAGAAATTAGGGGTCAAAAATAACTCCAAGAAAGGAAACTTTTATTGTTCGTAGAGGATGACATGCGGGACCCATGAGCCAGCAGCTTACTCAACGTTTCAAAGGCGGCATGAGATCGAAAGAAAAAGGCAAGTGACAAAATATCAGGAGCAAAAGATAATCCAAGAAAAGAAACTTTATTGTACATAGAGGATGACATGTGGGTCCCATTTTGCAGCAGCGGTCTCAATGTTTGTAATGCGGCTTGAGATCAAAAGAAAAAGAAAGTAGCTAGTAATTAGGGGGTGAAAAAAATCCAAGAAAGGAAAGTTGATGGACATAGAGGATGACATGCGGGTCCCTTGAGCCAACAGCTTACTCAACGTTTCAAAGGGGGCAGGGGATCAAAAGAAAAAGGCAAGCCAAAAATCAGAGGGTGAAAAAAAATCCAACAAAGGAAACTTTTATAGCACATAGAGGATGACATGCGGGTCCCATGAGCCAGCAGGTTCCTCAACGTTTCAAACGTGGCATGAGATCGAAAGAAAAAGGCAAGTGCCCAAATATGAGGAGCCAAAAATAATTCAAGAAAAGAAAGTTTTATAGTACATAGAGGATGACATGCGGGTCCCATTTAGCAGCGGTATCAGCGTTTGAGGTGGCGGATCAAAAGAAAAAAGAAATTGCCAAAAATCAGATGGTGAAAAAAAACCAAGAAAAAGAACTTTTATAGTACATAGAGGATGACATGCGGGTCCCATGAGCCTGCAGGTTCCTCAACGTTTCAAACGTGGCATGAGATCGAAAGAAAAAGGCAAGTGAAAAAATATCAGGAGCCAAAAATAATTCAAGAAAAGAAAGTTTTATAGTACATAGAGGATGACATGCGGGTCCCATTTAGCAGCAGCGGTATCAGCGTTTGAGAGGTGGCAGGGGATCAAAAGAAAATAAGAAATTGCCAAAAATCAGATGGTGAAAAAAAACCTAGAAAAAGAACTTTTATAGTACATAGAGGATGACATGCGGGTCCCATGAGCTGCAGGTTCCTCAACGTTTCAAACGTGGCATGAGATCGAAAGAAAAAGGCAAGTGAAAAAATATCAGGAGCCAAAAATAATTCAAGAAAAGAAAGTTTTATAGTACATAGAGGATGACATGCGGGTCCCATTTAGCAGCATCGGTATCAACTGTTTGAGAGGCAGCAGGTGATCGAAAGAAAAAGTCAAGTGACCAAATATGAGGTGCCAAAAAAAATCCAAGAAAAGAAAGTTTTATAGTACATAGAGGATGACATGCGGGTCCCATTTAGCAGCAGCGGTATCACCGTTTGAGAGGCGGCAGGGGATCGAAAGAAAAAGGTAAGTGACCAAATATGAGGTGCCAAAAATAATTCAAGAAAAGAAAGTTTTATAGTACATAGAGGATGACATGCGGGTCCCAGTTAGCAGCAGCGGTATCACCGTTTGAGAGGCGGCGGGGATCGAAAGAAAAAGGCAAGTGACCAAATTTGAGGTGCCAAAAATAATCCAGGAAAAGAAAGTTTTATAGTACATAGAGGATGACATGCGGGTCCCATTAGCAGCAGCGGTATCACCGTTTGAGAGGCGGCAGGGGATCGAAAGAAAAAGGCAAGTGACCAAATTTGAGGTGCCAAAAATAATCCATGAAAAGAAAGTTTTATAGTACATAGAGGATGACATGCGGGTCCCATTAGCAGCAGCGGTATCACCGTTTGAGAGGCGGCAGGGGATCGAAAGAAAAAGGCAAGTGACCAAATTTGAGGTGCCAAAAAAACTCCAAGAAAAGAAAGTTGATTGCACATAGAGGATGACATGCGGGTCCCATTTAGCAGCAGCGGTCTCAACGTTTCCAAGGCGGCAAGGGATCAAAAGAAAAAGGAAGTAGCCAGAAATCAGGGGGTCAAAAAAATCCAAGAATAGAAAGAATTTTGGTTCATAGAGGATGACATGCGGGACCCATGATCCTGCATCGTAAACGGCTCGTTGAACGAGATGGCGTGATGTAGAAAAAAAACAATGCCAGAGAGGCTGCCATCTGGGCCCTACATCCCTCGGCGGTGCGGATTTGCGTTGACTCGGCCGGCGAACCCGAGATTTCGAGATGCACCACGTCCCGGGCCACCATACGCCACGTTTTGGCCGCTTTCGTCGGGCTAGGTGGCCTCAAAAACGAGAAAAAAAAAGTTTTGACATGCACCACGGAGGGACCAAAATCGTCGGCCATGGTACACCAGCAACCACGGCGCGACTTCAACTTCGTCGGCCATGGCAACTTTTCTTGTAGTGCTAGTTTGAGGGTGATAAGCGGAAGCAATTCTATGATTAATACCATACTTAGCAAGAGTTTTTCTAAAACCTCCATGAATAAAATGAGAACCTCCATCAGTCATAATATATCTAGGTACTCCAAATCTAGGAAAAATAATATCTAAAAGCATTTTTAAAGAAGTCTCACCATCAGCACTTTTTGTGGGTATAGCTTCTACCCATTTGGTAACATAATCAACAGCGACAAGTATATGAGTGTTACCTTCTGAAGAAGGGAAAGGACCCATGAAGTCGAATCCCCAACAATCGAATGGTTCAATAACGAGAGTATAATTCATAGGCATTTCATTGCGTCTAGAGATATTACCAACTCTTTGGCATTCATCACAAGATAAGATAAACTTCCTTGCATCTTTGAAAAGTGTTGGCCAATAAAAACCCGATTGTACACTACAACACAACAGACACGTAAAGACGCTAAGTTTAAAGGCTAGAGACGCGAAATTTCATCTCTACATGGTTGTATAGCCGCTTTCATAAAGCGTCATAGAATCGTCTCCTTATGCACCGTCTCAAGTAACGGAAGGACGCTTGCTAAGCGTCTCTAAATACATAAAGACACTATCATAGTAACGCTCCAAAGCATGTCTACCTACATAGAGACGTTTTAGTAAACACGCCATGTTAGCGTCTTAATATATTTTAGAGGTCATGTTAGCGTCTTAATTTATTTTAGAGATGATGTATACATCGTATACACAGGGTACTCATCTTATATACATTATGTATATACATACATATATTGATTTACTTTTGGATATAGCGTCTCAAAACTGATGTGCGCTGGCATAATTTATTTTTATTCAGAAATTCAAGTAATAAACTGAATTTTTCTTCGTATTTAGGTTCAAGTACAAGGCAGGGCCATTGTAACCAACGAACTCTGAAATGTATAGAGCAAACCGGAATAAATTCATTAATACTAAAAGAAATTCAAAACTGAATAGAATATTCATATTAATAATTCGCAGATACATCAGGAAAGATCCTGAACAGAAAAATCATAAAAATCCTATATAACAATTATCTCTCAAAAATGATAGCAAATATCCCTCCATTGATTTATCGAGGCGGAAACAAATGCTTTGCCCCTCTCCATCTTCATTCATTTCAGTCCTATTTAGCTCCAGATTTTACCTGAAATGCATGTAACGTCCAAAGTAAACTCTGTGGAAAAAGTTAGTAGAGGGTCAGATGACAAGCTCAGTTGATTAGATAAAAAAAAAATAGATCCAAGACTACTTCTGCATGACAAAGATCTGCTATTCCTAGCTAAAGTTTGCACCCTTCTGCCAGAGGGATTAAATGTCTAGAAACTTATGTTGCCTTCCGTGTATTGGCAATATCTGCATAGTCATAAATGTATTTGAAGATGTCCTATGTACACGTGTTGCCAGGTTAGCAATTCCATGCTCAACTCCCGAACTTAACCGGAGCTATCCACTCTCAACCTGCTCGCTGAATCTGTATTGACATCAGTTCTAGTCATGCTTCCAAGAGGAAGTTCCTTAGAAACCACACCGGAGTACTCAACAAGCTGGCCAATTGACTGTTGGTTTTGCTCACATGTACATGGGATGGACAACGGAACAAATAATTGCCTGTTTGTCATAGAGAAGAAATAGAAGAGGCGCGATAAAATGTCAAGCAGAGGAGCAAGAAAGGTATAAGTACCTTGTCCTATTCGAAATAATTGATATAAGTAAAGTAAAAGTTTTGCAAAATTATAAACGCTCAAGTATCTAGCCATAACATAGATGGATGCATCTATTAAAACCAAATCATTGCATCTTTCCCAAGTCTTCCGTTATTAAGAAAAAAGAGAATAATGCAATATACCAGGTTATTATTTGTCTGGTTTGAGCTCGATTTCTTCTTTTTGATCTACAACACACAAAGTTTATAAATAAATAATTAAGTAAGCAGTCAAAACTAACAAAGGAATATATTGCTTGTACATATGAAAATGTACTTACACAGAACCTAGGCCAAGCAATAACATCACCCAAAGCATCTATGACAGTTATGCACCGACGTCCTAAAGATGAATTGACATAGCTCTCTTTTGCCAATATTTTCAGGACATTGCTGCACTTGTGAATGAACAAACATAAACAATGCAACCATACTGATTCGAAATGGAAATCCACAGTAGCATATACCTGCTTAGTAATCTCCTAACTTGGTACACAACCCTGATGTTCTTTAGCATGCATTTTTTGGTGGTTCCTACAGTTGAAGCGCAGTTCACTTCATGCTAAACAAATAGACGCAATGTCATAACTGAGTAAAAGCCGTGAATATGCCTTAGTGATCTTGTTTTCATGTGGCATCCCTGTTAATATATTATGGATCTTTGGTGGACCTTGTAAACCATCTTCATTAAGCTCTACATTTTCTACATCTCGTTCTTAAAAATGATCTTTCGCAGTCATAGAGGTATACTCAACATAATATCTTTCCTAGAGAAATGAAAAATTAGTTAGACTTTCTATATTGTGAAATGACTCGTAATTCAGTATGCTAATTTGATTACCATCAGCTTTGGTTGCTTTAACATATGGGTTGGAAAAAAACTGAATTAACAAGTTTGTGGTTATGAAGCACCAGACATAGGAACACTTCGATTTTGATATGTTATGCATTACATGTCAGATGCCAAATATCAATACATTAAACAGATTGGTAAACTATCAGCAAACAATTATGCTTGGATCTGTATAGGTTACGTCTAGAACAACAATAGTTTTGTATACTATCAGCAAAAAATATTAAACTTTAGGTTGCAGAAGTAACTACAAGTCAGTATATTTCTTTCATTGACTAATTCATACATCTTTTTTTTTACTGGATTGACTTATTCCATTTTACTAGAGAGCTAAGACGAACAAAATAAACAAACACTCCTAATAGCTAGCTGCTCTTGCATTCTCGTACAACTAGTAGGTGCTAGTGCTAGAGCCCACGATTTAAGAACGAGTAATAACCAATATGCGTAGCCTTTTATCAACTGGTATTCCCATCGACACTGGTTTCACACGATTGTGTACTCTACAAATAAGTATGGCCTGGAAAAGAGTATATGAATAGAAAAGATGAGCAGCAGATTCTGAACAAAGAAAAAGACCGAGTTTTTCTTGCTACCTGAAAGAGCGGATTGGCGTTGAGCAGGATGCTGCCTGCGTTCTGGATCAGATGGATCCACGGAACCCCATACACCCAGTTACCCCACCCATCGAACACGCAGACACCAGCCGCAGCACCCGCAGGCCGCATCAACCCCTACCTCTTCGCCGTTGTCCGCGACGGCAGCGGCGGCGCCGCCTTCACCGGCCGCCCTAGATTGACTTAATAGTTGAGGTCTAACATCTACATGAGATAGATTCGATGGAGCACGAACCTAGGCGGTGGCACACGGTGGCGGATCTGATCTTTGATGAGCAGATCAAGAAAGGGGGTGGCGGCTGTAGAGATGCAGGCGAGGGTTTCCCCTCCTCTTCTAAAGAATGATCGATGCGAGGGGAAATTTTGAGCTACGGTATATGTTACGGATTTTTTTCCCTTGTAAGTAACTAACCCAGTTAGCGGCAAAACAAAAAAATTAAGCGGGAATATTTTTCTTAGTAGGCGCTAAAACATACAGTACAAAGTTAGAACCAATTAGGAAAACCAAAAAATGTTAGCGCCAAAGCAAAACAAATAGTAAGCATTTTTCTCCGAGTGGCAATAAATTTTCAAACTAGTTCTCAAGAAAATCTTTTGTATAATATGTGCCGAAATTCTCCCGTAATAGGAACCAAGTTCAAGAAAAATAATAAAAAAAGTTTCATATGTTCTACAGATTGAGGTGTATTAGACCGCTATTGTATCTCCATAAATAACATTTTCTATATCGTAACCATCCTTTATAATCAGAGAAAGCAAGTAATGTACAACCGTTTATTTATGTGGTCGTGGAAAACAAAAATAGATCTAGTGGTCACCGGTTTGAATTTCGCTATTTTAATCTAGCGTGTGTCCATTTTTGTGTTTCTCTACATATAGTTTGTATTTCACACGCATATTAGGGCTGTAGTTATTTTTGACCCAACAAAAAAAACTTTATATCTCTTAAAAATATTAATTGACTAGACGCATTTGAAAACGTCTTAAGATTCGTCCACATGTATCTACAAATTACCAAGCTTATTTATTTTGCTACCTGAGAAACATCAAATTTGAGACGTCATGTGGAACGTCTAAACAAGCGTCTTTAAGTTGGTCTGTTTCACTGTTGTAGAGACGAAAACAAATGCGTCTTATATATAGCGTCTCCACGTGATGATTTTCTTGTAGTGGTAGAACCTTTTGCGCGGTTCTATCTCCGGCGTGATGTCCTCCATAAACACTACCATGACATTTACTCAATATCTCCTGTTGTTCATATTCAGGAACACATCTTCGCATAATACCATCCACTCCTTCTTTATATAGGTGTGGGTCATCCCAAAAATAATGCCTCAAGTCATAAAAGAATTTCCTCCTTTGCTGAGCTGAAAAGGTTGGAGGCAAATACTTCAAAACAATAAAGTTAGCATAATCAGCATACCAAGGGCTCTCTCGCGTGCTCACCTTTATTACAGCCAATTGTTCATTTGGAAAACTATCATTAACAGGAACAGGATCATAAGCAATATTTTCCAATCTAGACAAATTATCAGCAACAGGATTATCAGCACCTTTCCTATCTATAATATGTAAATCAAATTTTTGCAAAAGAAGTACCCATCTAATAAGCCTTGGCTTAGCATCTTTCTTTGTCATAAGGTATCTAATTGCAGCATGATCAGTATGAATTGTGACTTTTGAATCAACAATATAGGGTCTAAACTTGTCACAAGCAAAGACTACAGCTAACAATTCCTTTTCAGTTGTAGCATAATTTCTTTGAGCAGCATCAAGAGTCTTACTAGCATAATGAATAACATTTAATTTTTTATCTACTCGCTGTCCAAGAACAGCGCCTACAGCAAAATCACTAGCATCACACATAATTTCAAAAGGCAAATTCCAATCAGGAGGTTCAACTACAGGAGCAGTTGTTAAGGCTTTCTTTAGAGTTTCAAAAGCTTCCTTACAATCATCATAAAAAACAAAAGGTACATCTTTTTGAAGAAGATTAGTAAGAGGCTTTGAAATTTTAGAGAAATCTTTAATAAATCTCCTATAAAACCCAACATGACCAAGAACACTACGAATACCTTTAACATCCCTCGGATAGGGCATCTTCTCAATTTCTTCAACTTTAGCTCTATCAACTTCAATACCTCTCTCAGAAATTTTATGTCCCAATACAATTCCTTCATTAACCATAAAGTGGCATTTCTCCCAATTAAGAACAAGGTTAGTTTCTTCACATCTCTGCAAAACTTTATCAAGGTTTCGCAAGCAATTATCAAAAGAATTCCCATAGACAGAAAAATCATCCATGAACACCTCTACAATACTCTCGCAAAAGCCATGAAAAATAGCGGACATGCATCTTTGAAAAGTAGCAGGAGCATTACATAAACCAAAAGGCATACGCCTATAAGCATAAGTTCCATAAGGACAAGTGAACGTGGTTTTCTCTTGATCTTTAGCTTTAACAGCAATTTGTGAAAACCCAGAATAACCATCAAGAAAGCAAAAATGAGTATTTTTAGACAACCTTTCTAGCATTTGATCAATAAATGGTAAAGGGTAATGATCTTTCTTAGTAACTTTATTAACTTTTCGAAAATCAATGCACATTCTATACCCTACAACTACTCTTTGAGGGATGAGCTCATCATTATCATTAGGCACAACAGTCATTCCTCCTTTCTTAGGAACACAATGCACAGGACTAACCCATCTACTATCAGCAATAGGATATATAATACCAGCTTCAAGAAGTTTTAATACCTCATTCCTTACCACCTCCTTCATCTTCGGAATTAGACGACGTTGATGTTCAACAACAGGCTTTGCATCATCTTCCATATTGATGGCATGTTGGCAAATAGAAGGAGAAATCCCTTTCAAATCATCAAGAGTATAGCCAATAGCTCCTCGGTGTTTCTTCAATATTTCCAATAACCTTTCTTCCTCAATCTCTGAAAGCTTAGAACTAATAATAACAGGATATATTTTCTTATCATCAATATGAGCATATTTAAGATTATCAGGTAAAGGCTTTAAATAAAAAACAGGATCTTCCTTTGGTGGCGGTGTTGTACCCAAATCTTCCACCGGTAAATCATGCTTGAGAATAGGTTGGCGAAGAAAAATTCCTCAAGCTCATCTCTTTCTTTCCTAAAAACTTCACTCTCGCTATTCTCCAAATGTTGCTGCAAAGGATTATTAGGAACAAGAACAATAGATGCACACTGCTCCATTTTAAAATCATCACTAGGCAAATCAACTTTATAAGGAGTTTTGGTAAATTTAGAGAAGTTAAACTCATAAGATTCACCAGCAAATTTAGTCAAAATTTTCTCTTTATTGCAATCTATAATAGCTCCACAAGTATTTAGAAAAGGTCTACCAAAAATGATAGGACAATGATCACTAGCAGCAGAACCAAGTACCAAAAAGTCAGCAGGATATTTAATCTTACCACATAGAACTTCCACATCTCGAACAATACCAATTGGAGAAATAGTTTCTCTATTAGCCAGCTGAATAACCACATCAATATCTTCAAGTTCACAAGAATCAATTTCGTGCATAATCTCCGTATAAAGCTCATAAGGAATAGCACTAACACTTGCACCAATATCACATAACATAGGAACACTAACTTGTTTGGGTTTATTAGGATGTGAAACAATATTAGAAGCATCTTCACAGAAAATAATATGACCATCCTCCACATTTTCAGTCACAAGATCTTTAACTATTGCAACAGCAGGTTCAACCTTAATTTGTTCTTCAGGTTCTATAGGTTTCTTTTCACTTTTATTAACCGCACTAGATATAACAGAGTACTCTTTCATTTTAGCAGGGAAAGGAGTTTTTTCAATATAAGCTTCAGGAATAACATGATCAATAGTTTCAATCACTACACATTTGTTTACAGATGAATCAATTTTATCTTTATACGGTTCATGATACTTATCAAAATTCTTCTTAGGCAATTCATAATGAGAGGCAAAAGCTTTGTAAAGATTTGCAACAACTTGGGAATCAAGACCATATGTAGCACTCATATTACGAAATTTATCAGTATCCATAAAAGCTTCAATGCATTTATAATCATAAATTATACCTGACTCTCTATCTTTGTCGTTCTCCCATCCTTCAGTATTTTCTTGGATCCGATCAAGAAGGTCCCTTTTAAACTCTTCTTTGTTGCGTGTAAATGATCCAGAACAAGAAGTATCCAGCAAGGTCTTGTCTTGAAAAGAAAGTCTTGCATAGAAATTATCAATAATAACATTACCAGGAAGCTCATGAATGGGGCATTTGAGCATTAAAGACTTCAATCTCCCCCAAGCTTGGGCAATACTCTCTCCATCATGAGGCCAGAAATTATATATGCGGTTCCGATCTTTGTGAATTTCACTTGGAGGATAAAATTTAGAATAAAATAAAGGCACAATGTCCTCCCAATCAAGAGAATCACCATTCTTCAGCAATTTATACCAATGCGCCGCTTTACCAGACAGCGATATAGTGAATAGTTTCTTTCTAACTTCATTCATAGCAATACCTGCACATTTGAATAACCCGCATAATTCATGTAAAAACAGTAAATGATCACCAGGATGAACGGTTCCATTCCCTTCATAGCGGTTATCCATAACACGTTCAATAATTTTCATAGGTATTTTATATGGTATTACTTCCTCACCTGGCGCTTCATCCACTACCGTTGCAGTAGTAGTAGATTTCCCAAATAGAAATTGAAGAGAAGATCTCTCCATAATGACTTATAGCAGCAGGCAGAAATAAAATCAGCACAAACAATAAAGGTTTTCCTTACCAATTCCACTTACCAATAGCGCTTCACTCCCCGGCAACGGCGCCAGAAAATAGTCTTGATGACCCACAAGTATAGGGGTGTATCGTAGTATCTTCGATAAGTAAGAATGTCGATCCCAACGAGGAGCAGAAGGTGTTGACAAGCAGTTTCGATGAAGGATTCACTGTAAATGCTCACAGACAAATATTCAAGGGGTTTTGGTGTAACAGATGAATAAAGTACGAGTAAGTAAAATGCGAGAGAAATAATTGCAGCGAGTGGCCCAATCCTTTTTAGCAAAAAGGACAAGCCGGTTTGTTTACTTATAATGACCAAACGTTCTTGAGGACACACAGGGATTTTAGTCTAGTGCTTTCGCTTCATACAGCTAATTAATCTTCATTGTTTTCATAAGTGTTGTGTGGGTGAACCTATGCTAATGCACCGCCCTTCCTAGGACTAATACATACTTGTGATTATACCCCTTGCAAGCATCCGCAACTACAAGAAAGTAATTAAGATAAATCTAACCACAACCTTAAACTCTGAGATCCTGCGATCCCTCTTGCATCGATATACTAACGGGGGCTCAGGTTTCTGTCACTCCGGCAACCCCGCAATTAGCAACCGAATACAAGATGCACTCCCCTAGGCCCATAAATGGTGAAGTATCGTGTAGTCAACGTTCACACGACACCACTAGAAGAATGACACCACAACTTAAATATCATAACATTGAATATTACTCAACCATAGTTCACTACTAACATTTAGACTTCACCCATGTCCTCAAGAACTAAACGAACTACTCACGAGACATCATATGGAATACAATCAGAGGTGATATGATGATGAATAACAATCTGAACATAAACCTTGGTTCAATGGTTTCACTCAATAGCATCAATAACAAGTAGAAATCAACACCGGGAGAGTTTCCCCTATCAAACAATCAAGATCCAACCCAAATCGTTACAGCGGTGACGAGGTGCAGCGGTGGTGATGGCGGTGTAGATGGTGGAGATGATGATGATGATGATGGAGGTGATGTCCAGCTCGATGACGATGGCGATGGCGTCGATTTCCCCCTCCGGGAGGAATTTCCCGGCGGATTCCTGCCGGAGAGCTCTTTCTCTCTGGTGTTCTCCGCCTGAGGCGTAACTCTTCGCGAGGTACCCTCTGTGGCTTAGGTTTTCGGGACGAAGAGTACGCGAAGAAAAGGAGGCGAGAGGGGCTGTGGGGCCCCCTCCTCATAGGGCGGCGCGGCCAGGCCTTGGGCCGCGCCGGCCTATGGGGTGGGCCCACCTCGGGTCCCCTCTTCTCCCCCTTCTGGCTCCTTCGTCATCTGGAAAAATAGGATTTTTGGTATAATTTCCTTCCATAGTTGATCTTCCGAAATATTGCGTTCTGACGGTGCTTTTTCCAGCAGAATCCTGGCTCCGGCGCTTGATCCTCCAATAATGATGAAACATGCAAAATAGATGAAATAACATGTAACATCCCAGGTTTTTCAAAAAAAAAAAAAAAAACTTGCATGCATTCATGACATCTTTGCATTTGCTCATTTACACATAAAATGATAAGCACAAATATGACACAACCATAGTTACATGCCCTAAATGCAAGGATCTTATTTATCTACCATGTTATTTTAAGTCAAACCCTTGTTCTCTGTTGTCTAAAATAAAGCCCTGATTTTTACAAAATTTTAGAAATTGGTTTGACCCTATTTGGGTTCCTAAAACAAAAGTTATGAATAAAACAGTAAAAGAAAATGAAAAACGAAAAGAACAAAAAAAAAGAGAAAACGGATCGGACCGGCCGAGCTGGGCCAGCCCGACCGCGTCGGCCCAGATGGCCTGCCAAGCGGCCCGCGCGCCGCCTCATCCCCTTTTCTTTTTTCCTTTCTCTCAACGACAGGTGGGACCCACCCGCCGCGGGCCCACGGTCGGCGTCGTCTTCCTCCTCGTGTCCGCCCTGGACTCCTCCCGAGCCCTAGCACGACCGGCCCCACCTCGGCGTCCGTGCCGTGAGGAGCACGCCGGCCCCTATAAATACCGCCGCCACCCCGCCTCCTTTTCCCCCACCCAGCTCCTGCCGCCGCGCCGCCAATCTACGGCGATTGCTCGCCGTAGTGCCGCAACCGCCGCCACCTCCAGCCAAGCTCCGCCGCCGCTCTAGCCCGTCTCGGGCCGCGTCGCTGCCACCAGGAGATCCGCGAGGTCGCGCCGCCCCCCGTCGTCTACCTCGCCGAGCTCGGGAGCCCCCGCCGAGCTCGGGAGCCCCCGCCGCGCCATCCACGTTCACGCCGAGCCTCCACGTCGAGCCGCGCCGCCGCCGTTGACCCCGGTGAGCCCCTCTCCCTTTTCTTCTCACGCGTTAGATCGCGATCGGCGGCACAGATTTGAGCCCCATACCGAACCAGTGCAGACCAATCGAACGCTCCATGCGTCGCCTAGTCGGCGTGCCGGTCAGATTTGGTCAAATCGTTTTAAAATTCGAATTAAAAGTGAGATTACGTGTATAACTTGTAAAATCGATATAAAATCGTACACCGGGCCAAATTTTGCAAATTTCATATTTTTGGAAAGCTCTTAACCAGTACAACAACTTTATGCAACAATACTGCATAGGTTTTGTGTTAGATTTTGCGTCATAATTCAAATAGTTAAATTAACTCTTTTACACTACAGAAATTATATAAAATAATCTACCGGGCCAAATTTTATAAATTTGTACTTTCTGGAATCCTCAGATCGTGTACTACAGTATGGTATAGGAGTTGTACAACTTTGATACGTGCACAAACTTGTTTTAATAAAATCTATGCAAATCAGTAATTCAATCATAATTCAAATTCTGTAAAAGATTTTCGAGTAATTCCAATTGCTGTGCCTTTGTATTACTGTAACCTATCCAGGGAGTCAAATTCATATTTTTACAACACATAATGCTTGCAGTAGCTAATCAATAAGGTTGTATATGTTAAGTAGATACTCGATTAATGGTTTTTCTAAATTAAATTAAATATCCAGAATACTTTATTAACCTTGCACATATCAGAGAATACATAATGCAACACTTACACACCACCCCTCTTGTGAAGTTAAATTGTTGCATAGCATGCATGCATACATGTCTATGATTGTTCATATCGAATGTTTGTTTATTTGTTGTGATTGTTTGAATAGATTGTGGAGGAGATCAAGGTGGTGCTTGTGATTGCTGTGATTGTGTGGGTTGCTTTGATCAAGGCAAGTGACACTCAAATCCTACTTGTTTTAATTATGCATTAGTGTTTTGAAACTAGTATGCATGGTAGGATTTTGTTTTCAAAAGTAAAGTATTATGCTATGCTTAGCAAACCCTAGTAGTGTGTAGCTACTCTTGAACCCATTGCTAGGATGCTTTAATTTTGCTTTGCAACATCAAATGCCAAATGCTATTTCGTTATTGGTTGTGAGTGTTTGAAAATTTAAAATTAACAACCTTAATGAAACACCTGGGTGGATTGGTTGATTGGTGGGCGGCTGCTCAGGTCCACGCCCCGAGTGGGCTAAAGTGGTGAATCCCTGAGAGTGCGCAAGTTGTAGAGTGGTCGCTTTTGACTGCACACCTGGTTTTCACCAGGGGATCGTGTGGGGGTTTACTACCTGTGAGGGGTTTTAAGCTTGTGAGTTCCACTTGTGGTTGGCCACCCAGGATTAAAGAGATTACTATGTCGTCCATGTTTTAGTTAGCTTCCAGTGCAGCCTTATGGTATTATGGGCTCTGCCGGGATTAAGTAAGTTGTGAGGGTTCAACTTGTGGCTAGACAGCGGGTGGAGGCGACGGCCAAGGGAACGGGTCTAGTTTGTATGGTTGAATTCTTCTTCTGAAAGATCTTGTCTCATTCTTCTCTTGGGAAGGGTGGGTCGTAAGGTGAAAGTGCACAACCTCTCGAGAGTTAAACCTAAGATCTTAGCCGTGTCCCCGGTTATGGACAATTTGAGCTTCTAGGCAAGGAATGTACGGAAGAATCTCATCATTGTTTTCTGAATGTGTTTAAAATTGAATTAACCTTGAAAAACTCATGGGAGATGTAACCATGTGATTATTCTAAAACCCATGGAGGATTTAACCATGGTGTGATTTCATAATGTCATACAAAGGATTTCAAAATGTTTTGTTTTAAATAAAGTGTAGGATAAAATTGGCTTTATGCAAATTTGCCTAAACTCCACTTGCCAAATATCATGTAGATAGTCATGCCCAAAACTGCCACCATATAAGTGTCATTTGCCAGTACATCATTGTACTGACCTCCATTCGTGGGGCTGCATATTCAAACGTGCAGGTTATTCTGAAGATGGGTACTAGTAGGATCTCGAGTCTACATTCCAACATGTCTGCCTGTGGCGCATGAAGATGATGGAGGCTCATTGAAGTTTATTTCCGCTGTGTTTACTTTGAACAATTATATTTGAGCTAGTCCAAGTGACTATGCAAGTTGTAAGACTTTATTTATCTCCTGTGGATCTACGTTGTAGTAAATTTGATACTATTGCTATGATTACTATATTTTGAAATGTGTGTGCTATCAGTGATCCCGGGAATAGCACTATACACAGGTATCCTGCCTTTGTTAAAAGGTAGGGTGTTACAGAATGGTATCAGAGCATAGTGTTGCCTGTAGGATCGAGACCCTAGGTTTGGATTAGAAATAGGAAGACCCTAGGATGAAAATTTTGTCAAATCCTATTTCAAAAAAAAAATTCTTTGTGAACTTCTAGTACTCTTATCTATTCCATCTTCAAAAATGTTTTTCCTCTTACCTTAGATGACCTAACTCATGAAAACCATCAAGGAAGAAGAGGAAGACGAGCAAGTACCATATCCTTTAGCTTGTTAAGGTGTAGTAAAGAGGCGTTAGATGACCCCTTAAATCCTATGTAATCTATTTCGCTCTTATGTATTGTCCTACTAATTGATGTAAGGCAGTACCGTATATCTTAGTCGTATTTTCGAAAACTCGATAAGTTTAAATAAAGTTTGGAATTTCTAGTTTTCAGTGTTTTTGTTTGGTTGTGTGACTTGTTTGTGCATGGGTAGGAAGCTTTTGTTCCCTAGATCTGTCTATCTTGTTTCTCATCTATGCTAAAACAACCCCAGATGCCGCCAAGACGTGATCCAACTCAGGAAGCACTGCAACAGATGATGACAGCTCAGGCACAACTCATGCAGATGATGACCCAATTCATCCAAACCACCCAGAACAACAACAACAATCCACCACCGCCACCTCCGCCACCACCACCACCTCCACCACCACCACCCCCAGTGGACAGACTCGCCAGATTTCTGAGACTCCGACCAGCTAAGTTCTCCAGTGCCACTGAACCAATTGTAGCTGATGACTGGCTTCGTTCTGTCAGCAAGGACTTAGTCACCTGTGAGTGCACCGAGGCTGAGAAGATTAGGTTCACCGCTCATCTGCTGGAAGGACCTGCTGCAATGTGGTGGGAGACTTATCAACTTACCCATCCAATAGATGACTTAGACTGGGAAACCTTCAAGGAGGGATTTCGTACTGCCCACATCTCCTCGGGCATTATGAATCTCAAGAGAGATGAATTCCGTAGTCTGAGGCAGGGTGGAAGGACTCTGAAGGAATACATGGATGACTTCTGTGCTTTGGCAAGGTATGCCCCAGAGGACATTGACACTGATGCTAAGAGGAAGGAGAAGTTCCTCAATGGACTTAAGGGAGAACTGAAGATTCCATTGTCTGTAGCTTATGCACCAACTACAATCCCTGCTTGATCAAGCCATCACCCTAGACAATAACATCAATAAGGAAGAGAACCGCAAGAGGAAGTTCAGCAAGAACCACACTGAGCCGTTCCACAAGAAGCACCATTCTTCTGAAGGAAGTGGGAGTCACAACTCACATAATCATAACGGTCATTTCAGTAAAGGGAATGGAAACAACTACAACGGCCATAGGCACAATGAAGGATTCAAGGGAGACCATTCCAATAGTCACCCCAATGGTAACAATGGTCATCACAATGGAAACAATGGCCAGCACCATCCCAATTCAGGGGACAATAGGGACTTGTCCAACATCACATGCTACAAGTGTAAGAAGACTGGGCACTTTGCCAAAAGATGCCCCGAGAACAAGCCTGAGGAGGTTACCAAACCTAATCCAGTCCAGAAGGGACAGGCGAACCACCTGTATGTGGAGGAAGTGGTGAATGAACCTAACACTGTGATGGGTATGTCTCCACTCAACTCGTTACAACATTAGTTTTAATTGATACTGGCACATCGCATTCATTCACATCAATAGTTCGATTTACATCCCAATTGCATATTGGTGATATTAGGCTAAACATCTTAAGGGGGTTAGCCTAGATCAGATACTCAGGGTAAAGGAATACCAGCTCCAATACTATATAGTTCTGTTCAGTGGAGTCACCATAGTGAGGAAGAGGCAGCTTGGGAAGATGAAGAAAATCTTCGAGAAGATTACCCCACCTATTTGCTAGCCTTTCCGAAGCACGGGACGTGCTTCATCTTAAGGGGGGTAGTCTGTAACATCCCAGGTTTTTCAAAAAAATTAAAAACTTGCATGCATTCATGGCATCTTTGTATTTGCTCATTTACACATAAAATGATAAGCACAAATATGACACAACCATAGTTACATGCTCTAAATACAAGGATTTTATTTATCTACCATGTTATTTTAATTCAAAACCTGGTTCTCTGTTGATTAAAATAAAGCCCTGATTTTTTTACAAAATTTTAGAAATTGGTTTGACCCTATTTGGGTTCCTAAAACAAAAGTTATGAATAAAACAGTAAAAAGAAAAAGGAAAAAACGAAAAGAACAAAAAAAAAGAGAAAACGGATCGGACCGGCCGAGCTGGGCCAGCCCGACCGCGCGGCCCAGATGGCCTGCCAAAGCGGCCCGCACCGCACCGCCTCATCCCCTTTTCTTTTTTTCCTTTCTCTCACTGACAGGTGGGACCCACCCGCCAGCGGGGCCCACCGGTCAGCGTCGTCTTCCTCCTCGTGTCCGCCCTGGACTCCTCCCGAGCCCTAGCACGACCGGCCCCACCTCGGCGTCCGTGCCGTGAGGAGCACGCCCGGCCCCCTATAAATACCGCCGCCACCCCCGCCTCCTTTTCCCCACCCAGCTCCCGCCGCCGCGCCGCCAATCTACGGCGATTGCTCGCCGTAGTGCCGCAACCGCCGCCACCTCCAGCCAAGCTCCGCCGCCGCTCTAGCCCGTCTCTGGCCGCGTCGCTGCCACCAGGAGATCCGCGAGGTCGCGCCGCCCCCCGTCGTCTACCTCGCCGAGCTCGGGAGCCCCCGCCGCGCCATCCACGTTCACGCCCGAGCCTCCACGTCGAGACCGCCGCCGCCGCCGTTGACCCCGGTGAGCCCCCTCTCCCTTTTCTTCTCACGCGTTAGATCGCAATCTGGCGGCTCAGATTTGAGCCCCATACCGAACCGGTACGGGCCAATCAGAACGCTCCATGCGTTAGCCTAGTCAGCGTGCCCGGTCAGATTTGGTCAAATCGTTTTAAAATTCGAATTTAAAAGTCAGATTACGTGTATAACTTGTAAAATCGATATAAAATCGTACACTGGGCCAAATTTTGCAAATTCATATTTTTGGAAAGCTCTTAACCAGTACAACAACTTTATGCAACAATACTGCATAGGTTTTGTGTTAGATTTTGCGTCATAATTCAAATAGTTAAATTAACTCTTTTACACTATAAAATTATATAAAATAATCTACCGGGCCAAATTTTATAAATTTGTACTTTCTGGAATCCTCAGATCGTGTACTACAGTATGGTATAGGAGTTGTACAACTTTGATACGTGCACAAACTTGCTTTAATAAAATCTATTCAAATCAGTAATTCAATCATAATTCAAATTCTGTAAAAGATTTTCGAGTAATTCCAATTGCTGTGCCTTTGTATTACTGTAACCTATCCAGGGAGTCAAATTCATATTTTTACAACACATAATGCTTGCAGTAGCTAATCAATAAGGTTGTATATGTTAAGTAGATACTCGATTAATGGTTTTTCTAAATTAAATTAAATATCTAGAATACTTTATTAACCTTGCACATATCAGAGAATACATAATGCAACACTTACACACCACCCCTCTTGTGAAGTTAAATTGTTGCATAGCATGCATGCATACATGTCTATGATTGTTCATATCGAATGTTTGTTTATTTGTTGTGATTGTTTGAATAGATTGTGGAGGAGATCAAGGTGGTGCTTGTGATTGCTGTGATTGTGTGGGTTGCTTTGATCAAGGCAAGTGACACTCAAATCCTACTTGTTTTAATTATGCATTAGTGTTTTGAAACTAGTATGCATGGTAGGATTTTGTTTTCAAAAGTAAAGTATTATGCTATGCTTAGCAAACCCTAGTAGTGTGTAGCTACTCCTGAACCCATTGCTAGGATGCTTTAATTTTGCTTTGCAACATCAAATGCCAAATGCTATTTTCGTTATTGGTTGTGAGTGTTTGAAAATTTAAAATTAACAACCTTAATGAAACACCTGGGTGGATTGGTTGATTGGTGGGCGGCTGCTCAGGTCCACGCCCCGAGTGGGCTAAAGTGGTGAATCCCTGAGAGTGCGCAAGTTGTAGAGTGGTCGCTTTTGACTGCACACCTGGTTTTCACCAGGGGATCGTGTGGGGGTTTACTACCTGTAAGGTTTTAAGCTTGTGAGTTCCACTTGTGGTTGGCCACCCAGGATTAAAGAGATTACTATGTCGTCCATGTTTTAGTTAGCTTCCAGTGCAGCCTTATGGTATTATGGGCTCTGCCGGGATTAAGTAAGTTGTGAGGGTTCAACTTGTGGCTAGACAGCGGGTGGAGGCGACGACCAAGGGAACGGGTCTAGTTTGTATGGTTGAATTCTTCTTCTGAAAGATCTTGTCTCATTCTTCTCTTGGGAAGGGTGGGTCGTAAGGTGAAAGTGCACAACCTCTCGAGAGTTAAACCTAAGATCTTAGCCGTGTCCCCGGTTATGGACAATTTGAGCTTCTAGGCAAGGAATGTACGGAAGAATCTCATCATTGTTTTCTGAATGTGTTTAAAATTGAATTAACCTTGAAAAACTCATGGGAGATGTAACCATGTGATTATTCTAAAACCCATGGAGGATTTAACCATGGTGTGATTTCATAATGTCATACAAAGGATTTCAAAATGTTTTGTTTTAAATAAAGTGTAGGATAAAATTGGCTTTATGCAAATTTGCCTAAACTCCACTTGCCAAATATCATGTAGATAGTCATGCCCAAAACTGCCACCATATAAGTGTCATTTGCCAGTACATCATTGTACTGACCTCCATTCGTGGGGCTGCATATTCAAACGTGCAGGTTATTCTGAAGATGGGTACTAGTAGGATCTCGAGTCTACATTCCAACATGTCTGCCTGTGGCGCATGAAGATGATGGAGGCTCATTGAAGTTTATTTCCGCTGTGTTTACTTTGAACAATTATATTTGAGCTAGTCCAAGTGACTATGCAAGTTGTAAGACTTTATTTATCTCCTGTGGATCTACGTTGTAGTAAATTTGATACTATTGCTATGATTACTATATTTTGAAATGTGTGTGCTATCAGTGATCCCGGGAATAGCACTATACACAGGTATCTTGCTTTTATTAAAAGGTAGGGTGCTACAGAATGGTATCAGAGCATAGTGTTGCCTGTAGGATCGAGACCCTAGGTTTGGATTAGAAATAGGAAGACCCTAGGATGAAAATTTTGTCAAATCCTATTTCAAAAAAATATTCTTTGTGAACTTCTAGTACTCTTATCTATTCCATCTTCAAAAATGTTTTTTTTCCTCTTACCTTAGATGACCTAACTCATGAAAACCATCAAGGAAGAAGAGGAAGACGAGCAAGTACCATATCCTTTAGCTTGTTAAGGTGTAGTAAAGAGGCGTTAGATGACCCCTTAAATCCTATGTAATCTATTTCGCTCTTATGTATTGTCCTACTAATTGATGTAAGGCAGTACCGTATATCTTAGTCGTATTTTCGAAAACTCGATAAGTTTAAATAAAGTTTGGAATTTCTAGTTTTCAGTGTTTTTGTTTGGTTGTGTGACTTGTTTGTGCATGGGTAGGAAACTTTTGTTCCCTAGATCTGTCTATCTTGTTTCTCATCTATGCTAAAACAACCCCAGATGCCGCCAAGACGTGATCCAACTCAGGAAGCACTGCAACAGATGATGACAGCTCAGGCACAACTCATGCAGATGATGACCCAATTCATCCAAACCACCCAGAACAACAACAACAATCCACCACCGCCACCTCCGCCACCACCACCACCACCACCACCACCCCCAGTGGACAGACTCGCCAGATTTCTGAGACTCCGACCAGCTAAGTTCTCCAGTGCCACTGAACCAATTGTAGCTGATGACTGGCTTCGTTCTGTCAGCAAGGACTTAGTCACCTGTGAGTGCACCGAGGCTGAGAAGATTAGGTTCACCGCTCATCTGCTGGAAGGACCTGCTGCAATGTGGTGGGAGACTTATCAACTTACCCATCCAATAGATGACTTAGACTGGGAAACCTTCAAGGAGGGATTTCGTACTGCCCACATCTCCTCGGGCATTATGAATCTCAAGAGAGATGAATTCCGTAGTCTGAGGCAGGGTGGAAGGACTCTGAAGGAATACATGGATGACTTCTGTGCTTTGGCAAGGTATGCCCCAGAGGACATTGACACTGATGCTAAGAGGAAGGAGAAGTTCCTCAATGGACTTAAGGGAGAGCTGAAGATCCCATTGTCTGTAGCTTATGCACCCAGCTACCAGTCCCTGCTTGATCAAGCCATCACCCTAGACAATAACATCAATAAGGAAGAGAACCGCAAGAGGAAGTTCAGCAAGAACCACACTGAGCCGTTCCACAAGAAGCACCATTCTTCTGAAGGAAGTGGGAGTCACAACTCACATAATCATAACGGTCATTTCAGTAAAGGGAATGGAAACAACTACAACGGCCATAGGCACAATGAAGGATTCAAGGGAGACCATTCCAATAGTCACCCCAATGGTAACAATGGTCATCACAATGGAAACAATGGCCAGCACCATCCCAATTCAGGGGACAATAGGGACTTGTCCAACATCACATGCTACAAGTGTAAGAAGACTGGGCACTTTGCCAAAAGATGCCCCGAGAACAAGCCTGAGGAGGTTACCAAACCTAATCCAGTCCAGAAGGGACAGGCGAACCACCTGTATGTGGAGGAAGTGGTGAATGAACCTAACACTGTGATGGGTATGTCTCCACTCAACTCGTTACAGCATTAGTTTTAATTGATACTGGCACATCGCATTCATTCACATCAATAGTTCGATTTACATCCCAATTGCATATTGGTGATATTAGGCTAAACATCTTAAGGGGGTTAGCCTAGATCAGATACTCAGGGTAAAGGAATACCAGCTCCAATACTATATAGTTCTGTTCAGTGGAGTCACCATAGTGAGGAAGAGGCAGCTTGGGAAGATGAAGAAAATCTTCGAGAATATCACCCACACCTATTTGCTAGCCTTTCCGAAGCCCGAGGACGTGCTTCATCTTAAGGGGGTTAGTCTGTAACATCCCAGGTTTTTCAAAAAAATTAAAAACTTGCATGCATTCATGGCATCTTTGCATTTGCTCATTTACACATAAAATGATAAGCACAAATATGACACAACCATAGTTACATGCCCTAAATGCAAGGATCTTATTTATCTACCATGTTATTTTAAGTCAAACCCTTGTTCTCTGTTGTCTAAAATAAAGCCCTGATTTTTACAAAATTTTAGAAATTGGTTTGACCCTATTTGGGTTCCTAAAACAAAAGTTATGAAGAAAACAGTAAAAAGAAAAAGGAAAAAACGAAAAGAACAAAAAAAAAAGAAAACGGATCGGACCGGCCGAGCTGGGCCAGCCCGACCGCGTGGCCCAGATGGCCCCAAAGCGGCCCGCACCGCACCGCCTCTTCCCCTTTTCTTTTTCCTTTCTCTCACGAGGTGGGACCCACCCGCCGGCCAGGCCCACCGGTCGGCGTCGTCTTCCTCCCTCGTGTCCGCCTGGACTCCTCCCGAGCCCTAGCACGACCGGCCCCACCTCGGCGTCCGTGCCGTGAGGAGCACGCCCGGCCCCCTATAAATACCGCCGCCACCCCCGCCTCCTTTTCCCCCACCCAGCTCCCGCCGCCGCGCCGCCAATCTACGGCGATTGCTCGCCGTAGTGCCGCAACCGCCGCCACCTCTAGCCAAGCTCCGCCGCCGCTCTAGCCCGCCTCTGGCCGCGTCGCTGCCACCAGGAGATCCGCGGTCGCCGCCCCCCGTCGTCTACCTCGCCGAGCTCGGGAGCCCCCGCCGCGCCATCCACGTTCACGCCCGAGCCTCCACGTCGAGACCGCCGCCGCCGCCGTTGACCCCGGTGAGCCCCCTCTCCCTTTTCTTCTCACGCGTTAGATCGCAATCTGGCGGCTCAGATTTGAGCCCCATACCGAACCGTGCGGGCCAATCAGAAGCGCCATGCGTCCCTAGTCAGCGTGCCTGGTCAGATTTGGTCAAATCGTTTTAAAATTCGAATTTAAAAGTCAGATTACGTGTATAACTTGTAAAATCGATATAAAATCGTACACTGGGCCAAATTTTGCAAATTTCATATTTTTGGAAAGCTCTTAACCAGTACAACAACTTTATGCAACAATACTGCATAGGTTTTGTGTTAGATTTTGCGTCATAATTCAAATAGTTAAATTAACTCTTTTACACTACAGAAATTATATAAAATAATCTACCGGGCCAAATTTTATAAATTTGTACTTTCTGGAATCCTCAGATCGTGTACTACAGTATGGTATAGGAGTTGTACAACTTTGATACGTGCACAAACTTGTTTTAATAAAATCTATTCAAATCAGTAATTCAATCATAATTCAAATTCTGTAAATGATTTTCGAGTAATTCCAATTGCTGTGCCTTTGTATTACTGTAACCTATCCAGGGAGTCAAATTCATATTTTTACAACACATAATGCTTGCAGTAGCTAATCAATAAGGTTGTATATGTTAAGTAGATACTCGATTAATGGTTTTTCTAAATTAAATTAAATATCTAGAATACTTTATTAACCTTGCACATATCAGAGAATACATAATGCAACACTTACACACCACCCCTCTTGTGAAGTTAAATTGTTGCATAGCATGCATGCATACATGTCTATGATTGTTCATATCGAATGTTTGTTTATTTGTTGTGATTGTTTGAATAGATTGTGGAGGAGATCAAGGTGGTGCTTGTGATTGCTGTGATTGTGTGGGTTGCTTTGATCAAGGCAAGTGACACTCAAATCCTACTTGTTTTAATTATGCATTAGTGTTTTGAAACTAGTATGCATGGTAGGATTTTGTTTTCAAAAGTAAAGTATTATGCTATGCTTAGCAAACCCTAGTAGTGTGTAGCTACTCTTGAACCCATTGCTAGGATGCTTTAATTTCGCTTTGCAACATCAAATGCCAAATGCTATTTTCGTTATTGGTTGTGAGTGTTTGAAAATTTAAAATTAACAACCTTAATGAAACACCTGGGTGGATTGGTTGATTGGTGGGCGGCTGCTCAGGTCCACGCCCCGAGTGGGCTAAAGTGGTGAATCCCTGAGAGTGCGCAAGTTGTAGAGTGGTCGCTTTTGACTGCACACCTGGTTTTCACCAGGGGATCGTGTGGGGGTTTACTACCTGTGAGGGGTTTTAAGCTTGTGAGTTCCACTTGTGGTTGGCCACCCAGGATTAAAGAGATTACTATGTCGTCCATGTTTTAGTTAGCTTCCAGTGCAGCCTTATGGTATTATGGGCTCTGCCGGGATTAAGTAAGTTGTGAGGGTTCAACTTGTGGCTAGACAGCGGGTGGAGGCGACGGCCAAGGGAACGGGTCTAGTTTGTATGGTTGAATTCTTCTTCTGAAAGATCTTGTCTCATTCTTCTCTTGGGAAGGGTGGGTCGTAAGGTGAAAGTGCACAACCTCTCGAGAGTTAAACCTAAGATCTTAGCCGTGTCCCCGGTTATGGACAATTTGAGCTTCTAGGCAAGGAATGTACGGAAGAATCTCATCATTGTTTTCTGAATGTGTTTAAAATTGAATTAACCTTGAAAAACTCATGGGAGATGTAACCATGTGATTATTCTAAAACCCATGGAGGATTTAACCATGGTGTGATTTCATAATTTCATACAAAGGATTTCAAAATGTTTTGTTTTAAATAAAGTGTAGGATAAAATTGGCTTTATGCAAATTTGCCTAAACTCCACTTGCCAAATATCATGTAGATAGTCATGCCCAAAACTGCCACCATATAAGTGTCATTTGCCAGTACATCATTGTACTGACCTCCATTCGTGGGGCTGCATATTCAAACGTGCAGGTTATTCTGAAGATGGGTACTAGTAGGATCTCGAGTCTACATTCCAACATGTCTGCCTGTGGCGCATGAAGATGATGGAGGCTCATTGAAGTTTATTTCCGCTGTGTTTACTTTGAACAATTATATTTGAGCTAGTCCAAGTGACTATGCAAGTTGTAAGACTTTATTTATCTCCTGTGGATCTACGTTGTAGTAAATTTGATACTATTGCTATG
Source organism: Lolium multiflorum (assembly GCA_030979885.1). Classification (NCBI taxonomy): domain Eukaryota; kingdom Viridiplantae; phylum Streptophyta; class Magnoliopsida; order Poales; family Poaceae; genus Lolium; species Lolium multiflorum. Next base: position 86,531,541 of record CM061752.1, on the reverse strand, counting down.
ATTACTATATTTTGAAATGTGTGTGCTATCAGTGATCCCGGGAATAGCACTATACACAGGTATCCTGCTTTTGTTAAAAGGTAGGGTGTTACAGAATGGTATCAGAGCATAGTGTTGCCTGTAGGATCGAGACCCTAGGTTTGGATTAGAAATAGGAAGACCCTAGGATGAAAATTTTGTCAAATCCTATTTCAAAAAAATATTCTTTGTGAACTTCTAGTACTCTTATCTATTCCATCTTCAAAAATGTTTTTTTTCCTCTTACCTTAGATGACCAAATAAACAAATGGTGAAGAGAAACAACAGAAATATTTTTGGTCTTTTTGTGTTTTAGGAAAGAAACAAAGCAAAAACAAGAGAATGCAAACTAACAGAAACACAGAAAAGCAGGATGGCAGAAATCTGCCAAAACCTGACAGCAGTACAGAAATAGATTTTTACAAAAATCTTCCGTTGCTCAGTTCGAAAAGTGTTCAACTAATGAAGGTTAGATAACAACCTGGGGAACATGCACAAAAATTTTCAACTCAAAATAACGCTCTGGCTGTGCGCACGAATGTTTTTAGTAACAGCCCAGAATCTGTTTTTAGACAGCACTTCCCCAAATATCATCTCCCTCTTATTAGAAATCACTTTAAGAAGCTAAACAAGTATATACAAGTATCCAGCAATTGTAATATGCAAAGAATGAGTGATGCCGGTATACCTCCCCCAAGCTTAGGCTTTTGGCCTAAGTGGAGATCATTCCCACGGTCTCCATGAAGTGGTGTCTCCGTAGTATGACGAGGAAGGATCATGTTCTGGGTATGTGCTGGAAGAAGCACCAGGATACGTGACGGTGTAGTCGTAGGAGGGCTCGGCGTCCTCGGAGTCATGCTGCTGGTGGAAACCTTGTATCTTCAGTTGCTCATCCACCTCCTCCTTAGAGCGCGACCACGGTTTCCTGTGAACACTGAACAAATCGGTTTGCGGCAAAGGGATTTCCCTCTCATCCCCGTCAGCAAATAACATTCTATAGACCATATTATCTAAACTAGAGTCAGTTGTAACAAATTGATGACTCTTCATAGCAGCAATATCAAGCCTTATAGGAGTCAATTTCACATCAGTAGGGTCAAGAGGAAGATCTAGATATGCTAAAATGCGCGATGCAATAATTCCTCCAAAAATAGGCCCCTTGTTAGACAAACGGCGAGCAACAAGAGAACCTAGATGATAAGGTGTCTCTCCAGTGAGTGCAGCAATTAAGAAGGCAAGATGATAACTAGAAATATTACTAGTGTTCTCCCTACCAAGAATGCTAGTAGCAAGGTAATAAGCAAAATACTTAATGGCGGGGAGTTGGATGTTTCTTATCTTGCCACGCTGAATGGTGCGGCAATCATCATTGGTGATTTCTCGATAGAGCTCCAGCAAAGCCTTGGGGTTGTCCTCGATCTTCTTTGCTGTACCTACAGGGGCAATATCCAATGCAGTACAAAAATCCTTCAACTTCATAGTAATAGGATTACCATAGATCCTGAATGCAACTGTCGGGTGATAGTGCTTGTTGTTGAACTTAAAGCTCTCCACAAAGATTTTAGTGAGCATGTGGTATTGCTCCCTCTCATCTCCCATATAGGTGGTTAAGCCCGCCTTACCGACGAGGGTCAAGAAATCATCCAGCAACCCTGCATTACTCAAAAAGTTATAACATGGGAAAGATGAAGCGTTAGGGACTCCATTGTCCTCTTCGGGTTCGAAGCTCGGTGCGATGACGTCTTCATTATAGGATCGCCTGAATCGGGTGGCGGTCCTAGAAGGCCTCCCCATGCTCGTCGTTTCTCTTTCGAACACCTCTCCAAAGTTGTGGTTGTCCATTTTCCTTTTCTGAAATTTTTCAACAATCATTATAAAATTTGATTTCAAGGTATATAATTGAGGGAAACTACTGTAGGAACTTGCTAGAGTACTAAACATGCATGAAAACTAATTTTTACAACTTAGAACCAGCATGCAAGATCACTAAACATGTTACCTACAGCAGCAAAATATTCAATATATACTCAACCAAACAAAATTCTAATTGGATAATCAAAGGAGTCACATACCGGAGAGCAAATGTGCCAAATTTCAGACAGAAATCTGGGCTGAGCAAAGAGATCGAGAAATCTTGAGCTCTTGAGCAGAAACGCGAGTGAGAGAAAGCTGGTGCGAGTTTTTCGGGAGAGAGAATGAGATGGGAGGAAAGATGAGTGAGTGGGGCAAGGAGGGCCCCACACAACAGGTGGCGCCCCTTGTGGCCGCCCGGCCTGTGGGGTGCCACCCTGGGTGCCCCACTGGTCATCCCCAGGTGCTCCCAGGTGCCCCTTCGAAAAATAAGACTAACAGTATAATTTTTGTAAATTTTTGAGAACTTCGAAAAATGCACATTTCTGGGTGTTAAAGTGATTATTACAGCGCAGGAAAAGATTTTGAAATTTCTAATTGACTAAAGAACTTTGCAAAACAAAAGGTGTTACAGCAAGTAAAACAAGTGGAGGAAGAAAGAAATGTTGTTTAGCTCTCTTATGCATTAAAATATACTTGTTAACAAGGTTGATCAAGTCTTGCTACCAAATAAATTTTATATGACATAAGAAGAAATAAACCTCAAATCAATCATGTTACCTTATATTGAATTGATATAGATCCAATCACAAGAGTTTGATATTCTTCTTTAGGCTCATATATAGGACAACCAAATGATCCCACCTTGATAGTTTTCAAATTAAAAATTGTATTAACTCCATACACTTTATCAATCCTCTTGGGAAAATAGACAGTATGTTCCTTATCTTCAACATTGAAAGTAACTTTTCCTTTATTGCAATCAATAACAGCCCTGCAGTATTAAGAAAGGGTCTTCCAAGAATAATAGACATATTATCATCTTTAGGCATTTCCAACACAACAAAATCAGTTAATACTAAGCAATTTTGAGTAACTTGAACAGGAATATCTTCACATACACCAACAAGAACATCAGTAGATTTATCAGCCATTTGCAAAGATATATCAGTTGGTATCAACTTATCTAAATCAAGTCTCTTGTAAAGAGAAAAAGGCATCACACTAACTCCTGCTCCCAAATCACATAGAGCAGTTCTAACATAATTATTCTTGATAGAACAAGGAATAGTCGGTATACCTGGGTCTCCCAGCTTCTTTGGAACTGTTACCCTCCAAAACCCACCGACGGGCAATGGTTAAGCAACACGAAGAGCCGGGAGGCTCCCAAGGCCGCTTAGTGGACCCTGGCACCTCGCGTCGTCCCGCAAATCTTCCAGCCACGTCCTGGCGGTTGCTAGGGCGTGCCACCTGACCTAGACCCGAACAGGAAGGTGTTAGAGTGCTTCGATTGTTCCTGCATGGTAGACACGTAAACATTAAATACGAGCCCTATCGGCTCTCAGGTTTCCCTGTGGATCGGCTCAAGGAGCCGATCGCCCCATGGTTCACGTTGGATTTACAATGACATGGGGATCCTGCTTGATCAAAACAAAGCTAAACCGATCTACGACAGTTTAGGGTTTTCACCGCATAACCGGAACGTCCTACGTGTGATCGGGCCTAGCAGCTACGGAAGGTAATGCAAACTACCCCTACAAGAGGCCTAAAAACCAACATAACATTGATTCCGGAACATCCCTTGCAGGGACGGTAAACAACACCTAACGCACTACCGGATCGTCCGACCCCAGCATAAGGCCTAACTATGCAGATATTAAACTAATCCTTGCGGAGCAAGGAGCAACTATAACGGATCGGATCTACTAAGTAACGAACAAGCAAGATGCTGCCCTTACACCTGGATAGGTGTAAGGGCAGCTAGGTGTCGAGGGACGGCATTGCCACGCAGATATGCACGAGAAAGCATCAATGCAAGCCCCTAAACACCTAATGATAAATAGTACTGCTCGCCATCAACAACGCTTCAGCACGAGCAGTACAAGGTAGACGAATAACGTATACTGCCTAGATCGCGAGATGCGATCTAGGCAGCATGGTGCTTACCCGGAAGAAACCCTCGAAGAAAGGGGTGGCGATGCGCCTGATTTGTGTTTGTTGTGAACGATGATTGTCCTTGTTTTCCGATAACCCTAGATACATATTTATAGTCCAAGAGACTTTCTAATTGAGGCGTGCACCTAACCGTGCACGGGCCAGACTCTATCTGTTAATTCTAAATTACAATGCGATCTACTATATTACAGATACACGGGCAACTTAGCCCAAACTCTTAGCGCAAGGCCGCTTCAAAGATGCTCCACATGTAATCTTCAAAGCCCATCTTCACTTGCGGCCCATCTCCTGATTTGGCCAAAATCGGGTGGTAACACATGCCCCCTGGTTTTGATAATGATAATTGCAAAACCATCTGTCTCCTTCGAAGGGTCATGTCGTGGCAGAACCGTCGCAGTATTCTTCATCATGACGTCTTGCCTTCACAACTTCTGCACGACTTGACGGTTCGGCACCACGTCCTCGGAAAATGCTTAAACATTAAATCGGTATATCCCCTTTTTATTTGGCCACTTCTGTAGTTCCCTTCTTCATCCCCTTCGCACTAGCACTTCCAAAAGCCCTCTCTGCCGCCATGTCTTCTTCTTCCTCCTCATCGGGTCTTTCCACGCAGTCCTCCCCTTCCGCGAGCCGACGCCGGAGTGGAACCCGGAAGAGGCCCATGCGGCCAACATCCGCCGCGCCATCGAGGCCGGGGACGAGCCGAGCCACAACTTCTCCATCTGGTCAGAGGACGACCAGTCCCTGACCGATGGGGAGAGCGTCCTCCGTGGCCTCGTCAATGGGGCAGCGGAGACGGAGAGCGACGATGACGACCTTCCCTGGGAGGGAGTCACCTCCTCCGAGGAGGTGGAAGAGGAGGAGGAGGAGGACGATAGCTCCTCCGACGAGCCGCCAAACGCCACGCCCCTGGCCCGGGAATCTCAGCGACTTCGATAGCGATGACGACGACGCTGATGAAGAAGCGAGGACAATGAAGGTCCTGCCGGCGGCCGCTATAGCAGCGACGACAGCCGGCGGGAGTAGCGCAGACAGCGGCGATGGCGACGAGGGCAGCAGCGGCCCCTAGATAGGGTAGAGCTAGGAGTAGTAGACGGGGCAATGTATCCCCTAGCAATTTCTTTTGAGAGCAATCGGCTCCTTCTATGTAAGAAATCTGGTTATCAATGAAGAAAATTCTCCAATTTGACTTTGTCGATCTCTTCCATATTAGATTAGCCGATTCTCCCCTTTGTTGACGCTCAATGAGCCGATGGTAATGCATCAGCTTTTATAACAAATTGCAAGACAGACCGATCTAATCGCCTTCTCAGATGTTAACTTGCAATCCATGAAATTCAGATCCAAACTTCCAATCGAACGGGTCCAGCGCGCAGCCTTGAGACCCCTAGATCTTTAGACTTCAAAATCATCCGATCGTGATGTTTGTCCTGATGGCAAAACTCCTGAATTAACGCCTCCAGGAAAGCTTCTAAGACCATGGCTGAAATACCTTGACGTCAAAGCTGATACACCTGTATAACAGGTACCATTTGCTCACAACTTCCCTTGTGATGCTCTGTTTCCTTGCAGCGACAAACTGGTCTAGAGCCTGATCAACGATGATGGCTCCTTCTTCAAACTCCTCCTGTCAACCCTGGTGGTTTTCCTCTGCAAGAGCTCGCCACCTTTCAACATGGTTACGATGCAGAGACAGCCGATTTCAACACCATCGGCTCTTCAGAATGAGGAATTTTCAAGGCCAGCTGCCCCCCGAGCCTCTGTCAAGGCGAGAATGAAAGCGCACCAGCCAAATGGGCCATCATCGGCTTCCCAACTGTAGTGCAGCGTCAGCCGATTCTGACCAAATCGGCTTTCAATAGCAGAGAACCTCCAAGGTGAGCTGCCCCCCGAGCCGCTCATCAAAACTGGGCAGGAAAGCTTACGCCCAAGGAGACAGTGCACTAGGACGGCTTTGGAAGGATCAGCAGCTCCCTTGAACTAAGAAGCCTCAAACGTAGTGGCCCTTGAACTCCTCCTAGCTCCCTTCTTGCGCCTTGCTGCTCAGATTGGTCCATCACCTCGGGCAGACTGATGCAGCTTCTGGTGAAGATGTTTGATGAAGTTGTCACCTTGGTCAAGCCCCAGGAGGAAATGTCACAGCCGATTGAATGTTCATTGGCTGTTCTCATGATCCTAACCTGATCCGCATGCTTACGCAGGCGCTGCTGATCTTGAAGATTTGCTAATGGAGCCACCAACCATTCCACTGAGGGACTCCTTCAGTAGAGCCTCGCTGCGTAACTCGATAACTGCTCCATTAGGCTCCTGTTTGTAACAGCCGTATCCCTTGAGTCGATGGCCGTGCATCGGCTTTGAATTCTTAAGTCGATGTCTACGCATCGGCTGTGCTCAAAATTTTTGGATTTTCCATTTTTTACGGCCGATTTGTTTACGTATCGGCCCCCATATTTGAGCTGTTCTGCTGGGCATTTGACATCCACTCCAAGCTCCGTATCCTCGTGTCTTGTCCATCTATGTGCTCCCCGAGCCAATTCTGTCAAGTAATTGATGGTATCGGCTCTTCAGGCATCTTGGATCAATGCTGAACACAGACAAAGGTATGTTGAGGATAGTTTTGGCCGATTGCCAGAATCGGCCTCCTTTTCCGTTGCAATGATTGATGATGGTTTGCAACTTCTTGGATTTCCGCTGTAGCTACGTGGCATGCTGGAGATAAGATCCTTTGCTTTCCCTTTTTTGAGGGCCGATCGCAGGGATCGGCCTTGCCACGTACGTCCAATGTCTTGGACCTGCTACTCTGTTAGGCCGGTGGATAAAACCAGCCTTACCCCATTTTTCGAAGCTTCGATGCGCTCACAACCCTCTAAACTGATTCCAGAGAGCGGCTCTTGGTTATCTGCTTCCCACACGCTCATGGCAGCTAACGATATCTCGATTGAGTCATCCGCCTGAACGACTTCCACTTCATCTCCATCCCATTGTATGATGCATTGGTGCATTGTAGACGGAATGCAACAGTTAGCATGAATCCAGTCCCTTCCTAATAGGACGGCGTAATTGCTTTTGCTGTCGACGATGAAGAACGCGGTAGGTATGGTCTTCCGGCCTACAGTAAGCTCTACATTCAGAACACCTTTCGCTTCTGACGCCTGGCCGTTGAAGTCGCTTAATGTGATGTTGGTCTTGATCAGATCATCGCTGGAATGCCCCAAACGTCGTAGCATGGAATATGGCATTATGTTGACTGCCGCTCCGGTGTCAACCAACATCTTGCTGACAGGCTGCCCATTGATGTAACCCCTCAAGTATAGGGCTTTCAAATGCCTGTAGCTTCTATCTCGTGGCTTCTCAAAGATAACTGGTCGTGGACCGCAGTCGAATTGAGCCACTGAAACTTCCTCGTCGCTTGGAGCGCGAAACTCCGACGGGAGTATAAACACCATGTTTGTGTCAGCCGATGTTCCTACATCGGCATCAGCCGATGCCTGTGCATCGGCTTTCGCCTGTTTTGGGCGCCATACTTTCTTTGGCGGGCGCGCCTTCGCCTCCAATGTTTGCTGAATTTTCACGGCCAGATCGGGCCGTGCTCTTCTCAACGTGTACAGGTACTGTGCCTCGGCTTCTTCCAGGTTTCGCAGCCGCTGCACCCTACGCTTCTGAGAATGGCTGAGTCCATCAGGGCACCACCTTGGTCGGTGATACCTATCTTCTTCTCCATCTGACTCCTCGAAGTCTTCTTCTTGAGATGACTCAGCTCGTTTGTTATGAGGTGGGAGAGGCCCTAGACGCTCGAACACTGAATCTACATTTGTCCTCTTTGCTGTTTGCACTCTGGCAGTTCTCGATTGTTAGCAATCGGCTCATTCCTGAGTCCCAGCAATGTTTGAAGAAGGGACAGTTCCAGTGCTTATCCACGTCGTCTTGCTCCCTCTAGCATGGCGTTCGTACCCGTCGTTGTTCTTGTCGTGCTGACGATACCTCCTGTTTTCTGCATCAGACCGACGATATCTTCCATCGTCTTCGTCGTAGCGCCGACGTCGGTCGTACTGCTGCTCATATTTGTTGAGGAGATGCACGGAGGGTGGGTGCTGATACCGTATGCTTCTCACCTCCTCCTCGGTTAGGTACCGTCTATCATCATCTTGGGGCCGGTCGCGTGGAACGGCCTCTTCTTTATCTTTGCCACGAGAGTGGCTGCTCTCTGCTCTGTCCGCGCTATGGCAGTTCACCAGCCTGGCCATGTTGACACTAAAGGAGAACCCTGGCTCCCTTATGGAGTGGCTGAGATCTACCGTGTTGACGCCATGCGACGGACACGTGTTTCCTTTGAGCTTGATGTTGTGAGAACGGGTTGTCTCAAAGGAGCCGATGAGTTCGGCTTCACAGATGGCCTTCAGCTCATCGTATTTCTTCTTATGATCAGCAGGAAGATCCTCGTATGTGATCTGCTCCTCTGCCATCTCGGATGTCGGTGTTGACGTGGATGTTGCAGAAGATGTCCCACCGGGCGTGCCAGAATGTGTTACCCTCCAAAACCCACCGACGGGCAATGGTTAAGCAACACGAAGAGCCGGGAGGCTCCCAAGGCCGCTTAGTGGACCCTGGCACCTCGCGTCGTCCCGCAAATCTTCCAGCCACGTCCTGGCGGTTGCTAGGGCGTGCCACCTGACCTAGACCCGATCGGAAGGTGTTAGAGTGCTTCGATTGTTCCTGCATGGTAGACACGTAAACATTAAATACGAGCCCTATCGGCTCTCGGGTTTCCCTGTGGATCGGCTCAAGGAGCCGATCGCCCCATGGTTCACGTTGGATTTACAATGACATGGGGATCCTGCTTGATCAAAACAAAGCTAAACCGATCTACGACAGTTTAGGGTTTTCACCGCATAACCGGAACGTCCTACGTGTGATCGGGCCTAGCAGCTACGGAAGGTAATGCAAACTACCCCTACAAGAGGCCTAAAAACCAACATAACGTTGATTCCCGGAACATCCCTTGCAGGGACGGTAAACAACACCTAACGCACTACCGGATCGTCCGACCCCAGCATAAGGCCTAACTATGCAGATATTAAACTAATCCTTGCGGAGCAAGGAGCAACTATAACGGATCGGATCTACTAAGTAACGAACAAGCAAGATGCTGCCCTTACACCTGGATAGGTGTAAGGGCAGCTAGGTGTCGAGGGACGGCATTGCCACGCAGATATGCACGAGAAAGCATCAATGCAAGCCCCTAAACACCTAATGATAAATAGTACTGCTCGCCATCAACAACGCCCAGCACGAGCGGTACAAGAGGTAAACGTATCTGCCTAGATCGCGAGATGCGATCTAGGCAGCATGGTGCTTACCGGAAGAAACCCTCGAAGAAAGGGGTGGCGATGCGCCTGATTTGTGTTTGTTGTGAACGATGATTGTCCTTGTTTTCCGATAACCCTAGATACATATTTATAGTCCAAGGGACTTTCTAATTGAGGCGTGCACCTAACCGTGCACGGGCCAGACTCTATCTCTTAATTCTAAATTACAATGCGATCTACTATATTACAGATACACGGGCAACTTAGCCCAAACTCTTAGCGCAAGGCCGCTTCAAAGATGCTCCACATGTAATCTTCAAAGCCCATCTTCACTTGCGGCCCATCTCCTGATTTGGCCAAAATCGGGTGGTAGCAGGAAAAGGCATTTGCTTTTGAACCCAAGGTTCTCTTTCACTACCATGTTTCTTAGCAATAAAATCTTCTTTAGTGTACTTTTTATTTTTAGCATGCTTTTCAGGTTCTTTTTCAATTACTTCTTTATCAGGAGTATCATTCTTATCATTATCTTCATCATGTTCATTACCACTTTCAGTTTCAGCATCAGAAATAGAAATACTATTAGGATCATTAACAGGTTCAGAGGATTCTACAACAGTTTTATGTTTCTTCTTCTTTTTCTTAGAAGGACTACTAGTTTCTTTAGTTCGTTGAGAATCTTGTTCAATTCTTTTGGGGTGCCCTTCAGGATATAGAGGATCCTGGGTAGAAACACCGCCTCTAGTTGTTACTTCATAAGCATGTTTTTCTTCATGAGTATTTTTTAACAAGTCATTTTGCACTTTATTAAGTTGATCAATTTGAGTTTGAATCATATTAAAATGTTTAACAAGCATCTTAACATCATTGGAGGTTCTCTCCACAATATCATGCAATTTACTAATAGCTTGAGAATTTTCCATCAGATGATTCTCCACTCTCATATTAAAATTATTTTGCTTAACAATATAATTATCAAATTCATCTAAACATTGATCAGGAGGTTTTGAATAAGGGATATCTCCTCTATCAAAGCGTTGAAGAGAATGTACCTCAATTGTGGATGAAGGGGGAATTATCTTACATAGGTCTTCTATAGGAGGCAAATTCTTCACATCTTCAGATTTAATACCTTTCTCCATAAGATATTTCTTGGCTTCCCTCATATCTTCATCATTTAATTCAATCATACCCCTCTTCTTCAATATTGGTGTCGGGGTTGGTTCAGATGTAGACCAATCATCATGATTTTTTCTTATTTTAGCCAATAATTCTTCAGCTTCGTCCGGAGTTCTTTTCCTGAAAACACAATCAGCACAACTATCTAGGTATGCCCTAGACTCAATGGTTAGTCCACTATAAAATATATCAAGTAAATCATGCTTCTCCAAATCATGTCCAGGCCGAGCTCTAATAAGAGAGCAAAATCTTGCCCAAGCTTCAGGCAATTTCTCTCCATCTTCTTGATCAAAACTATAAATTCTCTGCAGAGCAACATGTTGAGCACTAGCGGGAAAGTATTTCCGAAAGAAAACATCAAGCAAACAACTTGGACTATCAATAGAATCAAGAGGCAAATTATTATACCAAATCTTAGCATCATCCTTTAATGAGAAAGGGAAAATCTTAGCAACAAAATAAGTACGCATCTTAACATCATCAGAAAACAAGCTACTTAAAGTAGAAAGCTCATTCATGTGCTCTACAGCACTTTCTTTTTCAGTACCACAAAAAGGTGTTTTCTCAACAATAGATATATGAGATAAATCAAGAGAAAAATCATAATCTTTATCCTTAATATTTATAGGAGATGTGGCAAATTTAGGATCAGGAGACAGTTTATATCTAACAGCATGTTGTGCAATAAGCTTTTTAAGGTTACTTGTACTAGTAGTAGCATTGCATTTATCAATAAAATCATCATCAAGTTCCACATAATCTTCATCAAGATCATCAGTCTCAGGTGAATTAACAGGTGTAACAGTATTTTCATTAGGAGTTTCAGTATTTTCAATTTGTCTAGACCTAGCAATTGTAGCATCTAGAAAAGGACCTAATGAACCAGTATTATCAAGCACAGTAGAAGCATCATCAAAATTATCAGAGGAATTTTCAGATTCAGCAGAAATACCAACACGTGAAGTTTGTGGTGGTGAAACAAGTTGACTTATCACAGATGGTACTCAGAGTGTAGCGGAGGTACCCATGATGGAATTTGCAGCGAACAATATCAATACAAGTGAACTTGCAAATAAAGCTATGCTCCCGGCAACGCCAGAAAATAGTCTTGATGACCCACAAGTATAGGGGATCGCAACAGTCTTCGAGGAAGTATTACCCAATTTATTGATTCGACACAAGGGGAGACAAAGAATAATTGTAAGCCTTAACAGCGGAGTTGTCAATTCAGCTGCACCTGGGAACAGACTTGCTCGCAAGAGTTTATCAGTAGCAACATTTTTATAGCAGTAGGAGTAGTGAAATAACAACAGCAGTGAAATAAAGACAGCAGTAGTGATTATAGTAAACAACAGGATTAAAATACTGCAGACACATGGATGGATGAACGGGCGTTGCATGGATTAGAGAATTCATATAACAATCATGGTAGGGCATTTGCAAATAATAATAAAACGGTATCCAAGTACTAATCAATCCATAGGTATGTGTTCCGTATATAGTCGTACGTGCTCGCAATGAGAAACTTGCACAACATCTTTTGTCCTACCAGCCGGTGGCAGGCCTCTAGGGAAACTACTGTAAATTAAGGTACTCCTTTTAATAGAGTACCGAAGCAAAGCATTAACACTCCGTGAACACATGTGATCCTCACATCACCGCCTCCCCCTCCAGTTGTCCCAATTTCTGTCACTTTGGGGCCTCGGGTTCCGAACAGCAACGTGTGTATACAACTTGCAGGTAAGATCATAAAACAACGCATATCATGATGAAACAATAACATGTTCAGATCTGAGATCATGGCACTCGGGCCCTAGTGACAAGCATTAAGCATAACAAGTTGCAACAATATCATAAAAGTAACATCTACGGATACTAGGCACCATGCCCTAAAAATCTTATGACTATTACATGACCAATCTCATCCAATCCCTACCATCCCCTTCAGCCTACAGCGGGAATTACTCACACATGGATGGGGGAAACATGGCTGGTCGATGGAGAGGCGTCGGAGGTGATGGGGCGATGATCCCCTCCAATTCCCCATCCCGGCGGAGTGCAGAACGGAGTTTGGTCCCGAGACGGAGTTTCGCGACGGTGGCGGCGTACTGGATGGTTTCGCGACTTTGACTTCCCGTCTCGCGTTTTTAGATCGAAACCCTTACGTAGTCCAGAGGGGCGTCGAGGCTGGCCGAGGCGCCCACACGCTAGGGCGGCGCGCCCCCTACGGCCCGCGGCCTGGTGTGGGGGCCTGGGCCCCCCCAGGCCTGCCCTTCTGGCTCCGTGATTCTTCTGGAAAAATAAGCCCTTCGACATAAATTCCGAGGATTTTCCTGAAAGTTGAATTTCTGCACAAAAACGAGACACCAGAGCAATTCTGATGAAAACAGCGTTAGTCCGTGTTAGTTGTATCCAAAATACACAAATTAGAGGCAAAACAATAGCAAAAGTGTTCGGGAAAGTAGATACGTTTTGGACGTATCAGCTGCCCTTCCGCCTATAAAGTCTCTCCGCTTCGAAAACCCTAAAAACATAAGCCACGGGACGAGAAAAGTTACGTAGCCGCCGCCATCGCGAAGTCAAGTTCGGGGGATAGAAGTCTCTGTTCCGGCATGCCGCTGGGACGGGGAATATGCCCCCGGAATCCATCTCCATCGACACCACCGCCATCTTCATCGCGTTGCTGTCTCCCATGATGAGGAGGGAGTAGTTCTCCCTCGAGGCTGAGGGCTCTACCGGTAGCTATGTGGTTAATCTCTCTCTCATGTACCTCAATACAATGATCTCATGAGCTGCCTTACATGATTGAGATCCATATGATAAGCTTTGTATCACTATTAATCTATGTGCTACTCTAGTGATGTTATTAAAGTAGTCTACTCCTCCTTCATGATGTAATGGTGACAGTGTGTGCATCATGTAGTACTTGGTGTAGGTTATGATTGTAATCGATCTCTTGTAGATTATGGAGTTAACTATTACTATGATAGTATTGATGTGATCTATTCCTCCTTTCATAGCTTAAAGGTGACAGTGTGTATGCTATGTTAGTACTCGGTCTAAATTGCAATGATCTATTATGCTCTAAAGGTTACTTAAATATGAACTCCGAATGTTGTGGAGCTTGTTAACTCCGGCTTGAGGGAGCTCTTGTAGCCCTACACAATGAATGGTGTTTGTTATCAAACAAGAGAGTGTATGTAGCACAAGTGAGGAGAAGTTATTTATTTGTTATGTGATCAATGTTGAGAGTGTCCACTAGTGAAAGTATGATCCCTAGGCCTTGTTTCCAAATACTGCAAACATTGCTTGTTTACAGTTTTACTGCACCTTAACTTCCTGCAATATTACCACCATCTATACCACCTGTGTTTTACTATCTCTTCGACGAACTAGTGCACCTATACATCTGACAAGTGTATTAGGTGAGTTGGGGACACAAGAGACTTCTTGTATCTTAATTGCAGGGTTGCTTGAGAGGACTATCTTTGACCTCTACCTCCTGAGTTCGATAAACCTTGGGTGATTCACTTAAGGGAAACTTGCTGCTGTTCTACAAACCTCTGCTCTTGGAGCGCAACACTGTCTACAAGAATAGCGTGAGTAGACATCAAGCTATTTTCTAGCGCCGTTGCCGGGGAGGTAAGGTAAAAGGTATTCACATCCTCCGACTAATAAGCTATTTCCTAGCACTGTTGCCGGTGTGTGAGTGCTCGAAGGTATCTCCTTTAGATTCTGCAATTATATCTTTTTGTTTCTTGTTTATATTTCACTAGTTAGGCTTAATGGAAAACAACAAAAAAATTAGAGATCTTTATAGTATTTATCTTGAGTTAGGACATGAGGTGTTTGAAGAGAAAATTAAAAAACCCATGGAACTTTGTTTGCAAAATAGTTGTAGCAATGTTATTAGCATGAACTCTTTGAACACTATTATTGCTAATGCTATGGAAGAATTTAAGCTTGGGGAAGCTGGTTTTGAGGAGAATGATATTTTTAGTCCCCCAAGCATGGAGGAGAAAATTTACTTTGATGATACTTTGCCTCCCATTTATGATGATTACAATGATGAATATGATATTTTCAGTCCACCTACTATTGAGGAGAAAATTAATTATGATTACAATATGCCTCCTATATATGATGATTATGGTGATGAGAATAATAATGATAGCTATTTTATTGAATTTGCTCCCACTACAATTAATAGTAATGATTATGCTTATGTGGAGAGTAATAATTTTATGCATGTGGCTCATGATAAGAATGTTTCATGTGATAGTTATATTGTTGAGTTTGTCAATGATGCTACTGAAAGTTATTATGAGAGAGGGAAACATGGTTATATGCATCTTAATAATATTAAGTTTCCCCTCTTTATGTTGAGAATTTTGAAGTTACTCGTGTTTTGTCTTCCTATGCTTGTCACTTTGTTCTTCATGAATTTATTTGTGTACAAGATTCCTTTTCATAGGAAGTGGGTTAGGCTTAAATGTGTTTTGAATTTGCTTCTTGATGCTCCTTTTGCTTCATTTTCTATTTTCATGAGAGCATCATTAAAATTATTGAGCCCATCTTAATGGCTATAAAGAAAGCACTTCTTGGGAGATAACCCATGTTTTTTATTTTGCTACTGTTTTGATTGTGTCTTGGAAGTTGTTACTACTGTAGCAACCTCTCCTTATCATGTTATTGTGCCAAGTAAAGTCTCTAATAAAAGGTTGATACTAGATTTGGATTTCTGCGCAGAAACAGATTTGCTGTCTGTCACGAATTCGCGTCCTTCTCTCTGTAGAAGAATCAAAAAATCTGCTAATTTACGGCGTATCAACTCCCCCAAGCTTAGCTTATTGCTTGTCCTCAAGCAATTCAGTTAACAACTGAGTGCGATAAAAGAACTTTCACGAACACATTTGTTCATATGATGTAAATATTCTCATGATATGGCAAGTGCTTAAGCAATTCATAATAAGATACATGCAAATAAAGTCATCTAATAGCTATATCAATCATGAAAGATATACCAACAAACTAATAACAAGCATCATGAAACACTTCCATAAGAAGGATTGCAATGTTCATAGAAAGATATGATAAAGTGGTATCTCGCTTGCCTGTATTTGTTCAGCAAAACATAAATGCCCAGGCACCTCTGAAGTTCATAGAAAGACTAGAAGTAAAATTGTCAAAGATAAAAGCATCAAAGTTATACCACAGCTGATCATATTTTGGGACAAGCATATTATACTAAGAATGACAGTTATGCTCTCAAGAAGGTGCTCAAAGAAAGGATGGTGACTCAACATAAAAGTAAAAGATTGACCCTTCGCAGAGGGAAGCAGGGATTAACATGTGCTAGAGCTTTTCATTTTTTCAAAGACAGAAGTAAATTATTTTGAGAGGTGTTTGTTGTTGTCAACGAATGATAGTGGGTACTCTAACCACCTCGCCAACCATACTCTCAAGAGCGGCTCCCATGAAGGACGTTATCTCTACCAGCAAGGTAGATCATCCCTCTTCTCTTTTGTTTACACATGCATTTTAGTTTCATTATGGATGACACTCCCCCCAACCTTTTCTTACACAAGCCATTGCTATCCTCGGGTGCCTTCCAACATTCACATACCATGGGGGAGTATCTATTTGCAGGTTAAGTTGCTTACTGATGACTCAGAGCAAAACACGTGAAGAGAATTATTAATGAAGGTTAATTAATTGGGGCTGGGAACCCCGTTGCTAGCTCTTTTTGCAAAATTATTGGATAAGCCGATGTGCCACTAGTCCATTGGTGAAAGTCTGTCAGAAGTAAATGACAAGGTTGAAAGATAAAACACCACATACTTCCTCATGAGCTATAAAACATTAACACAAATTGAGAAGTAGTTTGAAGGTTTAAAGGTAGCACATGAGAATTTACTTGGAATGGTTTGAAATGCCATGCATAGGTATTTATGGTGGACACTTTGGAATAACTTGGTTTTCAGGTATTTGGAAGCACGAGCAGCGTTCCCGCTCAGTACAAGTGAAGGCTAGCAATAGACTGGGAAGCGACAATCAAGAGAGCAATAACTGTCATAATCATGCTTGCGACAAAATAAAATTAACGGAGGCATAGAAGTGATACAAGAACTCTGAAGCAAAGTAAATCATCGAGGCTTAATTGACTTTTGTTTAGTCATATGCATGCGTGAGCATGTGCCAAGTCGATTCAAGTGAATTATTCAGAGGAGGATACCACAATGTCATACCTATCTATGAATAAAACAATGCAAGCAAATATTCATGACATGCTACTCATTATTAATAGATTGGAACTAATCATGAGAGATCATGAACTACTAGAATTTCATTAAATGACATATACCTCACATGAACCAACTAAGCATGCTCACATGGATGAGTATATGTACAAAAATGAAAACAAATAGAGTTCATACCAGCCTCTCACCACAGTCAAGTTGTCGTAGATCGTCATTATTGCCTTTCACTTGTGCAGCTTGAATAATAATATGGAATGAAACCAAGCTCCAACCACCGGAGACCGCTGAACTCCCTAATAAACTTTACAAAACCAAAGAAGAACAACAAATATTTTTGGTGTTTTCGGGTTAGAAACAAGAACAAAAGGAAACAAGCAAACAAAGCAAAATCTTTTTGGGTTTTCTCATAGCAAACTAACGATAGCAAATAAGGTAAAATAGGAGCAAAGAACCAAATAAACAAATGGTGAAGAGAAACAACAGAAATATTTTTGGTCTTTTTGTGTTTTAGGAAAGAAACAAAGCAAAAACAAGAGAATGCAAACTAACAGAAACACAGAAAAGCAGGATGGCAGAAATCTGCCAAAACCTGACAGCAATACAGAAATCGATTTTTACAAAAATCTTCCGTTGCTCAGTTCGAAAAGTGTTCAACTAATGAAAGTTAGATAACAACCTGGGGAACATGCACAAAAATTTTCAACTCAAAATAACGCTCTGGCTGTGCGAATTTTTTTAGTAACAGCCCAGAATCTGTTTTTAGACAGCACTTCCCCAAATATCATCTCCCTCTCATTAGAAATCACTTTAAGAAGCTAAACAAGTATATACAAGTATCCAGCAATTGTAATATGCAAAGAATGAGTGATGCCGGTATACCTCCCCCAAGCTTAGGCTTTTGGCCTAGGTGGAGATCATTCCCACGGTCCCTATGAAGTGGTGTCTCCGTAGTATGACGAGGAAGGATCATGTTCTGGGTATGTGCTGGAAGAAGCACCAGGATACGTGACGGTGTAGTCGTAGGAGGGCTCGGCGTCCTCGGAGTCATGCTGCTGGTGGAAACCTTGTATCTTCAGTTGCTCATCCACCTCCTCCTTAGAGCGCGACCACGGTTTCCTGTGAACACTGAACAAATCGGTCTGCGGCAAGGGGATTTCCCTCTCATCCCCGTCAGCAAACAACATTCTATAGACCATATTATCTAAACTAGAGTCAGTTGTAACAAATTGATGACTCTTCATAGCAGCAATATCAAGCCTTATAGGAGTTAATTTCACATCAGTAGGGTCAAGAGGAAGATCTAGATATGCTAAAATGCGCGATGCAATAATTCCTCCAAAAATAGGCCCCTTGTTAGACAAACGGCGAGCAACAAGAGCACCAAGATGATAAGGTGTCTCTCCAGTGAGTGCAACAATTAAGAAAGCAAGATGATAACTAGAAATATTACTAGTGTTCTCCCTACCAAGAATGCTAGTAGCAAGGTAATAAGCAAAATACTTAATGGCGGGGAGTTGGATGTTTCTTATCTTGCCACGCTGAATGGTGCGGCAATCATCATTGGTGATTTCTCGATAGAGCTCCAGCAAAGCCTTGGGGTTGTCCTCGATCTTCTTTGCTGTACCTACAGGGGCAATATCCAATGCAGTACAAAAATCCTTCAACTTCATAGTAATAGGATTACCATAGATCCTGAATGCAACTGTCGGGTGATAGTGCTTGTTGTTGAACTTAAAGCTCTCCACAAAGATTTTAGTGAGCATGTGGTATTGCTCCCTCTCATCTCCCATATAGGTGGTTAAGCCCGCCTTACCGACGAGGGTCAAGAAATCATCCAGCAACCCTGCATTACTCAAAAAGTTATAACATGGGAAAGATGAAGCGTTAGGGACTCCATTGTCCTCTTCGGGTTCGAAGCTCGGTGCGATGACGTCTTCATTATAGGATCGCCTGAATCGGGTGGCGGTCCTAGAAGGCCTCCCCGTGCTCGTCGTCTCTCTTTCGAACACCTCTCCAAAGTTGTGGTTGTCCATTTTCCTTTTCTGAAATTTTTCAACAATCATTATAAAATTTGATTTCAAGGTATATAATTGAGGAAAACTACTATAGGAACTTGCTAGAGTACTAAACATGCATCAAAACTAATTTTTACAACTTAGAACAAGCATGCAAGCTCACTAAACATGTTACCTATAGCAGCAAAATATTCAATATATACTCAACCAAACAAAATTCTAATTGGATAATCAAAGGAGTCACATACCGGAGAGCAAATGTGCCAAATTTCAGACAGAAATCTGGGCTGAGCAAAGAGATCGAGAAATCTTGAGCTCTTGAGCAGAAACGCGAGTGAGAGAAAGCTGGTGCGAGTTTTTTCGGGAGAGAGAGTGAGATGGGAGAAAGAGATGAGTGAGTGGGGCAAGGAGGGCCCCACACAACAGGGTGGCGCGCCCCCCTTGCTGGCCGCGCCGGCCTGTGGGGTGCCACCCTGGGGTGCCCCACTGGTCATCCCCAGGTGCTCCCAGGTGCCCCTTCGAAAAATAAGACTAACAGTATAATTTTTGTAAATTTTTGAGAACTTCGAAAAATGCACATTTCTGGGTGTTAAAGTGATTATTACAGCGCAGGAAAAGATTTTGAAATTTCTAATTGACTAAAGAACTTTGCAAAACAAAAGGTGCTACAACAAGTAAAACAAGTGGAGGAAGAAAGAAATGTTGTTTAGCTCTCTTATGCATTAAAATATACTTGTTAACAAGGTTGATCAAGTCTTGCTACCAAATAAATTTTATATGACATAAGAAGAAATAAACCTCAAATCAATCATGTTACCTTATATTGAATTGATATAGATCCAATCACAAGAGTTTGATATTCTTCTTTAGGCTCATATATAGGACAATCAAATGATCCCACCTTGATAGTTTTCAAATTAAAAATTGTATTAACTCCATATACTTTATCAATCCTCTTGGGAAAATAGACAGTATGTTCCTTATCTTCAACATTGAAAGTAACTTTTCCTTTATTGCAATCAATAACAGCCCCTGCAGTATTAAGAAAGGGTCTTCCAAGAATAATAGACATATTATCATCTTTAGGCATTTCCAACACAACAAAATCAGTTAATATTAAGCAATTTTGAGTAACTTGAACAGGAACATCTTCACATACACCAACAGGAACATCAGTAGATTTATCAGCCATTTGCAAAAATATATCAGTTGGTATCAACTTATCTAAATCAAGTCTCTTGTAAAGAGAAAAAGGCATCACACTAACTCCTGCTCCCAAATCACATAGAGCAGTTCTAACATAATTATTCTTGATAGAACAAGGAATAGTCGGTATACCTGGGTCTCCCAGCTTCTTTGGAACCTTGCCATTGAAAGAGTAATTAGCGAGCATAGTGGAAATCTCCTCATTAGGAATTTTCCTTTTGTTAGAGACAATATCTTTCATGTATTTTGAATAAGGAGGCAATTTAATAGCATCAGTCAAAGGGATTTGCAAAAATAAAGGTTTCATCCAATCACAAAATTTATTATAGTGTTCCTCCTCCTTTGATTTTAGTTTCTTAGCAGGAAAAGGCATTTGCTTTTGAACCCAAGGTTCTCTTTCACTACCATGTTTCTTAGCAATAAAATCTTCTTTAGTGTACTTTTTATTTTTAGCATGCTTTTCAGGTTCTTTTTCAATTTCTTCTTTATCAGGAGTATCATTCTTATCATTATCTTCATCATGTTCATTACCACTTTCAGTTTCAGCATCAGAAATAGAAATACTATTAGGATCATTAACAGGTTCAGAGGATTCTACAACAGTTTTATGTTTCTTCTTCTTTTTCTTAGAAGGACTACTAGTTTCTTTAGTTCGTTGAGAATCTTGTTCAATTCTTTTGGGGTGCCCTTCAGGATATAGAGGATCCTGGGTAGAAACACCGCCTCTAGTTGTTACTTCATAAGCATGTTTTTCTTCATGAGTATTTTTTAACAAGTCATTTTGCACTTTAGTAAGTTGATCAATTTGAGTTTGAATCATATTAAAATGTTTAACAAGCATCTTAACATCATTGGAGGTTCTCTCCACAATATCATGCAATTTACTAATAGCTTGATAATTTTCCATTAGATGATTCTCTACTCTCATATTAAAATTATTTTGCTTAACAATATAATTATCAAATTCATCTAAACATTGATCAGGAGGTTTTGAATAAGGGATATCTCCTCTATCAAAGCGTTGAAGAGAATGTACCTCAATTGTGGATGAAGGGGGAATTATCTTACATAGGTCTTCTATAGGAGGCAAATTCTTCACATCTTCAGATTTAATACCTTTCTCCATAAGAGATTTCTTGGCTTCCCTCATATCTTCATCATTTAATTCAATCATACCCCTCTTCTTCAATATTGGTGTCGGGGTTGGTTCAGGTGTAGACCAATCATCATGATTTTTGCTTATTTTAGCCAATAATTCTTCAGCTTCGTCCGGAGTTCTTTTCCTGAAAACACAATCAGCACAACTATCCAGGTATGCCCTAGACTCAATGGTTAGTCCACTATAAAATATATCAAGTAAATCATGCTTCTCCAAATCATGTCCAGGCCGAGCTCTAATAAGAGAGCAAAATCTTGCCCAAGCTTCAGGCAATTTCTCTCCATCTTCTTGATCAAAACTATAAATTCTCTGCAGAGCAATATGTTGAGCACTAGCGGGAAAGTATTTCCGAAAGAAAACATCAAGCAAACAACTTGGACTATCAATAGAATCAGGAGGCAAATTATTATACCAAATCTTAGCATCATCCTTTAATGAGAAAGGGAAAATCTTAGCAACAAAATAAGTACGCATCTTAACATCATCAGAAAACAAGCTACTTAAAGTAGAAAGCTCATTCATGTGCTCTACAGCACTTTCTTTTTCAGTACCACAAAAAGGTGTTTTCTCAACAATAGATATATGAGATAAATCAAGAGAAAAGTCATAATCTTTATCCTTAATATTTATAGGAGATGTGGCAAATTTAGGATCAGGAGACAGTTTATATCTAACAGCATGTTGTGCAATAAGCTTTTTAAGGTTACTTGTACTAGTAGTAGCATTGCATTTATCAATAAAATCATCATCAAGTTCCACATAATCTTCATCAAGATCATCAGTCTCAGGTGAATTAACAGGTGTAACAGTATTTTCATTAGGAGTTTCAGTATTTTCAATTTGTCTAGACCTAGCAATTGTAGCATCTAGAAAAGGACCTAATGAACCAGTATTATCAAGCACAGTAGAAGCATCATCAAAATTATCAGAGGAATTTTCAGATTCAGCAGAAATACCAACACGTGAAGTTTGTGGTGGTGAAACAAGTTGAAACAAGAGCAGCAGAGGTACTCAGAGTTGTACCTTTTCTTGTAGTGGATGGTAATATGGGGACTTTAGTATCGCGAGGTTTACCCATGATGGAGATTTTGCATCGAACAATATCAATCCAAGTGAACTTGCAAATAAAGCTATGCTCCTGATGACCCACAAGTATAGGGGATCGCAACAGTCTTCGAGGGAAGTATTACCCAATTTATTGATTCGACACAAGGGAGACAAAGAATACTTGTAAGCCTTAACAGCGGAGTTGTCAATTCAGCTGCACCTGGAAACAGACTTGCTCGCAAGAGTTTATCAGTAGCAACAGTTTTATAGCAGTAGGAGTAGTGAAATAACAACAGAAGTGAAATAAAGACAGCATTAGTGATTATAGTAAACAGCAGGATTAAAATACTGCAGACACATGGATGGATGAACGGGCGTTGCATGGATTAGAGAATTCATATAACAATCATGGTAGGGCATTTGCAAATAATAATAAAACGGTATCCAAGTACTAATCAATCCATAGGCATGTGTTCCGTATATAGTCGTACGTGCTCGCAATGAGAAACTTGCACAACATCTTTTGTCCTACCAGCCGGTGGCAGCCGGGCCTCTAGGGAAACTACTGGAAATTAAGGTACTCCTTTTAATAGAGTACCGGAGCAAAGCATTAACACTCCGTGAACACATGTGATCCTCACATCACCGCCTTCCCCTCCGGTTGTCCCAATTTCTGTCACTTTGGGGCCTCGGGTTCCGGACAGCAACGTGTGTATACAACTTGTAGGTAAGATCATAAAACAACGCATATCATGATGAAACAATAACATGTTCAGATCTGAGATCATGGCACTCGGGCCCTAGTGACAAGCATTAAGCATAACAAGTTGCAACAATATCATAAAAGTAACATCTACGGATACTAGGCACCATGCCCTAACAATCTTATGACTATTACATGACCAATCTCATCCAATCCCTACCATCCCCTTCAGCCTACAGCGGGGGAATTACTCACACATGGATGGGGGAAACATGGCTGGTCGATGGAGAGGCGTCGGTGGTGATGGAGGCGATGATCCCCTCCAATTTCCGTCCGGCGGAGTGCCAAAACGGAGTTTCTGGTCCCGAGATGGAGTTTCGCGATGGTGGCGGCGTACTGGATGGTTTGTGGCGGCTTTGACTTCCCGTCTCGCGTTTTTAGATCGAAACCCTTAAGTAGTCCAGAGGGGGGCGGAGGCTGGAGGCGCCCACACGCTAGGGCGGCGTGCCCCCTACGGGCCGCGCCGGCCTAGTGTGGGGGCTGGGCCTCCCAGGCCTGCCCTTCTGGCTCCGTGATTCTTCTGGAAAAATAAGCACTTCGACATAAATTCCGAGGATTTTCCTGAAAGTTCAATTTCTGCACAAAAACGAGACACCAGAGCAATTCTGCTGAAAACAGCGTTAGTCCGTGTTAGTTGTATCCAAAATACACAAATTAGAGGCAAAACAATAGCAAAAGTGTTCGGGAAAGTAGATACGTTTTGGACGTATCAGCTGCCCTTCCGCCTATAAAGTCTCTCCGCTTCGAAAACCCTAAAAACATAAGCCACGGGACGAGAAAAGTTACGCAGCCGCCGCCATCGCGAAGTCAAGTTCGGGGGACAGAAGTCTCTGTTCCGGCATGCCGCCGGGACGGGGAATATGCCCCCGGAATCCATCTCCATCGACACCACCGCCATCTTCATCGCCGTTGCTGTCTCCCATGATGAGGAGGGAGTAGTTCTCCCTCGAGGCTGAGGGCTCTACCGGTAGCTATGTGGTTAATCTCTCTCTCATGTACCTCAATACAATGATCTCATGAGCTGCCTTACATGATTGAGATCCATATGATGAGCTTTGTATCACTATTAATCTATGTGCTACTCTAGTGATGTTATTAAAGTAGTCTATTCCTCCTTCATGATGTAATGGTGACAGTGTGTGCATCATGTAGTACTTGGTGTAGGTTATGATTGTAATCTCTTGTAGATTATGGAGTTAACTATTACTATGATAGTATTGATGTGATCTATTCCTCCTTTCATAGCTTAAAGGTGACAGTGTGTATGCTATGTTAGTACTCGGTCTAAATTGCAATGATCTATTATGCTCTAAAGGTTACTTAAATATGAACTCCGAATGTTGTGGAGCTTGTTAACTCCGGCTTGAGGGAGCTCTTGTAGCCCTACACAATGAATGGTGTTTGTTATCAAACAAGAGAGTGTATGTAGCACAAGTGAGGAGAAGTTATTTATTTGTTATGTGATCAATGTTGAGAGTGTCCACTAGTGAAAGTATGATCCCTAGGCCTTGTTTCCAAATACTGCAAACATCGCTTGTTTACTGTTTTACTGCATCTTTACTTCCTGCAATATTACCACCATCTATACCACCTGTGTTTTACTATCTCTTCGACGAACTAGTGCACCTATACATCTGACAAGTGTATTAGGTGAGTTGGGGACACAAGAGACTTCTTGTATCTTAATTGCAGGGTTGCTTGAGAGGACTATCTTTGACCTCTACCTCCCTGAGTTCGATAAACCTTGGGTGATTCACTTAAGGGAAACTTGCTGTTCTACAAACCTCTGCTCTTGGAGGCCCAACACTTGTCTACAAGAATAGAAGCGTGAGTAGACATCAAGCTATTTTTGGCGCCGTTGGGAGGTAAGGTAAAAGGTATTCACATCCTCCGACTACTAAGCTATTTCCTAGCACTGTTGCCGGTGTGTGAGTGCTCGAAGGTATCTCCTTTAGATTCTGCAATTATATCTTTTTGTTTCTTGTTTTTATTTCACTAGTTAGGCTTAATGGAAAACAACAACAAAATTAGAGATCTTTATAGTATTTATCTTGAGTTAGGACATGAGGTGTTTGAAGAGAAAATTAAAAAACCCATGGAACTTTGTTTGCAAAATAGTTGTAGCAATGTTATTAGCATGAACTCTTTGAACACTATTATTGCTAATGCTATGGAAGAATTTAAGCTTGGGGAAGCTGGTTTTGAGGAGCATGATATTTTTAGTCCCCCAAGCATGGAGGAGAAAATTTACTTTGATGATACTTTGCCTCCCATTTATGATGATTACAATGATGAATATGATATTTTCAGTCCACCTACTATTGAGGAGAAAATTAATTATGATTACAATATGCCTCCTATATATGATGATTATGGTGATGAGAATAATAATGATAGCTATTTTATTGAATTTGCTCCCACTACAATTAATAGTAATGATTATGCTTATGTGGAGAGTAATAATTTTATGCATGTGGCTCATGATAAGAATGTTTCATGTGATAGTTATATTGTTGAGTTTGTCAATGATGCTACTGAAAGTTATTATGAGAGAGGGAAACATGGTTATATGCATCTTAATAATATTAAGTTTCCCCTCTTTATGTTGAGAATTTTGAAGTTACTCGTGTTTTATCTTCCTATGTTTGTCACTTTGTTCTTCATGAATTTATTTGTGTACAAGATTCCTTTTCATAGGAAGTGGGTTAGGCTTAAATGTGTTTTGAATTTGCTTCTTGATGCTCCTTTTGCTTCATTTTCTATTTTCATGAGAGCATCATTAAAATTACTGAGCCCATCTTAATGGCTATAAAGAAAGCACTTCTTGGGAGATAACCCATGTTTTTTTATTTTTTTACTGTTTTGATTGTGTCTTGGAAGTTGTTACTACTGTAGCAACCTCTCCTTATCATGTTATTGTGCCAAGTAAAGTCTCTAATAGAAGGTTGATACTAGATTTGGATTTCTGCGCAGAAACAGATTTGCTGTCTGTCACGAATTCGCGTCCTTCTCTCTGTAGAAGAATCAAAAAAATCTGCTAATTTACGTGCGTGATCCTCAGATATGTACGCAACTTTCATTAGTTTTGAGTTTTTCCATCTGATCAAGTTAAGTGCCTCAGAAAAATTCGTCTTTACGGACTGTTCTGTTTTGACAGATTCTGCCTTTTTATTTCGCATTGCCTCTTTTGCTATGTTGAATGGATTTCTTTGTTCCATTAACTTTCAGTAGCTTTGGGCAATGTCCAGAAGTGTTAAGAATGATTGTGTCCTCTCTGAACATGTGAATTTTGATTATGCACTAACCCTCTAATGAGTTTGCTTTAAGTTTGGTGTGGAGGAAGTTTTCAAGGGTCAAGAGAAGAGGATGATACAATATGATCAATAAGAGTGAAAAGTCTAAGCTTGGGGATGCCCCCGTGGTTCATCCCTGCATATTTTAAGAAGACTCAAGCATCTAAGCTTGGGGATGCCCAAGGCATCCCTTCTTCATCGACAACTTATCAGGTCACTTCTAGTGAAACTATATTTTTATTCCATCACATCTTATGTTCTTTACTTGGAGCGTTTGTTTGTTTTTGTTTTTGTTTGAATAAATTTGGATCCCACCATCCTTGTATTGGAGATATACACGCTCCGCTTTTTCATATTGAACACTTGTGTTCTTAGTTATGCTTTAATGTTCATGGCGAAGGCTGAAAATTGCTTCGTTAATTGCTATTTGGTTGGAATCAGAAAATGCTTCATATGGTTTTTAATAATTTGATACTTGGCAATTGTTTTGAGCTCTCATAGATCATGTTTAAGCTCTTGCATCGTGTAGTTTAAATCTATTAGTGGAGAACTACTGTAGAGCTTGTTGAAATTTGGTTTGCATTGATTGGTCTCTCTAAGGTCTAGATATTTTCTGGTAAAAGTGTTTAAACAACAAGACAGAGTAGAGTCTTATAATGCTTGCAATATGTTCTTGTGTAAGTTTTTCTGTACCTATTCATACTTGTGTTTGCTTCAAACAACCTTGCTAGCCAAAGCCTTGTACTGAGAGGAAATGCTTCTCGTGCATCCAAACACCTTGAGCCAAAACCCATGCCATTTGTGTCCACCATATCTACCTACTATGTGGTATTTTTCTGCCATTCCAAAGTAAATTACTTGAGTGCTACCTTTAAAATTTCATTCCTTTGTCTTTGCAATATATAGCTCATGGGAAAATAGCTTAAAATCTATTGTGGTGATGAATATGTAGCTATGTATCTTAGTTCTTATAAGTTGCTTGTTGAGCGGTAACCATGTTTCTGGGGACGCCATCAACTTTTTACACCTTTGTTGAATATCATGTGAGTTGCTATGAATGTTCGTCTTGTCTGAAGTAAGGGTGATTTATCATGATCAAATGGTTTGAGTATGCATATTGTTAGAGAAGAACATTGGGCCGCTAACCAAAGCCATGTATCATGGTGGAAGTTTTCAGTTTGGACATTCATCCTCAATCTCTTATGAGAATATTATCTGTTGTTGAATGCTTATGCATTAAAGAGGAGTCCATTATCTGTTTTCTATGTTGTCCCGGTATGGATGTCCTAAGTTGAGATCTATCAAAAACGAGAAATCAAATGCGATCTATCTCCTTGGACCTTTGTACAGGGGCATAGAGGTACCCCTTTGTGACACTTGGTTGAAACATATGTTATGCAATGATAATCCATGTAAATCCAAGCTAATTAGGACAAGGTGCGGGCACTATTGGTATTCGATGCATGAGGCTTGCAACTTGTAGGAAGTTTTATGCATAACACATATGAATTATTACTACCGTTGACAAAATTGTTTCTATGTTTTCAAAATAAAAGCTCTAGCACAAAAATAGTAATCCATGCTTCCCTCTGCGAAGGGCCTTTCTTTTACTTTATGTTGAGTCAGTTTACCCACTTCTTTCTATCTTAGAAGCAAACACTTGTGTCAACTGTGTTCATTGATTCTTACATGTTTACTTATTGCACTTGTTATATTGCTTTATGTTGATAACTATCCATGAGATATACATGTTACAAGTTGAAAGCAATTGCTGAAACTTATATCTTCCTTTGTGTTGCTTCAAAACTTTCTACTAAGAATTTATTGCTTTATGAGTTAACTCCTATGCAAGTCTTATTGATACTTGTCTTGAAAGTACTATTCATGAAAAGTCTTTGCTATATGATTCAGTTGTTTAGTCATTGTCTTTACCATTGCTTCGAATCACTTCATTCATCTCATATGCTTTACAATAATGTTGATCAAGATTATGTTGGTAGCATGTCACTTCAGAAATTATTCTTTTTATCGTTTACCTACTAGAGGGAGAGTAGGAACTAAGCTTGGGGATGCTTGATAAGTCTCCAATGTATCTATAATTTCTGATGTTCCATGCTAGTTTTATGACAATACCTACATGTTTTGTTCACACTTTAAATCCTCTTTATGCATTTTCTGGAACTAACCTATTAACAAGATGCCGAAGTGCTAGTTCCTGTTTTTTGCTGTTTTTGGTTCCAGAAATACTACACATGAAATATTCTCGGAATTGGACGAAACAAAAGCCCAAGACCTTATTTTCCATGGAAGCTTCCAGAGATCCAGAGAGGGACCGAGAGGGAGCCACAGGGGCCCACCCCCATGGCGGCGCGGCCAAGGGGGGAGGCGCGCCAGCCTATGGGGGGGCCACCCCTGGCTCCTCCGAGGCTACCCTTCCGCCTATAAAGTCTCTCCGCTTCGAAAACCCTAAAAACATAAGCCACAGGACGAGAAAAGTTACGCAGCCGCCGCCATCGCGAAGTGAAGTTCGGGGGACATAAGTCTCTGTTCCGGCACGCCGCCGGACGGGGAATATGTCCCCGGAATCCATCTCCATCGACACCACCGCCATCTTCATCGCCGTTGCTGTCTCCCATGATGAGGAGGGAGTAGTTCTCCCTCGAGGCTGAGAGCTCTACCGGTAGCTATGTGGTTAATCTCTCTCTCATGTAGCTATGTGAGTAGACATCAACCGCTGATAAGTTGCGCCCGCGTTTTTTCGTCCGAAAGTCATAACGTTGTAACAATAAACGCCGTGCGGAGTTATGAACGCGGTCAACTCTTGATCTTCTTTATTGAGTTTGATCTAAATATATCCTGAATACGCATCGAGGAAGGAGAGACGATCGCAGCCTGTTGTGGAGTCGACTATTTTGTCGATGCGAGGCAACGGAAAGTGATCCTTTGGGCAATGCTTGTTGAGGCTTGTGTAATCGATACACATGCGAAGAGCTGTCGTATCTTTCTTTAGCACCATGACTGGGTTAGTGACACGGGATTAACTTGTCAATGCCTACAAGTTGTAGACTAGGGTTTTGTTGGAAGTAGAGGTCAAGTAGATCTCGAGGGTTTCAGCCGGAAAAGTACTCGACTGCTAGAAAACTAGGGTTATGTTGACAATGAATCGATCCTCTCTTTGTCCCTCGACTCCCCCTTATATAGGAGGCGGAGCCGAGGGTTTCGTGATGTACAAGTTACAAAGTCCGGGAGACTCTTTGAGTTCGTCCCGTAATAGTTACAAGTCATTATTCCTAATACAACTCTATATTTCCAAACTATTTCGTAACTGGGCTTCTGGGCTTCATAAACTTCGGGCCGTGGGCCTTGAATAAACCCCAGGTACCATCTTCGGTAGGCCCATTGGGGATGCCTATGTCAGTTAGCTACCCACTCCACTTCCTTTTGTTCCCGAATAAATTCAGCATTGCGGAGCCGATTAACTTCTTCGCCGATAGCTTTTCTTTTTGGTTCTGAGAAGCAACGTAACGTCTGCTGTACAGGTTTAGCTTTGGGGTCAACATTGAGGGCGTGCTCAGCGAGTTCCCTGGGAATACCTGGCATGTCGGATGGTTCCCATGCAAATATTTCCCAGTGCTCACGGAGGAACTCGATGAGCGCGCCTTCCTATGCGACGGCAAGATCTGCCGACGTGTTGACTGTTTTCTTCGGGTCAGAGGGGTGCACTTGCTTTTATTTGCCTCCTTTGCGACGTCAAATTCATCGGATTTTACGTTCCGATTATCGGTTGGAGGCTGTGTGCGATCTGTAACAATGCCGAGTGCATTGAGCTCTTCCTTAATGCCAAACTTTGAGGCGATCTTCTGGAAATCCCTCGATTATCAGAACGAGAAAAACTTCCGTGAACGGTTATTGCTGTCCCGTTATTGCCTGGTCTTCAGCTTCAAGTAAGCATAATGAGGTACGGCCATGAATTTGGCAAACGCTGGCCTGCCGTTCCTAATCGACCACTTCGAATTCAAGTTTCTCTTTCCTGAAGTTTCTAGGTGTGCCAAAAACTACATCCAGCAATATTTTGCCAAGGGGATAAGCGGGTCGGGTCGAGATGATGCCATGGAAGCCTATATTAGATTCTTTTAGCATATCAACCGTTAAACCCATTGCCTTCATTGTGCTTCCGAACAGCAGGTTCAGGCCGCTTCCTCCATCCATGAATACCTTGCTCATATTGTAACCTCCAATCTGCACCTCGAGAACTAGAGCAGTGTGACCAGGTCTAGGAACGGCCGTCGGGTGATCCGCCTTGCTAAACAATATGCTTTGGTCTGACCAGTCGATATACTCGGGAACCCCGGCCATAGTAACCTCTGCGTACTTCACCTCTCACAAGAAGTTCTTAGCTTCCCTCTTTGAAAAGCTAGTTTTATAGATCATGTTGACTTGTCCTTGAGATGCTGGATATACTTTGTTTGGTACATACACATCTCCTTCTTCCGGCACGTACTGTTGCGGTGGGTGACTATAAGCTGCCACCCTTTTTTCTGCCGAATGGGCTTTTCCTGCTACCTTATCCCTGAGGTCATCGCAAAAGCTCTAGACTTCGAGGAACTGCCAACAATTTCTAAGCAGATGGGTGGATTTTTCGAGGTTATCCTTTGGGTCGATATAAGAGTGCAGGTAACACGGTGCTTCAAGTTGCTCCGTGGCCGATAAATAAGGTGTGCGAAGGCGGTTCTTGCTTGATTGCATATTGTAACATCCTCGTTCATATTGTCGATGGCGGCTCGCAGCTCGCTCCTCTTCTTCACGGCGTGAATCCCTTCGTCTCTTCCTTTGCTCCTCTCTGCTAACCGAAACTGCGCTTCGGCTACTCTACCATTACTCCAGGCAAGACTGCCAAAGCTGCTGGTGGTGCGATGTCATCAGGAACCGAAGTTCTTGGGCTTGGAGCGTTTGAACTAGGAAGTCGAAGAAACCCTCTGGAGTCGATGATGAAGTGAACACCACTGAAGGTTGTATCCATGTTGCCGCGTGGCTCCGAAGAGATTGGATGCAAGGCCTCAGCGCGGTGTGAACTTGAAGGATCCGCAAGGAACCGAGTTTCTTGGATTTGGCGGCGTTGGCGATTCCAGCACGAACGCCGTAGATGTGACCGGAACTACCGATGACATGCCTTTTGCCGACAAGCTTCCCACAGACGGCGCCAATTGTCGAGGGTACTCCCCGGCAATGCCCTCCTTATGGGTCTTAGGGTAGATGGAATCCTGTAGGCTGACACGAGACATCGGTTATCAAACAAGCGGGGAGAGCGATTTACCCAGGTTCGGGGCCCTCATTGAGGTAAAACCCTTACGTCCTGCCTGTCTGATCTTGATTGCTGAAAATATCGGTTACAATGGGGTGCCAAAGGTTTCGACTATGATCTCACCGAGAGACTAAGTTCTACGATGACCTAGCTCTAGACTTACGATGGTTATGGCTGTTATGATTGTGTGTTCTGATGCGCGTGATGTACACGTCCGTTGGGAACCCCAAGAGGAAGGTTTGATGCGCACAGCAGCAAGTTTTCCCTCAGAAAGAAACCAAGGTTATCGAACCAGTAGGAGCCAAGAAGCACGTGAAGGTTGTTGGTGGAGGAGTGTAGTGCGGCGCAACACCAGTGAAACCGGCGCCAACGTGGAACCTGCACAACACAATCAAGATACTTTGCCCCAACGTAACAGTGAGGTTGTCAATCTCACCGGCTTGCTGAAAACAAAGGATTAAGCGTATCGAGTGGAAGATGGTGTTTGTTTGCAAAGAACAGTAAGAACAATAATTGCAGTAGAATGTATTCAGATGTAAAAGAATGGACCGGGGTCCACAGTTCACTAGTGGTGTCTCTCCAATAAGATAACTAACATGCTGGGTGAACAAATTACAGTTGTGCAATTCACAAATAAAGATTCAATACATATCAATGATTATTACAATAAGATTTAATCAGGGCATTACGACAAAGTACATAGACCGCTATCCAGCATGCATCTATGCCTAAATAATCCACCTTCGGGTTAGCATCCGCACCCCCTCCAGTATTAAGTTGTAAACAACAGATAATTACATTAAGTATGGTGCGTAATGTAATCAACACAAATATCCTTAGACAAAGCATCGATGTTTTATCCCTAGTAGCAACAGCACATCCACAACCTTAGAACTTTCTGTCACTGTCCCAGATTAAATGGAGGCATGAACCCACTATCAAGCATAAATACTCCCTCTTGGAGTTACAAGTATCAACTTGGCCAGAGCCTCTACTAGCAACGGAGAGCATGCAAGAACATAAACAACACATATATGATAGATTGATAATCAACTTGACATAATATTCTAGATTCATCGGATCCCACCAAACACAACATGTAGCATTACAAATAGATGATCTTGATCATGTTAGCCAGCTCACAAGATCTAAACAATGATAGCACAAGCGGAGAAGACAACCATCTAGCTACTGCTATGGACCCATAGTCCAAGGATGAACTACTCACGCATCAATCCGGAGGCGGGCATGATGATGTAGAGCCCCTCCGGTGATGATTCCCCTCTCCGGCAGGGTGCCGGAGGCGATCTCCTGAATCCCCCGAGATGGGATTGGCGGCGGCGGCATCTTTGGAAGGTTTTCAATATCGTGGCTCTCGGTATAGAGGGTTTCGCGACGAAGGCTTTAAGTAGGCGGAAGGGCGTAGTCGGAGGGGTCACGGGGGCCCCACACGCTAGGGCCGCGCGGGCCCCCCTAGGCCGCGCCGCCTAGTGTGGCGGCGCCCGTGCCCCACTTCCTTCCCCCTCGGTCTTCGGAAGCTTCGTGGAAAAATAGGACCCACAGGCGTTGATTTCGTCCAATTACGAGAATATTTCCTTTGTAGGATTTCTGAAACCAAAAACAGCAGAAAAAACTGGCACTTCGGCATCTTGTAGGTTAGTCCGGAAAATGTATAATAATGATGTAAAGTGTGTATAAAACATTCAAGTATTTTCATAAAAGTATGGAACATAAGAAATTATAGATACGTTTGAGACGTATCAAGCATCCCCAAGCTTAGTTCCTACTGCCCTCGAGTAGGTAAACGATAACACAAATAATTTCTGAAGTGACATGCTACCAACATAACCTTGATCAACATTATTGTAAAGCATATGAGATGGATGGAGTGATCTAAAGCAAAAGATTGCTAACAAAAGATAATGACTAAACAAATGAATCATATAGCAAAACTTTTCATGAATAGTACTTTCAAGACAAGCATCAACAAGACTCGCATAAGAGCTAACTCATAAGCAATAAATTCAAAGTAGAATGCATTGAAGCAACACAAAGGATGATTAAGTTTCAGCAATTGCTTTCAACTTGTAATATGTATATCTCATGGATATTTGTCAACATAGAGTAATATAACAAGTGTTTGCTTCTAAGATAGAAAGAAATGGGTAGACTGACTCAACATAAAGTAAAAGAATGGCCCTTCGCAGAGGGAAGCATGGATTACTATTTTTGTGCTAGAGCTTTTGTTTTGAAAACATAGAAACAATTTTGTCAACGGTAGTAATAATTCATATGTGCTATGCATAATACTTCCTACAAGTTGCAAGTCTCATGCATAGAGTACTAATAGTGCTCGCACCTTGTCCTAATCAGCTCGGATAACACGGATTATCATTGCATGACATATGTTTCAACCAAGTGTCACAAAGGGGTACCTCTATGCCGCCTGTACAAAGGTCTAAGGAGAAAGCACGCATTGGATTTGTCGCTTTTGATTATTCTCAACTTAGATATCCATACCGGGGCAACATAGACAACAGATAATGGAGTCCTCTTTTAATGCTTAAGCATTCAACAACAGATAATATTCTCATAAGAGATTGAGGTTGTATGTCCAAACTGAAAACTTCCACCATGATACATGGCTTCGGTTAGCTGCCCAATGTTCTTCTCTAACACATGCATACTCAATCCATTTGATCATGAACATGCATAGCATCTCACATTATATCCAACAAAGGTAAAAAGTTGATGGCGTCCCCAGAAACATGGTTACCGCTCAACAAGCAACTTATAAGAACTAAGACACATAACTACATATTCATCATCACAATAGTTTTTAAGCTATTTGTCCCATGAGCTATATATTGCAAAGATAAAGGAATGAAATTTTAAAGGTAGCACTCAAGTAATTTACTTTGGAATGGCAGAAAAATACCACATAGTAGGTAGATATGGTGGACACAAATGGCATGGGTTTTGGCTCAAGGTGTTTGGATGCACGAGAAGCATTTCCTCTCGGTACAAGGTTTGGGCTAGCAAGGTTGTTTGAAGCAAACACAAGTATGAACAGGTACAGCAAAACTTACACAAGAACATATTGCAAGCATT
The DNA here is from genome assembly GCA_030979885.1 of Lolium multiflorum. Lineage (NCBI taxonomy): Eukaryota > Viridiplantae > Streptophyta > Magnoliopsida > Poales > Poaceae > Lolium > Lolium multiflorum. Next base: position 86,496,859 of record CM061752.1, on the reverse strand, counting down.
ATAAGACTCTACACTGTCTTCCTTGTTGTTCAAACACTTTACCAGAAAATATCTAGACTTAGAGAGACCAATCATGCAAACCAAATTTTAACAAGCTCTACGGTAGTTCTCCATTAGTAGATTAAACTACATGATGCAAGAGCTTAAACATGATCTATGAGAGCTCAAAACAATTGCCCAGTTATTCCAAACCATATGAAGCATTTTCTGATTCCAACCAAATAGCAATCAATGAAGCAATTTCAGCCTTCGCCATGAACATTAAAGCACAATTAAGAACACAAGTGTTCCATATGAAAAAGCGGAGCGTAATATCTCCAATATAAGGATGGTGGGATCCAACTTTATTCAAACCATAAACAAAAATAAAAGCAAACCGATGCTCCAAGTAAAGAACATAAGATGTGATGGAATAAAAATATAGTTTCACTAGAAGTGACCTGATAAGTTGTCGATGAAGAAGGGGATGCCTTGGGCATCCCCAAGCTTAGATGCTTGAGTCTTCTTAAAATATGCAGGGATGAACCACGGGGGCATCCCCAAGCTTAACCTTTCACTCTTCTTGATCATAGTATATCATCCTCTTCTCTTGACCCTTGAAAACTTCCTCCACCAAACTTCAAGCAAACTCATTAGAGGGTTAGTGCATAATCAAAAATTCATATATTCAGAGGTGACATAATCATTCTTAACACTTCTGGACATTGCACAAAGCTTCTGAAAGTTAATGGAACAAAGAAACTCATTCAACATAGCAAAAGCGGCAATGCGAAATAAAAGGCAGAATCTGTCAAAAGCAGAACAGTCAGTAAAGAACGAATTTTGCAGGGGCACTTAACTTGCTCAAACGGAAAAACTCAAAACTAATGAAAGTTGCATACATATCTGAGGATCACGCACGTAAATTGTCAGATTTTGTTGATTTTTACAGAGAGTTCTGCAGATTCGTGACAGGACAGCAATTCTGTTTCTGCGCATCAATCCAAATCTAGCATCAACTTTACCATAGAGACTTTAGTTGGCACAAAAACATGATATGGAGAGGTTGCTACAGTAGTAAACAACTTCCAAGACTCAACAATACAGTCAATAAAATGAAACTTGGGTTATCTCCCAAGAAGTGCTTTTCTTTAACGCCTTTCAGCTAGGCGCAGAAAGTGCAAATCAAGTATTTTCAAGAGATGAAGCATGGACATCATAATTTGTTCTAATAATAGAATCAAAGGCAACTTCATTCTCTTTCTAGGGAAGTGTTCCATACCTTTCTTGAGAGGAAATTGATACTTAATATTACCTTCCTTCATATCAATAATAGCACCAACAGTTCGAAGAAAAGGTCTTCCGAACACAATAGGACAAGGTGCATTGCATTCAATATCCAAGACAACAAAATAAACGGGGACAAGGTTATTGTTAACCGTAATGCAAACATTATCAATCCTCCCCAAAGGTTTCTTTTTAACATTATCAGCAAGATTAACATCCAAATAACAATTTTTCAATGGTGGCAAGTCAAGCATATCATAAATTTTCTTAGGCATAACAGAAATACTTGCACCAAGATCACATAAAGCATTACATTCAAAATCATTGAATTTCATCTTAATGATGGGCTCCCAACCATCTTCTAATTTCCTAGGAATAGAAGCTTCAAGTTTTAATTTCTCTTCCCTAGCTTTAATGAGAGCATTTGTAATATGTTTTGTAAAGGCTAAATTTATAGCACTAGCATTAGGACTTCTAGCAAGTTTTTGTAAGAACTTTATAACTTCAGTAATATGACAATCATCAAAGTCTAAACCATTATGTTCTACAGCAATGGAATCATTGGCCCAATATTTTATTTCAGCAATTTTACGCTTTGCACTAGGAGTAGAAACATTGCCAACACCAATTATTTTACCATTGATAGTAGGAGGTGTAGCAACATGTGTAGAATCATCATTACTAGTGGTGGTAATAGTCCAAACTTTAGCTACATTATTTTCTTTAGCAAGTTTTTCTTTTTCTTCTCTATCCCACCTAGCATGCAATTCAGCCAACATTCTAATATTATCATTAATTCGAACTTGGATGGAATTTGTTTTAGCAAACCTAGCATCTTTAACTTCCTCAGGCATAACTTTAAGTTTTAAAAGATCAACATCAAGAGCAAGACTATCAACCTTAGAAGCAAGAACATCAATTTTACCAAGCTTTTCTTCAACAGTTTTATTAAAAGCAGTTTGTGTGCTAATAAATTCTTTAAGCATGACTTCAAGACCAGAGGGTACACTCTTATTATTGTTGTAAGAATTACCATAAGAATTACCATAACCACTACCATTATTAGAAGGATATGGCCTATAGTTGTTGTTACCATAATTATTCCTATAAGCATTGTTGTTGAAATTATTACTCTTAATGAAATTCACATCAATATTTTCTTCTTGAGCAACCAATGAAGCTAAAGGAACATTATTAGGATCAATATGAGATCTACCATTTGCAAGCATAGACATAATAGCATCAATCTTATCACCCAAAGAAGAGGTTTCTTCAACAGAATTTACCTTCTTACCTTGAGGAGTTCTTTCAGTGTGCCATTCAGAGTAATTGATCATCATATCATCAAGAAGCTTAGTCGCGGCGCCCAAGGTGATGGACATAAAAGTACCTCCAGCAGCTGAATCCAATAGGTTCCTCGAGGAAAAATTCAATCCTGCATAAAAGGTTTGGATGATCATCCAAGTAGTCAGTCCATGGGTAGGGCAATTCTTCACCAAAGATTTCATTCTCTCCCACGCTTGAGCAACATGTTCATTATCAAATTGTTTAAAATTCATAATGCTACTTCTCAAAGATATAATCTTAGCAGGAGGATAATATTTACCAATAAAAGCATCTTTACATTTAGTCCATGAATCAATACTATTTTTAGGCAAAGAAAGCAACCAATCTTTAGCTCTTCCTCTTAATGAGAAAGGAAACAATTTCAGTTTTATAATATCACCATCTATATCTTTATACCTTTGCATTTCACAAAGTTCAACAAAATTATTAAGATGGGCAGCAGCATCATCAGTACTAACACCAGAAAATTGCTCTCTCATAACTAGATTCAGTAAAGCAGGTTTAATTTCATAGAATTCTGCTGTAGTAGCAGGTGGAGCAATAGGAGTACTTATAAAATCATTATTATTTGTGCTAGTGAAATCACACAACTTAGTATTTTCAGGAGTACCCATTGTAGCAATTAAAAGTAAACTAAGCAAGTAGAATAAAGACAAGTAACTAATTTTTTTGTGTTTTTGATATAGAGCTAGTAAATAAGACAGAAAGTAAAGAAACTAATTTTTTTGTGTTTTTAATATGAAGCAAACAAGATAGTAAATAAAGTAAAGTAAAGCAAGACAAAAACAAAGTAAAGAGATTGGATGTGGAGACTCCTTGACGTGTCTTGATCTCCCCGGCAACGGCCCCGGAAAAAGAGCTGATGCGCGTGATGTACACGTCCGTTGGGAACCCCAAGAGGAAGGTGTGATGCGCACATCACAAGTTTTCCCTCGAAAGAAACCAAGGTTATCGAACCAGTAGGATCCAAGAAGCACGTGAAGGTTGTTGGTGGAGGAGTGTAGTGCGGCGCAACACCGGTGAAACCACGTGGAACCTGCACAACACAATCAAGATACTTTGCCCCAACGTAACAGTGAGGTTGTCAATCTCACCGGCTTGCTGAAAATAAAGGATTAAGCATATCGAGTGGAAGATGGTGTTTGTTTGCAAAGAATAGTAAGAACAATAATTGCAGTAGAATGTATTCAGATGTAAAAGAATGGACCGAGGTCCACAGTTCACTAGTGGTGTCTCTCCAATAATATAACTAACATGCTGGGTGAACAAATTACAGGTGTGCAATTGACAAATAAAGATTCAATACATATCAATGATGATTACTATGAGATTTAATCAGGCATTACGACAAAGTACATAGACCGCTATCTGCATGCATCTATGCCTAAATAATCCACCTTCGGGTTAGCATCCGCACCCCCTCCGGTATTAAGTTGTAAACAACAGATAATTGCATTAAGTATGGTGCGTAATGTAATCAACACAAATATCCTTAGACAAAGCATCGATGTTTTATCCCTAGTAGCAACAACACATCCACAACCTTAGAACTTTTTGTCTGTCCCAGATTAAATGGAGGCATGAACCCACTATCGAGCATAAATACTCCCTCTTGGAGTTACAAGTATCAACTTGGCCGGAGCCTCTACTAGCAACGAAGAGCATGCAAGAACATAAACAACACATATATGATAGATTGATAATCAACTTGACATAGTATTCTAGATTCATCGGATCCCACCAAACACAACATGTAGCATTACAAATAGATGATCTTGATCATGTTAGGCAGCTTACAAGATCTAAACAATGATAGCACAAGCGGAGAAGACAACCATCTAGCTACTGCTATGGACCCATAGTCCAAGGATGAACTACTCACGCATCAATCCGGAGGCGGGCATGATGATGTAGAGCCCTCCGGTGATGATTCCCCTCTCCGGCAGGGTGCCGGAGGCGATCTCCTGAATCCCCGAGATGGGATTGGCGGCGGCGTCTCTGGAAGGTTTTCGTATCGTGGCTCTCGGTACGAGGGTTTCGCGACGAAGGCTTTAAGTAGGCGGAAGGGCGAGTCGGAGGGGTCACGGGGGCCCACACGCTAGGTCGCGCGGCCCCCCTAGGCGCCGCCCTAGTGTGGCGGCGCCCCGTGGCCCACTTCCTTTCCCCCTCGGTCTTCTGGAAGCTTCGTGGAAAAATAGGACCCTGGGCGTTGATTTCGTCCAATTCCGAGAATATTTCCTTTGTAGGATTTCTGAAACCAAAAACAGCAGAAAACAGAACTGGCGCTTCGGCATCTTGTTAATAGGTTAGTGCCGGAAAATGTATAATAATGATGTAAAGTGTGTATAAAACATTCAAGTATTGTCATAAAAGTAGCATGGAACATAAGAAATTATAGATACGTTTGAGACGTATCATGTTCCTCGGCAGCCCCTCTCCTGGCCCTTATATTGGGAGCCAGGTCTCGAGAGGTCTGTCCGGGTACGACTAGGTTACAAAGAGTCCTAGGTCTAAACTTACCTTGTACTCTTCGTCTTCTTGCCTTGTCCTTCAAGAATCCTTCTTTGAAACCGACGTAGCCACCTTCAGTAAATAGGCAAAGAGTGGATGAGGTTGTTTCTTCGAAGAAGTCAACAACATACAACCCGCTCTCCACATATCCAACAAAGGCTACACGGAGTGTCTTGCTCCACAAGAGGACCACCATATGTTCATCGAAAAAGGTACAAAGACCCATGCGTGCAATTTGATGAACGGAAAGTAAATTGTAACCAAGGGTCTCGACAAGGAGGACATTCACAAGTGAGATGTCGGGTGTTACCACCACCTTGCCAAGACCCAATACCTTAGAGCTTGTGTTGTCGCCATATGAAACGGTAGAATGAGATGGCTCGAGGTCGACAACAATATTCTTGCTTCCGGTCATATGACTTGTGGCTCCACTATCAACCACCCATTTAGCACCACCGGAAGCATAGTCCTACAAGGAATCAAGTCTTGGATTTAGGTACCCATTTTTCAATGGGTCCTAACATGTTAGTAACAAGGGGTTTGGGAACCCAAATAGTCCAATCAACATTGTCCTCATAAGGACCAATAAAGCGAGCACGAATATGTCCATAGTAATCAACAAAAAGAACATGAGAAGGGTTGTTAGAGCCGGCGAAACCCTTCGAGGTGGAGTTGGGTACTCCATCCCTTCTTGAGCTAGCATCGCTCTCCTCAAGGTTGATCTCCATGTTCTCCTTGTTCTTCTTCTTCTCTTTCTCTTTGGCTTGGTAGCCACTCCTCCTTCATTGCAAGAGCCCTCTTTGGCTCCATCTTTCTTCAAGGACTCCTTCCAAGTACTTGGCTTGAACTTGGAGTCTATCAATCTTGGCCTTCAAATGATTGACTTCATCTTCATGCTCCCGGAAAGGATGAGTGATATCAAACACTTCGACCTCCTTCTCCTTGTTCACCCGGAAATGCTCTTCAATGCATCTTCTTGGAGAGAGTTCATCTTCAAGAGCAAGCGCTTGTGCCTCTCCAATGTGGCGGTATCATCTTCATGATTGCAACAAGCTTGGTCCTTGCTCAAGGGGAAGTACTCCTTCAAGGGTTCCTCTTGCATGACATTGATCTCCATGAGCTTGGCCTTGCTCCTCTTCAAGGTGGCAATTTCTTCCTCATGATCACAACAAGTAACCTTCTCTTTGCTCATGTGGAGGCACTCCATCAAGGACTCTTCTTGCATGCCACTCAAACTCCAAGAGCTTGGCCTTGGTCTTCTCAAGAGTGGCAATTTCTTCTTCATGATTGCAACATGGGTCTTCTCCTTGCACAAGCGATAGTACTCATCCAAGGCTTCTTCTTGGAGGGTGCATCCAAGAGCATTGCATTATGCTTCTCAAGGAGCAACTTGATCAACAAGCTCATGACAACAAGAGTTAGGCACTTCAACTTCTTTCTCCTTGCGAGCTTCCCCTTGAGGTTGATCACTTGACTTAGAGAGAATTGCAAACTTACTATCCAAGGATTTGTAGTCCTTGGTGAGGGTTTCCAAATTCTCAAGTAAACTTGGTGGTCAACATCAAGAGAAAGCTTCTCCTTTTGAGCACACCCACCAAGGCGAGAGCATTATCTCGATCCTTGGTGAGTTGGGAGATAATAGCATTGTTAGAGACTTCAAGATTGATAACACTTGCTTCAAGAGACATGCGTAGATTTTGCTCCTCCTCATGAGCTTGAGTGAGAGAGACAATCTCATTTGCCGCCTCTATCTCAAGCCTCTCCTTCTCCTCTATAAGGTCTTGTGCCGCACCAAGTTGGCTCAAGAGAGCCCCAACATGAGTCTTGGTATCCCCTTGCATGTTAGTGAGAAAAGCATCCAAACCCACAACCTCACGCTTAATAGCAAGGCTAGTGGCATCATCAATAGTTAAAGCATTAGATGAATATGTAGGTTTGGAAGGTGATACGTCTCCAACGTACCTATAATTTCTGACGTTCCATGCTTGTTTTATGACAATACTTACATGTTTTGCTTGCACTTTATAATGTTTTTATGCATTTTCCGGAACTAACCTATTAACAAGATGCCACGGTGCCAGTTCCTTTCTGTTTTGGTTCCAGAAAGGCTGTTCGGGCAATATTCTCGGATTCGAAATCAACGCCAAAGATCTTATTTTTCCCGGAAGGCTCCAGAACAGAAGGAGTCGGAGAAGAGCAGGGGGCCCCCACACCATAGGGCCGCGCGGGCAGACCCTGGCGCGCCGGCCTATGGGGAGGCCACCCTGTCGACCCTCTGCCGCCTCTTCGCCTATTTAGCCCTTTCGACCTAAAAAACAGTACCACTTGACGAAACTCGAGAAAGACTCCGGGCGCGCCACCATGTGAAACTCCAATTCGGGGACGAACTCTCACATTAGGCACCCTGCGGGACGGGGAAATGCCCACGGAAGCCATCTCCATCGGCCACCGCCTCCATCATGCTCAGTGAGTAATTCCCCCGCTGTAGGCTGAAGGGGATGGTAGGGATTGGATGAGATTGGTCATGTAATAGTCATAAGATTGTTAGGGCATAGTGCCTAGTATCCGTAGATGTCACTTTTATGATATTGTTGCAACTTGTTATGCTTAATGCTTGTCACTAGGGCCCGAGTGCCATGATCTCAGATCTGAACATGTTATTGATTCATGAAGATATTCGTTGTTTATGATCTTACCTGCAAGTTGTATACACATGTCGCTGTCCGGAACCAATGGCCCCGAAGTGACAGAATCGGGACAACCGGAGGGGATGGTAGTGATGTGAGGATCACATGTGTTCACGGAGTGTTAATGCTTTGCTCCGGTACTCTATTAAAGGAGTACCTTAATTTCCAGTAGTTTCCCTAGAGGCCCGGCTGCCACCGGCTGGTAGGACAAAAGATGTTGTGCAAGTTTCTCATTACGAGCACGTACGACTCTATATGGAACACATGCATATTGATTGATTAGTACTTGGATACCGTTTTATTATTATCTGCAAATGCCCTGCTTTGATTGTTATATGAGTTTCTCTCATCCATGCAACGCCCGTTAATCCGTTCTTGTGCCTACAGTATTTTAATCCTGCTGTTTACTATAATCACTACTGCTGTCTTTATTTCACCGTTGTTATTTTACTATTCCTCTTTGCTATAAAACTGTTACCTTGATAAACTCTTGCGAGCAGTCTGTTTCCAGTGCGCTGAATTGACAACTCTCTTTGTTAAGGCTTACAAGTATTCTTTGTCTCCCCTTGTGTCGAATCAATAAATTGGGTAATACTTCCCTTGAAGACTGTTGCGATCCCCTATACTTGTGGGTCATCAAGACTATTTTCTGGCGCCGTTGCCGGGGAGGCATAGCTCTACTCATAAGTTCACCTGGGGAGTACACTCTACCTCTCTCCCTGCTTTTATTTTATTTTGTCTTGCTAGTTTATTTCTGTCTAGTTTATTTGTGCTTAGTTTATTTCTGTCTAGTTTTATTTTGCTTAGTTTACTTTTGTTTAGTTTCTTTTTGTCTTGTTTTATTTTCCCTATATACCCGAAAATCCATAAAAATTTGAAAAATCTAAAAATTAAAAACTGCTGTTATGGGAGAACCTACAACCTACTTGGAGCTTATAGAATGTTATAATAATTATAGAGAATCAAGAACTGGTAAAATAATGAGTGCTATGATAGAAAAATTGAATACAATTGCTGAAATCTTGCTTGAACGCCATAATATAAACTGTTGCTCTCAACAGGATACTAAACATCTTAAATTTCAATGTGGCTTTAGTGAGGAATTTTTAATTAAGAACTATAATCGGAATTGCTATATTCATTATGGGTTCGAAGAGGTAGAACAATTTGTCTTATTTATGGGAGCCTCCGAGATAGAATCCTTCATGGTTGAGAATTATGAAACTTGTGTTGTTTGTAAGGGCCTTAAAGATTATGTCTCTACTATCCTTAATTCTTGCATAGAATGCTACAGTAGGAATCCTTATATCCTTGATTATAAAGAGAGACACATTAATGCACAAGAATGCACTCACAATTTGCAGGAACCGGTGGAAGAAGAAATTGATGAACTTGAAAGCTCATTGGATGAAAAAGAAGAAGAGAGCGACGAACAAAAGGAGGAAGAATGGATTAGCTACCCATGTCAACCTTCTAATGAGAGTAACTCTTTATCTCTTACACTATTTGATTGTCCTCCATGCTTACCGGAAGAGGTTGAATGTTATGTTCCTGTGGATTCTCTTGAAATATTACCTATGAGTAAAACTTGTGAGAATAATTATGCTACTGTTATATATGATAATCCATGCTACTTTGATAAATCTTATGATAATGCTTTGTTTGTGCCTGATGTCGAAATGCATGGTACTAAAGAATTTTGCTTGGCAAATGTTTATGATAAAGCTCTAGATGATGGTCCTATGTTACTTGATAATATTAATTGTACTACTAATGAAAATGGGATTGGAAAAGTATTGACTTTATTTAAGAGTCCCATATCTCTTGAGATTGATCGATCACCTTGTTATATTATTGATAAAAGTGAGTTTGGAAGTTTTGATCCTACTATATTTGAGCTTGATAAAAATTATGTGTTTGGAAATCATGAAAAGTATGCTGCATGTGATAGTTATATTGTTGAGTTTGTTCATGAAGCTACTGAAAATTATTATGAGAGAGGAAAATATGGTAGTAGAAATTTTCATGGTACTAATACACCTCTCTATGTGCTGAAATTTTTGAAGCTACACTTGTTCTATCTTCCTTTGCTTGTTACTTTGCTCTTCATGAACTTGTTTATTTACAAGATTCCTTTTCATAGGAAGCATGTTAGGCTTAAATGTGTTTTTAATTTGCCTCTTGATGCTCTCTTTTGCTTCAAATACTATTTCTTGCGAGTGCATCATTAAAACTGCTGAGCCCATCTTAATGGCTATAAAGAAAGAACTTCTTGGGAGATAACCCATGTGTTATTTTGCTACAGTACTTTGTTTTATATTTGTGTCTTGGAAGTTGTTTACTACTTTAGCAACCTCTCCTTATCTTAGTTTTGTGTTTTGTTGTGCCAAGTGAAGCCTCTAATCGAAGGTTGATACTAGATTTGGATTTCTGCGCAGAAACAGATTTCTATCTGTCACGAATCTGGGCTTATTTCTCTGTAGGAAACTCAGAAAAATCTGCCAATTTACGTGCGTGATCCTCAGATATGTACGCAACTTTCATTAGTTTTGAGTTTTCTGATTTGAGCAACGGAAGTACCATTTTAAAATTCGTGTTTACTGGCTGTTCTGTTTTGGCAGATTCTGTCTCTGTTTTTTGCATTGTCTCTTGTGGACTTTAAGTGAGGCTTTCTAGACGTGGAGAGCTGTAGCTAATGTTTTATTGAGTTCTTGCAATGTGTCACTACAGGACCAAGGTGGATTCAAGTTTTTTGAGTACTAACCCCTCTAATGAAGTTTATGAGAAGTTTGGTGTGAAGGAAGTTTTCAAGGGTCAAGAGAGGGGATGATATATGATCAAGAATAGTGAAAAGTCTAAGCTTGGGGATGCCCCCGTGGTTCATCCGTGCATATTTCAAGAAGACTCAAGCGTCTAAGCTTGGGGATGCCCAAGGCATCCCCTTCTTCATCAACTTATCAGGTTTCTTCTATTGAAACTATATTTTTATTCGGTCACATCTTATGTGCTTTACTTGGAGCGTCTGTGTGTTTTTATTTTTGTTTGTGTTTGAATAAAGATGGATCCTAGCAATCCTTGTTTGTGAGAGAGACACGCTCCGCTTTTTCATATGAACACTTGTTCTTCGTTTTACTTTTAATGTTCAATGATAAAAGTTGGAAGCTATTGCACTTATTTATATTTGGTTGAAAACAGAAAATGCCTCATCATGTCTTGGATAATCTGACACTTGGCAATTGTTTTGAGCTCTCAAGTAGATCATGATTAAGTTTTTTTTCATGTAGTCTAAGCCTATTAGTGGAGAACTACTGTAGAGCTTGCTGAAATTGGTTTGCATAATTGATCTCTCTTAAGGTCTAGATATTTTCTGGTAAAAGTATTTGAGCAACAAGGAAGACAGTGTAGAGTATTATAATGCTTGCGATATGTTCTTATGTAAGTTTTGCTGTACCGGTTCATACTTGTGTTTGCTTCAAACAACCTTGCTAGCCTAAGCCTTGTATCGAGAGGGAATACTTCTCGTGCATCCAAAACCTTGAGCCAAAACCTATGCCATCTGTGTCCACCATACCTACCTACTATGTGGTATTTTCTGCCATTCCAAAGTAAATTGCTTGAGTGCTACCTTTAAACAATTCAAAATTTATTACCTCTGATTTGTGTCAATGTTTTATAGCTCATGAGGAAGTATGTGGTGTTTATCTTTCAATCTTGTTGGGCAACTTTCACCAATGGACTAGTGGCTTCATCCGCTTATCCAATAATTTTGCAAAAGAGCTGGCAATGGGATTCCCAGTCCCAAATTAATTAACAAAAATAGACACTCCTCCATGGTATGTGATTGTTGGACGGCACCCGAGGATTTGGTTAGCCATGGCTTGTGTAAGCAAAGGTGGGGAGGAGTGTCATCATAATAAAACTAAAATAAAAGGGCACTCCTTCATGGTATGAGATTGTTGGCAGGCACCCGAGGATTCGGTTAGCCATGGTTTGTGAAAGAAAGGTTGGAAGGAGTGCCACCCAAAAATAAAAATAATTCATGGGAGCCGCTCTTGAAGGTTTGTCTAGCAAGGGGTTAGAGTGCCCACTACCATTCGTTGACAACAACAAACACCTCTCAAAACTTTACTTTTATGCTCTCTTTATGTTTTCAAAACCAAAGCTCTAGCACAAATATAGCAATCGATGCTTTCCTCTTTGAAGGGCCATTCTTTTACTTTATGTTGAGTCAGTTTACCTACTTCCTTCCATCTTAGAAGCAAACACTTGTGTCAACTGTGCATTGATTCTTACATACTTGCTTATTTGCATTCATCATATTACTTTGTGTTGACAATTATCCATGAGATATGCATGTTGAAAGTTGAAAGCAACTGCTGAAACTTAAATCTTCCTTTGTGTTGCTTCGATGCCTTTACTTTGAATCTATTGCTTTATGAGTTAACTCTTGTGCAAGGCTTTTGATGCTTGTCTTGAAAGTACTATTCATGAAAAGTTTTGCTATATGTTATCTATTTGTTAGCAACTATAGATCATTGCCTTGAGTCACTTCATTCATTTCATATGCTTTGTAATAGTATGATCAAGGTTATGTAAGTAGCATGTCACTACAGAAATTACTCTTTTTATCGTTTACCTACTCGAGGGCGAGCAGGAACTAAGCTTGGGGATGCTTGATACGTCTCCAACGTACCTATAATTTCTGACGTTCCATGCTTGTTTTATGACAATACTTACATGTTTTGCTTGCACTTTATAATGTTTTTATGCATTTTCCGAACTAACCTATTAACAAGATGCCACGGTGCCAGTTCCTGTTTTCTTGTTTTTGGTTCCAGAAAGGCTGTTCGGGCAATATTCTCGGAATTCGACGAAATCAACGCCAAAGATCTTATTTTTCCCGGAAGGCTCCGAACAGGGGAGTCGGAGAAGAGCCGGGGGCCCCCACACCATAGGGCCGTGCGGGCCAGACCCGGCCGCGCCGGCCTATGGGAGGCCACCCTGTCGACCCTCTGCGCCGCCTCTTCGCCTATTTAGCCCATTTCGACCTAAAAACACAGTACCACTTGACGAAACTCCAGAAAGACTCCGGGGGCGCCGCCACCATCGCGAAACTCAATTCGGGGACGAACTCTGTTCCGGCACCCTGGGGACGGGGAAGTGCCCGGAAGCCATCTCCATCGACGCCACCGCCTCCATCATGCTCCGTGAGTAATTCCCCCGCTGTAGGCTGAAGGGGATGGTAGGGATTGGATGAGATTGGTCATGTAATAGTCATAAGATTGTTAGGGCATAGTGCCTAGTATCCGTAGATGTCACTTTTATGTTATGCTTAATGCTTGTCACTAGGGCCCGAGTGCCATGATCTTAGATCTGAACATGTTATTGATTCATGAAGATATTCGTTGTTTATGATCTTACATGCAAGTTGTATACACATGTCGCTGTCCGGAACCAATGGCCCCGAAGTGACAGAAATCGGGACAACCGGAGGGGATGGTAGTGATGTGAGGATCACATGTGTTCACGGAGTGTTAATGCTTTGCTCCGGTACTCTATTAAAAGGAGTACCTTAATTTCCAGTAGTTTCCCTAGAGGCCCGGCTGCCACCGGCTGGTAGGACAAAAGATGTTGTGCAAGTTTCTCATTGCGAGCACGTACGACTATATATGGAACACATGCCTATTGATTGATTAGTACTTGGATACCGTTTTATTATTATCTGCAAATGCCCCTGCTTTGATTGTTATATGAGTTTCTCTCATCCATGCAACGCCCGTTAATCCGTCCCTGTGCCTACAGTATTTTAATCCTGCTGTTTACTATAATCACTACTACTGTCTTTATTTCACCGCTGCTGTTATTTCACTATTCCTACTGCTATAAAACTGTTACTACGATAAACTCTTGCGAGCAAGTCTGTTTCAGTGCAGCTGAATTGACAACTCCGCGGTTAAGGCTTACAAGTATTCTTTGTCTCCCCTTGTGTCGAATCAATAAATTGGGTAATACTTCCCTCGAAGACTGTTGCGATCCCCTATACTTGTGGGTCATCAGAAGGGGATGCTACCTCTGATGATACCTTTTCCATAAGGCAACGGGAGTGGTTGGTGACGAGGTTCTAGTTTGGAGAGTCGAAGAGGGAGTTGAAGGAAGTGGAAATGGCGATGGCGGCCACTCCCTCGTCCTCCTTGTTCGAGATCTTATCATCATGTTCTCCACCTTCATCGGAGGAATACTCCTCACGGATGATGAATGCTTTAGGCTTCTTGGTGAAGGAGACCTTGGTGTCACCGGGCTTGGAGGAGAACTTGGAGAATCCCTTGGAGAAGGACTTGAACTTGTCCTTGCGGACGAGCCTTCCACCATTGTCTTCCCTTCTCTCAAAGATACAATCCGCAGAAGTTACTTCTCTCGCGTAATTGTAGCAAGTCCTCCCGTTTACCCTTCCCTTGGGATCTTGGAAAAACTGGAGAGTCACGAGGTGAGTATCTTGAGCTTCCTCTTGGCCTTGAGCTTCTAGTATTGTTCCCATCCCAAAAGTTCTTGGCGGCGAGCGCCATGTACTCATGGTATTTCATATTGAGATCATCTGGACCCCACTCAATGGGATCCTCATAACTTTCACTTGCTTCATGATCCTTGATCCTCAACGCGAGGTTGGGCTTGTGGATGTTGTGAGCACAGGCAACGAGATCCTCCGCATTCTTCTTGGAGATGTCCAAAGCGATGACTTCGCTAAGGACCTCATCAGATGTCATGGAGCGGAAGGAGGCATTTTGGCGGATGGCCGTCAACTTGACTTCCTCATAAGGGAGGAGAGCGTTGTAGAATTTTCTCTTGATCCAATGGTCATCCACAAAATTCGCTCCAAGATCTTGCATTTTCATGGCAAGAGCGATGAGGCGATGGTACATCTCTTCGGGAGATTTTCCTTCAATAATTATGAAGTTGTCGGCCATGTTGTTGACTTCATCGAAACGAGAGCTTTGTATGCTCTCATTTCCGAGGAAGAGCTTGTCAAGTTTGTCCCATGCTTCTTTGGTGGTCTTGAGGGAACGGATGTGAGCGTGGTCCTTGGGTGTGACGGCCATGTGGATCATGTGGATAGCGGTGGCGTTGAGTTGGTCATCCACCACATCCCTTCTTGTCAAGTTTCTTGGATCTCGTGGTGAGTAACCTTCCTCAATGATGCGCCATATCTCGGTGGAAGCGCTGCCTGATACGTCTCCAACGTATCGATAATTTCTTATGTTCCATGCTACTTTATTGATGATACCTACATGTTTTATGCACATTATATGTCGTATTTATGCATTTTGGAACTAACCTATTAACGAGATGCAGAAGAGCCGATTCTTTGTTTTTTTGCTGTTTTTGGTTTTAGAAATCCTAGAAAGGAAATATTCTCGGAATTGGACGAAATCTTCGCCCAGGGTCCTATTTTTGCACGGAGCTTCCAGAAGACCGAAGAGATAACGAAGTGGGGCGACGAGCGCGCCACCATAGGCCGCGCGGCCAGAGGGGGCCGCGCCGCCCTATGGTGTGGGCCCTCTGACCTACCCTTCCGCCTGCCAAAGCCTCCGTCGCGAGCCCCGGTACAGGAGCCACGATACGGAAAACCTTCAGCGAGAGACGCCCGCCGCGTCCCATCTCGGGGGATTCTGGAGGTCGCCCTCCGGCACCCTGCCGGAGAGGGGATTCATCTCCCGGAGGACTCTTCATCGCCATGATCGCCTCCGGGGTGATGAGTGAGTAGTTCACCCCTGGACCATGGGTCCATAGCAGTAGCTAGATGGTCGTCTTCTCCTTGTTGTGCTTCATTGTTGGATCTTGTGAGCTGCCTAACATGATCAAGATCATCTATATGTAATACTATATGTTGTGTTTGTCGGGATCCGATGGATAGAGAATACTATGTTATGGTGATTATCAATCTATTGTTTATGTGTTGTTTATGATCTTGCATGCTCTCCGTTATTAGTAGAGGCTCTGGCCAAGTTTTTACTCTTAACTCCAAGAGGGAGTATTTATGCTCGATAGTGGGTTCATGCCTTCATTGACACCTGGGACAGTGACAGAAAGTTCTAAGGTTGTGATGTGTTGTTGCCACTAGGGATAAAACATTGATTCTATGTCTAAGGATGTAGTTGTCGATTACATTACGCACCATACTTAATGCAATTTTCTGTTGCTTTGCAACTTAATACTGAATGGGGTTCGGATGATAACCTGAAGGTGGACTTTTTAGGCATAGATGCAGTTGGATGGCGGTCTATGTACTTTGTCGTAATGCCCGGATTAAATCTCACTATATTTATCATATCATGTACATGCATTGTTATGCCCTTCTCTATTTGTCAATTGCCCTGTAATTTGTTCACCCAACATGCTTTTATCTTATGGGAGAGACACCTCTAGTGGAACTGTGGACCCCGGTCCTATTCTTTACATCTCATACAATCTCTGCAATACTTGTTTTCTTGTTTTCTTGCAAACAATCATCTTCCACGATACGCTTAATCCTTTGTTACAGCAAGCCGGTGAGATTGACAACCTCACTGTTTCGTTGGGGCAAAGTACTTTGGTTTTGTTGTGCAGATTCCACGTTGGTGCCGGAATCCCTGTTGTTGCGCCGCATCACATTTCGCCACCATCAACCTTCAACGTGCTTCTTGGCTCCTCCTGGTTCGATTAAACCTTGGTTTCTTTCTGAGGGAAAACTTGCTACAAAGCATCATACCTTCCTCTTGGGGTTAATAACGTTGAGTTCAAAAATTAAAGCGAAGAGATTATTTTTTCAAAAATATTAGATTCATAGTTTAAGAACAGGATACTAAATATGGGAATTGGACTTCCGGCATAATCACTTGGTGGTGGCAATGTCGACTGATTCTAGGCGTGGACGAATCATTTCATTTGATGAAGTGTCGGTTTCCCCAAGCTCATCCTCCTGAGGGACTTTGGTGTAACATCCCAAATTTTAAAACAAAGAGAAAATGAATTTCCCTATTTCCAAAAATGAGAACCAACAAAAACTTTTATTAAATGAGGTACTATGCATAGTGATCATGCTTGATCCTTGTGTTATTGCCATGATGATTGCTTAAGGCTTACCAAATGTTCCAAAACCCTAAACCTCACTTTTTTTTTTCACCATCCAAGAATAAAACAAAGAAAAAAAATTAAAAGAAATAAAAGAAAAGGCCTATCTAAGCCTATGGTTATAATTGCAAATAATAAACTAGACCATGTTCTATCTTGTTCGATGATTTGAAAAAACATCAAAAAACCCAACCTATCACTTACCAACTCACTCCAATGTGAAACAAAAAGAAATTAAAATTATACATAGAGGCATATGTGGCACATAGCCATAATGACAAATTTTGACCTATACCTTACCCAAATGGTTTGAAACCTTTACCAAACTCAATCTAACACCTCAATAAGCACTAAAACCATGCCTTAATTGAAGCAAAGAAAAGAAAAGAAAGAAAATAAGAGAAAAATGCAATTCATCACATACATGTGCTTATGGCCATTTGCAAAACTTTGATCTAGGCCAATTTGGTTTGTGCCATTGGTTGGAGAATGTTACTAAACACTTAAGAACACTTTTTGAATCAAAGAAACTCAAATCAAATCAAATTTGAATTCAAACCAGATCGATAATGGTCAAATGTGCCATTTAACAACATACCCACTTTGAGCTCTAGTATTAAGAGATTTATAACCTAAATATTCTCAAGTCTTTGCACCTCATCCAAGACCTCATCAAAGTGAACAACTTGGTCAAAGTCAACCTTGCTGGTTCAAAGTCAAACTCCCAATATAAGCATGCCAAGATGCCACTTTGAAATACCTTCTAGATTACCCAAATATTTAGAATTTTCACAAATCAATTCCAAAACAAACCAATGCCACCATTTGATGCCAAACATTATTTAGAACCCATCCATACAGAAAGTTGGCCAAAATTCAACACACATGAGACCATTGCATAAGATACAATTATTTACATAGAGTAAAACTAGGGTACAACCACTATTCCACCAACTAAGTACCTCTCACCTTCTCTCTCTTGAGCTCATCTATAGTGCATTATACCTCTCACTACCCACCATGACCTCACCTAGTAATGCATGGTCACCATCCCACCAAAACCATGCCCAAATTCTTGCATGTGCCATATACATGTTGGACTTATTTTAATTTTACAAATTCTAGTCCTCTCATTTATGCTAACCTTGTCAAAACATCCTTGCCTCACCTCACTTTACCAAGCCATGATCTCAGAGACAAAGAAAATACCCACCAACCATCAAGAACATGACCATGCCGAGCCCAAAGTCACCACCATACCAGCTCCTTCTCCTTATCAATCCAGGCCAAGACACCATGTCCTGGAGACTCAGCATTCACTGCTGATGGTGCTAGACAAGGTACAGGAGCCAAGAGAGGAGCGATAAGCACTAGAACACGGGACTCCCGGGCACGCCATGCCACGCCGGAGCGCGCGCGGCGGCACCACAGACGCGCACGGACACCACGTCGTCGGCCAACCCCGTTGACCGCGCTCTCTCCCTGCTTCAGAGGACCTCCATGACCTCGAAAGCAGCAGAGACACGCTCATTAAGCACGCCAAACTGTAGCCGTCGTCCTCGCGACGCCATCCGCCACGGAGCACGGACGCAAGGGCAGTGACGGCGCTACGGACCACGTTCTGCGGAAGTCAAGTGCAACGCTCACAACGATGCACGTGCTGCTTTGCGTCATCGCCAGGACCTCTCGCCCTTTGTATCACGTCGTCGACGATGGCTGTCCCGGCTCCCCCGCAGCACCTCGGACGCTATAAAAAGGAGGACTCCCTCGCCTCCATTCTGCACACTGTGAGCTCCCCTCTCCCTCCACGAGCCTCCACGACCACACTCCATTCTCCAGGTGCACCTCGTGCCGTGAATTTGGCGGGAACCGCCCGTGATGGCTCGCGACGCCGTCGATTTCGTCCACCTCAAGCTAGCTGCCGACCCCGCCACTCGACTCGCCGTCGACTCCGCCGTCGTTTTCCCGCCTCGCCGTGACCTCGCCGGACGCCGGTAAGAAGCCCTCCCGTCGCGACTCCTCTTGCCTCACCCAGGGTTTGCTCCGGGTCGATGAAGGAGGCAGGCGTGAGCGCGTCGACTTTCGTTCATCGTGCGTCGATATTAGCCGGTGCCGCCGGGTTTAAATAATTGAGCGGCTGGTGGATCCCACCTTGTCGGGCGGCCCGCGCGGAGCGAAGCTGGGCGCGTCGTTAATTTTCCCGCGCAACCCACAAATTTAAAATCCCATTTGTTTGATTTAATTCAATTTCCTTGGAGATGCTTGGTTCAAAATAAAAAATAGGAAAATCTACTGTACCAAATTTGACAAAGTTCATATTTTTGGAAAGCTCATGAAATTCTTTATCCAACCCCACTGGCCTCAACCCTAAATTCATTGTGTAATTAATGTGATAAAAATAACAAGGCAGGGACTTTTCCTAATTATTAAAAATCAACCAAAAATGCTTTTGAGTTGATTCCAACTCTCAAAAATCACATTTCATATTGTCTATCTGAATATGTAAAAATATGACATAGTTGTTTGTATGATCATGGTCTAGATTAAATAATGGCTCTATGGCTATTTCTAGTCCATTTAAATTATCCAAAAATATTTATTAAATCATATGAGAGATATTCTCTCATTTAAATCTTGTCTCAAGTAACTCAACATGAGGTAGTGACCATGGTCTATATAATCTCATATTGAATTATTTGGTGATATTAAATTATTACTATAGTAGTGTTAAATTATATGAGGTGTAGCATCTCATTTAAATCATTTTCCCAAGTGAATGATTATGAAGTGTTGACCTTGGTCAACATGGGTTCATATATTATTATTTGAGGAGATTAAATCTTAACAGATTTAATGAGAGGAAATTATTTCTCCAAAGAATTAAATAGAAACCTAATCCAATATTGGTAATGAGAGGAAATTATTTTTCTTAAAAGAAAACAAGTCAACCAACATGTTAATAATGTGGTGATGTTAGAATAGCTTGTATGAACCAATTGTGTGCTTAGGCTAGCTTTTAATATTTGTTGGGTGATTGTGTACTCTGTATCCATTTTTAGACGCTAGTACCAAGGAGTACCAAGAGGAGGAGGAGGTCTACTTCTAAGGAGAAGAAGACCACTTTGATCAGTTGTCGGGGGGATGGCCCCGGTTGGCCAAAGGCATGGAAAAGTAGCCATGTTTCTATCTTAGAGATGCCGGTTAATAGATCAATGGGATGGTTTTAATGAGTTTGGCAAGGCAAAGTTCAAACCTACCGGTATCCAGGGAGAGATATACGGAGCTTAGGGAACGAAGAGATGCAGATGCGGAAGGTTTACCTTTGTGGCTTTGTCGGTACTTTGGCCAAAGATTCCCTCAAGGCTAGAGGACAAAGATGAGCTAAGCAAAGTAGCTTTAAGCAGTTATGACGACAAAGTAGAAGATGACGTTAAAGCATCAGGAGGACATCACGGCTCCCCGTTAAAGACATACCGGCGTCACCGGTAGCCAAAGAGGCTTTGTAAAGTAGTTTGTCTAGTCAAAGATGCCATTAGGGTTCCTTCCCTTGTAAGCCGACTCCCCTATATAAGGAGGGGCACTCCCTTCTTGTGGGCGACAACAGTAAACCCCGGTCGACCCCCGAGGAGCTTCACTAGCGGATGAGAAAGCTAGTTCATGAGTTAGGCTGTTCATCTTCAACCTACGGCCAAGGCCGAGTTCATCAATAAAGATGCCGGAATCCATCGAGATTCACCCACTGTTAACAAACCCTCCCACGAATCCTCTAGCGTCCATTCGGCCCCAATCTAAGCCATCCTATGGCATCTGTCCGTTCACCACGACGACAGTTGGTGCCATAGTGAGACGACGGCGCTTCTTCAGGTTCATATTTGGCGGGCCTCCTCAACGTCTCCCGTCGGCGGGTGGCAGTGTCTATGGCCCGGTGCGGCGCATCTACTCAACGGACTTCATCAGCGACAGCGAGGGCTGCTTCTGCGGCCCGGTGGGATTCCCCAAACCGACGCATCATCGAGTTCGGCGGCCAGCGTCTGCTCGGCACACGTCCACATGTGCGCCCCGTGCCCTCGCAGTCTTTGGTGGCGCGGACCCGCAAGATGGCTATGTGTTGGCAGCGCCGCCGCGCGCGTGGAGGTGATGATGGCTGGCGAGGCTAGTCTTGGCAAGGAAGACGTGAAGAAGAGCGCAGGACGCACGACGTGTGCGCACGGCCAAACCACCGCTAGAGCGCGGCGAGGCGCTGCGGGAACATCTCTGCGACACGGAAGCAACACCCACACTGGCAGCCATGAGCCGAGCTGGCCACGCCCATCGCTGCGTCGTGTGGCGGCAACCCAAGCGGAGGTTTGGAGGAACGACACCCAGGCGCTCTCCGGAGCGCGGACATCCTCAAGGCACGACGCGAGCTGAACCTAACCTACGTGGTACAACGCTGCCCATGGCTTTGCTTCTGTTAGCGCGCAACCGGTTAGAGCAGCGAGCCAGAAGCAAGGCATGGCTTAGACCATGATTTGCGCAGGAAGTGCTTGCTAGGAAAGAGTGCGTCGGTATCTCACGAGTGTAGTGGAAAAGCCTAAGTATAGTAGTCGGATAAAACAATCAAAGTTTGCTAAGGCATTTGTGCGGTTGTGTGAGTCGCTATCGGGGAGATGCTCCTAGCAAAACGACAGGATAGAGGTTAAAGGTTCTTGATATGATAGAGCTGAAAGCGGCGAAGCTTGCTAGGATCAACAAGCGGCGATAGAGTCAAAATCGATCCGAGTGCGACTAAAAATGCGAAAGCAAGTCCCATGGGCCGAGGCATCGTCCCCATCCGGACGGGAGAAAGAAAAAGAAACCGAGAAATGCGCGGCGAGATGACCGTATATGATCCGGTTCTTCTTCCCGGAAAACAACAAGCTAAGACACTACGAGGCCCCGATAGAAAAAATCAAGAGGCGGAGTCAAATATGCCGATGATGACTATGCCTGGGAGGATGGTTACGATGGGAGCACTTATGCCGGTAGAGGTGAAACCGGGCAAAATTATCGGCGCCCGGTCAGAAGCTTATGTTGATGGATGCCACCACGAAGGTACCGGCAGGAAAGACCGCGGAACCGGAAAGATATGATGAGGCAGATTCCGAGGTGGAACGAACAAGAGTCCACCGGAACCCTTTGGGGGAACGTGTGGGAGAAAGATGCTTGCCAGGCCAGGATGCGAGGCACAGGCTGGACAGAGTGCATCTCTCTGAGATGATTGAATCTGAGGGTCCTCCTGGCCCAAAGTGCTTTGGCCCGCGGATCATGAGAGAAGAACCACCGGTACGCAACTTCCAGTTGCCCCGGGATACAAAAACATACGATGCCTGACTAAGTAGGAAGATTGGTTGGCGGATTATATCCTGTTGTTTACGTCGCTGGTGGCGGAGGAACAGCAAATGGTGGAGAGAAACCGGCGGCGGGCCGTGAGAATCATACGCGTCCTTCCTAGTGGGGCCAGAAGCACGAATTTGGCTTAACAATTTGCCAAGGGAAGCATCAATGGTTGGCTAGACTTTGAGAAGCCTTTGTGAGTAACTTCAGCAGTACCTACAAGAGGCCAAACGAGGCTGCAACAACTCGCTTTGTGCTAGCAGCACCCTAATGAAATAGGCAAGGATTTCTGACCGGTGGAACTCAATAATGAATACGTGTGAAGGGGTGATAGAAGCGCAAGCAATTACTTGGTTTGCCATGGGTGCCGAAGAGGATCACCACTATGGCAAGAGCTACAAAAGAAACAAGCAAACCACACTGGCGAGAAATGATCACGGGTGGCGAGACAACTGTCATTGGGAGACCTTGCAGCCGGCAATTCAAGCTGAGCAGCGCATAAGCCAACCACGCCAAGATCAATATCGGGATAACCGGCACAACAAAAGAAGGGAAGATTTCCCGGATCGAAGATATGCATCACAGTGCTGTGCAGGAAAACTCTGAGGCCAGCGGCAGTCAGAGGCAAAAAACCGGATCGCAGCCATGGGCGGGTCCTAAAAAACAATGGGTTGAAAAGAAGCCGTGGGAGAAAAAATTTGGCAGGCAGCACAGTGCCATGGAATGAAGCAATGGAGCAACCATGCCGGTGGCACACTCGAATCGGCGAAGCCGGCAAACCATTTGACAAAAGATTGTTCTGGACCAAGTACTTGATGTTGAGAGGTGCGGTAAAAGGTACGCACGTGCAAGGCTTGTTCTACGTTGCTACCACCATCGCAAAGACATCTTGCGGCAACAACCCACTTGCCACCACCACTTAGGAGCAAACGCTTTATCGGTACAGCCTCGGCGGTGCGGCACCGATAAGTCATCGGTGGAAGATGGCAATGACCGCCGCCGCCGGCCTGCGCATAGGTCGGAGCATTTACAGGACACGCTTACTTAATGCTGCGTTGTGTTCGTCAACCAGGCCAACGACAGGCGAGCATGCATACGCCGTTCCATGGAGGTGAAACGCGGTGATGCAGCGGTTCTAAATACATGCGTAGTCAGATCAGGAAATTGCCTGGTCATTCAAGGATCACCCCAAGATCATGCCGAATCCGGGTGGTTATGCTCTTGTGGTAGACCCAATCATGCATGGGCCAACGACTCGAGTCAAGTTCAGCAAAGTGCTGATAGACAATGGAAGCAGCATAAATATCATGTACAAGCATACAATGCGTACGCTGGGCATAACAGAAAACATGCTACAGCCAACTCACACAACGTTCCACGGAATCGTTCCGGGCCTGTCCTGTGCACCGGTAGGAAAAGTCCGGGTGGATGTGTCATTCGGAGGACGTGACAACTGCCGGGTTGAAAACATTTTGTTCGAAGTGGTGGACCTGGAACGGTCCTTACCATGCATTGCTGGGGAGACCGGCATTGGCAGCCTTCATGGCCACAACTCATACGGCGTATCTCAAGATGAAGATGCCGGCACCTGCGTGGACCCTTAGCGTGGTGGGAAACTACAGGTCTCACTAGAAGCCCAGCTTCCGCCAGGTCCGAACCTGGCAGAATCTTGGTGATAAACGAGAGGAGAAAGAGAAGAATGCAAGCTAACCCCATGGCAGCTCGATCCTCCGGCTGAACTTAGCGGCCATGAGCGGAGCTTGGGAACACCGGCATTTCTACCGTCAAAAGGGCCAGGACATCGTGCTCGATCCGGCATGCCAGGCGCCTGGATTACGCCGGTGTCGGCCTAAGCCAAGCATAGGAAGCGCGCTCGTCAACTTCCTCCGTGAGAATCGGAACATCTTTGCCTGGTCTACTAACGACTTGGTGGGTGTCTTGAGGGAGTTGGATGAGCACTCTGAATGTGGAAGGACGCAAAGAACGATACGACAACCTTTGCGCCCGGTTCGTGAAAGGCAGAAGAAAAATGTTGGAGAAAGAAGTTACCAAGTTACTAGTTTCAGTTTTCATCGTGGAGTGCACATCTTGGTGGCTGGCTAATGTCCGTGCTGGTCGAGAAGAAAAAAGAGGAAGACCCCAAAGCTCCAAAGGTGTGGCGCATGTGCATCGACTACACCAACTTGAACAAGGCGTGCCTAAAGATCCCTTTCCCTTTACCTCGAATTGATCAAGTGATCGATTCTACTGCTGGTTAATGATGTTGTCTTTCTGGATGCTTATTCCGGATTCCACCAAATTCCCCTGAAAAAGGAGGATCAAATAAAGACTGCGTTCATTACCCCGCACGGGGCTTATTGCTATGTCACTATGCCTTTTGGTTTGAGAAATGCCGGCGCAACATACCAGCTATTTGCATGCAAAAATCTTGTTCGATCAGATCGGCATGACTGCAGGTCTATGTGGACGATGTTGTGATAAAAACTAAGGTAAAAGCCTTGATCGATGATCTGAGGCAAATGTTTGACAACTTTGAGAAGGTTTTCAGGATGAAACTAATCGACAAAATTCACCATCGGTGTGCCGGCCCGAGGCTCTCGGTTTGGTATCTAGTCGCGGTATAGAAGTGAACCCCGGTAAAATTCGAGCAATTGAGAGAATGTTGTACCTCAGAACTAAAAGATGTTCAAAAGTTTACGGTAGCTTGGCGTCGTTGACCGGTTTATCAGCCGGTTGGGGAGAAGGCCTTGCCTCTCTCGCCTAATGAGAAAATCGAGATACTTTGTCTGGACACCCCATGGGAATCTGCGACTGAAACTAAAACATGCTCGCATGCGGCTTCGCCTTTGGAGAGGAACCCATGTTGCTTCATAGCGGCAACAAATAGGGTTGTAAGTGTTTGTTGTGGTTTGTGGTGGGCGAGATGAGGAAGAAAAACCGTCTGCGGAAGGCAGGTATACTACTTGAGCGAGTGCTCTCCTCCTCAAAGCAAAACTACCCGCTTCCAAAAAATGACCTACGGCGTGTTCATGGCATACAAAGCTCAAGCATTACTTCGAAGACGGTAGAGAGTGGTGAGTGAAGCACCATCTCGGAGATCATAGGCAACAAAGACGCGGCCAGTCTGGATTGCAAAATGGGCAATTCAGCTATCTCCATATGCCGGCATATGAAAGAAGAGATGCCATAAAGTCACAAGCTTTGGCGGATTTCCTGGTTGATTGGGCGGAAATGCAATACAAACCGCCAGATCAGAGGATAGAATACTGGAAAATGCACTTTGACGGATCCAAACTCAAAGAGGGTCTAGGTGCCGGAGTGGTTCTCACCTCACCAAAGGGGGATCACTTGAGATATGTGCTGCATATACACTTTAGGGCATCAAACGATGTCGAGTGCGAGCTTGATCCATGGGCTTAAGGTCGCAAAAGAGATCGGGGCACTCAGGATCATTTGTTATGGTGATTCAGATCTTGTGGTGCAACAATGTTCCGGAGATTGGGATGCGAAAGATGCCAACATGGCCTCATACCGGTTCCATGTGCAAAAGATTGCCGGATTCTTCGAAGGATGTGAGTTTCACCATGTGCCGCGCGCAGAAAATGAAGCCGCGGATGCTTTGTCCAAGCTGGGCTCGTCTAGGCAAGAAATTCCTCCCGGAATAGCCTTGGCTCACCTGAGAAAACCATCAATCACACCAAGTCCGGAATCTGAATCAATTTCGTCTTGGAATCCCACGTCGTACCCATGGATGTGGATGAAGGAAGCACGGGGTTGTTCGGCAAGCCGGGACTTCGGGATCTAAACCGGAAGAAGCTATGATGGTGGACCACACATGGAGATAGATGTCACCGGTGTTCACGGTTCGAGAAGAACCAGCACAGGTTAAACCTATTAGGAATTCTGATCAAGGCACCTTGCTTGGGTTGGCCAGCGAATCAAG
Source organism: Lolium multiflorum (assembly GCA_030979885.1). Taxonomy (NCBI): domain Eukaryota; kingdom Viridiplantae; phylum Streptophyta; class Magnoliopsida; order Poales; family Poaceae; genus Lolium; species Lolium multiflorum. The sequence continues at coordinate 86,470,645 of CM061752.1, read as the reverse complement.
GAGGGATCCGAGAGAAGATCAAGGCATACACTATCATCAATGGGGAGATGTACAAAATAAGCGTTACCGGTGTCCTCCAGAGATGTGTGGAGCAAGCGGAAGGAAGAGAAATGCTCGTGGAGGTGCACGAAGAGTGCGGGCACCATGCCTCATCGAGGCTTGAGTGGAAAATGTTTTCCGGCATGGGTTATTATTGCCCCTTTGGAGGATCTTTCAGAGGACTTGGTCGAAAATGCAATGGGTGCGAGGTACTTGTGGGAATCACACCCCGGTGTCGGTTTAAAAACTATCTCACCAGGTAACTTGGCCCTTCTTTGTATGGTGCACGGACATGGTTGGATCATTAAAACCGCGAGAGGAAAAATGACTCATATACTAGTGATGGTGGATAAATTCACAAAGGGGATTCTTAGAGGTAAAGCCAATAGCAAAGTGTGAGGCACACAATAGTGAGAGTGTGAAAGAGACGTGATCTTGCGGTATGGATACCCGCACAGTATCGTGAGATAACGGAACCAACTTTGCTCAAGGCGAGTTCAAGGCATTCTATGACGACAACAATATCCGGTTGGATTTGTGCTCGGTGGCACACCCACAAGGCAACGGCCAAGTAGAAAGAATCAATGCACTCGTACTTTCCGGTATCAAACCAAGGCTCATTGAACCACTCGAAAAGACACCGGGATGTTTGGCTCGATGAGCTACCATCAGTGTTGTGGAGCATAAGAACGACTCCGAACCGGTCTACCGGATATACGCCATTTTTCATGGTATACGAAGCAGAAGCGGTCATACCAACCGACATTCTCCATGATTCACCAAGGGTGCAACTCTATACCGAAGAAGAGGTAAAAGAGGCCCGAGAAAATGATGTGGACTTGCTAGAAGAAGCAAGAGAGCTGGCTTTGGCAAGAACAGCCATTTACCAGCAAAACCTCAGACGCTATCATAGCCGGAAGGTTAACCCGAGAGTTTTCCGGGAAGTGGATCACCCAAGGTTTGTCGAACTCAGGGAGGAAGAGGTCAAAGATATCCCTCTCAAGCAACCATGTAATCACAAAGCAAGAAGTCTCTTGTGTCCCCAACACACCAAATACACTTGTCAGGTGTATAGGTGCACTAGTTCGGCGAAGAGGTAGTGAAATACAAGTAATATGGATGTATATGAGTGGTAATAGCAATCTGAATAAAATATGGCAGCGAGTAAACATGCAACAAAACAGTAAACAAACGGAGATTCGATGCTTGGAAGCAAGGCCTAGGGATCCTGCTTTCACTAGTGGACACTCTCAACAATGATCACATAATAGGACTACTCTACACTCTTTTGTTGGATGATGAACACCACTAACTGTGTAGGATTACACGAACCCTCAATGCCGGAGTTAACAAGCTCCACAGTATTCGATATTCATGTTTAAGTAACCTTAGAGTGCAAGATAGATCAACACAATTACACCAAGAACTAACATAGCGTGCACACTGTCACCATCACACCATGAAGGGGGCATAGATCACATCAACACTATCATAGTAATAATTAACTCCATAACCTACAAGAGATTATGATCATAATCTACGCCAAGTACTAACACGGATGCACACACTGTCACCATTACACCGTGAAGGAGGAATAGAGTACTTTAATAACATCACTAGAGTAGCACATAGATAATATTCAACTAGATCACATAAAGAGAGAGATGAACCACATAAGAGCCCTCAGCCCCAGGGGTGAATTACTCCCTCCTCATCATGGAGGCAGCGATGGCGGTGAAGATGGCGGTGAAGGCAGCGGTGGAGATGACTCACGGGGGCAATTCCCCGCCCGTGACGCGTGCGGCACGGAGACTTCTATCCCCAGAATCTTGATTTAACGATGGCGCGACGGCTACGGAAGGTTTTCTCGGGTTTGTCCTCCGTGATAGGGTTTTTAGCGACAAAGGCTAAATAGGCGGAAGGGCAGCCTCGGAGGGCTGGGCCACCACACCATGGTGACCCCTGGCCGCTTGGGTGTGGTGTGGGGCCCCAGGGCTTCCCTGGCGACTCTCGGGTGTTCTGGATGGTTCCGGGAAAAATAGGAACCTGGCGTTGATTTCGTCCAATTCCGCGAATATTTCGTTACTAGGATTTATGAAACCAAAAACAGCAAACAGGAACTGGCACTTCGACATCTCGTCAATAGGTTAGTTACGGAAACGCATAAATATGACATATAATGTGTATAAAACATGTAGGTATCATCAATAAAGTAGCATGGAACATAAGAAATTATCGATACGTTGGAGGCCGTATCGGCATCCCCAAGCTTAGTTCTGCTTGTCCCGGAGGAGGTAAAACGATAACAAAGATAATTTCTGAAGTGACATGCCATCATAACCTTGATCATACTATTTGTAAACATATGAGATGAATGCAGCGATCAAAACAATGGTAATGACATGAGTAAACAATTGAATCATAAAGCAAAGACTTTTCATGAATAGTACTTCAAGACAAGCATCAATAAGTCTTGCATAAGAGTTAACTCATAAAGCAATAAACCAAAGTAAAGGTATTGAAGCAACACAAAGGAAGATTAAGTTTCGGCGGTTGCTTTCAACTTATAACATGTATATCTCATGGATATTGTCAACATAAAGTAATATAACAAATGCAATAAGCAAGTATGTAAGAATCAATGCACAGTTCACACAAGTGTTTGCTTCTTGGGATGGAGAGAAATAGGTGAACTGACTCAACATAAAAGTAAAAGAAAGGCCCTTCAAAGAGGAAAGCATCGATTGCTATATTTGTGCTAGAGCTTTTATTTTGAAAACATAAAGAGAGCATAAAAGTAAAGTTTTGAGAGGTGTTTGTTGTTGTCAACGAATGGTAGCGGGTACACTAACTACCTCATCAACCGGACTCCCAAGAGCGGCTCCCATTTTATTTATTTTTGGGTGGCACTCCTTCCAACCTTTCTTTCACAAACCATGGCTAACCGAATCCTCGGGTGCCCGCCAACAATCTCATACCATGAAGGAGTGCCTTTTTATTTTAGTTTTATTTAGATGACACTCCTCCCCACCTTTGCTTTCTCAAGCCATGGCTAACCAAATCCTTCGGGTGCCGTCCAACAATCACATACCATGGAGGAGTGTCTATTTTTGTTAATTAATTTGGGACTAGGAATCCCATTGCCAGCTCTTTTTGCAAAATTATTGGATAAGCGGATGAAGCCACTAGTCCATTGGTGAAAGTTGCCCAACAAGATTGAAAGATAAACACCACATACTTCTTCATGAGCTATAAAACATTGACACAAATCAGAGGTAATAACTTTTGAATTGTTTAAAGGTAGCACTCAAGCAATTTACTTTGGAATGGCGGAGAAATACCATGTAGTGGGTAGGTATGGTGGACACAAATGTCATAGTGGTTGGCTCAAGGATTTTGGATGCATGAAAAGTATTCCCTCTCGATACAAGGTTTAGGCTAGCAGTTAGCCAGGAAAACAAACACAAGGATGAACCGGTGCAGCAAAACTCACATAAAAGACATATTGTAAACATTATAAGACTTTACACCGTCTTCCTTGTTGTTCAACCCAATACTAGAAATTATCTAGACCTTAGAGAGACCAATTATGCAAACCAAATTTTAGCAAGCTCTATGTATTTCTTCATTAATGGGTGCAAAGTATATGATGCAAGAGCTTAAACATGAGCACAACAATTGCCAAGTATCACATTATCCAAGACCAATTACTACATGTAGCATTTTTCAATTCCAACCATATAACAATTTAACGAAGAGGAAACTTCGCCATGAATATTATGAGCTAAGAACACATGTGTTCATACGAACCAGCGGAGCGTGTCTCTCTCCCACACAGTGAATGCTAGGAGGAAGGGAACTAAGATAACAAACAAAAATAAAAGCACACACAGACGCTCCAAGTAAAGTTCATAAGATGTATTAGAATAAAAATATAGTTTCAAGAAAAGAACTGATACTTTGTCGATGAAGAAGGGGATGCCTTGGGCATCCCCAAGCATAATTCTTGAGTCTTCTTGAAATATGCAGGGATGAACAACGGGGGTCCCCAAGCTTAGACTTTTCATTCTTCTTGATCGTAGTATATCATCCTCCTCTCTTGACCCTTGAAAACTTCCTCCACACCAAACTCAAAACAACTCATTAGAGGGTTAGTGCATAATCAAAAACTCACATGTTCAGAGGTGACACAATCATTCTTAACACTTCTGGACATTGCACAAAGCTTCTGAAAGTTAATGGAACAAAGAAATCCATCCAACACAGAAAAAAAGAGGCAATGTGAAATAAAAGGCAGAATCTGTCAAAACAGAACAGTCCGTGAAGACGAATTTTAAAATGGCACCATACTTGCTCAGATGAAAAATGCTCAAATTGAATGAAAGTTGCGTACATATCTGAGGATCACTCACGTAAATTGGCATAATTTTCTGAGTTACCTACAGAGAATTAGACCCAGATTCGTGACAGCAAGAAATCTGTTTCTGTGATAATCCAAATCTAGTATCAACCTTTCTATCAAAGACTTTACTTGGAACAACAATGCAATAAAAATAATATAAGGAGAGGTTGCTACAGTAGTAAACAACTTCCAAGACACAAATATAAAACAAAGTACTGTAGCAAAATAACACATGGGTTATCTCCCAAGAAGTTCTTTCTTTATAGCCATTAAGATGGGCTTAGCAGTTTTAATGATGCACTCGCAAAAAATAAAGTTGAGGCAAAAGAGAGCATTTGAGTCTAACACACTTCCTATGCAAAAGGAATCTTGTACACAAATGAATTCATGAAGAACAAAGTGACAAGCATAAGAGGATAAAACACGAGTAACTTCAAGATTCTCAACATAAAGAGGGGAAACTTAATATTATTAAGATGCCTATAACCATGTTTCCCTCTCTCATAATAACTTTCAGTAGCATCATTGATGAAATCCACAATATAACCATCACTTAAAACATTCTTATCATGGTTCATATGCATAAGGGTATCATTATTTTTGACATAAGAAAAACTCTTCTCATTAATAGTAATTGGAGCAGGATCATTGTTGAGAATTTGAACATGGTAAACAAGTTGCATACTAAGGGAATGGTTTTTGGCAAGCCCATCATAACTATGACAAGTTTCATAA